>JALDNG010000008.1:1862500-2462500 GCA_024349245.1 Neodontobutis hainanensis | reverse complement strand
CTAAAATAAGACAAACCATTTGTCATTTGTGAAGACGAGGCTTTTTATATCAAGAAAAGAGTTTAAACATCAGCTTGCAGTTATGTTGTGGTGATCTGACAGTTGTATATCTGTTGTCTGCAGATACGCCTTGATCAGCAGTTTCACTGTATACTCAACTCTCAGGTGCTAAAACAAACACCTTCCTCCTGCAGGGGGCGCTGTCACACCAGCACAACCAACAGCTTATGACCAACAGCAGGGACAGCTTACTTTAATGTTAAAAAAAACTCTTGTCCAAAACAATTCTCTGACTTATAACTTTGTTTTATTTATCAAACACTTTTAACTTTAGCAGAAAATGTTTGTCTTGTGTAACTGGCCAACAACACATGAAGGATACATAAACTTATCACCTACAGTGGTGCTTTTTTTTAATTTTTTTTTTATTTTTTTTCTCGAGTAGTCTTTTGATTAAAAAATACATGATCAGGCGTGTTCTTTAACAACCGTTTGTAAATCTTGTCGACACAAAGAAGCATCCCAGTTGTTTTGTAGACAGGTTATCATGGTGTAAATACAGTATGTTCTCTTTCTGTTTTTCATATGGATTCCTTTCCTGATCGAATGAACAACTTTTTCTTGGAAATATACAATGTCATTTTTAGCGGTATTTTGCAATGTCACAGTGGCTTGTTTCAGTGCTTCATTCAGTGTATTAACCAGTATCCTTTTGCAATTAAAAGGGTTGGATTTCACTGCTTTGGTCTTTTCTTTAATACTGTCAAGAGCATTTCAAATATTTTATTAAAATACTGATACATACATCCATACATTTACTTGTCCACATAACTGATTTAAATTAAATAATTTAGTTTAGGTGGAAGCCATCTCTATTATTAGTAATGTCCAATATACTGTTGTTCAATGTAATGGTGAACAATCAGTCTTTGTAGGGCTTTTAACCAGAATTTTAAAATAAGAGTTACATGAGGAGCCTTGGTAAATCATGTACAACCTATTAAGCCCATTAACTATCCTTAGCTATCTTAAAATTAAGTAATAATATAATGGTAATTTTACAAGTTCTTTTTCAATTTTTGTGTGTGTGTGTGTGTGTGTGTGTGTGTGTGTGTGTGTGTGTGTGTGTGTGTGTGTGTGTGTGTGTCACATAAAGTATTGTAGTTGGTTTTTGAGTGTCAAACATACGGCCCGCAGGCCAAATACCGGAAAGCCAGAGGGTACAGTCTGATGTATTTGCAAAGTCTGAAAACTACACTAAAGACATTAACAGCAATATTTGCAATAAAATCCAGCTGCTGAGGTTTGCACTGATATTTTAGCCAGATCTGAACAACAGAAGACAGCTATGGCCCTTTTGGTTTACTCTTGCTTTTGAAATAACCCTGTATTGCACCCTCGTTATCCCAAATGTATTTGTGTCTATTTCTAATCGGTGCCAATAAAACATTCGTCACTGAAAAAATACAACAGCCTGCAAGGAAAACTGAGAAAAGAGAAGACTAATGAATTGTTCACAGATCTGAGGAAACAGCAGCTCGTTTTTCCTGGAGCTGAGAGGTCAGTGAAGCAGGCTGCAGCAGTAAATGTTAACTACATTACTGCTACCAAAATAACATTAGCATCAAAATTATACTGTGAGCCATAAACCATAAAACATACAGTTGAAGGTTTTTGCTAGCATTAGCTTTTTTTTTTGTTGCAATTGATAAGAGCACTGACACTATGTAATTACTTTGTTGTACTAAAATAAAGAGGAGAAAATGGATTTATCAATTCTAGGTTATTATGAACTGAACTACAAATGAGTTTGACAGCCCTGCTTTAGTCAGTCACTGATTGTCCACTGCATCTGACACGAAACTCTGCTGATTCCTGCTGAAGTTCTGCTGCCCTCTGTTGGAGACATCAGGAAACAAGGACACCATCAACAACTGCAACTTGAAGTTTTATAGTTGACAACAAGAGCACATTTATCAGACTAAGAACACATACATCTTTGCTATTTTAGGTTCAGCACTGGCCTGAAACTGTTCATGCAAGGGTAAGTTAGTTATTAACTTCCAACACTATTCTGTTATCAAGCCCACATAGTGTCTGCTCTGTTATCAGCTCTCTGAAAATTCAAGAAGCCTTTCATCACAAGTACAGCAGAGCCTTTATATCTTTCTGAAACAAACACCAAGACTGGATTGATTGATGTCATTTAAAACAAACTATTATGTATAAACCACAATAAATAACCACCACAAAAGCCCTTTAAAACCAAACAGGGTATTTGTAATGATGTACAGTACAGTCCAACTTGTTCTTCCAGTTGCAGACTTGTCCCAGTGTTGAAGCCTTTGCTCCAAATATTTGATCCTTTTCTAGTCAACCCACGCTTCTTAAAGTTGTCTGGTTCCAAGAAAAAATGTAACATATTCATAACTGTTAATTTGTTGTGTCTTGTCCAAATGAACTGAACTTTGCAGAGGCAAACATCCTGTATAAAGAACAGCTTTGAGGGAAAATGGTGTCATTATGATTTGTGATCGAGCGTTACCAAAAAGCTGTGAAACATTTAAAATTTTGTGAATCTTGCCAAAAGGCTCTTAATTGTCATACTTTCCATGATATTTGATACAGTCTGAAACATAATGTCAAAACAACTCTAGTTTGTGGAGCCCTTTTCAAACAGTGTGGTTATAAATGGTGTGTGTGTCCTTAAAGTACGTTGTAGGACACAATTAAATCACATTATACCAATTGTTATTTCATTTCAAAAAGTGTGTTGTAGTTTATTTAGCTTATGACAAAACTCTGGCACAGACCAGATGAACTCAACTGTGTTTGTTAAATAACCTATAAATCAGTGTCTGTTTAGGTTTGTGATGGTGAAATTGTTTGGGAAGTTTCATACAGCCCAAAGAATTTTTTTTTTGCTCTTTGTTACCTTCAGGTCATTCTTTAGCTCCTTTATGACACGAAAGAAACTGTAGGACCTAACTGTGACTGTAGTTCACATTCTTATTTTTATAATAACCTCACATTCATCTTTGTTAACTTTGACATATTCAAGAGTAAACAATATAAATAGTCGCTAAAATGATCCGGGCGTGGCTCAGCATAAACACATGCTAAAAGAGG
Source organism: Neodontobutis hainanensis (assembly GCA_024349245.1). Lineage (NCBI taxonomy): Eukaryota > Metazoa > Chordata > Actinopteri > Gobiiformes > Odontobutidae > Neodontobutis > Neodontobutis hainanensis. Next base: position 2,459,371 of record JALDNG010000008.1, on the reverse strand, counting down.
CCAGGAAACTTAGTACAATGAATTAAATCCATGTATGTGTCATTGTAGTGAGTTTATGGGATGTCTTGGGAAATGAAAGTCCTCCAGGATTTAATGGGCTACTGTAAAAAAGTTAAAATATCTATGTTTCCTTGAGAATATAAACCATCTGACTATATAGACAAATTCTGCATAATCATCAGATAAAAACCCTGGACTTGGGGCCCAACAGTTATCTTTGATTTACAATATATATTCCTATAAATAATTTAATCAATCATTTATGAGAGGTTACACTAGTTGTATTTCCTCTGGTTGAAAGTCACATGTCTGGTATCTGTGCTCAGTCTGCAGCTGTGAGCCTTCAGCCTCTGGGCCATGTTTTCCTCTTCTGCGCCGTACAAAAACCAGCACTACGCTGAGCTGAAGAGGGCTTGCATCAAAGACAAAAAACTGTTTGAGGATCCAGAATTTCTAGCCACAAATGCATCTCTGTTCTTCAGGAAAGCACCTTCTGGTAGAGTGCACTGGAAACGACCTGGGGTGAGTAGAAAAACTCGGTTTGTGTTTAACTGACAAATCTCCACCAGAGGGCAGCAAACATGTGTTATTTTATTTCTTTATATATTTATATAGCGCTTTTCCACCTACTAGGCACTCAAAGCACTTTCTTACTATGTTTTTTACAAATCACTAGTAAACAATTAATTTCTCCATGTTATGAAAAATAAACTCTCTTTGTATCTCTAAATATCTGATGAATAGTAAAAATAGCTTTGAATATGCATTATATATACTAATATATTCTAATGTAAATCTACAGATGTGGTTTGTTTGACTGAGTGCCTATAATATACAAATAATCCTGAGTCCCTTGCAGGTCTAACACAGATCACTATTTACTTATGTCAGTCTTTTACCTCATAAAGCATGTGTGGAAGTAGAAGATTTCAGTTTTAAATACATTTGTATAGACACAAAACAGAAAATAATGTGGGTTTTAAGTAAATTTAAAAAAGTTTATTTAAAAAAGATTAAAACATTTTTTGTCTGTTAGTACAAATGCACACATAAAATAATAAGTGAAATGAGGCTGGAGGCTGGAGGCTGGAGGCTGGAGGCTGGAGGCTGGAGGCTGGAGGCTTGAGGCTGGAGACTGGAGGCTGGAGACTGGAGGCTGGAGGCTGGAGGCTGGAGGCTGGAGGCGGGAGGCGGGAGGCGGGAGGCTGGAGGCTGGAGGCTGGAGGCTGGAGGCTGGAGGCTGGAGGCTGGAGGCTGGAGGCTGGAGGCTGGAGGCTGGAGGCTGGAGGCGGGAGGCTGGAGACTGGAGGCTGGAGGCTGGAGGCTGGAGACTGGAGGCTGGAGGCGGGAGGCTGGAGACTGGAGGCTGGAGGCTGGAGACTGGAGGCCGATTCTCCAGAGATGTCCACGTCGATGTGAGGAAGCCTCGTGTGCAGTGGATTTCTCTATTTTCAGGAGTCCAGAGGCTGTCTCTACAACAGTGAGGCGTGGACGCTTGAGAGCCTCCCAAAGGCGCTGCTTGATCCTGTGGCCGAGCCCAAGAGAGGAAGGACGTGGGTGGCCATTTTTGTACCTTTTTGAAATGCAAACAAAAAAATAAAACAAACTTTCAATTTAAAAGCAGAATCACTGTTCATGTGTTGTAAGCCTTTTAGGTTATCCCTGAGTTTTCCTCAGCAATGCCATTGGAAGAGGGAGACACTTTCTTTTTCCAACCTCGCCCCCTCAAGAACTTGGTATTGGTTGATGAACAAGAAAGTTTATCACCAATTCTGTCATGTCAGATTGCTGATTTGGCCAAAGAAGTCATCAAAAGTCTCTTTGAAATGATAAATAATAAAAAGATACTTTACAGTTCAAAGAAGGACACATTTATATATTTTTTTCATTTAATTTACTGACAAAACCAATAAATAGTTTTGATGTAAAATAATTAAATCATGCCAAATGTATATATATATTTTTATCTGCAACTCTAAATTCATTAAATTATATTAATTTGATTATTATCTAATGAACTAATCTAAACAAGCCTGTTTTAGATCATTGTACACTTCATGACTGTGTCTTTTTGCTGGCTTAACAGTTTCAGCATGTTTAAATGCAAAGTATACTCACTTTAGGTTTACATGAACAGGAGAGAATAAACAACTGTGGTCCGAGTGTTAAATGCTAATAAGCTCTGCTCATTTACTAAGTAATGGATTTATTTATAAATTAACAGTAAAGCACTGACTATACAAAATGAAAGCATTGGTTATAATCAGGCTAAAGCCGGATCTACACTACATTTTGTGGGATAAGTCGGCAAACATAGCTCAAAAACAATGGTCGTACGTCTCACAGTGAGGCAGGGACAAAGCTGAAAGATAAAACCAATAGACCTTACATAATTGTATTTTAGTAAATATCACTTTAAAGCATTTCCTTTTTTATTTTTTATTTTTTTTATTTAGTTTTTGGGGTGCTTGACTAACTCTTAAAACGTTCTTACAAGAAGACATTTTAAGAGTTTAGTATATAAGAAAAGGTTAAATACAAAGCATGTGAGTTTCCAAGGCGAAGACATTTTGTCTCAAATTCCAATTCTCAGTTCAAGATAGCTGAACTTATATCTCCAGAATAACGGATTTGACCTGAAACTATCAGGAGTCACGCTGCCCGTTCATAGTTAACGACTATGAGACCAGAACAGCCTGGTCCAGTCAGGTTTACTCTCCTCCCTCTAGAGATTTAAGCTCAGTTCTCTTACCAGTTGATCTCAGAATTAACAAAGTCTCTTGGAATTAGAGAGAAAGTCCAGATGCTTTTCCTTTTACCTTTTATTCAAGATGACCTGGAGTCAAAGTCAAAGTCAAAGTGGAGTTTATTGTCATTTCAGCCATACACGGAGTACATAGTGAAACGAAACAACGTTTCCCAGGAAACAAGGTGCTATAAACAAAAACAAAAACCTATATACATAAAGTGCACAAGGTGCAAACAGACAGCACAAAACAAGTAACATATACAACAGTACACAGATTAAGTACAAAAAAAAAAAAAAAAAAAAAATAAGAATATAATAAAAAAAATAAAAGTAAATAAATAAACTTCTATAAAGTGCACAGAGTGCAAACAGACAGCACAAGGCAAGTAACATATACAACAGTACACAGATTAAGTACAAAAAAATAAAAAATAAAAAATAAGAATATAATAAAAAAAATAAAAGTAAATAAATAAATAAAATAAATAAACTTCTATAAAGTGCACAGAGTGCAAACAGACAGCACAAGACAGTAACGCAAACCGGAACACAGTTCAATCTGCAAGTGACTGTAGTGATTGTGTAACAGTGAAAACATTAAAAAAAATTAAGAATAAAAGGAATGATAATAAAAGCGAATGATAGTAAAAACAGTCTGTTGGATGACTGAGAACCAGACAAGATTAGTGTTGTTGCGCTATTCTTGTTGGAGATGTGCATTATTTGCATTTGTAGTATCCACAGCATACTACAAACTGTGGTGTAGTACTACATAATACACCACAGTTTTACTTTTAGGAGGCAAGCCGCACACTTTTTCATCTCCTAAAGATCCCGGGTCTTCTCATTTTATAGAAAGGTTTTGGTTTCCTGAAGATCGTTTGAAGATTTTAGATAAGCTTCACAGGAATCATCTTTTACCAATTGGATTTTTAGCTTCTCCTCCAGGTCTTCAAGAAGTATTTTCATTTCTTGAAGATCGTTTTTGGAAGATGTGAGATAAGTAATCTCAGCTTCACAGGCCTTATATTTCATTGTTTGGATTTTTAGCTGTTCCTCCAGGTCTTCTTTAAGACAGGCCATCTTGTTTTCAAGAAAAATGTTACTTTCTTGAAGATTGTTGTTGGAAGATGTGAGGTCAGTAATCTTAGCTTCACAGACCTTGTTTTTCTCGAGTTCGGTTTTCAGCTGTTCCTCCAGGTCTTTTTTGACACAGGCCATCTTGTCTTCAAGAAAGATTTGCCTTTCTTGAAGATTGTTGTTGGAAGATGTGAGATAAGTAATCTCAGCTTCACAGGCCTTATTTTTCATCGTTTGGATTTTTAGCTGTTCCTCCAGGTCTTCTTTCAGACAGGCCATCTTGTTTTCAAGAAAAATTTTACTTTCTTGAAGATTGTTGTTGGAATATGTGAGGTCAGTAATCTCAGCTTCACAGGCCTTATTTCTCTCCATTTCGGTTTTCAGCTGTTCCTCCAGGTCTTTCTTGAAACAGGCCATCTTGTTTTCAAGAAAGATTTGACTTTCTCGAATATTGTGGTTGGAAGATGTGAGATAAGTAATCTCAGCTTCACAGGCCTTATTTTTGTCAAATTGGATTATTAGCTTTTCCTTCAAATTCAGAATGGTGGTCTTGTGTTCCTCCATGTTGTCTTTAAGCTGAGTGATCTCATCTTCACACGCCTTATTTTTCTCCAGTTCGGTTTTAAGCTGTTCCTCCAGGTCTTTTTTCAAACAGGCCATCTTGTTTTCAAGAAAGATTTGACTTTCTATAAGATTGTTGTTGGAAGATGTGAGGTCAGTAATCTCATCTTCACGGGCCTTATTTTTCTCCAGTTCGGTTTCCAGCTGTTCCTCCAGGTCTTTTTTCAGACAGGCCATCCTGTCTTCAAGAACGATCTGAGTTTCGTGAAGATTGTCGTTGGAAGAGGTGAGATAAGTAATGGTCGCATTACAGGCCTCATTTTTGTCCAATTGGATTATTAGTTTTTCCTCCAAATTTAGAATGGTGGTCTTGTGCTCCTCCAAGTTGTCTTTAAGCTGAGTAATCTCAGCATGGGACTGCTTGTTTTGTGACAAAAGTTGATTATTTTCTTCAGCGAGGCGCAGAATCTCCTTCCTCAGAGATTTTTTACTCTGCTGAAAATAGCGCAGATGTTTCTGAATTTTGCAGCGTGCAATCCCAGCGTACTTGTTGAGTACTTGTGGAACAGTCTGATGACTTTCATCACCTTGGTCTTCTGGGGCCTGTCCCAGAAGACCATAACAGAAGCTGTGCTCAGCTCCTGTTACGTTGTTGTGAGGCAAAACCTGGGAGAAATCAGATTCTTCAATGTCTATCTCTGACCAGGTGGTGCTCCCCTCCTCAGAGGGGGGCATATAATCCGATAGATATTCATCCATGTCGTGCTGCTGGGTGAGGTTGTCCTTAAAAGGTCTGAGAGTTGTCTCCATGTGTCTTATTCTCTTTGTGTATTTGTTAAAAGGATCTAGTCATTAACTGTATTCTAAGCAGTGTGCCACAGAGTTACTCACAACTGAAATATACAGAGGCTTCTGACATCACATAGTTTTCGAAATGATCTGATTCCATCACATGATCAGGTAGTCTAGGCAACGTGATCACGTGGTCTAGGATGGCACGTGACGGCAAAAAAAACATGGCAGCGTTACCAACAGGCCTCTTATTCAGAAAATAAATAACTTGCAGAGTTAACTTTAAACTAAACAATGTTGAGCCTAGCTAACAACTAAATTTCCATTATCCGTTTCAAAAGTATTGCCCTTCAGCGAGTGATGGCCACCCCACTGGCCAGTATAAATTTTAGTAGCATCACTTATGCATTTCATCCCTAATCCACAGCCAGGCAGACAAGCTGCTCTAGACCTTCGATCACACACCGTAGCCCGCCCCTCCCCCGAAGCCGTTGCGCGCTCAGACAGTAACCACGGCAGTCAGCCCTTCAGTCAACAATTTCAAAAGAAGTTAGAAGACGAAGAAGACTACCGGTAAGTAAATAGCTAAGTCAAAAAATATTGTTTAGTAAAAGAAGACGGGGAATTATGTATCGTGACGTGATTTTTAAGTGCCAAATGATTAACAGTATACTGTTAAAGCAGCTTTTTAACGTTTAGCTAAGAGTTAACGTTACCTAGCTAACGACGTTAGGCTAACGTGCATTATGTCAATTTTCAGACAATGAAGAGGAAGTCTACATACATCTCGTCTTAGTTTAAGAAGAAACGTACAGAAGGAGGAGTGAAAGAGATGGCAGGGGAGCAAGAGGGGCTAAGTAATAGTGATGATGATGATGATGATGATGATAGTGATGATGATGATGATGATGATGAGGAGGAGGATGGAGGAGAGGAACAGACAGAGCAGCATGACAAGGATACACAGCCAGCATTAGTGACAGAACACAATGACAAGGAAAAACAGACAGCTGCAGCACAGGGACAGTCAGCACCATTGGTCACAGAAGCTGGCAGGACACGGCAAAGCAGGTGTTAGACGTGTTCCTGGACCAACAGGTGAAGTAACGATCACGTGGCCCTAATAATGAAATTGATGGCTAGCCTAGATAGTAACATCATCTGGAGAAATGTATGTTTTGTTTAGTGTGTTTCCATTAAAATACAAATCATGACATAATAATTTAAGTGTTTTGATTGATAATTACGAGAGGGGCGTATTATTATGATTGTTATTATTATCATTATTATCATTATTATTTTAATATCAGAATAACTGATTTTGCCTCTTGTTTCATTATAGATACCTCCCTGTCAAGAGCAGAGCAGCCCAAGCAGCCACATCTGAAAATCTTCCCTCTTACCTATCAAGGAGACAGAAGATGATGCTTCTTTAAAGACTGGTACAACACACACAAATGGCTGGAATACTCTCAGAGTAAAGACTCTGCCTACTGTTATGCCTGCCAGCACTTCAGTCTCCCCTCCTCAGGTGATTCAGTATTTACATCTGAAGAGGGGTTCAAACATTAAATATAACACAATAAACCAAAGTATATCAGTAGGAGTTTCCTTAAGTCTTTCTGATAGTTTTCTACAGGCCGGTTTACTACACCAGTAGAATGAAATTCTGAAATTATGGTTTCTAGTTTTGGTGTGCCACCCCAAGATTTTAAATGGCCCCATCTGGCCACCCCTATGAAAAATTCTCTGTACTTCTGTCATACTCACATCAGAAACATTTAGAGGCTGGTGGGTCATCATAACGTTCTAATTTCACCATAGACACGTGTTACTGAATTGTACCGGGCTATTCGTTTTATTTGGCTTAGGCCTATAAGTATTAACTTGAATCTGTGAACTGTCTATCTTCTGACTGAGGTGATCCCAGACTCAGGTCCGGCTTTACTAGGCGACCACCAGGCGCTTCAGGGGGCGCCAGATGCGCGGTGCTTTACGCAAAGACAGATAGTTGTACTGCTAATTTTAGTAGTTTGTAATTTAAACCATCCTATGTCAGAGTCCAAGCTGTGCTTATATAAACTACAGAGAGGCATGCACATATACCGTCTATAACTGATGTAGATTGGTGGAGACCAGGGCTGGACTGGGACAAAAAAAAGGCCCTGGCATTTTTGCTCAGACCGGCCCGCCACAATCGGTCAGACACAACCAAATAGTACACCATGCTTGCGGTCCCTGCAGATATGCATATCTACTGTTCCATTCCAAAAACCCCTACAAAGCTGAGAACTAAGTGCCATGGACCAGTGTACCAACGGACAAAGTAGTCTACAGCCTGTTCCTCCCTGTCTCTCCTCCACTGCTAACTCAACCTGGCTTGACTATACATAAGGACAGAGAGAGAGAGGATTACAATTATTTGGAAGAGTTATTAAAAGTACACTTAGTAAGGATCCATTTTGGTTATATAGTCCTGTATTCTTGAAGAGAAGGATTTCTAGATGGAAAAAGTGCTCCATGTTATAAAAGCTAGTTAACCCTTTAGAACCCAATATAATGTGGATGTAGAATACTGCTAATTCTAAAAAGAAATGTTTTTTTTTTCCCAATGAACCAGACAGCAGAAAAAACTAGTTTACAGTTGCAAGTATATAATTACTCACACAAAATGTCCTAAAAATATATGATATTCATATTATTCACTCACCGTAAATATTGCATATTAATGATGTTGGAAATTCATTAGAAACATGAGCAAATATCTACTTCGTTGAATATACAGCTAAACAAAAATATACAGCTTTCATAATGCAAGGTTTTAATCCCCAAATAGCATGCGTTACACGTCGTGGGCGCTTTGACGCAGCCATTCTGAGTAATAATTAAAATAATCAAATGGCATCATTTACGTTTTTCTAGAGAAGGGCCGTACGAACATTATGGGTATTAAAGGGTTAACATTAGAATCAGTCAGCCAAAGTTGCAATTGAAAAAGTTAACTCTGCTAACCTATCTACAAAAACAATGCAAAATAGCTTATGCTGTGTTATTTGACTTTAGCTGACTGAGTGGCTAGTGCAGTGGGTGACAATCTGACAGACTATATAATGGCAACAACGATTTTGTCTTATTGTCTTAACAACGAAGTTGTCTTATTATAATATTCATTAATTTAGGTAAATCATCATCTTCGTCGTGGCCCAACCAGGCCCACACACACGCAAGCACGCACGCACGCACGCACGCACACACACACACACACACACACACACACACACACACACATACACACACTTTCCTCCTGCACCCGCCCTGATTAACACTCCCTCCCTGTTAATCATGTAGCTAACATGCTTACCGTTTCAGTTACACTCTCCTGCTCACTCTGTCCCTCCTTGACTTTACTATCAGACACCTGCTCCTCTGCCTGGGTCCCGCCGGCGCTGCCATGGCTAGTCACCTCTCCTGCATGTTTCTGCAAAATGTCGTCAGGTACTGTAGGCTTGGATACTGAAGCTACAGCACTCACACCTCTGATGTTATCGGTATTGAGTTGCTGATAAAACGTGAGTGTTATTATTGTGTCCCACTTATGTTGCTGTTATAAGTTTATGTTCAAGTCTGCGGCCTTTTGGTGGTCATTTATAGTCCACTCGTCTGCATTTACATGGTGATGCCTTTCTACTGTGAATGTATTGCATGTTACATGCTGCTCTGTTTGTGTCTTATTTGTGCCGCCAATAAGTTGTATTTTTGGGGGCAGTAGATGGGGCCTGTACTCCACCTAAATGTGGAGATGTGCTTCAGGTAGTCAGTGTATCATTGTTAAAGCAGATTTGATGTTTTAAGTCTTTACTCTGTCAGGTTGTATTAATGAAACTCTCATAGTCCAGTTTACATTTACATTTATTGTGTAAATTAGGTTGGTTCATGTGTGTATTTATGTTGAGCTAATCAACATTCTTGTATTTCATTTCAGACTATTACTAATACTGACAATAATACAGTTCTGCAACCAGCTGGAATAAATACTGCTGGAGTGTTACTCAAGACTCCTCTCTACTCCTAACTTGTGTTCTGACTGATACCCCATTTTGTCCTCTGTTACACACCCTGACAATTAGCGCAATACAGTCCACTACATAACATTTTGGTCCATCAAGCCGGATAACAGCCTTCAAGATGACACCCCGCTGTGAGGCTTAAGAGTCAAACCCTTCTCTCAGGCTTGGACCACCTAGTAGCCCAGCAGCAGTCCACACTAGACCAGGATGGGCTCTCCAAGGTCCCGTCCATCTCATGGGGCGGCCCAACAACTCTGTGCAATGCCTGTTCACCTCTGCCCCACCAAAGCTAGAGGAGTTGTACAAACACATTGAGATGCTCTGGAAAATGGACTCTGTACCCTACAGACCTGAAAAGGAGTTCATACGCTCGAGTGGTGCAATGAGCAAAGTCTCCTCAGAGACACCGACCCAGGGAGAGTGGAACATCCCCCACCAGCTTGCGCACACCAGAAGAAGCCAGGTTCCGTCTCATTGCCCTCCTAGCCTCAGCAGGTCTTGAACTGCATTAATGGACCTGCAACAATGCAAATGTCCTAAGACTCTTACCTCAAGCAGCCATATCTGAGAGTCTAGATTTGTGGCTTACACAAGACAATTTAACCCCCCAAGAATCAACCCTTGGCCTCAGCTGGAACTGGGAGACGGACACCTTTGGCTACAAGCTCAGGATCATGATTTCGGTTCTTAGGAGTCCAGCAGGCAGTAGAGTCCAAGAAATAAGAGAAAAAAATAGTTTGACGAGACAAGACAGGACAGAGAATCATGCACTGATAGCAGGAAGCAAGGGGAGAGACGTCCGCCTTGTCAGGGATCAGGAAGTGAAGAGATGACATCTGGATGGGAGCCTATGATGTTCTAGATTTGGAAATACCTTTCAGCATTGATGGTGCCTTTCTAGATGTGTAAGCTACCCATGCCACACACACTCATGCAACCCCATAGCATCAGGCTTCTGAACTGAACGCTCAAACAACTTGGGTTGTCCTTGTCCTCTTTTAGTCTGGATGACATAGCATCCCAGTTTTAACAGCAGTTTTTGCAATGAAATCAACTGCTATTCCTAATTTGTCCACTGAGGGTCGCACTGATTTAGTTATTTTAGCCAGAACTGAACAGCAGAAGACGGCTATGGCCCTTTTGGTTTACTCTTGCTTTTGAAATAACCCTGTATTGCACCCTCGTTATCCCAAATGTATTTGTGTCTATTTCTAATCGGTGCCAATAAAACATTCGTCACTGAAAAAATACAACAGCCTGCAAGGAAAACTGAGAAAAGAGAAGACTAATGAATTGTTCACAGATCTGAGGAAACAGCAGCTCGTTTTTCCTGGAGCTGAGAGGTCAGTGAAGCAGGCTGCAGCAGTAAATGTTAACTACATTACTGCTACCAAAATAACATTAGCATCAAAATTATACTGTGAGCCATAAACCATAAAACATACAGTTGAAGGTTTTTGCTAGCATTAGCTTTTTTTTTGTTGCAATTGATAAGAGCACTGACACTATGTAATTACTTTGTTGTACTAAAATAAAGAGGAGAAAATGGATTTATCAATTCTAGGTTATTATGAACTGAACTACAAATGAGTTTGACAGCCCTGCTTTAGTCAGTCACTGATTGTCCACTGCATCTGACACGAAACTCTGCTGATTCCTGCTGAAGTTCTGCTGCCCTCTGTTGGAGACATCAGGAAACAAGGACACCATCAACAACTGCAACTTGAAGTTTTATATTTGACAACAAGAGCACATTTATCAGAAAAAGAACACATACATCTTTGCTATTTTAGGTTCAGCACTGGCCTGAAACTGTTCATGCAAGGGTAAGTTAGTTATTAACTTCCAACACTATTCTGTTATCAAGCCCACATAGTGTCTGCTCTGTTATCAGCTCTCTGAAAATTCAAGAAGCCTTTCATCACAAGTACAGCAGAGCCTTTATATCTTTCTGAAACAAACACCAAGACTGGATTGGTTTAACTTCAGTGAGATCATGAATGTCATTTAAAGCAAACTATTATGTAATAATCACAATAAATAACCACCACAAAAGCCCTTTAAAACCAAACAAGGTATTTGTAATGATGTACAGTACAGTCCAACCTGTTATTTCAGTCCCAGTTCCAGTGTTGAAGCCTTTGCTCCAAATATTTGATCCTTTTCTAGTCAACCCACGCTTCGTAAAGTTGTCTGGTTCCAAGAAAAATGCATCATATTCATAACTGTTTGCTCTGCATTTGTTGTGTCTTGTCCAAATGAACTGAACTTTGCAGAGGCAAACATCCTGTATAAAGAACAGCTTTGAGGGAAAATGGTGTCATTATGATTTGTGATCGAGCGTTACCAAAAAGCTGTAAAACATTTAAAATTTTGTGAATCTTGCCAAAAGGCTCTTAATTGTCATACTTTCCATGATATTTGATACAGTCTGAAAAATAATGTCAAAACAACTCTAGTTTGTAGAGCCCTTTTCAAACAGTGTGGTTATAAATGGTGTGTGTGTGTCCTTAAAGTACATTGTAGGACACAATTAAATTAGGCTACATTATACCAATTGTTATTTCATTTCAAAAAGTGTGTTGTAGTTTATTTAGCTTGTGACAAAACTCTTTGTGGCACAGACCAGATGAACTCAACTGTGTTTGTTAAATAACTTATAAACCATTGTCTGTTTCGGTTTGTGATGGTTTGGGAAGCTTCATACAGCCCAAAAAAATGTGCTTTTGCTCTTTGTTACCTTCAGGTCATTCTTTAGCTCTTTTATGACACCAGAGAAGCTGTAGGACCTAACTTGTAGTTCTTATTTTTATAATAACCTCACATTCATCTTTGCTCTCGCTCCACCTTTGATCCTTATAAAATCTTTCTTCAGTCTTGCTTTGACATGGATTTACTGCTGTTTGTTCTTTCCTCCACTTGAGAACAGTGAGCACAGCCAAACAGGTTTAGTGTCTGCCGGAGGGAGTTATGCCCTGTATCGGCATAGTTCCCTTTCTGTGACACCAGATCGGCTGGATTGGCTCAAAACACTGTAGTATTCTGTTTATCAATGACCAGGTCGAAACAGCAAATAGGCGGGTTTTCTCTTGTCACCTGTGACTAAATACAGTGGGTCTTTAGTTTCAGTTTCTTCCTCTTTACAGTGCAGACTTGTCCACAGCCCAGCCTCCTGCAGCACGGAGGGCGCACCAGACCTGTTTAAAGCCACTGTTTGCGTGCACAGGAAGGAGCCGACAGATAAATGTTACAGAAATATGAGGTTTTCAAAAAAACAGTGAGAGTTTAGAAGGACGGTGGTTTGAAGTCACACTGATATACCAGGTAAGTTGTTTTTTTTTTCAACCTTTTTATCTTAATCTCATGTAAATAGTAAAGTAGTCAAGTAGTTACCAGCCTGATGACATTATTCAGGCACTCTCAAACAACACATAACACTGAGCTCTACAGAGGACTTTATTCATTTTTTCATTCAGCATTACATTTTCTGCCAAGTTTTTTAGGACATATACCTTTGACTTATTCAAGAGTAAACAATATAAATAGTCGCTAAAGTGATCCGGGCGTGGCTCAGCATAAACACAGTGTGTGGGCCGCACATACAGGTAGAATACCTGCTCACATTCCTCTGGAGCCGGAAGAAGAACAAACGGTGGGACTTGAGCCTTTTCTTCTTGCTTTGATTAAAGGCTAGTTCATAGATTTAGAGTCATGTTTTGTAAAATATAACTTACTATATCACGTCATAAAGGACTATCCAGGCTGTTTTCTTAAGACACCTGGACACACCAAAACATTTTCAGAAATATCTGACTCCTTTGATAAAAGTAACTCTTGCAGACGTGTATTAGGGTTCAACAATAAGCAACACCATTAAAACCAGGATACTTAGTACAATGAATTAAATCCATGTATTAAATCTGTGTCATTGTAGTGAGTTTATGGGATGTCTTGGGAAATGAAAGTCCTCCAGGATTTAACGGGCTACTGTAAAAAAAGTTAAAATATCTATGTTTCCTTGAGAATATAAACCATCTGACTATATAGACAAATTCTGCATAATCATCAGATAAAAACCCTGGACTTGGGGCCCAACAGTTATCTTTGATTTACAATATATATTCCTATAAATAATTTAATCAATCATTTATGAGAGGTTACACTAGTTGTATTTCCTCTGGTTGAAAGTCACATCATGTCTGGTATCTGTGCTCAGTCTGCAGCTGTGAGCCTTCAGCCTCTGGGCCATGTTTTCCTCTTCTGCGCCGTACAAAAACCAGCACTACGCTGAGCTGAAGAGGGCTTGCATCAAAGACAAAAAACTGTTTGAGGATCCAGAATTTCTAGCCACAAATGCATCTCTGTTCTTCAGGAAAGCACCTCCTGGTAGAGTGCACTGGAAACGACCTGGGGTGAGTAGAGAAACTCTGTTTGGAGAGAATAGACAATAGGAGACCTTTCGAAAAGTGTGTCTTTGCTTCTGTTGCAGGAGATCAGCAATGACCCCCATCTGTTTGTAGAAGGCATCAGCTCACATGACCTGAACCAAGGACTTGTGGGAAACTGCTGGTTTGTCGCTGCCTGCTCCTGTTTGGCACTGAAGGAACACCTGTGGAAGAAGGTGAGTGAAAGACAACTGTTCACTGGACTTCACATCAGGGAATTTGAAAAAGTAGCACTAAAAACTGTCTGATTGATTATGTTTGTCTTTTTTAGGTAATCCCAGACTGGAAGGAGCAGGAATGGGACCCCAAACATCCAGAAAACTATGCAGGGATCTTTCACTTCCAGTTTTGGATTTTCGGAAAGTGGGTGGATGTAGTGGTAGACGACCGACTGCCTACTATTAATGGAGAGCTCATCTACTGTCACTCAAAACAAAACAATGAATTTTGGAGTGCTCTGCTGGAGAAGGCCTATGCCAAGTCAGTAAACCAAAGGCACAGTAATAGAAAAGTGTTTTTTCAGCAGATTAGTATGGTAAATCTGTAATCATTTGCTCAGACTTTCAGGCTGCTACGAGTCCCTGGAAGGAGGTAACACTGGGGATGCAGTGGTGGATTTCAGTGGAGCTGTGGCAGAGGCCATTGACCTGGAGGCAGAAGCTTTCTATAAGGACCAGAAGAAACAAGACAATCTGTTCGATGATCTGCTGAAAGCCTACAACAGGGGGGGAATAATTAGCTGCTCCATCAAGGTATTGGTCACAACTTATTGTGCTTATTTGCTTGTTTTCTCGTTAGCTGAAAGGACAGTGTAACTCCTGATGGGAGAGTCGTTTGGCTCAGAATTGACATGGTCTCTTGAAGCGTCTTCACCTTAAAAACCTAGTCCAGATGCTTTTGCTTTAACCTTTTCTTCAAGATGTCCTGGATGACTGAGAACATTCACAGACAACTTGCTTTATGCTGTTTACAGTTTTCTGTAACTGCTAAAGCATGTTTTCTGAAACTTTGAGCCAATGTGACAAATGTTTACACACAAATTCCAATACTATATCCATCCAAAACTCAGTCCATGTGAAAAATGAAGCACTTAAAAAAAAACTTACTAAATCAGTCCATCAGACTTCTAACTCAGCTGTGAAAAATCTATAGCATCTTTTTTTCGGCCCAGATTGGCACTTCTCTAAATCTGTATCATAGGCTGCTTCCACGGCTTTGAGAAGATGGTCAGAGAGCTAATGTTCAAATACTTTTCAGCACCAAGCAGAGAAAAACTCCACATTGGGTTTAAAAAGCAGACAAAAGTGGAAGGGAATGA
The DNA here is from genome assembly GCA_024349245.1 of Neodontobutis hainanensis. Classification (NCBI taxonomy): domain Eukaryota; kingdom Metazoa; phylum Chordata; class Actinopteri; order Gobiiformes; family Odontobutidae; genus Neodontobutis; species Neodontobutis hainanensis. The sequence goes on along the minus strand of JALDNG010000008.1, from coordinate 2,444,359 downwards.
ACCAAAATATTAAGGATGTTAAAACCAATTGAACAAATGAAACTGGATGTTTCTTAAACCAGACCAGCTCCGGTAACAACTTTATTGTGATCAGCTCTAATTTCTGTGATATCCTAATTGGTCCGAGTTCAGGCAATTGAAATTAAAAATTATGTTTTGTTGGCAGTGTAAAAAAATCTACAACCATAGTCTTACAGTTTTGTTATGTATCTAACACTGAAAATAGTGTGTAACGTTTTGCAAAATGTGTGAGGCTGACCATGTGTGTGTGTCTGAGATGACACTCAGCTCATTGGGTGTCAAGTTTTGAAATTTTTGTATTTATTTTGACTTTAAAGTGTAAGCAATTGCAAAAAAACACTGTACTAATGCAGTGGTGAAATGTAGTTTAAATAAAATGAAAACATTCCAACTCAAACACTGACATCAGCATAATGTCGGCTTGTGTAGGCTTGTGACGATAACAAATAGATTTCAATGACAAATTGTGCTTATATGAACAGCATGTCACTAAAGTCTGTGTTTTCCTCAGGCTCAACCTCATGAAATCGAGCTGAAGATGGCCAATGGTCTAGTGAAGGGCCATGCTTACGCTGTGACTGCAGTGAACAGGGTGCGTCTAGGTCATGGGCTGCTGGCCTACTTTAAAAATGAAACCATACCATTGATCCGCATGAGGAACCCCTGGGGCATGATTGAGTGGAAAGGTGCCTGGAGCGACAGGTGAGACACAGCCAGACTTGTATACTAAACCAATATTTCAAACTGAACTTCCATCATATACCCTTTTAACCAAACATTTTGACATGTTTTGAGACTTTGTTATTTGATAGACAAAGTTAAACATGCCTTCTTTTTCCAGCTCTGCAGAGTGGTCGAAGGTTGGTGACACTGAAAGAAGAAACCTTGGCATCACAGTGGCTGATGATGGAGAGTTTTGGTGAGTGCTCCATCTGTCAAACAACGTGCAAAAATCCATGTGTGAAGTCAATTTATAATGTATTAGTTTTGTCACAGGATGTCATTTACAGACTGGTGCAAGTTCTTCACCGATGCAGACGTTTGTCGCCTCATTAATACCTCAGTGATCAGCATACATAAGAGGTGGTATGAGGCTGTGCACTTTGGGAGCTGGAGTAAACACGCAGACCCTCTTCTAAACCGCTGTGGAGGCTGCGCTAACCACAAACAGACATTTCTGCAGAACCCTCAGGTACAAACTATTAAAACCTGTCCATCTCACGGGCTGTTGTGTAATTATATTGACATCTTCACTGTTTTTTTTCCTGAACAGTACCTTTTTGATGTGACAAAGGAGGTGGATGAGGTCCTGATCTCTTTGCAGCAAAGAGACATGAAGATTCACAGAAAGATCGGCCAAGGAGAAAATCTTACAATTGGCTTCAGTATCTTTAAGGTATGGGTCATTGTGGTCAGAAACACACAAAAGACAAAGTGATCAAATGGTCAAATTGTTGGTAAAACATTGCATAAAATCTGGCTTACATTTTTTGGGCTTAATCAGAAAATATCTGATCTGGTATCCAGGGAATTTTTTGTCCAGTAACTTTATCATAACCAAAACACTTTCCCAAATGCTAAATCACACAACTTCTTTCAAAGAAAACACATACCTTAGTTAATCATTTCAGTCTGAGTTGGCCTAATATTGTATCCATTGTGCCACTAGAACCTCTACAGGATCTTTTCCAGAAACTAAGCTGCATAAAAATAAGCTTAGCATTTAAGAAATAAATGTTATGAGAATTGTAAAAACATACCTCACCAGGGGACACATAAGGACACAATATTTTCAGTTCTGTTTTGTCACTGTTTTGACTTAACTTTGAAATTGTCTTCATCACTTGTTTTTGTCCTCAGGTGGAGCTAAACAGGAAATATCGAATGCATGACATTGTGACCCAATCTTGTGTCGCGTCATCGACCTACATCAACGCCCGCACCGTGTTCATGAGACATGACCTTCCACAGGGCCGCTACATTATCATACCCACCACATTCAGGCCTGAGACTCTGGGGGATTACATGTTACGGATTTTCACAGACACTGACGCTGGAAGCAGGTACTGCTCTTTTATGGAGGGGCAATGTTTGTTAGACAACAGCATAACTTGGTTTCAAGGAGGAAGAAAATTTTGCCAAAGCATCGATGTAGCTGTTGACTTATAATTTAGGAGACTGGTAGATGGAAAATATTAAAAAAAAAAAAAAATGACTATTTTGGAGAAGTTAGATTATAATTTTTAAATGTTTTGGACAATGTTCCTCTCTTGTTTGTTTTGGCTTGAATTGTTCAATTTCCTTCTGTTTTCTTTCATTGTGAGAACAGAATACATGTGAGCCCATACAAGGTTATCTGCCGTTGCTAGAATTTTATTCCAACAATATTACACTGTTTAAAACTATTCCAGATTACATATCTAGATGCACGTGTGTCCCATTAAATTAAGTTTTTTTTCTTGTCACTACTTTCTCTTTTGTTAAACACTAGTTTGCTCTTTTCTGTCACAGGGAGCTGACAGAGGATAAACCCAAAGTGCACTGCTGGTCTTCATTCAGTGGTTATCCTCAAGTGGTGACACACGTCTACATCCATGAAGCAGAAGGCTTGGAAAACCAGGACAAAACAGGAGGTAAAGTAGATCGTTTGAACTGTCGAGATTCACACAGTTTGTTTTGTTCTCATTAATACCTTTTTGTGATGTAGGTGCCGACCCCTATGTGATTATATACTGTGAAGGCAAGTCAGTAAAATCTACTATCAAAAAAGACACATTAAATCCACAGTTTGCAACCAGTGGCATTTTCTACAGGAGGAAGCCTAGGAAGCCTATAACAGTGCAGGTAACAATGTTTTTCTAGACTCTGATGCTCATGCCAATGTGACACTGTTATACTGTTGTGTCGATAAATTTCTTTTATGAAAACTACCCCAAAAAAAAAAAAAACACACAAAAAGTCTGTTAAATATCCAGAGGATAGTTTATGATAAATATCAACATTTTAAAGTACCACAATAAGAAAATGTAGACATGAGTAAAGGGATTAACCTACAAGGATGTAGTTTGTCTTTTCAAGGAGGACAACTCTGTGACTGTTTTTAGTTTGTTTTAATCAACAACACCTTGTAGCACACACATGATGCTGCTCTGTTGCAGCTGCTTGTTAAGTGTAAAATACACTAATGCAGGCCTGAGGGAAAATTCCATCAACACTCAGCTACACACTGTACTGTAAATAACACCTCTTGTTCCTGTTGATGCCAGGTGTGGAACAGTAACGCAGTCAAAGACCAGTTCATGGGCCAAATAGTGCTGTCTGGCTTGGTGAAGGACAGTGTCGACCCTCAAAAGCTTCAGCTAAGGAAGGAGGGTGTCCAGATGGCCGACGAGATGCCCGGCACCATCACCCTAAAGATCGTCACGGCAACACAGCTGACAGCCATCTGATCTCAGCAGCGCTGATTCACTCTGTCGGATTTTTGTACTGTATGACTTCACTCAAGCATTGCTTCAGTGTTTTTATTTACTTTAAAACATTTTTTACTTGTGAGTGTAAATTATAAACCTTGAGAGATTTTACACGGTGATAGCAAAGATGTCATTCCTTTCTATTGTGCATTATATATTTACAGTACATACAAAATGCACATCCTTCTTGTTTACATTTGTTGTTTATGCTTCTACTTCCCTTCATTGTCTAATTTTAACTGATGCCAAGAGTAATAAATGATAAAAATACTTGTAGTAACCAAGGAAAATTGAAATGACGCTGGAGTTCTTCCTGTTTTTATTTCAGTCCAGTTCCCAAACTGCATTTTTTTACACTCAAGACACAGCCATGCACAATTCAAAGTTCAAAAAGTCTATTGCTTCAACCACAATTAAAAATAGTTTATCCAAAACCTCATTTCCCCATCATTAGCTTGTCCTTGCCCAAGATGGGGGAAAGCCTGCTGAGGTATGCCGGATGGATCAGCAGTTTTACAAAGCTAGACAAGAATAAGAGTAATAATAATAATGATAATAATTTAAAAAGTAACATTTTTTGTCTTTGTTCCATTCTCTTGATACACATTAATAGAGGATTTTCACACCACGTGTACAGGTTTACACATTCAAATGATAGGAATGTACAGGAGCAACCACAGAGAGAGGGGCACGTCAGCGTCTCTTGTTCCCAATTTCACTTTGTGCTCATAGTTGAGACCTGTACATAAAAGAGCAGAGGCCGAGTGAGTCCTGACAGGCCATCTACACCGGGGGCACGCATACACACACGCACGAACACTCAGCAGTGGTACTCAGGACAGTCTGTGTGGGCCCGCACACAGCGTGTTGCATTATCGGCTTCACGTACAGATGAATGAGTGTCCGATAAGCCCAATACAGGAGTGCAGTGACAGAGCGTTGGTGTGTTTTTCTCTTCTTCAGTTTCCAGGGTGCAAAACATTTAATGATACATACAGCAACCTGAATATTGTCATTTTTATATTTTGAAAAAGGTGGATGGGGTTTTCCCGTTGTATTTACATACATACATAAATATCCTAACAATCTTAACCTATTTGAAGAAGAGATACAGTGTATAGTTTGTGTTACATGCATGGGTTGTGTTGCATTCTCCAGTCAAACTTTACTCCTTTATCTTCTGTAATTTGCTGTACAATGGAGGTAAGTATGACCAAGCAGCTACCCTGCACCTCGGAGTCAAGGTGGACTGTACGAGTGAGGCATTGTCTAGTGCAGATTGAGGCAGTCCCCTTAATTACAAACACACACTCACGCAAGGGGTGCTATGTGGGAAGGATACCCACTATATTAACAACAAAAACAGATAAATTTTCTGAGTGTTGAAATACTAAACTGGTAACAGAGAAATGCCACAAAACAATGTCAATCTGCTCCACAGTTTCCGGTTTGTACTTCAGAAAATGACCCCATGGAAAACACTTCCTCACTACAACACACACAGGTCAAATAACAGACATCACGTAAGACACAATTTAAAGACACTGAAGTATTAATGAGCAGCATGTTATACCAAAGAGGAAAGAACTGATGGAGAGGCTGCATTTCTGTTCAATTTCTGCTCAAGATCACATTGTATTCGAGATATAAGATGTAAAAACACCTGTTTGTCTAATGGCATCTTGCTAGTTGGTGGCACAGGCACATGTAAAGCAGCATAGAAGAGCATTGCTGAAGCTTCTGAACAGTGTGTGTAGAAAATTGCAGCATGCCATCAAATGTTGCACTATACTTTGGTGTATACTTTTGTTAGTACCTGAATAGAAATGTCCACACTGAATATTCACATTTTTATCTCGTACATATGTGGACCTTTTGTTAGTTTGGTTGCTTTTAAGCTATTGCAAATAAATATTACCTTCATACCATTAAAATAGGACTTGCCACAGATATATGGTGTAGATATACTGTATATGTTATTTATATAGCACCTCTAATAAAGCTGGCTGCTATCAGACTTTACTGATTGTATTTATTGTTAAGTGACTATTTCCCAACCCGCCAATTAAACAATTATTTCTGGAACCCTCAAGTGATCTTTATGACCCCAAACTATTTACTGAAATATTCTCAGATAAATGTATTAAATCACTTAAACATTAATGTAAGATGTTAAAAGCTGACTCACCCACACTTCTTTTCCTGTATCTGCATCCCATCATACACATAGACACACACACTCACACTTATACACAGTAATGTGCCACCTTGAGATGTGAAATCTGCAGCTGAACAGCAGTGTTTCTCCATAGTTGTAGTCATGCAGGAAAATGTAGGATCCAGAGTCCCTCTCTTTAACAGGAGCTGGTCATTGCCAGTGCAGATGAGGCCTCGTTGTGTTCCATAGTGGGACTAGAGTGAAAGGAAACTGACCGAAAGCTTGGTGAAGGATAGGAATCACAGGCTGCGTAGGTCTTCGCTTTACTCCTGAAGTTTCTTTCTTTTACCAACGTTATTTTTGGTTTGGGAGCCTCCCAAACAAGACAAATGACATTAAAACACACTTTCGCACTTTCGCACACACACACACACACACACACACACACACACACACACACACACACACACACACACACACACACACACACACACGCGTTGTGATGCACTGCTCAACATGTACAGAAGGTCTTTAGAGCAGCGTGCACCAAGAGTCTGCAAGACCAGATGTCAGTCCTGCTTAAAGAGGCTCCTGCTTTGTTAAGTCACACATTTGCACCCCTCTAGTGTTGTCAAAGTCAGGTCACACACCATCCATACACCCAAAATGCTCATATCCCACGTAGTGCTCCAGCTTTGGGTGTGGACACTGGGCACGTTTTCTAGCGACTGCTGTTCTTTATGGCTTCCTTTGCAGCTACAATCAGAGGTGTCAGGCTGGATAGAGGCTTCGCCAGCTTAAGAAAGGAATGCTGGAGGGGTCAGACAGAAATGAGTGTAATTATACAAGTCAAGATTATTGGATGGCATCTGAACATCATAAGGAAAACAGAAGCAGGGGTTTATTCAAAAACAGCTCCTTATATCAGGATGTGTGTTTATGTAGTTAATAAATACATGCTTTAATAGAGTTGTTGTTTACCTGGAGCAGCTCCTTGGCTGAACCCCTGCGGTCCACATCCATCTCCAGACAGCGGTTGAGAAAGTCTCTGAATACAGATGACAGTCTCTCTGGGTTTTGCAGCTCAGGTGTGCCATTAGTAGCAATAAGATACAACGCCTGGACGCAAAGGTGGATAAACAGATTGTTAACATTTTATTAAATAAACATTGTGTGCGTTTTTCAAAATTCTTCTTACCCTCAGTGGATTCTCATTCAGGTATGGAGGTTCTCCCTCCACCATTTCTATTGCCATAATGCCAAGGGACCAGATGTCCACTTTGGGGCCATAGGCTTTTCGAGTCACAACTTCTGGGGCCATCCAGTAGGGCGTGCCCACCATGGTGCTACGTTTGTTTTGCTCCGGAGTTATTTGAGCACAGAAGCCAAAGTCGGCTGCAGAAGGAGAAAAAAATGTGTGGGGTTAAGTGGTATTTTTTACTTCTGAGTTATGAGACCTTTAATTGAGTGTCTCAACCTGAAAACAAGAAAGAGAGAGAAAGAAAGAGAAAATCTGTTAATCAGATAGGGACTTACTGAGCTTGACAGAGCCGTCCATACCAAGGAGGATGTTGTCACTTTTTATATCTCGATGAATCACCTGGTTGGAATGAAGGAAGTCCAAGGCCTGAAGACACTGTACGAACAGACAAAAAGGAGAGCACTGTGCTTTCAAACGTGAAACTGATTGAATCCATATGTCGTTGAGTGTTTTTCTTCTGCAGAGGAAGATTCTGTTTAAGTCTAAAGATGGCATCCTACCTCTCTGCAAACTGCAGCGATCTGGCCCTCATCCATGCAGGTCTCTGTTACTACATCTGTCAATGAGCCACCAGCCAAATACTCCATTACCACCCACAGCTCATCCCCTACCAGGTAACTTGAGAGAAAAGGGATATTAACTGATAGATGCATACAAAATAATCTTGATGAGGACAGTTATCTTTTGGAAACATTAAGATGTAGTAAAGAAATCAAACAATTTTACAACGTTGTCATTAAAAAGGTAACCTGCATAGTCTAAAAAATCATATTCAAGTCCTGAGACAGTAGATGGCAGTAAAGCACTATCTGCTGAGTGCTGCCAACATCCATTAAAAGGACAGATCATAAAGAATGAGCAGGATATGAACAAAAAAAACATAGGTTAATTGTACACAATTCAGTTTCTTATAGTGTCTCATACTTGGGCTTTCTGTAAATATTGATAATGAGAACATTTAAATAAACTGTCAATTTTTAGGCAAACAGAGACAATTATAACGCATACCTGTCCAGGTAGTTAACAATATTAGAGTTTTTGTTTTCCCTCATCACCAGGATTTCATTGATGATCAGCTCCTTCTTGGGCTGCTGTTGCAGATTCATCTGCTTAATAGCCACCTGACATTAATTCAATCTATTAGTGTCATACAAAAAACTGTATCTGAGGTCAAAATATAACATGGTATTTTTTGGGCTGTACCTCCTGGCCGGTTGCTATATCAATGGCGGTGTAGACAGTGCCAGATGCTCTGGAAATAAATGTATGATTAGTGCTTTTTACATGTCACATAGCATTTATAAGCCTCAAATTTTTATGGAAGTTGTTTTCCACCACTAAAATAAAAATGAAAATAAATTAATAAATACAAAATAAAGGATAGATAAAGGATAGCTTTCACTAAATAAAGAAAGAAGTAACTCCAAAATATGTCTAATCATTATATAAAGTTCTTCAGCAGTCAGAATGTCTTAAAAAAGTTCAACAACTCAAATAATTTATGAATAAGTGTATGAGGTCACAGGAATGTATGCATGGATTCAACCCTTATTTGGAAGTGTAACTCATGAAACCAGAAACCTTTAGCTATGCATCCCTTCTCTTGTCTCTTGCTGTCAGATACAGTACACCACTGTCCACTCCAAAGCTCTAAATAATGAACCAGTCTCTGCAGCTCACCAGGTAAAGATAACTCTGGGAGAGTACAGCCTTATCTTTGGTTAAAACTTCCTGGTCGAATATGTAAATACTGAACAAACACCTGTGGTGGCTGTTCTTTCCTTGTTTTATATGAAAACATATAGACTTACCCTTGACCAATTTTTTCAAAGCGTGTGTACTTCTTTTTTGGATCTCCCACACTCACAATACTCCCTGAGTCAAAAAGAAAAAAAACATATATAATTGATTAAGCTTGTGTGTGAGAAATGGCAGTCATGACAGGATTACACCACACAAACCTCCTGGATCAAAACACATTATGGATTATGTACAATCTATAAGAATTTCATTGCATAATATGTTTGTTTTCTGATCTAAATACAAATCTAAAAGTTTTTTTTTTCATGTGAAAGGACGGAAGGCAGATTATAAAAATTACAATTTATGTCAGAGAACAAATGTTTTAAAGCTTCTTTACGTAAACCAATGTAATACCTGTAATACCATTGTTTTTAAAAACTTACTGAGTCTCTCCAGAATCTCCTCGTCAGTCATTTTGGACTTCTTTCTCTGCCGGTCAGTGTGGCGGTACATAGTGTTGGGCGTGTTGTCAGGCTGCACCTGTGATTCGGGGGGTGTGAGCACCTCTTTGACGGGGGTGGGGGGCTTTGGTGGCTCCATGACGGAGCGTGTGTAGATCTGTTTGGAGAAAACTGTAAATGAACAGACTTAAGCAGAATAAATTACCTAAGATAAGAGTAGCAACTCACAGATTTGGTGTGTTCGGGCCGAGGAGCAATGATAGGTGGCACCTCATCTTCATCGTCCTCTTCTTCCTCCTCTTCTTCTTCTTCTTCCTCCTCTTCATCCTCCTCTTCTGAAACTGGGGGGGCAATAGGAGGCTCTGTTGTTGATGTTTTGGCACCCTAAAGAAAATATTTAAGAACTTAATTTAGGTTTTGATTTTAGCAGCAGAACTAAATAGAAAGAAAACGCCCTATTCACAAGGAAAAAATAAATCAATAGAAAATGACAGACATTTGCTTGAGTCCCTTTATAACAATGAGTCATCGCAAAAAAGCATACTTTATTTTGAGTACCTCTATTATATAAAACATTTACATGATTTGGTAAATCAAAACATTCAGATATTTTGCATAATTTTATTGATTAACTATGCCCTCTATTTGAGAGTTTTTGTTTCAGAACCTGCTTGGGAATGAAAATGAGCTAGTTCTTAAATCTGGTGCAAAGCTACCCTCTGCAGTGAGAGATGTTTTTGTACATCGTCCTTGAGAAATACATGATAAACTGCAGTAATCTTCCTAATTCTGCACGTGTTCTTATTGTTTGTCTTGTGTTCGTCACCAGTATTTCATAACAAACAATAGTTTATCACCTGTAAACAAGTCAAAATATCTATAGAAGTGCAACAAGTAGAAGAACACTAAGAACAACCTTAAAAAAGATATCATGACAGCCTTGTGAGTAGAAGCATAACTGGTAAATCAACTGTGCCAAAAGAAAAGCAATGGAGAAAAGTGACTTCTTGTCAAAGTGAGGTCAGTGCACTCTACAGGGACTAAATTGAAAGGGTCTAGTGTAGCATGAAACAATGATGACAGTGACTTTATAACAGGGATCAAACATCCATTTTTAACTTTACTGCAACATTGTAGTAATGTGCGTTGGACACCGTTTACACTAGTGTCATTAAGAATAGGCCTCAGTCACATTATAAAGCTCAGTCTTTCTTCATCAAAAAGGCTGGGATTATCTCACTCTTATGAAATGACAATGTTTCATACATTTTCAGTCTCTGTAGTCATGCGTAAATGAAGTAGTGAAGTTCAGTTAGAATGATTAAAGAGAAGGGTCTGAGTGGGGAAAGTCCCAGTCATTCCTCTGACCTGCTCTGTTCAGGACTTGTGCCTCTGTCTCTTTCCAGAGCCATGCGGTAATGTCTAAAGCCTAATGGTGATGAGGTTACAAGCATATTACTGGGAATGGACTGTGAGGAGTATGAGCTCATACATGCAGAGGTTTGAAAGTCACAACCCTCTGTGGCATGCACCCCTGCCCCGCCATTTCAGAGAGGAAATGGCAAGAACAAAAACAGAAGAGGTGCTCTGGTGGAAGACAGTAAGCCCCCATTAACTTCAATCAAGAAGTGTTTCTAAATCAGGAGGGTTGAATTTAGCTGAAGAAGCCAATGGAGTGATAAATCAAGTGGAAAGTAAACGGAGAAGTTACCTTGTCAAATAATGCGCTGCAGGTCCTAAGGCTGACGGGAGGCCCGGACGACAGCAGCCGGTTCTGAATGTTAAAAATGGGAGCATTTACTCAAAACAAACCCACACAGTGTTTCATGAGGACTTTTCAGGGGGGTAGGAAGGGGTGAGGGCAGGGGGTATGCTACTGAGGGGTGGAGTCTGCTCCAAAAATTGAATTAAATATTCATTAATTAAAAACTTCTGTTGTGTTCATCGCGGTTACAGTACTTAAATAAAATTAGCCTCTATTTTTTGCACCAATGATGTCAGTATCTAACATAAAAACATATTTTATTTCAAGGTTTACATCATATTTTGTAAGGCTCATGGAAAGAAAAGAAGAGAATACAATAAAGACAATTGAAATGGCGAGAACGATAGTCTTCTTAATATAGCAATGTGAAGGAGTGTGCATCTTGTAAGAATGGAAAAAAGCTACACACATAAGGCTCACTGCTAAGTACACATATCAGAGCTGCACAGATTTTGGCTGACAGACTTCCTTGTGCTTTCTGGTTACAAACAAAGGCTGTGCTAATATAAAATGTGAAAATCATAACTGGAATTATGCCCAACCAGGAAAACTCCACTCATGCTTTTCCAAAACACTCAGCCAATAACACAGAGCGACTAATCACTTCCACATATTCCTGAGATAATACTAGTGTCTTGTGAAAAATACAATAAATGCTTTTGATATTAAATCATGCACCTGTATGTGGCTATGGTAAACTCACAACATTACAGCTACATCACTTTTCTCCAGCTATTCATACACTTCCAATGACCAGAACTGGACGCTGCAGCGAGTTCAAGGTACAAGAACAGTTCAGGTATTAGATGAACACAATAAGCATCAATATAAATAAAAGGCAAAAAGAAAGAGAGAAAACACCAACACACATTTACGTGTATTGCAATAACATTAAAATAATTTTAGCAGAGCATGTCATGATGGGCAACTATTGTTTCTAAAACAGTTCAGGTTTCGGCTGTAGATCAATTCTTGACACTTCTCCTGCAGTTTTGCTTTAAAAAGTGCAGCCAATTTTTGGATAACGCTGAGTCACCTATGTAACTCGGACCACTGTGACAGTGAAATTGCCTCACACAACCTTTCAGACTCACTGTCGCACCCGCTCGCACTTTGCTTGTGAAAAGCTCTTCCAAGCAAAAGCCTTGCACAGAGTAACCCTGGTGTAGTTTGCCTGGAGCAGTGAATCCTAGCGAACAGACTTGGATTCCACTTCTTTACGCAGCTGAGCGTGCTACAGGCCAAGGCATTGAAAGCATAGATTACTCTGGCCAAAGCCAGGAATGAGGTCAACACAGTGGGAGTCCTCCTAGATGTAGCATGGCTTGTCTATGGCTATTTCAAAATCTGATTTAGTAGATTGGAAAAATAAACATGAGCAGCCCAGCAGTAGCTTCCCTCGCAGCAGTTTCTGTGGCCGAGATTCAAACTGACTGGCATGTCCTCAACATTCAAGGCATTATGGTGCATACTGAGGGTTAAGGCTCCAGAAAAGACATTGTGCCCATTAGAAGGTGAAAACTATTTGATGAGAAAAAAAATTTGAAAAAGATTTTCTGTAACATTCTCTTGAGATGATAAAATTAATCCAGATTTTGTTACAACTTACCTCTCGTTTTATTATGGGTTTATAAAGATTTTTATTAAACATAGAATTTATTTTGATATGAATGTTACTTACCAGAGTGTTTGCCGCAATGTACCCATGTGCTGATTTGTCTGGAACAGAAACACAGTGCTTTTATTCAGAACTTACTCAAAACAATATACTGTACTGTCTGTAAGCTCCTACAAATGCTTTATTTTGCCACAAAATGAAACGTACCTCCTGAGGTGAAGCTCATATATTTCTGGTTGTTGACTGTCTCTTTAGAGTCATAGAACTTTAGCACATCCAGCACAGCTTGTGGGTTCTTCTTTTGCTCGAGTTTAGTGATGTTGGAAGTTTGGAGGAGTCGTGCCCATTGCTCCGGGATTCCCTGTGAACGCGCAGGATACACAAGGTAAAAAGAGTAGTTTTGTACAATGAAGGCACTGATTATAAGCAAAGCATACAAATTGAAAAAGAGAACATGCTTTTTAGTTTATGCATTTTAGAGCCATTGCAAAAAATGTACTTTCAAGTATATGTAATATTAAAGTAACCCAAAAATGCTGAGTCTTTACTTACAATGTATTCAGTTTATTTTCTGCAATGATTTTAACAAGATTATTCTTTTGCATCCACTTGCCATTGCACTCTACATATAATGTATTTTCATACAAAACTGAGAAGCTGAAGAAAGTATGTTTTAAATCAATGAAATGAATAGAAACCGTATCCTGCAACTGAAATGTAATTTAACAAGTGCTAAGGGATTCAGGCAGTTTTCAGGCAATAGCAAGACGGAGTCATTTTTATTCAAGTCACTTGCATGTCTAACTTTGTGTCAAGAAAAATATATTAACAGTCGACTGTGTCACCTCCTGGGAATTACAGATTTGAGCAGCGTCTGGCGCGGTGGCAGGGAAATTTAAAGCAAGTCCATCCATTTTTATATGTGGGGTTGAGAGGGATACTCACTGTGAATTCTCCTGTTACAGCATCAAAACCAACGTGAATGGTGTGTTCAAAGTCAGAGGGAAGAGATATCTCAGGACGCTCCTTCTCCTTTTTTTTGTTTGCTGCAGAAATAAATTTAAAAAATGCATTATTCAGACTTTTTTCAAGAAGTGAATAAAATCAGTGTATGGGTAGGGTTACACACTCTTGTCTCCCCCAGGAAAGATGGAACGCAGGCGGACTTTCTTGTTTTTTTCTTCTGGAGCCATTGGAAGCGGTTTAGAGGCGTGATTCACTGAAGAGTCTCGGGAACTACTGTTCATTCTCAAGGGAGGGGCTGGTGGTTTCTCCTCAATATCGACACTATCAGACATCTTTAGTAACACTCACAATGTCCTGAAAGAGAGAGAAGACAGAGGCAGGGGATTCACTATTAAACTGTACATCTATCAGCAAAATCACACGAGATCTGTAACTCTAGCGTAAAAATTATAATAAAAAAGTGTAATAGCTAAAGTAATCATTGGCCTTAGATCACTTTTAACTGACTCTGATATTTCAATCCATGTCACACATGTCAGAGTTTAACCAGTGTCCCACATTATGTCAGTCTGTAGAAAGAAACAATGTTGTGTATGAGCCATAAATAGAAAAGAAACTGATAAAAGGGCGTTTCCTGCATTTATTTGACCGTAATAACGGGTGATATGAGGTTGATAAGTACAGAGACTGAACACTGAAGTTCCTGTTTCAAAGAAAGGCAATCCCAGAGCATTGGCCTATTTCAGCTTAGCACAAGGAATCCTGATACTGTGGTTGACTAAAGGTCCCCAGCTTCTCACTGAACACATCACCGAGCTCAGATACTTCTGAACAACATATTTATTATTCAAGAACTTCTAAAATTGTGATTTATAAGAATAGATGGCATTTGTTGGCTGATCTGGAGAAGAGACAGTGATCATCTGAAACATGAACCAGCCAATGGGCATAAAAGAAAGTAGCGAGAGGAAATGTCCTAGTCACTTATCCCCTGTTGTCCCATCCACCATCCCACTACCATCTTAGACTCAGCGCCTCGCCCCGGGGCTAGGCCCATCATGTGATATGTTAACCAGTGTCCCAGAAAGCAGGCCATCCCACCACCCCCTCATGGTACAGACCATTAGCAAACAAAGACCGCTGCTCGCTTCCCTAAACTGTGCACGTGTACTTCAACAAACAACATACACTCCGCCATATAGCCCGAGCTCATGCAAAAAGGGAGGTATTCATAGTTGGTCAAATATTAACAACATAACAAGTTTTTTATAGTAATTTCTAAATAACAGTAGATCAGGGAACAAATTCATAATGGCTCAATCAATATTGTGAGCGTAAAAAAAAGAAAAACTTTTGTAGTTATTGTTGTCTCTGGTAACTATGGTTTCAAATACTATCTGCCGGCCGACTGTGATGTGCATGTGATTTATGTGATGTCTGTTCGTCTCATAGAAGCCACTGGAATCCACCCACACTTCAGTTTTACAGTGATCACATACAGTGTATCCTTTCTGTCAGTGATGACAGTCAAGACAGACTTCAGTATCTAATGGTAGAAAAAGAACACAGTAAAGAACATGATGAGGTGTTTTCTTGGGTCACTGCTGTTGATCAGTTAACTGCATAAATAATAGTTTCAACTTCGATGCACAGTAGCAGTAGGGCATGACATATACTGGTATGTTTTACTTTTATCAGACCCAGAGTGGATGGGTTAGTGTGTTAAGAAACAGCGGCAGTTTCTAACTCGCTGGATTACTTGCAAGTGAGAGTCCAGACAATAGCAGCAACAAACAGGTTCTCTCAGGTTTTGGAGGTTAGGTGTGTCCGCCATAACAAAACCGTGTAAATGTATCTGTTTACAAAGGAATTCTACTTCCTGCTGTAATGTGAAAGCAAAAAGGCATTTGTCACAATTCAGCTTTTATTGGAGACGAACAGGTAGGGGCCAGGGAAATAATGAGAAAATAGATCCTGACATGAATAAACTTTTTCATCTTAAACTAAGCTTTATATGTTCATATTATCCAGGCTAAGAGGAGGTTTCTTTCACAGCAGATAATAGCTTCAAACAACAAACAAACACTTTGAATATGACAATAACATCTGTCCTGATGCTCTTTGTCCTAACAGACCATTGTGCAGTTACTGTCTGTTCTCTGTTCTGTGGAGAGGTTGTTTAAGTCCGACATGTGTATATATACAGACACATAACAGTGACAGATCTAATCAATACAGTCACTATGTGGTCAGCATGTACACAGAGAAATAATCAATTGCTTGTGCAAAGGCTTATAACAATGAGGCTTTAAACACTAAATTCAAAGTGGCATTAAGAAGCCACAACTTAACACTTGCTTCATTAATGACTTTGATAAAGAAACATTAAACATTATCCTGTGTTCAGGTGTGTGACGATGGGTAAGGTGCAGGCTCGTCCTGACAGACAAACTATATACCACCAACTGGACTGAACTATTTTTACTATCTTAGTCTGCTGCTGAGTTTAGACAGATGATAGTTAAGACTGACAGCTACTGTGGCTTTTCTGAATGTCCCGTGACCAGAGACGGCGGATTCTTCACTCACACATAAAACAGTGACCTATTTACCACAGACGAACAGACAGGAGAGCAGTCAGTAAGTGCACAATCCCTGAAACAGGCATCTCTTCTGTCTCACACACAGAAAGGCCAGTCTCCTAGTGGTATAAATCAAATCTATGGCTGCCATTTGCTTGATAATGGTCAAACTCTTCTAAGAAAAATCATTAAGTCAAATTTCTGTCCTGGTAAAAGTAAATTGTACTGGATGTTTTGAAAGGACAGCGACACAGAAAAGTCCCAGTTTTGATGGACACATTGGGCCAGCCCAAGTACTACCAGGGATGTTTCACGTTTCTCCACATAAAATATTAATCCTTCCATGAAGGTCAGGCATTTTCTCAGCTGTTTCAAACATTAATGCAGAATTTGAATGGCTAACACATAAAGAAGCTCTAATCTTGATCCTATGGCAGTGCAGTAATGGCCCCCACGATGGGGGCAGGGCTCCATAAGCCCAGCTTCTTCATGCCCCTGATTAGGACACACTCTGTTTGACTTGGCTTCAGTCTCTACTTCTTTAAAAGGATGCTGATTACTTGGAAGGGACAGCAAGAGGACCTTCAAAGGACAAGGATGAAGGGGTTGCTGTTTTATTATCTGTTTTATCCCAGTAATGCTCATACTGTGTTTTACTGCTGTTTTTGCCTTTGCTGTGATTATTATACAAGTAACAGACCTAATAATTGTCTCTTTCTTTTCTTTAGAAAGATAAGTCTGAGTAAACTACAAGTTTTACCCAGAAACATTACAAAGCCAAAAAGGACAACAAAACAAATAGTCTCAAATCAGAGTCACACAGTTGTCCACATGTTACTTCAGCAACAATGGTTTCTCACATCAATAATGACACATAGCAGTGAGACTACATAGTGTCATGCAATGACAGCCCTTCTTAAGTTCACAAGGGTACAGAGAAATAGGCACAATATATTATCTATAATAAACAACCCAAAAATGTTTGATTGATTTACACTCAAAAAGCAAACTTCTGTTAACAAGTACAATAGCCTGTAACATTAGCAAAGATACCATCCCCAAAACAAAAATGCTATTTTATGAACATATGTACACCGTACAGAAGTTGCTGTGCTAAACTGTGTTGTTACTAAAAAAATAAAAATATTAGTGTTCAAACAAAAAAGAACACAGATGAAGGCTGACACATCCATAAATAGTCATAATCAGTAGTAGAAAAGATTTAACACCAGACATTTTCCTCTAACTTCTATTTTTGGCTGACACACATAAGCCTTCGGAAGAGCTATGAAAACAGCCTTTAATCATGTTGGTAAAAGGCTTATACCCATTCATAATATGCCAACTAGAGCATGATTACACATTATCAAAGCCGAACCTTAACGGATAAAGGAATCACTTGACCACCTTTCACACTAAGCCATTACACCTACCTACGCATCTCTTCCTCTAATCGCAAACCCATTTTGTTCACTCATCTGGGCCTGGCAAGGTAACACTTCATAATGTTTGACATTTGTACAGCCAAGTGTGTCATTACATATATTTGTTTACAAATGGGTTGTTGTGTTAAAACGGCACATTTTATGAGTGAACATAGAACAAAGCTAATAAAAATCTGCAGTGAAATAGCATCTTGCTGTCTCTTATTAGTGCACAGCATGGCCTCTCACAGATTAAACCTGAGTAGTTTTATAATGTATTATGCCAGTATTTAATATACATTCTATTTTCTTTTCCAGCTGCAGGTGGATGGCTAATTTTGCTTTTATTCAAAACAGAGCAAGCGGAAGAAAGCAGGATAGTTGACATTTAGGAAGAGCCATTTATTCTAGCAGGGTTTCAGAATCTACTCTCATTTTACCAGGCATTATCCTATCCCAAACTCCCCTGCTGGGTAGCTTGAGAACTCATCTGTCATTTAATATTAAGGCCTGCTCTCTCAAATATACATAGATATACATACATGCATGCAGATGTGTATACAGAAACAGAAAGCAACACTTTGGCCTACACCAAATGTAAAATTATAATGTCTGTTGCCTGAATTTTAGGAACAGAAGCAAACTACACAACTAGTCCACATCATTCATATGCCAGACAAAACCTTTCCACAGTCTTTCACGACGTATAGTATCTAACAGACTAATGACAACTTCACTGTCCTTCAAAAGAGCACAATCACAGTTATCAAAACGTGCAATGCTACACAGAGCACAGCATTTCTGTAGCTCATCTTTGGCTTCAGACTAAGACAAGAGGTGAGAGGTTCCTGCTGAATGGGGTACATTTAAGGCTGTTACAGTTTAAATGGTTTCTACATAACACAGAACACGAAGCTGTTCAACGTGTGCTGTTGCTATACATGGTCTGCCTGAAGCTCTTTTCAATCCTGTGGCATTGGTGGTCATGTTTGTGTACCAGGTGGAGGCAGCAAGGGGAGGGGCATTCTGTCTGCCATGCCAGCTGGTGCACCTGCTCATGCCTTCACACTGAAGAGTAAAAGGCACCTGCAGTAGCCTATATGTAAATGACATATCAGTCAGTGAAACCTTTTCAGTCCTGTGGCCACAACAGCAGCTTGGACTTTATTTATCAGGTGATATCCAATAGTGAGTGCAATCTGTATTCTTAACCACTGACTGAATATTTTTCACCGATGTGAAACAAAATGCAAAATATTACTTCCCATCGACCACAAAGCTATATCATTTAAGATTTACTGTAACACAATAACACAACAAGCACAATGTGGTTGTTAACCAGCAGCAACTTGGAATAATGTAATAAAAAGACAAGATAGTTGTTCATTATAAGTCGTATTTGAGGTCACATAATTAGCTTTTGATTTTTGCCCACATTAAACTTTCTGCTCCACTTCAGACATCTGTCTTTAAAACTCTTGACCCAGGGAAACTTGTTAATCTCTTAAACCATCTGAACCCACTTCTACCTCTGCAACATCATCCTTCTATGCAGCGCAGTCTCAAGCTCTCTCTATCCATCTGGAACGTCTTCACTTATTCCATCGTCTTACTGTAAAGGCTTTGGCACCTCTTGCTTTATTATCCCGAATCCTCCTTCACAAGCTTTCCAAAGTTTTTTGAATGTAGTTTTGTATTAGTTTTATTTCAACTGTACGCTTAATAAACCTTTTCGTGAAGTCCCCAATAAAACATATATAAACAGATACATGCAACCACAAGTACTGTAGCAACAGGCATCAGTAGGGAGATTACGGGCAGAGCTGTGTCAATGTGTCAGTGTGTAAATGTTTCGTCTTTCTCTGTCTCGATCCATCCATCTCTCTCACTTACTCCCCCTCCCTGTGCACAGACAAAATGGCCAGATGGCTTCCAATCCTACATGCTAATCCACAACACACAGGCTGTAGCTGTGACACACCTACTGCAAGAGTAGCGCTCAGTTCAGACAGCTATGGCCCCTTACACGCACACACACCACGAAACCCACCATTCACCATCTAAACGGTCACTATAGTGAACAATGAGCTGTCCACAAACATAACTCATTCAGGCTAAGTCTTCAACAGATGGAGGCCTACTTGTACGTGTGGGGTGTCCTACTATCATATTTCAGTCAGCCCAGTTGCCAACATGATCTGTGTCTGGAGCTTTTGTTCACCGAGGTGAAGTAAGAAAAACTGTGTGTTGGGTTACAGTGGACAATGGAAAAATGGGGAAACACAAATACTAGCAAATTAAAATAATTGGTATTAAATACTTTCACAAAGTTTTTCATCTCCAGGGTTAGTTCATCCAGTATTTTGACTATGCCAATAAACAATATAAAATACAAACACCAGATGTAAAATGCAACCATCCTCAAAATTCTGAACACTTGTGTTTACACATGAACCAATTATCTATTAGGTAATGTGCATGTGGTATAAATTGGAACATCGCATGTGGCTATGATCGATCTCAGCACATATAAACCCATTATGTGCACTCTGTAGACCTATGTAGATCTGTACAGACCACAAATACTGAGCTTGTTATTCAAATCAGACAAGATGTCTGCCTGTGTAGGTAAAGGTAAAGTCTGTAGACTGTGTCGCTCAGCATCCTACACACACAGCAGCAGCCTATGGACTAGACAGAAAGATTAGCTTCTTTACTTCAATATTCATCATCATTTTGGAGCTACATTAGCTATGTAAATTCATGGGATCAAATGAACATTTTGAGCAAAAGAAATGTTTAATCTCACAATCAACAGTGAGTTTGTTTTTTTCTGAGCGACATATTTAAAATAAAAAGACAATGAATGGGCTAGATGTTTATATGGTAATATTATTGTACTATGAATAATAATAGGAAAAGGGCAGGATAATATATTATGTTACACAGTAAAGCTATGGATGAACCCATTATGGTAATGTACTGAGTGGACTGTCTGGATAGTGGTCATTACAAGGCCATGAACCACATTTATATCAATATACCAGGCCAATGTTCACAGGCTGTAAATTCCCATCCCCCAATTCCCTTCTTTAATCTTCTTGCCCTCCCTGCATCACTGATGACTCCCTAACATCTCTCTTTTACACAACAGCCATACAACAGATCATTATCAGGCTCAAACCAGGAGCATGACTCTGCTTCTTGAGACAAATGTCTGTCACTTGGTTTATGTAAACATTATAAGTCTAAACAGCACCAGTCTAAAGGTGCAAAAGGCCACATATTCAAGTCATACTTCTGCCAAAGGTCTCCATCATTCTTTGTTGATGGCTGTGGAAGAATCTGAGGTGGAATTGCTAAGCTTTCTTAGGACTGGCTCCCACCTCCATTTCGATCCCCAATGAAGTCAGGTGACCAGATGTTGTATATCTCTGTCACTACAGCCGCCATGAATGTGCTCCACACATCCATGTTATAGGCATGAGACAGAGGTATGGCTCTCTGTGTGGTTTACATTAGAGAACACAAATACTACATTTCTTAATAAAAAAAAAAAACACACCAAGAAACAGGCCATATTTGAGGCCGTGCACATAACAAAAGAGCATCCATCAGCACATTAACCGTCCATCATCACCGATCCACATCCCATAGCCAGCCTCGGGTCTTCAAACCCTAAAATAGCATAGCTTCTTTTTTGTTGCCACTGCAGCTGCTGCGTTTCTCTAGGACTGACACAATCACACAGACACAAGGCCTGCACAAGCGGCACCATTGATTCCAACACCTCCTCATCAATAAAGATGCTATTTGTGAAGCACAGGGGAGCGCACACAGGGATGATGTGTTGCAGACAGGGTTACATGTTCATACTCATAAGACATCTAGCCCAAATGAAGCAACAGCCATTTCCATGTCCTGGACACATTGCTGATGAAACAGCTGCCTTCTTAGCAGGGCGAAATGCAGAGAGGAAGAAGGAAAAAAGGCTACAAAGCACCCCCATGGCCTCCCCCTCCTCCCTCTCTCCTCCCTCCTCTGCCTTCCCCTCCACATCCCCATTGCACACACAGAGAGGGAATTACCTGAAATAGGTCTTCACATTCTTTTGGTCACTGTTTCTCCTTTGAGCCGGAAACGCTGGTCGGACCATCGTCAAGCACCTAATGACAGTTTAAAGGCAGGATTGCCATTCTCTAGTCAAACCAGTTCCTGACCCTAAAAGCAAGCTTGTTCGGCAGGCTGGATGCTTCACTGGCTGCTCACTGTTCCCTAGCTCATGATGTCATCCACCCTGCTCGGCCCATTGGCTAAGGGACTGAATATTAATGCAGGCAGCAGGTCTGGGGGAGGAGGCAGCCAACAGGCGGGCAGTGTTGGTTTTGTGTTTGACACACCAAACCTGACTTGTGAGAGGCTCAGGAGGGAGGGTGTTCAGTGCAGCCCTGCTTCTGAAAATGAAACCACAGACTTAGTTACAATTAATGTTTAATAAAAACCTTGAAAAAACATTAGTCAGTCACAGTTTGGTTTTCAGTGTGTTTACAAATGCATTAAAAATCTGTTCCAGAAATATTAAAATACATACTAGGTTCTTTGAGTATTTTTGACTAAACACACCATAAGTCAGGACTGTGGCATTTTTACATGTTATTACTATGCTACCAGGTAAAAAAGTGCCATTGTAGCATTGTTACCATAAAATAATACAGTTTAAATTATGTACTTAATAGTTTACTAAAAATATTAACTAAAATTATTTTATGTTCTTTGATTTTGTCTGCTGCACAAAGAATATGTTATGTTTTCCAAAATTTTCCAGTTTATATTTTCTAATGAAAAATATTAAATAAAAAATTAAAAATATATTTAAAATAATTTTATAATGATTATTATTATCTTAATTTCTGGGCCTATGAAAATAACAGTGGGTTTTGAAACAGGCGGAGACAACAACCACAAAACTGGCTGCATTTGCCCTAATTTGCCTATGATGTCATCTTTTTCCTACAGCTCACCTGTGATTGGCTGGCTGGTACAGCATCTGCTCAGTCTCATGGCTAGTGCTTCTAGCTCAAGGTGGAGGCCTACAGCTGAGGCTCAGTGAATCATGGCTGGTTGTCCTGACAACACTGTAATGGCGATTTCTCTGTCTGAGAGTAATATGGCTGTTCCCTAATGGGAGAACCTGATGACTATAAGACACAGTCACATAAAACCATTCAAAAGATATGGGTTACCCTCACAGATTCTGTACATAACTGTCAGTTAATTATGTTGCTAACCAATGCTCTAAAATGTCAAAATGGATTTGATTCATGTCTTTGACTTTTACTTAAATCAAAATACAAATTCAAACAGCTTTGGAAAAACCTTTTATAAGTTTTACATAAAGTGATCAAACATAGCCAACGAAAGAGCCAACGGAAGAGCAATGCAAATAAACTACATTCAACAGCAGCCTGCAAAACCTTCCTAAGGCAGAGATCAGCAGAACTTATTAATGCTTCAGTCTGTAGACAATAAATCAGTGTGCTGACATACATTCAATTGACATTAAAGGTGTGGCTTTTCTATGATCAAGGATGTGTGCTATTAATCAGAAAGATATATTTAGTAGCATAGTTATATTTGAGGTTGTGTATGACAGGAGCCGATCCCAACAACTTTGGGCCTCAACCAGGGTACACCCTGGACAATGTCCAGTTAGTCGCAGGGCTGACACTTAGACACAGTCTCTGACATATAACCATTCCGTCTCACATTCATTCACTAGGGGCAATTTAGATGTGCCTATACATGCATGTCTTTGGGCAGTGGGATGAAGCCTGAGTACCCAGAGAGAACCCATGGTAACACAGTGAGGACATGCATACTCCTCATGGAAAGACAGAGAGTCGTCCAGCATGGAAATCAAACCTGCAATCTTCTTGCTGTGAGGCAGGAGTGCTAACCATATGTAAAAAGTAACAGCTAACCACGTGTGCACCCCACATATTTTAATTTACTTTATTTGTTCAAATAACAGTTTTTGTCTGTTTTTATTCAAACATTGTGTTTTGGCCATGATTTTATTAAATATATTCAGAAGAAAAATACACTGGCAGAATTTGAGATTTTATTTTGGGCTATTTTTCTGAGAAAATTAATGATAACACAAAAAATATTCTCATAGTTAGTGGTTGGGCAAAGCCATTTATTGTCAAACAATTGTGTTTACTCTTTTTAAATCATAATGACAACAGAAATTACCCAAAGAAAAATGGGCAGCCTTACCATCTGTGAAAATAAAGTGCATCATCCACAAAAGACTTCAAGCTGTCATTGATGTAAATGTGGCAATTATTTTGATCAGGGTCATTTGTGTAGTTTCTGTTGTCATTATGAAGCCAATAAATGGCTTCACCCAACCACTATGAGAAAAAGTAATATTTTTGTGTTATTATTTATATTCTCTGAAACATGTCACAAAATTACAAATTCTGCCAAGGTATGTTTAACTCAAAGAAAGGTGAATACCACCTCACCCTTTAAGCAGCTGAGATACTCTCTAAACCCCCATTAACCTAGCCTGGTATAGCAGACTGTTTTCCTTTTTTCAAAACTTTGTAACTTCTTTGTATAGAATAGGAAAAAAGTTAGGCCAAGCTAACCAGGCTACCACCAACCCGAATAAGGTAAGAAAGTGCCAGAAAATTACAGAATGTTAAAAAAATATATGATATACCCTCACTATGACCTATGTTTTGTAAATGTTCAAATCCTGTGACTTTCACTTGTGAACAGTGGATGTCAGAGAGAAGCCCAAACGTTTGGCAGGGAAATACGCCAACCACTACAGGTTTAACACATGAATGGAACAGTACACTGCTGGCATCACTTGTATTAATGCAGTTAATGTGTCAGATTATGTCCTTTCATATTGAAGGGTTGCTCTCTTAATGTCCAAAAGACTATATTTTAACTTAAAATTCCCCATTTATTTCTAAATAGCACTTTGTGAAGCAGCAGAGAAACAGACAACCTGCTGCAGCTTGGAAATGTGGTGCTTACATGACAACAGCAGGAAAAGCATAATTTACTAGAAGCCATAGGCTGCTGCTGGTGATCAGGTTTATATAATGAAGCCTATAAATATACTCGGAGGCACTTTTCTGCTATGACATTTTGTAATAAACCCTGTCTACAATTTACTAGCAGGCAGAGTCAGAAATGTCTTGCTAGAAGCAATTCTAGTATCTTACAGGGAGAATATAGTTTCACCAAAAAAAAAAAAAAATGTTTTGTTTTGAAGATTAAATTATTAGCAGTTTGGGGTTCAATCCACTGACAATTAGCTAAAAACAGAGGTAAGCTGCTATTGTTTCTGGAAAGCAACATTGCAATAGACATTGCAACATTTCAGTGGTTGCAACTTATATTTTTATGGAAAAGGGAAGGAAATGGTAAACACAACTTGCTGAAGTAGCATCAAATGGTTCATTAGCACATTGGCTTCACTTTTCAATGGCAGCACAAAGTAAAATTATTATCTGTTAAAAATGTACAACAATTTCTGATTGCAGAAGCTTTTATATAAAGATATAAAAGCTATGATCAATTAATAATGAAAACATCTGCAAATTTCTTTATTACTGAAATTGTAAAACCCACAATTGCCACTTTGTGCTCCTTTTCATAAAATCTGCATTTTTCTAATTCCAATTATACAAACAGAAAACACAGATTTGTGTTGGTAAAGATTTGTTGCTCATAACCAAACAGATTATATACATTTTGTTTGTATTAAAGGTACAAATAAAGAATAGGAATAGGAATAGGGATGCTTCATCAGTCTTGGCGCAATATATCAGTCCACTAATTTGTAGCAAGAAATTTGAGATGATCACTTCTTTGGTTGTGAATCAAATATTCACTGCAGTGGTCAATCACAACTGAGGACCTTATTAAATTATGGTTAAGATGATCACATTAGAGTAGAGCTCTGTCTGCTCAGGGGAGCAGGAATAGAGGATGCTTCAGAAAGACCTGCAAGCCTCACAGGAAATGCTATACGAGTAAAAATATGTACCAAGGTGAACAGATCAAGCACACTTTCTGCAAGTCATAAAATATCACCCAGTAGCATCCAGCAAAAAAATGACATTCTTGTAACTAGATTTAGTCAAAAAAAAACATCAGTTGCATCATGATGCAGTTTGTTTATTGTTACATCAGATAAAGTCTTGATTAGACTTGCTTACTTACTATAAGAAGCTAAATAAAGTTTTAAATGACAAAAATGCCAAGTATGGCATAACAGTACAATAACAGTAATTTTAAAGTTATGGGCTAGTGTGTATTATTTTAAATGCTCTTCACTTACAACATGAGATTAACTTCTATAAACCCTACCTGGTATGAAGAAGATAATATGGCACGCTCATCCCAACAACTTGTAGTCATTGTTTTAACAGCAGAGATTATCCCCAAAGGAAAATATTTGAGGTTAGTAGGTCTCTATCCTGTTGATTATGGTCAAACTATTGATGATTTACAGTATCTGTTGTCCTCATTAGAAGCAACATTTCTGTAGGAAATATGCTCACCAATAATGCAGCTTACTGTGACAGCTGTGCTGCAATACAGATTACAGATCAGTTTTCAATTTTTTGCCAAAATTTTATTTAGGCCAAAAAATTTTCTTAAAACAAAGGTGATAAGGTTAATACAAACCATGTCAGTAAGCTATAGAAAAATACATTCATGGTATGTGATCTTATATTGCTAAGCCCTAGCAGCTTACTTGTTTTGAACAACTTTGTTGTCCTTAATTCAAACCTTGTGCCAATAAAGATCAGTAATTGAACAGCAGCATCTATCAGCGCTCAGAAAGCGACACAACACACCAGTCACATCTTTGACAACAAGCTCCTCCCTCTGACAGCTGGCTTATTGTGGCTAGCCTCTGAAGCGGCCTTGTTTCCCTTTGCTGGGACAGTTCAATAACTAATCTCAATGCAGCCGGCAGCATCAAGCTTTGAAAATTTGCAGGTCTGACAAACTCCATCTAGTCATGCAGTGTTTATCAGACAGCAGCATATCCTTAATTCAGTTCACATGAATCAGCACCCTGTATATTTAATCAATAATATTTATATCACTGGTTGTCATTTCATTTGCCATCAAACATCTAAACATTACAACTGACATTTTGAAATTATTTTTTTATGTAAAACTAAGATAATAAAATTGAGGAAGGGCCACCACGTTACAGTCCAGTCTTTAGTTCAGTTACTCATCTGTCGAAGCCCAATATTCAAAGTGGGAATGATCAATGTCACCACAGCTATAATCAGCACAAGGGAGGCACTGCACTTTCTGTAGTATACATATAAATATTAACTAAGTATTAATCAAGTCTCAAAAATACAAATCTGTGGTTTTAAAGTAAATGAAGCAAAAGTCTATAACTGTCTATAACTGTACAAAAATGTCACTCAGTTTAAAAGAATTGATCAATTACTACATATTTCAAAACATGTCATAAATCCTACTTAAGGTAAAAAGAACATTTTAACCTGCTACTTCAGCTAAGCGGCATTACACAATAATTCTGAAAAGAACGAGCAGTGAGTCTTCCTCATGTTGGCATCCATAAGCACACGTGCAGCAACTCCCTTTGTCATATGATGGCTAATAAACAACACACCCGTGCTCTTCATTAACAGGCTTTTTGGGCCACAAGAACCATGTGTACTCACTGCTTTCTGGCTGAACACACACGGACAATGGGACACGTCTGGAGTGCTTGGGGCCCATAACCCAAGGAAGGCCAGATGGTCCTCGGGATCGAGGACTACACCCCTATTAACATAAGAAAAGAGAGGGACAGGGGGTGGCAGCGGTGGGGAGACAGGTACCCTCTTCCCTATTTCGCCCCTTCATGGAGCACACAAAAAGAACAACTCAACTACCATTAGTCTGCAGCATTGATCTGAAACCCAATTAGGAGCCCCAGTGTAAACTCTTCAACACAGGACATTATTATTTAAGATTTTTTTTACTATTCTGTTGATATATGTATGCATCCATTTTAGAATGGTTTGAATTCGTGGAACATATAGGGAGTACAATATGTCATGAACTTGCATGTACTGGCAAACATGTTTTAAAATGTAATGCACCATATTTTCATGTGTAACCTTCAATACTTTAGAATACTAAAACTAATAGTATAGTAACAATAAATAAAAAAGCACATACATTTTTATAGGTTCCATAAGCTTTTGAAAATAAAACTTTACTAGCCCCCAGGGGCTGGCAGTGTTGTCTTTAGAGACATCTTTTACCTAAAAACATAAACAGTAATGTTCCCACAGCTGCAGATTTGCAGAGCTGGAGCCTCTATGTGGTTGAATCATACCAACCACATGTAAGTATTTTCCATAACTTCAGATTTAGGCTAACGTCTTACTGACGTCCAAATAAATTTGGATACTGAAAGCATCACACTGACGTTCCAAATGTAAACTTACAATTAATGACAATAGGCCCACATCAAAAGCTTATAGCCAATGATAAACTATAAAACAAATATTGAATGTGATTGTCATAGAGCAGGTAATATGTACAGATGTGAGAAGTTAGCGACTATTAACTTTATTAACTTAACAGAAATAGTGTTTCAGTGTAAATTTACTCTCATATTTGTCTCCCCCTTGTGGCTACATGCATGTACATAATTCTGCTCTTTGACCACACCAGTTGAACTAAATCATATTGGCAAGATCCATATTTGTCAAGAGATGAAAGTGGATCACTATGATCCAATAACTTTTTTATCCAATTTAGCACTAAATCTCAACCTTTTCTTTGTAATCATTAGCTGTATTCTTAGAGGTATTATGTTATTTCCTAAATTATATCGATTATATGTCTGCATACACTTATTGTGCCCTGCCCATCACTAAAATTTGTAGTTGGGCCCCTCTTCATAACACCACTGCATGATATACTAACCTACTTTTGAGTAAGTCAAATACTGTCTATGCTAATCATGCTGGTTACTGTATAGCCTGTACTAATCCTACCTAAGGAGAAAAAAAATTGTGCTCCTTCTAAATCCAAATAGATTGAAATCTTACCTTAATTGCTGTCTGTTAAACCAAAGCAGACGACTGTGGCCTGAAACACAGTCAAGTTTATGTTTTGCTACAAATCCTTTTCAAAGCAATTTGCACAGCAATAACTTACCTTATTCTTAGTCCTTTATTCATACTTGTGAGAAGGAAAGACCAGTAATTTTGTTTGGATATATAGACTATAGGCCTCTACAGTACGTTCGACTCTCCCATATCATTTATTATTATAACATATTCTGTCATTTTAAATTAGAAAATGAAGTGGGTCTAGAAATGCTTGAAAGCCATAAATGTTAGCCTATGCATTTTTTTTAATTAACATATTTAACATTTACAATGGGACCTCTTAATATGGAACCTAAAGCATCCTGTATGGCTCTAGGACGTTTATTGGTTAAACAAATGATATTGTTTGTCTGTCTTATAGCTATGAGCTGTCTACAAGCTATGATTGAGGCCGTATCTTGCTCCTCTCAGGCAGGCTCCAGGTTTAGATCCCCGCCCCAAGGCCCTGGTCTATAGCTGAAGCGGAGCCCGGATGCACCGCCATGCCGCTTCTTTCAGCGAATGAAACCATCTATTCACCAACCTGCCTGGCACTGGGACTGGGGGTTTACTTAATAAGTCTTTGAGACAGTTTTTGGTCTGTGGACGCGTGCAGTCTGCCACGAAGCACTAGGGCTCTTCGCCGTGTTTGTGCTGCTGACCGCGGTTGAGTTGACGCGGGGCAGAAGGGAAAGCTAGCCGCGCTAACATTAGCTCCAGAGAGAGAGCGGCAGTGACAGTCCGAGAGGCGGGGAGAGCTGAGAGGTGAGACTGTTATTTTGATTGTGACAACATTGTAGACTAGATGTGCAAACCATCTGGTTCATAGTATCACTTTCACTAATGTGACTCAAGATATTAGAGGTGTTCACACAGCAGCATATCGAGGTGGGTAGCTACTTAAGTGTTTGTCTGACGCTTTTTGTCCAGAATGAAGTTAATGTTAATCGTTTACTCTACGTTCCTGTATGTGGCCCGCTCGGCGCTGCTAGGAGTTAGCCTAGCCGCAGCTAACCGCACCACCACGGGCCAACACAGGGAGTCCATAGGAGTCCCAAACTTTTCACACCTTGATGTCAGCAAGGGTCACGGGCATCAAATAATTATCGAGAGATAGCTTATATAGTAATGAACAAAAAAGACTTACGTTAGACCTTTTTTTTTCTTGGGCTATATTTATATTAGTATTTCGATTGATGAGTTACTCTATTAATATTCTTAATATAGTTTTTTTTATAATCTTATAACATTGTAATATTTTTCACTTGCCTGGAAAAAACTGATTTGATTTAAACAGAGTTATCTTATTTCATAATGCAATACTTTCAAAAGTTGCTTATCAAAGTGAATTAGTACTTCTCGTTGAAACGAGTGTGATGCTGATACTACTCACAGCTTTCCAGGTCCTTTTTTTTTTTTTTTTTTTTGTCTATTTCTGTCCCTTTTTAAAGATAGTTTTGGTATTTTTTTTTACCTTTTTAAATGTGCCTTATCTGTTTGTTGCTTCTGACAATTTAACAGGTTTCTACCTCGTTTGAAGCATGTTAGAATTCTTAGATGAAGAAATTTTGCAGTGACCCAAGTATGGTATTTGCAATGTTTGCGGTAAACCTGAATGTAGATAGAACATACATTTAAGTAATGACTGTTTTCTTATCTTCTTCTTATCTTTCTTTCAGGCTCAGAAAATTTACATGTCTTCACTAGTTTTTGAGAAGTTTTGAGATGTCTTTGGATGAGGAGACTGTGAAAACTGGCAGTCCTCAGGCCAGTTCTGCTTCATCTCTCCAGTTATCAGATTGCACTGGGGGTTATGGTAATATTTCTGCTATTGTGGAGGGTGCCGTAGCCACCCCTGACTTTGCTGCAGCTTGTCCCATTCCTGATTCTGCAGCTTCACCTAAGCACACCAGCACTACTGACTCTTTGACCCACTCAGAACCTGATGGACAGAGTGCAAGAGGGAATGAACATAACATTCATCGCAGGAACAGCTTTCATCATTCCAAACAACAGCAACAGTCAAGGATAACAAAGCGACGCAGCACATCAAACTTTAGTTTCAAGCATCCAACATCTGGCAAAAGGCGACGAAGAGCAAACTCAGAGAGTGACTCTGTCCTGCCAACAAACTTTCTCTTAGGTGGAAATATTTTTGACCCCCTGAACCTCAACAGTCTACTAGATGAGGAAGTGAACAAAGCATTGAATGCAGAGACACCTAAATCTTCTCCTCTTCCAGCAAAGAGTCGAGACCCAGTGGAGATCCTCATCCCCAGGGACATCACAGATCCACTCAACTTGAAAAGTGGTATGGCAGACGGCAGCTTTTTGACTTCTCCTTACAAAAGTGGTGGCAAGAAAAGACATCGCAACAGGCATCATGGAGGGAATAATGGTGGTAATAGTATTTCAACTTCACAGGTCAGCCTATCAGAATCAGTGAGAAATGAAGCAAAAACTAGCAGTTGTGCACCACTTACTTGTGCTTTGGCTTCCTCTTCTGCTCAAGATGTCTCCAAAGAGTCAAATAGCTCTGGAGTGGGTGACTCTCATGAACACTTAGCTGACAGCTCTATAAGCTGCAAAGAGGAGATGTCCTTAGAAGACTTTAGTTCTTCTGTAACTGGTGGAACAAATCATCACACAAGCAGACGCAAGCGTAGGCGCAACTCAGGCAAGATGGAGCCTCCTGTGACCCATTCAACACCTGTTGGAAAGTCTGGATCAGGAGTCAGAAATAATGGCACAGGAACATCTCAGTCCTTTCACACACCAAGAAGTGGACCGAAAAGTGGTCAAGGGAGTCGTCCATATCAACAGCCGAACAGCCAGGTCAAGGACCAGAGGAAGAAGTTTCAGTATGGAAACTACAACCAATATTATGGCTATCGTAACCCAGGTGCAAGTGACGACCCACGCATACGTGTTTTTAAACCTGAATGGTTTAAAGGAAAAGACGTTCTAGATCTAGGCTGTAACTCAGGCCACCTCACACTTTACGTTGCCAAAATGCTTCAACCTGCGCACATATTGGGACTGGACATTGACAATGGTCTTGTGCATGTAGCTCGTAAGAACATCCGTCATTATCTGTCTGAGCTGCAGACCCAAGAGGCCA
Organism: Neodontobutis hainanensis; assembly: GCA_024349245.1. Lineage (NCBI taxonomy): Eukaryota > Metazoa > Chordata > Actinopteri > Gobiiformes > Odontobutidae > Neodontobutis > Neodontobutis hainanensis. The sequence continues at coordinate 2,412,598 of JALDNG010000008.1, read as the reverse complement.
GATGGGCTGTTCATGAGAAAAAAGGCACCAAACCAGATGAGAGGAATGGAAACGAGAGCCACACGGCCATCAAAACAAAGCACAATGAAGCTGTGGGGAAGGAAGAAAATGGCCAGCTGGTGAAAGTGGAAAACAGGCCTGCAGAGGTTGTTAAAGAAAATGACTGTCATACAAATGAGACTGGCACCCAGAGACAGGAGCAGTGTGATTTGCCTCCTGCTGATCCCTCAGTGAGCTCCTCATTTCCAGTGTCCCTACGCATCTCAAGGGGGCCCATTGCTGCACCCCCTCTGATGGAGGGGCCCACCTCACAGCCTGGGAAGTTCCCCTCCAATGTGTCGTTCATAAAGGTAAGATGTCTGTAAAAAACACTACTTCCTATGAAGAGACAGACTTGTAGCAGAGCCACAACAAACTTTGGTTACCATTATTTCTAGATTACTCTGCCCCATTGTTTTACATCATCTTTATGAACAGAAAAGTAATAGATACATAAAGATATATCATTTATTTTGTTGAGTGTTAGCTTAAAACTGGGTAGTGACATGTCACTTTAATATCTGTGTTGTCTTTATGTGTTACAAATTGTCCACAACAACAAACACAAAGCAGCATGACAGGCAATTTCCCCAAAATAAAATTTGAAAATTTTGAGCTGCCCTTTTGGAGGCTGACATGAGTTTCTATTGTTCTGTGTCTTGTTAACCTGAATGCATTTGTTCCTCTTGTAAACTATGCTGGACCTCTATAATGCAAGCTTCTGTGGATAATGAAGGACGTAAGAACAAAAAAGGACAGCTTTTAACCAGCCTGTTACTCTGATAGAGTTGGAAGCTTTTAAACTTAACTGGACTTAAATTTTGGCAGACATTTTAATGCTAACTGGTCATGTGTCCTGCAGGCTTTGTGTAAATAGCTACCTGTTAACTGTAACATTGATGAATGAAACGGATAACTGCTTCCTCCCTTTTTATGCATTGGGGGTGAATGCAGTGCTGTAGAGATCTTATCCTGTAAATCAGGAAAAGCCTTAAGATGGCTGCTTGAGCTCTGTCTGTCTCTAGTCAGAGCTTAAAAATAAATGTCAAGCTCTATTGAATTAGTTTTGTGAAGCATTCTTCATCTTTTAATTGGCTTGTGATGTATTACCCCCAACATAAAATGTTATTAAAATAAAGCGTATCACTACATGCCATATGTACAAAGTATTATGTGTTAAAGATTTTCACAACTTGTCTTTTTTAGGCCAATTATGTCCTGGAGAATGATAATCTTCTTCTGACTCAGCGTCCAGAGTATGATGTTATCTTGTGCCTGAGCGTTACCAAATGGGTTCATTTGAACTGGGGCGACGCTGGCCTGAAACGGCTCTTCAAGAGAGCCTACAGACATCTCCGTCCTGGAGGGATGTTTATCCTGGAGCCTCAACCCTGGGAGTCATATGGCCGCAAAAAGAAAATTACTGTAAGCTACCCAATAAATATTAACACTTTTATTAAAATCCTGTTTTTAATTGGTGAATGTGTGTTTCCTCTTACATGTCAGGATTATATGAATAGAAACTATCACAGTATCCGTCTGAAACCTGACCAGTTTACTTCCTATCTTACAAATGAGGTGGGCTTCACAAGTTATGAGTACCTTGGGGCTCCTAAATGTTCAGTAAGAGGTAATTCACCATTTTTGTTTATCCACATTTATTCACTAGTTTTCCAGCTTACTACTGCATGTTGAGTTCATGTTTTCTCTTGCCATGACAGGTTTTCAGAGGCCAATTTACTTGTTTCACAAGTGACCGTTTCTGCCTTGAGGATCTTGATTGTGAGAACCTAAGCCACCACCATCCAGACCATCCAGCCAGGGCCTGCACTACAAAACAGTTGCTTCAAATCTCTGCATGCTGAAGATGAAATTCAAAAAGAAACTTAGGACCAAAATGGATGCAGAGAAGCTCTGTCAAGGACAGAGATTTAAGTACATCAGTTTCAGAAGATTGGGGACACAGACAGGAGGTTGACCTAAAGCCAACTTGATTTTGGCCAGACTGTAGAAGAAACGCTCGTCTGGTCATTTTATTGGACTCTCCTTGTGCTGAAAATGTCAGTGTTTGACACACAGCCACAATGCCATATGCCTTTACTTTTATACTGTAACTTTGCTCTGTTTCCCCGTATTAACATAGGGTAATCTTCTGTCTGAGGGAAAAGCCTACACTGACACCTGTGATTACAGGTTTACTTATAAACCATGCCAGATATCAAGGCCATTATTACATAAATTTAAATGACAAAGTTAGTAAGTGTAGCATTTATAATATATACTGCGCAAAAATAAATTGCTCTGATCTTAATAAAAGTTTCTAATCTAACACACCCAGTGACAGAAAATGGTAATGATGTGTTATGATAAAATTCAGGCACAGTGGGTCATAGACATGTATTAAAAGGTGGTAGCAGTGTCTCTGAGTCAGGAATTTACTTAGTTGCTGGAGTTGCAATGATAAATCTTGAATGATGTGGCATCAAACATGAAAATAAACAAGACAAATATTAGGTCACACTTTCTACAAAAAAATTGTGCAATACAATATGCCCTGTAGAACTTGCAAAACTAAATTTTGCATTTCCAAAATGCAAATCCACATTTCACATTCACACTGTATTGTTGGCTTTAATTTCTACTGTAACTGCATCAGGCTATGGAGGCGCCCAGGTATCATCTTTTTGCTGGAGAATGGAGCACAGGGAGCTGATAACTGTTTCTAGATGACACGCAGTTCTGTTTTAAGCCATTACTCCACATTTTGTAGTTTACGATGTGGCTCTTTGTGGTGCAGGCTGAGGATATAATTGAGTGTAAGGTTTAAAGAAGCCCTGGCTTCTTATTAGGTGCACCTTTCTGTGTTTTGTATGGTCGGAAGTTGCACTGATGATATTTTCATGTCTGGAAATGGCAGGCATTAATGCAAACAGTATCTGACTGCAACAAGCATAGATTTTGTCAGATCACTGAGAATCACTATTGCTTATTTTTTAGAATAACATTTTATGAAAATTCTATGAAATTAAGACTCAAAGACTGTACCAAACATCAGTGAGCTGTTTGTATTAAAGCACTGTGACGTTTACTTCAGATTCAGCAGCATTTCATCATCAAGGACAAAGCTATAACAATGTTACAGTGAATCAGTCTTTTGTGATTGTACTTTAGCATTTAGCACTGCACATGACCAAGTGGTTAGGGCTAAAATCTTTCATGTGGTGATTGGGTCATACTAGGGTTAGATGTTTGAGAAAGATGTTTTATTTTTATGTTTTAGTTTTATCAGTGTAAATAAGTTTGCAACTTTTGTTTTATTTTTGTCCGTTTTAAGTTTGCATCTGTAATTTTTTGCAGACGTTTTTTGTTTTTATTACAAAGATTTTGTTCTTAAATGGTTTGCTAATCCAATTGAGTATGTACACAGCAATGATCAAATGTGTTCGATTTCTCTTTCGAAAACTCATAAGTTATTAGAATAGTTCTTGATTTTTAATTTTTAATTTTTTTTTCTTTAAATATAAATTGTTTCAAGGAAATGATACTGCATTTACTTAACATGTCTGGGGTAAAGAATTATTGTGTTACTATGTTTTTACAGTGCCACAGTGATATACTTAACCATTACATCTAAAATTGGAATGAATTGATACCAATTTACCCCTTTCTTCTCAAAGCCAAGACAATCAAATTCTTCTTAGCAGGATCAACTGGATAAAAAATGTTGAGAATGGGCATGTGTGGTTCTTACATTGCAGAGAAAAAATGAACATGCTTCCATTTCAAGCTGCATTTCCACATTTATTGAAACATTTATTTTTTTATACATAAAGTATAAAAATATCCTGAAAACATGAGGGAATTGAAGTAAATGTGTTAAGAATTGAGAAATCCCCTAAACTATCAAGTACGCAATTAAAATCTTTCCAGTGTTTTTTCTAATGTCTGTGTTTCTCACTTCTCTATTTTTCAGTGAAGTACAACAAAAGAAACACCACAATAGCTTAGGTTTGGTCTAGTATTTTTTCTGAAAAAATAACCACCCACAAAAAAATAATCCATCTAGGATAAAAAGTTTTGTTTCTGGCCTGAAGCTGATAATTAATCCTGTTGTTACATTGAATTTCATGCTAATGCTGTATGCTTTGTGAAGATAGACAGCCTTGTGTCAACACGTTTGTGGGGGTTTGGCCTTTTGTAGTTTAGACACTGTGCTGTCTGAATAGTACAAAGATTCAACCCAGATGACAATGTAGGGCACAATACTGTGGCTTATGTTTACAAATAGCATCAATGCCTTTAACTCCTATAGGCCCAGATTAGTTGACAACAGTCTTCAGATTCTGTGCTTGTTACATAAAACTGTACATTTGGATTTAATTTTGTAGTAAAATATGTGTTTTTTAAATGGTTTAATGGTTTAAAATACACCTGATAGAGTATAGAAAAAAGACCATTCCTCGCCACTGACCACACCAGACCTAATGATATGTCTGACTTTTGACCTTGCATTTGGCAGACGTGACAATGAATGTGCTTTGCAATTGTTATGGCTGGCCTGTGACATCGGTCTGATCCAGACAATGTTGTCCAGACAGACAGACCAGAGAGATGACCTAAACACGGACGAGAGACATCATTCACTCTTCATTCACAAAAGCTCTATACCATCAACTACTTTTTAAACTGTTATTACCCCAAGGTCAAGCCATGAGGACACACGCCATAGAGACATCATTATAATGAAGTATGTGTTGCAATTTCACATACATTACAAAATAAATAAAACACACTGAATTTTCACATATTTATTAGCAACTCTGCATTTCACAGGACAAATACAGCTTTATTATATGTTGTTCATGTGCGCAGTTGTGTTAATACTCTAATATAAAATACGTTGCAAGGTACTCAACTGCAAAGGTACTCTGCACAATGATTTAAAATCAAAATCTTTCTCATGTGCCAGGTTAACAGTCCAATTTAAAATCCACAACATAAGCAATACTGTGTTCCACACATCACAAAGAGTTAGGGAGGTGACATCCTGCAGGCCCCACTTAATGACTGGCCGTCAGTAACGTATGGCACAGCACCTACAAGAAAAATATAAAATATATTTAGGCATTGTAATGATTATAGACATCAGCTTTGGCTAACTTAAACAACAAAAAGCTGAACATCAGGACTACCTGTATCTGCGAGGACAACCATGATGACCAACAATGTACTCTTGAGCATAGCAGAACCGTCTGCAGAGTCCTCTATACCCACAGGTCCAGTACTGCAACTCTGGATCTGTGCCTGATCATAAAAAAATATAAGAATAACTGAACAGAGATGTTCACAAATTGAAATAATTGTTTCTGAAAATGTATAATAATCTCAACTTTATATAAGTGTGCATTATAATGTTTCAAAACATAAAAATGTACTTTATATATTTGTTTGATTATTTGTATGGATTTCAAAATCCATATAAATAGACCCATTTTGAGGTAAAGGGATCTTTTGCCATAATGTTTTGCTTCAATTCAATTCACACAGAAGGAAAAAAGGCATAATGTGTGTCACTTACCCTCCCCAACAGAGAGCATCAGGAGAAGCACAAGGAGAACCAAGCTCATTCCCTTCATGTTGGGGTACATGACGCTTTCAGACCCTGCTGTTGGCAGGCTGATGCTGCATTTATACAGCATTTCAAACCATGGGGGAGGAGTCCATGCCTCTGTTCAAATTACAATAACAAAGTATTGCTGAATGATGGCAGCCTGGGTTTTAGGACTAGCTCTTTCAACAGCTGGACTTTCTTAAGAACTCTATAGAAATTTTAAAGCCAAAAAAGAACAGGACTTTCTGTGTATGTACGTAGCCTACTGTAGATATCTATGATGGGGCAGAGAAGAAAGAAACAAGTACGCTCCCATTGAAAATGGTACGCAATACTGTATTGTTGTTTAGGTAAGAAACAGTAACTTGGAGTTGATAGCCTACATTTCTGAATATGGCAGTAATGTATGTTATTGCTGATGCTGTCAAACTGCAATCAAAGCACTACAGCTGCTCCAGTGACGCAGACAGAATTGTTCAGAAAACAATTACAGCACAATAGCATTTACTTGCACATTATGCCCCCTGGTGCTTATGTAAAATGTTTGCTTGTTTATAACATAGTTAAAGAGTAGCTTTGTATGATCTGAATAAGAAATAATGTTTGCCATTCTTATAAGTCTGACACAACCAGCAAAAAAAAAAAAGTAAAATTACATTTGAAATTTGTTCTATTAAATATTGCTTCTATAGCAAACGTTTTTATAAAGTGAGTTCTAATATATTTGTCTTTTTTAGCTGGCCACTGAAGGTGGCGATATAACGTTACTGTTTCGTTTTTCCAGAACGCGAAGAAAAGGTGTTTTGTGCGCCTGCGCACATTGCACATCTCAAGCAACATCAACAGCAGTGTTGGGTTGGCTTGCTTTATCCCTATTATCCCCAAGATGGCGGACCTCCTAGGCTCAATCTTAAACTCAATGGAAAAGCCTCCTACAGTCGGCGACCAGGAAACCCGACGAAAGGCTAGAGGTATTCTCTATATAAAAAGATTCACTTTAGTGAGTTTAAAACCGAGGTGATTGTTACAATTGAGTTTTAAAGGACAGGTCAAGGAAACTGCCATTGCCCAGCTGAGGTGAAGTAAACTCTTTTGAACCGTGTTTAGGACCGCCTAAATGTTTATCTGGGATGTCCTGCAGTCTGCTGCAGTGCTCCATAGACTAGCTTTGTCCTCCAATGTCTCCACTGCTACACACAGCACAGCTGCTGCTCCCCTTTCTTTATATTGTACCCCTTTTCTTTTAAGTTCTCACTAAACTCTAAAACAAGCCTGGAACTTTAACTACAAACTCCAAAAAACACCGCATGAAAGCAAAGATCAGTCGCTGCTGCGGGCATCACATCTGTGTATTTCATTTACATCGTAGGCTATAACCTTCTGAAAATCAACATCTATTCGACTACCGCGATTAGACTACCTGAGAGAGAAGAGTGAATTAAAAGTTCATCATCAGCTATTTTTGTGTGTCTAACAATAAAATCTCGAGGTTTAATCTGGAAACATGGTGTGGTTACATGAGTTTGAGGCCAGATGTGTTTTACCACTGTACACATCTCATTTCATGGTTTGCTTAAGTCTACACTTTCTTCTTTTTAGAGCAAGCTGCTAGGCTAAAGAAGATGGAGGAAGATGAAAAAAGAAAAAAAGCAGAGTTCAGGAAAAAGGTTAGTGCTGTTTAACTAGTAAATGTAACAAACAAACATACATACATACATACATATGTTTACATAATAATAATATGTGCTTTTTTTGGGGGGGGGTGGGGGGGGCATATTTCACAGAATATGAATTATAACACAAAAACTTTTCTTTCACTCATAGTTAAAGGTTGGGGGAAGCCCTTAATTATTAAACAATTGTGTTTAAATCATAATGACAACAGAAACTACCAAATTACCCAGATAAAAAGTTTACATACACCAGCTCTTAATTCCGTGTATTGCCACCTTTAACATCAATGACAGCTTGAAGTCTTTAGTGGTAGTTGTGAATAAGGCTCTTCTTGACATTCTTATCCACTTTCTTCTTGACAAAAAGACTTCAGTTCTTGTAATTCCTTGGGCTGCATGAACTGTGTGATAATTCATAAAAGACCAAATTTAAAACAGATCACATTTTTATCAAACCTCAATAATGTCTTAACTGATACATTTAGGTCAGACATGTTATGAAATGAATAATGTCTCTAGACACTTTGCTAAAAGGATTTTCTCTCTCTTTTTTGTCAGTAAACTGGACATTAAGTATTTTTAAGTTCAACTTTCTGCGAGTATGGGGCAGCTCTCGCTAACTCCTTTCTGAACAGCCCAGACTTCATGTAAAGCCAGTGTTTACAGCGGGACATTACAGCGTGAGTTGGGTTTACTCTCACTGCGGAGCCCCGTAACATTTATATTACTTTACCGTAACGTAATATTACTTTAATCACCTGGGTGTTTGCTAGTCATAGTGGGGGGCGGCTTTGCTAAGGCAGCTGTAAAGCGCTGGGGCAAAACACTGGCATTCATATTGTTTCTTATGCGAGTGTTGTCATCAGCCCATAGAGTGTTGTGATTGATTGTTCTCTTCTCTCACATTTTCTCTAATCCCCCATTTAAACTGAAGAGAAATATGTTGCATAAAAAGACAGGACTATTCATGTTACGCAATAAAAAACTAACCAAAATATACCAGCATGTATTGAACTGTGAAGGGTGTACCGAATGGTTCAATACAATATTAAGAATTGTTGCATCCCAACTATACACACACTCTTTTTCTATTTTAGATGGAGAAAGAAGTCTCTGATTTCATCCAAGACAGTACTCAACAAAAAAGAAAATACAATCCTATGGGCAAGATCGAACGAAGTATACTGTAAGTAGGTGTAGGTTTTTATATATATACATTTACATGTTTAAGGGCCACATCCTTATGAGTATTCTTATTATTTGAATATAGGCATGACGTGGCAGAAGTGGCAGGTGTGACCTCGTTTTCATTTGGAGAAGATGAGGAGAGTCGTTATGTTATGCTATTTAAGAAGGTTTGGACACCTGTTGTAACCTATTGCTATGATGATGTAAAACTGTTAAACTAAGTTTTCTTTATTTTCTCTGGCAGGAGTTTGCCCCATCAGATGAAGAGTTGGAGGCTTATCGCAAAGGAGAGGAGTGGGATCCACAGCTGGCCGAGCAACGACGCAGGCTAAAGGTTTGACCAAATATTTAATTTAGTCCAGAAGACTGAAACAATTTTTTATTAAAAGCAATTAATATATAATAAAACAAATAGAGAATCCAATTAATAAAGTAGGGTGCACGTGGCAGAGTGGTTAGCACTCCTGCCTTACAGCAAGAAGGTCGGGAGTTCAAAAACCCGGCTGACTCAACCATTCTCGGCCGATTACGGTCTTTCTGTGAGGAGTTTGCATGTCCTCCACGTGTTACCGTGGGTTCTCTCCGGGCACTCCGGCTTCCTCCCACTGTCCACAGACATGCATGTATAGGTTAATCGGCAACTCTAAAGTGTCCCCAGTGAATGAATGTGAGAGTGAATGGTTGTCTGTCACTGTCTGTCTCTATATGTCAGCCCTGCGACTAACTGGACACTGTCCAGGGTGTACCCCGCCTCCGGCCCAAAGCTGCTGGGATAGGCTCCAGTCCAGAAAATGAATGAATGAATTAATAAAGTTGCTCAAATGCAGTTAATCAGCTATTTCAAAGCAATAAGTTAACTTCTCTAACTGGTTAAATTATTAATTGTTCATTTTATCATGTATTTGTGCACTGTATTGTTTTTTTTATCACTGCAGGAGCAGGCTGCATTAGAAGAAGCAGAGACTCGGCGGCCTGAGAAATCTGACACATGCCCCAACTCCAACTACAGAGACAAATATAGTCACCTCATTGGCACATCAGCAGCCAAAGATGCGGCCCACACACTAGAGGCCAATAGCACTTATGGCTGTGGTGAGTAACTGAAAAAATGCATCACGGTTTTAGTCTCCTAAGTATTTGTTGTACTAACATTTTTTTCCATTCAGTGCCTGTGGCAAACAAAAGAGACACACGATCCATCGAGGAAGCTATGAATGAAATTAGAGCCAAGAAACGGCAAAAACGAGAGGATGATGCAGGAGTGCAAAGTACCTGAGATACCATTGTTTCTATTTTATCTCTGTTGAATGTGTGTCAGCCAGTGTGTGTTTGAGTGCCTGCTCTACTGGAATATCTTAATATAACTTATGTGACAGTCGACACCGCAACGTTCTCAGGTTGTAGATTATTCTAATTGTGGAATACATTTGCCTGTGATTGTCTGTCAATGACTAATATTCACATACAGTATAATTAAATGCAGGAGTTTTAGGGATTTTTATTGGTTTGAGACAAAAAAAAGAAGAAATGTTAGTTTTTAAGAACAATTTGATCAGCAGTCATTTTTTTTAGTTTTGAGCTTTATCGTCATAGTTATTTTTATATTTTTTTCTCTTCTGGCTCCACACATCAAGTGATCAGTGTTAACAAATGTTGAGACCTGTTCTGGTCCTTTTTTATCAGAGTTTTTAAACTTTTAACAAACTCATCAGCTGTTAAACCGCCATTACAACTAGTCAAATGTCTGTGGAAACAATGCAATAGGAATCATTTATAAATATGCTGCTCATTTAAACGCTATTCATTTCTTTTCTTTCATGCAACTATCGAGAGTTTGTTGGCATTTATGTGTATATGTAACCATTGTTGCACTGTTTTTGTGGGTATTAATAAATGGATATCAGTGTCTTTATTTATTGTTTTCTGTTATTACCCATAGCTTCATAGCTGTAAATTATGAATATATAATATTTTATCTATCAAAAAGCGAGAGAGGAAAGTTCGAGGCCGGAAGTTAAATACCGGAAGTTAGCCCGATAACCCGGAAAAGATTTAATGCTGCTCTATCCAGTTTATTGTGAGTCAGCCAGAGTTGTTGAGAGCTTTCTGAATAGTTTAAAACTAAAGTAAACCTGGTTTCGTTTTGTGTGGTATTGACGAACGGGCTCGAACTACAAATCTGGAGCATTGCTGTCACTCTAACGGGTATGAGCACCTCATCCGGGCTCAACTCGCAGCTCGCTTCGGTCATGGAGTCGCTGGTTCTTGCGGCCGTGGCTGGGCTCAAAAGACTCACAGAGAGCGCGGGACCAGGGAGACTGGACCCAAACGGGCAAAACGTGACGGTAAATTATTATGTGTGAAACCACGATCACAATTTATATCAAATACATAGGGTTAGGACTATTGGCGTAGACAGATTTTACCCAACAAAAAATACAAGTTAAATAAACATTAAAAAAATTACAAAGTAAATTGGTACAAAGCAACAATTAACAGGCAAAAAAAAAAAAAATATGTGATAGTTGCCAAAGAATTCAGATCATTTTTAATAGTTGCCTATATATTGTAACTCATTTGTATAAAACGGCATTGACTCTACAAAGCGGGCCCTTTTGTTCTTACTAACTCAATAAAGATAAAGGAAGAAAAACTCAAACACAGCCATGAGGGGAAATAAGAGAAACCTCAGGAACAACTGCAGTAGATAAGGAGGTAGCTAGAGTTTGTACAAGATCACTGGGACAGCTCCATACAGTACACTATTACATATATTTTATTTTTATTTTTTTACATAAATTTTATAAAGTTATGTTAATTAGAGTCTAAATTTCCCCCAATCAATGAATGTGAGAGTAAATGGTTGTATGTCAGTATCTGTGTCAGCCCTGCAATTAACTGGCAATTGTCAAGGGTGTATCCTGCATAAGGTAGGCACTAGCCCCCGCAACCCCAAAATTAATAAACAGTAGGAGATGAATTAATAATTTTGTTTTAATATTAATGAATAAAATATGTTCAGTGTTTATTTACTAGCAGCAGGGCGGAAACAGCTCCTCTCTCTTAATGGGGGGGTGGGACAGAGGGATAACCAATGAATCGCAGTAAACTACATTGAAATAAAAACAGGGTTGATTTATTACTATGCTCTAGGCTCAGGACACTTCTTAAACTAACAGCATAGGCCCAGTTTTAGACAGAGTGTAACTGCTTTGTGTGTGTGACCCCTCTCTGACCCAGCTTCAGTTTGCCTCCATCATGGAGACACTGGGCAATGAGGCTTTGGGGAAAATCTACAACATTTTGGACAAAGCCAGAGTTCAACTAGAACTGGACAAACTAAAGAATCCTCAGACAACACAGACCCTTGTCCTTGACATCCTCCGCAGCTCCAGAGTGGGTACGTAATAACTAATCAGCAGCCAGAATACAGATCATGTAATTTTAGCAAAAGTGTTAATTGTTTTTTTTTTTAATTTGTCAAGTTTTCACGTATCTCTGTCACATCTCAAAGTTAACTATACAAACTTAAAAGCTGTGTAAAGACAGCTGTGGAAGGTGCGCTATCTGGGAAAGAATGCGAGGATATATATTATAAAAGCTGCATAATGGATTGCTCGTTGTACCTTGCACAGCAGCTGGATTCTTCTGAGATTTGTGAGTTCACAAGATCACAAAAATCTATCTTGTACTGCTTTAGGCAAAGCACTTGCATCCTGACTGGCTGTGATTTGGTCAATGATGTGGCAGTACTGATAGATATAGGCGTGTTTTAGGTTTGAAGATGACCGTTTTAAAATGTAAACAACATGGAGTTGCTCTGAATGGCTAAAATGGTTTCTATGGAAGCCCTCACAGATGGTACTGTGTCACAGACAGACTAGCTAGCAGAACCAGGTTATGCCACCCCTGCTCTGTCTCCAGTTCCACAAGTGGACACTTCTGGTATTACAGTAAATTAATTTTCATAATGCCAAAGTAAACCTGGAAATTACTTTGCGCCAATGAGCATCTTTGATTGTAAATTGTTTTTTTCTACTCATTTCAGAGGTCGAGCACTCTTATGGAGCAAATCACCAGAAGTCTGACAACACCCTGCTGTCTCAGGACGACCACTCGTATGGGGCACCTTCTAGGAAATCTGACATTGCCCCGCCCAGTCAGGATGACCTATCTTATAAGAAGGAGTGGACAGAGCCAATGTTTTTTCCTGCCATCTTTGTTCAAGACAGTTGTGGAAATATAAACCTGGACGCTATCTCAAATGGTGAGTCCACCATTAGATGCAGTAACAATCTGTCATGTCTCCAAAACTAACCAATTTAAACATTTTTAAAAGTTGTTGATGATCTGAAGGGCAGTTTTCTAACCCCCAGTAGACAGTAGATGAATTGTGGATCCTCTTAGGTTTGAGCAGGAATATATTATAAGAGCTGGACAATGCTCTTTGCTCTATTTCCAATTCTACTAGTGGAAAAAATGTTGTATGCACAACTTTTCTTGAGGTTTAGGTCTTATAACACCCATAGTGGTAAGGCTAATATTTGCTTTGTATCAGAGGTGGACCACTCTTACGGAGCGAGTCATGGGAAGTCTAACAATACCCTGGCACCTCAGGATGACCACTCGTATGGAGCAACTTACACAAAGTCTGACGAAGCCCTACTGATACAGGAAAACCAATCAAAGAAGGAGGAGGAGGTGGGGAAGCCAGAATTTGTTCCTGCCATCAGTGTTAAAGGCAAATGGGAAAATATCAACCTGGACTCTATTACAGATGGTGAGTCCATCATTATTCAACATATGATGATCTCATTATAAGCATTATTACAAACATTATATTTATTACTTGGTCAACCATGTTTACCACATGCAGCAACTGGATTCTTGTGAGTTTTGAGTTTACAAACTCTGAGAAATATTTCTTGTCAAATCTGCCTTGTCCTTCTCAAAGCTATGTCATTTCTACCAAATCATGTCTAGTTTAGGGCAGTGGTGTGGTGGTACTGGCAGTTATGGGTGTGTTTTAGATTGGATTATTGATAAAATGACCTGGTGATAGAGGCTGCCTCCAGTGGCGTTCCAGCTGTAACGCTGGTGAATGGAAGCTTAATGTAAGTTGCTATGGATAAAAGCGTCAGATAAATGACTAAATGTAAATGTAAAGTACCTGCCCTGACCTAAGGCTTTTTGGGGAAGCCTTTGCAGATATTTTGTGTCAGCAATAGATGCTACAAATGGCAAGTTGTCCCAAGTCGGAATTGTATCCTGGTTGCTCGCTTATCTGGTATGGCTCTTTCTGAATAGCCACCAAGGTGCCCCACAAATACATAAAAAATTGTAAATTTTAAAATGTATCTTATGTATATTATGATTATTATTATTACAAACATTAGTGTTGTTATTACTTTTACACTTAACCTGCATGCCACTTGAAAAAATGCTGCAACTTTTGCTCATTAGAACCGTGATTAACTCACATTTTACAAAATTTAAACATGTCTTGAACTGTGTACTGCTTTTATTGTTCAGTGGGTAAAATTTGCAATTCTTTTGTAAGATGTAAAAGAATAATAAGAATAAACTAAGCAGAGTCAATTATACGTTTCTCATAGCAACCTATCTATAGGAACTGTGGGTCTTCATGGAGGATGAGCAATGATATATTATAAGAGCTGGGCGTTGGACTGCCCCCCTCTGCTCTGTCTGATCTTCCACCAGTGGACACTTTGCTGCACTTTTGCAGCAGAACAAAAATGCCATGTTACCCTAAAGGCAATTTCCTATGATGAGTAAATAAACCTCAAAACCCAATGATTTTGGGGCTATTTACCTTCGTAAGACAGAGTCAAGTTTTTATAATACATCCTTGGTTGATGGAACACACATTTGGTTTGTGGTGCTCATTTCAGAGGTGGAGCCCTCTCACAAGAAGTCTGACAAAACCCAACCTACAAAGGATGACCACTCGTATGGGGCAACCTGCAAGAAGTCAGACAAAATCCTACCAAGTCAGGAGGGTGACCAATCTGAGAAGGAGGAGGAATCAGCGGACCCAGCGTTTGGTCCTGCCATGAACGTTAAAAATAAATGTGGAGAAATTAAAATGGATGCTAGTGCAGATAGTGAGTTCAACATTTTATAAGTATTATTTTCATTCTAGCAATTATACGGAATTTCTATACACTCTCTTGTTTTCTAGCTATTTTCCTTGTTATTTTCTCTAATAAAGTTATTAATATGTTCAGTTAACACAGTTCTGAGTTCACCACAGTGCCATTAATATGTCAAAATTTGTATTGTTTCATTGAACTGTCATTGATCAGCTGATTAGAATTGTGTTTTTGTTTCTTGTAGGAGCAGCCACAGAGATGTCTGACCCTGTTACATTTAGTCCAGGCACGTCAAAGTCAATACCCAACCCGTATGTGCTGCAGAGTGTGACGTGGAAGTTTTTTAGGTGCACAACCTGTGGGAAAGCATTCCCATGTGAGAGTAACCTGAAAGCGCACTTGCGTGTGCACACTGGAGACAAGCCTTTTAAATGCCCCATATGCATGCACACTTTCAGCCAACGCAAAAGCTTGACCGCGCATGTACGCGTGCATACAGGAGAGCGTCCATTCACATGCACAGACTGTGGTAAAACCTTCTGTCTAAAAGAACAACTAAAAGGCCACTTGCATGTGCACACAGGACAGAAGCCCTACACCTGCAAGGTGTGTGGACGTGGCTTCACAGTGACACAGAACATGTCACGCCACATGCGCTCTCACAGCGGTAAAAAGCCCTACACATGCACGGAGTGTGGGCGGAGCTTCACACGCTCCATGACCCTCAAAGCTCACATGTCTATTCACAGCGGGATACGCCCATATAAATGCACAATCTGTGGACGCACCTTCAACCACATGGTCAACCTACGTGTCCATGAGCGCGTTCACACTGGAGAGCGCCCATTCACCTGCTCCTTATGCACAAAGTCTTTCCGCACAAACGCTGCCCTGCGCGTGCACCAACGCGTGCACACCGGAGAAAAGCCCTACACATGCACTGTGTGTGGCCGGGCCTTCAGCCAGCAGAGCAGCCTTGTTGCACACATGCGCACACACTCAAATGAGCGTGAGTACATCTGCCCCACGTGCAATAAGGCCTTTAACAGTGCACAGAGTCTGAAGCTGCATGTCCGTGTGCACAGCGGCGAGCGGCCATACGTCTGTAGTGTGTGTGGTAAAACCTTCAGCCAGAACACACACCTACACACGCACAAGCAGCACATGCACGCAGGAGGAAAGCAGTTCATGTGTGAGCGCTGCGGCAAGACCTATGCAGACAGGCGCACACTCACGGCACACAAGTGTGTGTACGCCTGAGTGAATAAACTTTCAGAGGACTGAGATGAGAGACAGACACTTCAGATGGACTCCAGAGTCTTTTTTCAAGGAAAATCAACTACAAAACTTTTTTTGACCTAAAGTGTTTTCACTGGTGTTTGACTACATTTTATTTCTCTGAGGAATTATGAAACAATTGAAGTTCCTACAATGGCTGCCATTATTTAATTCAGAGAATTAAACAAGTTAGGGTGAAATGAACTGGAATGTTCTGATGAGTTTGGCCAATAGTTATTATCTTGAGTATTAAATATTTTGATATTTGTTCAAATCTCCTTTGCTGTTGTTTATTTGTACATTTATTTGTGTTCACATCATTAGTTACAGAGACGTTGTTATAAATGATTGTGCATGAGATTTATTTGTTTAACTCTCATTTGGTCTACCAAATTTAAACTCCATTCCAAATTGATTTGTTTTGTAGGTGTCTTCAAAGGTGTTTGACCTTTATGTGTAAGCCCCATCATGCTTTCACTTGAACACGTTATTGATTTGTGTGAACCTTCAGTGAGGCCTAAGAGAAAAGGAGGTGAACATATCTGAGAAGGCCTGGTGATCTGGTGCTGCATACTGTAACTCAAAGCATATAAATATATATGATTGGTGTATATATTTTTGGATGTCTATCAAAGCATAAAACAGTATCGCCAAGTGATGTTTTGAAAGGGTCGCACCGATAGTTCCCTCTTGTTTGAGGTATATCTTTGTCTTTAGGAAAGGCAAAGGAGAGAATTATTGTAGAGAATAGGACTGTTTATACAAATATCCAACAATCTGGAGAAGCTGTTGCCTGTTGATGGAGTAAAGTTCATCAGTTAATCAATGTCAAACATACAAATACCAGACTAGATCATTTATTTCCATTTTGAATCTGTCATTGAGTGTGACATGTGCTAAACACCTCTTAACACAAAAAATTAGAGCAAGCGTAATCCAATTGAATTGCCACAATAGTCAGGTCTTTGAGTATTTGCCTGACTCGTGTCCTAAGTGAGTAACAAAGACAATGTTTACTATGGTTTGGGGTATTATGTGATTTTTATCAATATAGATATAAATTACAAAGATGAGTCCACCACTTATTTCATAATAAAATTTTATAATACAATCCTAACTCTGAATGCACATAAATCTAAAACATCAATGTGTAATGTTATTATACATGGATTAAAGTTTTTTGATATATTTTATTTTCATTATTCCTTAGAAGACCTCATATGAGTCACACTGGCAAAACTCAAACCATCTGAAATAAACAATAAAGCTCTATTACAGGCCATTATTTTCAGTCATAAACGGGGATATAACTGTTAGCACATGAGGGAGCATGCTCATTTGTATGTCATCTGTAATATTGTGGTCTCTTCCATAACTTACCGCCGTGCCTTTTCTCTTGAGTCATCTCTTTAACCATGACGCGTGTCGTCTTCTCTCCTGTAGGGGGCGCCAAAGAACAAACGAGATTAAACATGCGTTATATTCTGCTTTTTTTGGTCCTGCTCTGGAGTTTCTGTGCCGCAGACACATGTTTATAACGCCTTGAAGACACAGTCACGCACATTCAAAAAAAAAATGAAGACCACGTTTTTGTTATTTTTCATGATTTGGTTTGCAGATGCTGAGCTTAAACCCCGAAAAGGTAAGACGGTCTGCCTCTTATTGTTTTCCGCAGCAGGGATTTATACAAGAAACGCATACAAAAGTTTAGCAAAAAGTTAGCTTTTAATGTACTCTTAACAATAACAAGCTAACGTTTAAGAAATACAGAGACATCTCCAGTGAGCATCATAAGGTTATGCTTAACGCTGCCACATGACTACATACATTAAGTTAACGTTTTACTTCTGTTCTGTTCTTGGTTTTAGTCGCTCATTTTTTCAGATGCCTGTTCTTTCTTATTTTCTGACGCCTAGGTCCTGGGGTAGTTTGTACTTTTAAAAATAAGAGCTACAACCCTGGAGACAGCTGGCATCCTTTTCTGGAGCCCTTTGGATTTATGTTCTGTATGAGATGTGTGTGCACTGAGGTACTGTTGATATCAGCTGATGCCAGAAGAGCAGTAGTGTCCTCTGAAGAGTTGACTGTGGGTGTTCTTGTCTTAGACAGGCCATGTGAAATGCAACGCAATCCGGTGTCCAGCCTTGTCCTGTGATAACCCAGTGGCCGAGCCCCAGCAGTGCTGCCCAAGATGCACAGGTACAAGTCCTTCCTTAAAAAGCTCGACCATGCTGACCACAGTGGCCAGCGAGCGAAGACCACTGACTTCTGTGTGTGTCTCCTCAGATGAGCCCAAGATTCCCGCCGGCCTCAGGGCATCAGTCACGTCCTGTCGCTTTAATGGTAGCATTTACCAACCAGGGGAGACCTTCACCAAGCACGACCTCTTCCCATCCAGACAGAAGAACCAATGTGTTATGTGCACGTGCTCTGTGGGTCGACTCGCCATGTCTTATTTGTCACTGTAAACCTTTTGTAATTCTTTTGTTTCTTGTTGTTCAAAACAGCTTATTGTATTATAGTCTTTAATTATGTAGTGTGAGCGAGGTTATTACACAAAACATTACGGTTTAGAGTAAAGTCACAATTATGACGACAACATAATGTTTTGGCTTTTTAATCCTGTCATTTTATATTGAATACTTGTACATTTCAAACACATAGATAGTTGTGACTATGTTCATCTCAAGCATTAAATGTTCCTTTGTGATGACATATCGAAACATTTTTTTCTTTTACTCAGAATGGAAACATCTTCTGTGCTCTGAAAACATGTCAGCCGATCACCTGCTCCTCACCAGTGTCTGTTCCAGATACCTGCTGCTTGGTGTGTAAAGGTAAACCAGCCGCTCTCATCTGTTTCCTGCTTTACAGAGGCATCTGTACCACACTGGTCCACCGAGTCCTAACAACTAGTGATGTGTTTATGGTTCACAGATCACAGTGGCTCCTCATCGACTGAGGATGGAAACCAACAACTGATCCGAGGCGTTGTATGTCCTTTCCACCTTCTTCTAAAATCACATTATTTTATTTTTTAACTGTAGATATTCAAATGTGTGCTCTGATTAAGTGTGACAGGACACGTTTTTCTTTGAAATCTGTTCTGATCATCTAAATAATTATGTATTTTGTTTGATTGAATTGCAAAAAACATCAGGAACATGGGCAGTGATTCGTGGCTCTTGGACAGAGATATTAAACGTTATGATTGAGGGCAGATTACGACTCTTCTTCATCTCTAACTCTGGGGTGAAGCAAAGTGAAGCCAGAAAGTGGATGGAAGACTGCTAACTGTTTTTATTGTTCATTGACAAAGAGGCATTCTTTGGACCAGTGTTCCGGGGATCAAATAAGGGCGCGGCCGGACCGTGCCACTCCACCCAGGGTCAGGACTTCTCCCCAAGGTCTGAACCTCAGCAAACTTAACCTCAAAGGGGCTTCAGAAACCACCGTGAAGATTTTGTTGCAGCAGAAACAACAAAGAGGTGAAACTATATCAAAACAAGGCGTTTACAAAGAGACCCTTTATAAGTATTTGATTTTATGGACATGTTCCTCACAAATTTACGATTGTTTCCATATGTACCACAATACTCAGATGTTTTCCATTTCTCACAGCTTGTTTGTACAATGGAAAGACGTACTCACATGGAGACATGTGGCACCCAGTGTTGGGGAAGGTCCTGGAATGCATCCTGTGCACTTGTGTCGATGGCCTCCAGGACTGTAAACGCATCACGTGTCCCAGCAAGTATCCGTGTAAACATCCTATGAAATCACCAGGGAAGTGCTGCAAGACCTGTCCAGGTAGGACCCCCAGCATCCAAATCACCAGTTTGTGTTCAAATAATTATGACTGCTGGTGAACAATGGCTTATGCTTTTTTTAAAGCTGAAAATAACCAGACGCAGTGTTATATGGGACATAAAAATGACCTCATGGTGTATAAAGTGGAGTCCTCACTGAAAGTCGACACACCAGAAACAGTCAAGATCATCGCAGTGGAAAGACAAAGCACAGCTGAAGTGGAAGTGCAAGTGTGGAGGTCCATTGAAGGTACTGTTATTTCAGATAAAGGTACAGTAAGAGAAATGTGTGAACATGTCTCCCATCTGAATGCTTTGTTTCTGCAGGTGTTTTACAGTTAATAGAAATTGAGGATGTTCAGGGAAAAGATAGTAAGGCTCATCCAGAAAATCATACATTTCTCACAACAATCAATGAAGGTTTGTTCTCTTCTTAAAGATGTATACCATAACATATCATCTGTTTATTCGTTTGAAAAAGAACGTGGCCTTTTGAAATTTACTGTCAAATTGCAATTATTTTCTCGGTTCTCTATAGTGTCTAGGATTTAGTCAATGCCATAAAAGCGCTTTATATCTTTTTAACTTGATCTAATTTTACAGAGAAATGGAAGAGATTTAAGGAGGAAGCAAGAAATCTGAGTAAAGCCACACAGTCACTAATCTGTGATGACGGCGTACGAGAGATTGTGATTTACCTAAATCCCAAACAGATTGAAGGACTGTGTTCACCATAATGTTCATAATGTTTCCCATACGTACCCTGTACCACATGATCAGAAATGCAGCCTTGATAGTTTCTATCTTTTCGGGACAATAAACTATAGACCTCATCAAGTGTGGACACAGGAGGTCAAAGGTTATAGCTGAACTATATACGGTTTGTTAATGTTTGACTGTGAAGTTTTTGAAGATTTTGTATGTTCAGCTAAATATTTATTGTGCAAACATGTTGAGGGTCGTCACCTAATTTAAAGACTTGGATTGTGGGATTTTTGCTTTCTGTATTGTTTTGCTTTTAAAGACAAGTGACAGGTGATAGGATTACAAGCCGGCAGTGCCTTGTGAGCTGATTCAGATCTGTCTTTTGATGTGAAAATATAGATCTACTGTAGCTATTTTTATACAGCCAGGATTTGGTTTGTTGTTCTTTTCATTTCACATACCAGAAATATCTTTATTTTGAAGAGGTCCTGTTTTTTGAGGCTGTACTCCTCACAAATAAAAACTATAAACGTTTATCTGTTTTACATTTTGTCTTGGCGATTTCTTAACCTCCATGTTTGAATCAATGTGCTTCAAGTATATCGTGTCCTAATACCACATCCTGAAGGCTTCTTTTTAAAATCACTGCGGAAGAATGGATAAACTGTTTCCACCGGAGATGAAATGTTTTCAGGCAAAGAAATCAAAAACAGAAGTTTTTCGGACATATTTTTAATAAGCTGTATTTTTCTCAAGCCTTTTCTTTTGAATATCTATTTCAATGGTCAGACAGATAGTTTTGAATATCTTTGAATGAGGGCTTTCAAAAATATTAGGCGAGTGCTTTAATGTGCCTTTACAAACTTTGTATGAAACCTGTTTTGTGGATACATTAGTAAGAAAATAATGATTTTGTTGGATGTCATATTGTTAGATTGGAAGATTTTCTTTTACATGACCCGAGAACAGCAGCTGCAGTGTGTGTGAACGTCTGTGTAGTCTGATCAACAGGTGTCACTGAAGCTCCCATGAAGCTCCAAGTCTCTCTTATTACTGCTACCCACCCCCATGAACTCGGGACACACTGTTCATTTCCTCTTTTAATAATGACTTGCTGTGTTTCTGTCACACATTGTGCCAGACATCTCTGTCTCGCCACTCTATAAAGAACTCACATCTTTTGTTTTCTCATTAGTCTCACAATGAGGCTGTTGTAATTTTGTGTAAACTGTTAGATTGGGCAATTTACGTCAACGTCTCTCTTCTCTGTACAAACAGTTTGCCCCAGTTCTAAGGGTCAATGCTGCCAACTTAAATCAATTTATGTTTTCTATTTCCCATGAGGCCATTAAAAGATACATATATGGGTTGAAACATATAGGCATACAGTCCTACACATCAAATCTCCACAGTTTTTTGTTTGACCATAATCTTTAATCAACAGAAACTAATGAGTTAGTGCTGTTGATGTTAGAATTTTCCCGTGGGGCAGTTCAGCTACACATGCTTATTGTTGGCTCTCGCCCTTGTAACAGCTGGGTGCAGTCAGTAGGTATAAATCAGCCTCCTGTGAGAGTGTGCTTCTGACCACGTTCAGCGCGAAGGGAAGAAAATGTGAGAGACGGGGTCACAGCTCAGCGCAGGCCTGGAGACACTTCTGAGCCAACATTAGAATATTGTCAGTCCTATCTGCTTTTAGATGATAAGAAATACTACCTCAATGAACTATTATCAGAAGCATCCGACTGACCACTCTACTGCAGTAACAGAGAGCAGCACATTTTTCAGAAACCAAGCCACTGCAGTTGAGGTTCTCTGATTCAAGAGGTCAAAGTGAGTTTTGATAACCCAATCTAATAGACGTGTTTGCTTTCTTAGCTGATTAAGAAAGAAAGAATACTTCCTGAAAAATCGACCAAGGTCTGTGGTATTCTCAAATCTGGCTTCTTATTAATTAAGCTGGCCTTGATAAATGTAGCTGATGCTTGGAGTGTGGCCCGGAAAACACAGGCAATACTGGGATAAATGTCATGAACACCTAAATCCCACTACCAATTAAAGGCTTGGTTTTAAGCTCAAAATCTTACAAAACATGCTCGTAACAACTGCAAACCATTAAGGACCGACCTCAGTGAGATTTTTTGTCAACACTACTTCAACTTTATGCTGTGTAATTAACAATGGACTCCTTTCCAAAATCTCAACCAGAGGGATTACATGCTAGGTGTGTTACAGGTCAATTGTCCATCAGAAGCAATAATGAACAAGTCCGGTGCAGTGAACTCTTTTGGCACTTGAGTAATGAGGAGTTTTGATGAGGTTTTCAGGCCAAATCTGGTGTCTGAGTCTCCGCAGGGTTCTTCTCTGAGTGTTCAAGTCAAACACATCTTACCAAAACATTTCTCAGGCTTGATTGCTCTGATGAGTGCTCCAGATGTGAAACTTAAGCAAAAAAATAAATAAAACATCAAAAACCTCTATAGTTATATAAACAAAGATCAGTCATGCCCAAGACTCAGACAATCACTGCCTTTCCCCACTGTGTCTATGTTATTCCTCACTTTTGGACGGAGTATCCCTCTCCGCTGCCAGGGTCTGTTATATCACCAAGGGCATGGATAAAAATGTGGTTTCAGTTAATAACTCACCTCATCAGTTTTGGAGAATTTGAAGGAAAGCAGAGTCTAGTTATTTACGCTGCTTGTTTAATTTGTGTTAATGCCAATACCACGAGGAGTCCAATAAAAATACATAAAAAAGAAGATATATGATCTTCTCGGTTTTCAACAAGTAAAAACAGCCTTGTGTGGATACTGGTTTGACAAATTACAAGGTTTTTATGAAGACGTTCACTTAGTGTAGCTGAGTACGTTTGTACTTCAACACAGCTTTGAGTCTTGCCCGCTGATCTCATTGTTTAATGTACATTACACATTTTATTTCAAGACAAATATGGTTATTTTCTCTCCTATGTATTATGTAAACCAAACCAAAAATGTAATTGTTGTTCAATTAGCCTCTGTAATAACAAAGAAAGTGAAAAAGTCTGTGGTTTGTTCAATACGACGCCAATAGCTTATTTGAAATAGACATAATATGTAAGATTTAAAATGTCTGTTTACATGAGAGGGACGTGTAGCTCTCAGCCAATCACAGGTCAGGTCACAGAAGAAAGCAAAATACAGCAAATATATAGTATATGAGAAGTTTATTTGATGAGCAGCAAAAAAGAGGACTTAGCTTTAGCATTCGACAGCAAATCTTGCATATTGTCTTTTTAAAGTCGTCTGATTGCACCAGTTAAGAGACAACCAAATACATTAAAGCTTACTCCAATTAAAATGCCAGATGGTCCCCAAATCTCATTTTCATTGTGCAAATCTGAAAAAATATGCGTTTATAATTTTATTTTAAATTGTTTCCTTCAGACCAACGGCGTATATATTAATACCATAAAATTAGTCCTGCCAGATAGATATCTGCCTACATACAGAACTGTTTACTGTTTCTTATTCTGGCCAGAAATAATATGGCTAGGAAAATCACTGACGGTGTCTTTTGATTTATTCCACCTGGACCTAATGTGCATTCCACCTCTGCAGCTGCTGTGAAAAATCGCACAAAAGGTAACAGCATAAAGTGATAAGAGAAGCACCAAATGTAGTTTTAGAGCTGCTGTAAAATATACAACATATAGCTATAATTGGACTGTTGCTTTTTATGAGGGACTTGCAGATAATCCACGAAACACTGTGGTATATTAACAACATAGTTCTGTGGATCGTCCACTGAATTACACCTTACATTTTCTTTGTAAAATTTTTTTTTTTTTACATAATATTACACTATCAGTTCTCAAATGTTGAGTAGATGAATGTAAGAACTGTTTATTTACTGAATAAACCAGATGGTCATAACCACAGACATGCATTGTTAGAAAAAGTTCTCACAAGTACAAGATGGGAACAAATAGATGTCCAAAGAAAAGTTTTGTATTGTTGGTGTTAGTTTGGGGCTTGAGCTGAGTTTTTCTCTGAACCAAGGCTCTCGGCTTGTTCCATTGTTTTCCTATGGACCATCTTATACTTAGCCTTCAAGTCTTTCAGAAGTGATAAAGCTTCCTTATACTCCTGTTTGTTAACATCTGCTCTGTTAAGGACTCTTGCTGTAAAAAAAAAATTAAATAAAAGCAAAATGTTACATTAAAATTCAACAGTAAGTAAGGTAAGACAACTTGCTTCATTCACAAAAGTGCTCACTTAAAGGTACTTCTCTCATAGTTTTACTCTGTTTAATTTCCCCAATCATTTTGTCGAGCCTTTCCCTCTGCTGCTTTAGCGGTGGTGCTGGTGGAGGTGGAAGTGCCTTGATCTGAGAACAAAACCAAAAAATACTGCATGTTTTTTGAATTATCCAAGAAATATCAGTGTGTTCTTTGTTTTGTGTAAAGCTAATCAAAGTTGGACGGTTAAACGTGCAACACAAATCCCCAAACCCTTTTCTCTTGTTCTCTGTAGGGTGTCTGGATGCTATCAAGTTTGGGTTTTGAGTCTCTATAAACATTAAGATTCTTCAGCGTGTGCTCCAGCATTCGAACAGCTGTTTGAATTCCTGACGAAAAGAGAGAGAGGAGAGAAAAAGGCTTGAAAATGCCCCTCACTTTGGGGCTGAGCGTGTAGCCAAACCATTTCCAGGCTTGAAGAAATCCATAATAAATAAATATGGGCAGAAAAAGCACACTCCTCACCGATGGGCTCTTCTACACAGAGATATGTTTCATCATCCGTCAGCGTTTTGTAAGAAGCCAGTTTCTCTGGATTTGAGTCCACAGTGCTCTCCTGGTTTTGTGCAGGGGACTGGAGGCATAACTCAAGATCATCTGCAGCCTGAGCAAGGAATTATATATATTCAACTTGGCCACACGATAAAGACCTACACAACTTTGCAATATTCTGTATTCACCTCTGTGACAAAAAAGTGATGGCTGGTTTCATTTGCACTGACTTGGTAAAAAGGTTGTTGTGTGACCATCTCCTTGTTGTTTTCAACATGAGTTACAGCATCCACTTTCTCTGTCTTCTTTGACACATTTGGGATTATATCACACATCTGCAAAAGCAATGTACACGTGTTTACATCTAAATAGTGTTCCTGAGTTTGGAGATGAGCTTTTAACGTAATGCCTCGCACTTTGGCCTCAGTTACAGTTGCTAATTTAGACAAACTCAACTTTGTTCCCATTGGAAACAATAAAAAATAGAGCTGGTATAATTTCCTATTGTAAATGTGTCTTCAAATAAAGGAATAAATGCAGTGCTGCCGAGTGACTGAGTACAATGTGGCAGCTTTACAAACAAAATGAGCACCGCTGGAAGAGAAACACACTCATATTTTATTTTGAGCAAACATTTATACAAAAGGTTTAGGGCTTTTTTGTTTTGTGTATGTGTCTGGGTTTGTTCATAGACAGTTGTAGTCTGCACTGTCACCAACATGAAGGGCACAAGTCTATAGGAATGGATCACTCAGATTGGTCAGTCAGTAACAAATCCAAAAACATATTATTTGATCAAAAGTAAAATCAAACCTTTGATTTTGGATTCATGGAAACCTTCATATAGGTCTTTACTTCCTGTTCTTCTTTACGTTTTATTTTAATACCCATTTTCTCCTGGAGGTAGTACTTCAGCAACGGAGGGTCTCCTACGTAAAAACACAGACACAATGTGATTCGCCATGCAACATCTACAAACAAACAGTCCTTTACTGGAAAAGACGGGAGGATTACCTCTTCTCCGTGTGGTCAAAGGGTTGGAGCAGATATCGATTTCACAAAGCTTCGGGAACAGAGCCACAGCTAACAGGGCCTCCTCCTCAGTGATCTGTAACACAAAGCAATGATGAGACACAGACCGTTCACATTTAAAATCAATTCTATATAGTCTACAAATGATCCCACTTACTCTGTTGCCAGATAAATTAAGAAACTGAAGTTCTGGGAAAGGAAAGCTGGCTTCTTTATAGTCCTTTTTCAGCTGAATGATCTACAGTGAAAAGGCTTACACTTAACAAAGCTTTCAGATGTTTTTGAATCACAAAATTTGTGCATTTTTTGATTACCTGCTCAAGTTTGCCCAAGTTATCGCTGATATTTACATCTGTGTCCCGCGCTTTGCTTTCAGTTGAAACTGAAAAAAGTTTTAAATGCTCCATCAGATGCAGAAATGGTATTTCAGAGATGATGTTCTCCTGAAGGTTTAGGTATTTTAGTCTGAAATGATACATTTAAATAAACTGTGTAATTGACACATTTGTTACTGAAATATTAAGAGAAAGCAAATAAATACTTTTTTAGGTTTGCAAGTCTGTTGAAGACTTCAGACGACAGTTTATTATCATCAAGCGTCAGGACTTCAAGAGATTTAAATTGTTTATCTTTATTTGAAGTCAATCTGCAAGACATAAGAAACAGAAATCAAAATGCATTCAAATTGAAAATATGCTCTTAATAATTTAAGTAAGCACACATTTCTCATGTTGCACAAAAACAAATGTATATTAATAAAACATAATGTGAAAAAAATCTTTGATTCTGCTGCTTTGGTTCACAACAAATGCATTTAGCCATAAAAAAGATCAATTAAAATGCCTCACCATAAAGGAAAAAAGAATTTTGAATTAAATATGTCCAGACAATGCTTTAAGTGTATTGTGTTGAGAAGCATCTACATAAAACAAAATGTACAAAATATACATGTAGTGATTTACTGACGTGTGATTAGTGTTGTTGCTTGAAGAGGCCAGATCAGGAGGAAAACGATGAAGCTGGTTTCCTGTCAGATGAAGGACTCGGATGCATGGAAGACAACCAATGGCAGTAATAGCATCTACAGATAAACTGTTGTAAGACATGTCCAAAACCTGTGTATGTTTAAATAAATCCTTCAGACAAACGTTACCATTTCTCAGAAGCAAAAGTATGCCCTCAAAGGTCTACACTGAAAAAGGTTTAATTCCTTCCTCTGGCCAATTTAAAAGGATTGTTAGAGCACCCTCATCTGGCTGACTCTGTCCCTCACATTCATATTTATGACCTTTCTTTGTAAGAGACACTACACTGGCTCTCTATAAAATCAAAGTACTGCAAAGATAAATGGTGTTCGCTTGGATTTAAAGTAACAGGACACAATATACAATATGTATGGTTGTGTTTTACTTTAGTTAAAGTCATCACAGTGATTACAGCAACATCTCAGTTACCTCAAGATGAGGAAAGTCAGCAGGATCAAAGGTCATATCCTGCAGTCCGTTCAAAGAGAGATTGAGCTCTCTTAGGGACACAAAGCTACTAAAATGGCCTGTTAAAAAAAAATGAAGCATTTGGTAAAGTATTTTAGGGAAAAAGCATTTTTAATTATTCATGACTCACCCAGGGAAAGGAAGTTTATAGAAGCATCAATATGAATCATATTGTCAAACAAATTAAGGTCTTCGGACTTCACCTGTTAAAGAGGTATTCAGTTTTTGGTGTTAGTGTAAGTTTCAACTCTTTTCCTTCACCAAATTAGAAGTGACTCTTACTGCATTAAGGTGCTGCTCACTGATGTCCACAGAGCTCAGCTCAAACGGCTCATCAACACAGTGTAATCGGAGCTGCAAGACAAAATGCTAGTTTTGGCAGCCTACATTTAATTTAAACTCTTCCATTTATTTAGAGTAAAAACTTACCAGCAAGACTTTATCTAATGTCCCACCTCCAGAACCCTCAATAACTTCACTGCAGTTCTTCTGTTTTTTGTTTTTTGTTTCTTTTAGCCTTTTTCTCGCATTACTATAACTAATCTCTTCTGCCTTTCTGTAAGCAACAAGCCAGTGTCCAGCACCTAAAATATAAGTAGCTACATTATAATTAGTTTTTTTCTTTTCTATTTTATAACTGCTAATCTAATTATTTGCGCTAAGTAACGTTACGCTAATTAACCAACCCACCATGTCTTCTTCGGGTAGAATTTCGAGCCGGAAAACACTTAGAAGGACAGCTCTGCTCATCATCAAATTTATAAGAAGCGGCAGTCATTCTTGGTTTTCCAAACAATCTCTTTGGACAAAAAAACTTGTCATTCGGTTTGCGCTAATTTAGGAAATGCCTAAACTAGTGAAACCACGGTTCTTAGTTATCTAAAAAGTAATGGTGGGATATTGCAGGCTTCGCTAGAGAGTCCAGTCTCTTAGCAACGGGTTGTAAGAGAAGAGGTTATCCGCCAGTCCACTGTGGGGCGACATAGAGCTCTGACAGCGCCAAAGATGAAAAATAAGATCAAGATTGTTAAACTTTCAAGCCAAAGGGGAGGTACTAGTTCAAATATTTATCTTACAAATACAGAACATACATTCCATATATTTTAGCACATCTAGATCAATCAATTAACGTATTTATTACCAACATTTTGCCTATTACAAATTAGTTTAAGTATTGACTAGAGTAGTCTAATACGCATGCGTGAGAGGAAATCTGTTTTACTGCAGTGACAAGTTTCATCCGAAAAGGTATTTTTCACTAGCTTCCTACACATTCTCTATTACTTACACATTTATATAAATTGTATTATTATTTTTTATTATTATTTTGTATTTAGAAATTGATGAAGTATAATCGATATTTTCCAAACACAATCACTTATTTCGCTCCATTTTTTTCTGGACTCTGCACTTTTGAGGAACGCGGAAGTGAGAGTAACAGTACCTTTTAATTTACTGACGTCTTCTTTTTGTAAGAGCACACCGCATCAGTATCGAGAGCACCATATCTTTTGGTTTGGTTTGAAATTACATTTTATTATGTCGTTTTGGCAAATAACAAACGTCGTAAAAAGTGCACTGTGAAGGTAAGGGCTTCATTGTACAAGCGAAGTACGTATTTAATGCTATTGTTTTGAATGTCATCATGGGCAGCTGTTGAAGTGTGAACTCTTACTGTTGGTCTCTAATACAAATGTTTTTACGCAAGATTCATTAAAACCCAATGTTTGATGTCCATATGTCATATGTTTGTTTGCATTGGCAGGAACTCATATCAACCATGGGAAACAGAGCTTCAAAAACTGTGGAGGAACCGGTCAAAACAACTTTATTTGAAAAAGAGCCAAATGGCGTAACATACAGGATTCCTGCGCTGATTTACCTGCGGCACGTTCAGACCTTCCTCGCTTTCGCAGAGAAAAGGTCTTCGCCCTGTGACCATGACGCTAAGATCCTTGTAATGAGAAGGGGGACCTTGAAAGATGACGGATCTGTCCAGGTTATTCACTCATTAATCAACGGGTTTGGTTAATGCATGAATTATTGCATCCTATATTTCATATCGACTTCTATACTGAGGCTTATATATTACAGTAACTTTGTGGGACTACTTTCCCTAAAGCCTAACAAGAAAGCTTTTGGCAGGGAGAGCAGTCATAGAGCCCCTC
Source organism: Neodontobutis hainanensis (assembly GCA_024349245.1). Lineage (NCBI taxonomy): Eukaryota > Metazoa > Chordata > Actinopteri > Gobiiformes > Odontobutidae > Neodontobutis > Neodontobutis hainanensis. Next base: position 2,382,715 of record JALDNG010000008.1, on the reverse strand, counting down.
TTAAAGGAACAGAGCATTAACAACAAGCATTAATGGCAATCAATATTACATTAATTAAATTTAAAAATATAAGAGAAGATAGACCTTTTATTAGCGTCAGTCTCAGTGTCACAGCACCGAAAAGCATTATGAGACAAGACCAAAAAATGCATATTATAGTAATAGTAATGGAGTAAATTATATTAATTAGAACAGTGAATTAATTTAGTAAAGTTACAAACAGAAATATTAATTTGTTATCCCTCTGTATTTTCAGTGGTCGTCACACCAGGAGCTGTTGTCAGCCCTTTTACCAAACCACCGCACTATGAACCCCTGCCCCGTATATGAAAAAAACAGCAAAACAATCTTCTTATTTTTTGTATGCATCCTGGAAAACATTACAGAAATGTGTCAAATCTTCACAGGTAAGAACAAAGCACGTCTTTGTTGTGTGACCAGCAGCGACAATGGCCAGACATGGAGTGAAGTGAGAGACTTAACAGAAAGTGTCATCGGGGAGACTATCCACAATTGGGCCACTTTTGCTGTGGGTCCGGGCCACGGTGTTCAGTTGGAGAATGGGAGGTTGATTATCCCAGCTTACGCCTATTACGTTCCTTACAGGTGCTGTTCATTTCCTATTCCTTGTACAGTTCACCCACGTGCTCTGTCCATATACAGTGAGGACTATGGCCAGACGTGGCACTTAGGTAAAATGCTAAGACAAAAGTCCTGTGAATGTGAGATGGCGGAAATCATAGACCACGAGGGCAACAGTCATCTTTACTGCAATGCGCGCCACACTCGCAAGACAAGAGGCCACAGATTTGAGGCTCTAAGTGAGAACAGTGGCGTGTATTTTGACAAACCCCACATAGCCCCAGAGCTTGTTGAACCACCTTCAGGTTGTCAAGGCAGTGTCATTGGGTTTCCTGCTCCAGAATTTGTCCCAAATGATGATGCTGAAAGTAAAGCATGTGGCACTTCGCTTTTGTCTCCAGATACGCAAACGTGGCTCCTCTTCATGCACCCCACTAACAAGTCAAGCAGAAGAGACATGGGCGTGTATTTAAACCGCTCCCCGCTGCACTCATCAGGATGGGATAAGCCCAGGATTATCCACAGCGGACCAAGCGGCTACTCAGACCTGGCCTACAATGGGGACAAAGATACATTTTCAGGTCTGATGGAGTGTGGCAAAGAAAGTGAACTTGAACAAATTGCATTTGTCACTTTTACCCTTAATGATGTCATGCAAATAGGCAGCAGGAAGGACAAAAAGATGGATAGAACTGGTGCGTCTATGTAATAGTGCACCTTGCAAACAACTATCAGAGCATAAGCAACTAAACTACATGCTGTGAATGTGCTCCGAAGTTCCACTTAACAATTGTTTGTATGCATGAGTTTTGTGGTATTGTCTCTTTGTTTATTTGAAATAGTAATCTCACACCGTTATGTATTTCCCTTTACCGGACCGATTGCACAGATTCATATAATTAGTATACTCCACTTATATCCACTAAATACCTCAATAACTAACCCACATAACCCTTTTAATACAAAAGAACCACAATAAGGTTAATTTATCACATAACCGTATAGTATATATTACTTTATATATCTTATATTGACTGTTAGTCAAGGTGGTCAGTGCTTGTTGCCAAGGTGGCCACCTTAACTATAGAAACACTGCTATTAGTATCAATATGCAACTGAGCAGTTGTGTAAAGAAAAAATATTTTTTATCGTTTGGATGCTTTTTTTTTAGCATGCAATGCCTAACTATTGTAAAACTGCACCTTTTGAAAAGATTTTCATCTCACTTAAATCACTCTTAAAGTTATTATATTCAGGCAGTGGAGGAAATTTGACTACCTCTTGTTATTTTCGTATTGAGATCATAGTCGGCCTTGTGAAGTAGAGCAGAGTGTTTGCTCCTGACATAACCTTTACATTTCGGATGCCTTTGACTCCAGTCCTTCATGTTACTATTGTGTACCATGTTCACTTTACTGTGCCACAAATTAATAAGAGTGCGTGCTACTTCAGGATTATTTTTTTAACAGTTAATTCTACAATTTATATTTTGCTACCTGTCAAATTGATGAAGAGAATAATTAGAATCAATGTGAAGATTCCTACTGACAACAATCATCCATAAAGCCCCACTCCCAGATATTTAGTTATTCCTGCCTGTAATTTCTGACATTGATACTTATTCATTATAATGTCAGGTATCACAGTCAGTTTATCACCAAAAGCACGTGAAAACTATTTATAAACCTGAATTTACAAATGTAAACCTGTACTGAGTGACTTCGACAAACCCCACTAGATTCATTGTGTGTTTGTTGTGGAAAGTAATCTGCATGAGATGTGTATTTTAGTAGAAAATAAAAGTAATCTGTGATGAGCCCAAACCTGCCTGTGCATTGTTTTTGAGAATTTAAAGACATTTCTCATTTCAAAAGGTCAGGGGTAGATCAGAGCAATGTTTAAACGGTAATGTCCCTGAGCGGACAACGCAGAGCTGCTGTTTGAGGCAAACATGTTGATGAGTTAAGAAATCTTTGGGGAGTTGAATGTGATTGAGCAGATGTGCAGACAGCAGGGATTATGTAAGATCAGGGACTGTTTAGGTAGGCTTTTAACTTTTTGTGTCCCTTTTTTTTTTTTTTTTTTTTTTTTTTTTTTTTTGATTTTTATTTAATATTCAATTCACAAATGACCTTCTCTCACAGCTGCATTTGGTAACAATGTGTGTCAAATCCGCTCCACGTCTGTGTAATATGTAGTTAAACTACTACAACTATGCATCTGTGTATTTTCACTTTGTTGACAGCTTAAAAAAAAAAAAAGACAACCCTAACAAACATAAAGCTTGCTTCTCTCAACCATGTATTTTATCTTTGACAATTTGCTTCTTAACAAAAATAAATATATCATGATAATGTCAAAATTGCTGTTATTTCTTTTGCTTGTTATTTTCTGAGGAGACATCTCACTTTATCAGCACCTTTCACACTGGTTTTGCAGAAATATCTGATGACCTTGGGGATGTCCTCTAAAAGAGCACTGTCAGTGTCACAGGTGTTTAGTGTTTGAGTGAAGTATTAGTGATGAAGGGTGGGTTCCCCGTTGGCTTTGCTCTTTTAGTGGCAGCGCACTTTTGGACACAAGGTCACTGCTGTTGTAATGTCCGTTTGATTGACCCTAGAGCCCAAAGCTGCAGACCGTGAGATGGTGTGAGAAAGTTGGTTCAGTCTTGTATTATGGATTTTCCTCCTAATGAAGAACACATTTAAAGTAGCCTAAACATCCATCCATCCATCTTCTACCGCTTATCCGGGGCCGGGTCGCGGGGGCAGCAGTCTAAGCAGAGAAGCCCAGACTTCCCTCTCCCCAGACACTTCCTCCAGCTCTTCCGGGGGGATACCGAGGCGTTCCCAGGCCAGCCGAGAGACATAGTCCCTCCAGCGTGTCCTAGGTCTTCCCCGAGGTCTCCTCCCGGTGGGACATGCCCGGAACACCTCCCTAGGGAGGCGTCCGGGAGGCATCCGAAACAGATGCCCGAGCCACCTCAGCTGGCTCCTCTCGATGTGAAGGAGCAGCGGCTCTACTTTGAGCTCCTCCCGAGTGACCGAGCTCCTCACCCTATCTCTAAGGGAGCGCCCCGCCACTCTGCGGAGAAAGCTCATTTCGCCGCCTGTATCCGGGATCTTGTTCTTTCGGTCATGACCCAAAGCTCATGACCATAGGTGAGAGTAGGAACGTAGATCGACTGGTAAATCGAGAGCTTTGCCTTACAGCTCAGCTCCTTCTTCACCACGACAGACCGGTACATCGACCGCATTACTGCAGAAGCTGCACCGATCCGTCTGTCGATCTCACGCTCCTTCCTTCCCTCACTCGTGAACAAGACCCGAGATACTTAAACTCCTCCACTTGAGGCAGGAGCTCTCCACCAACCTGGAGGGGCAGGCCACCCTTTTCCGACTGAGAACCATGGTCTCAGACTTGGAGGTGCTGATCCTCATCCCAGCCGCTTCACACTCGGCTGCAAACCGCCCCAGTGAACATTGAAGGTCCTGGCTTGATGGAGCCAACAGGACAACATCATCTGCAAAAAGCAGAGATGAAATCCTGTGGTCCCCAAACCAGACTCCCTCCGGCCCCTGGCTGCGCCTAGAAATCCTGTCCATAAAGATAATGAACAGGACCGGTGACAAAGGGCAGCCCTGCCGGAGTCCAACATTCACCGGGAACAGGTCTGACTTACTGCCGGCAATGCGAACCAAGCTCCTGCTCGGTCGTACAGGGACCGGACAGCCCTTAGCAAAGGGCCCCGGACTCCATACTCCCAGAGCACCCCCACAGGGCACCGCGAGGACACAGTCGAATGCCTTCTCCAGATCCACAAAGCACATGTGGACTGGTTGGGCAAACTCCCATAATCCCTCCAGCACCCTGGAGAGGGTATAGAGCTGGTCCAGTGTTCCACGACCGACGAAAACCGCATTGTTCCTCCTGGATCTGAGGTTCGACTATCAGCCGCATTCTCCTCTCCAGTACCCTGGCATAGACTTTCCCGGGAGGCTGAGGAGTGTGATCCTCTGTAGTTGGAACACACCCTCCGGTCCCCTTCTTAAAAAGGGGGACCACCACCCCGGTCTGCCAGTCCAGAGGTACTGTCCCCAAACGCCACGCGATGTTGCAGAGGCGTGTCAGCCAAGACAGCCCCACAACATCCAGAGACTTGAGGTACTCAGGGCGTACCTCATCCACCCCCGGTGCCTTGCCACCGAGGAGCTTCCCAACTACCTCAGTGACTTCAGCCTGAGTGATGGACGAGTCCACCTCTGAGCCCTCGGCCTCTGCTTCCTCAGTGGAAGACGTGACGGTGGGGTTGAGGAGATCCTCAGTATTCCTTCCACCGTCCAACAATATCCCCAGTTGAGGTCAGCAGATTCCCACCTCCACTGTAAACAGTGTTGGCAGGGCACTGCTTCCCCTCCTGAGGCGCCGGACGGTTTGCCAGAATTTCTTCGAGGCCGACCGATAGTCTTTTCCATGGCCTCACCGAACTCCTCCCAGACCCGAGTTTTGCCTCCACAACCACCCGTGCTGCAGCTCGCTTGGCCTGCCGGTACCTATCAGCTGCCTCAGGAGTCCCACAAGCCAACCAGGCTCGATAGGTCTCCTTCTTCAGCTTGACGGCCTCCCTTACTTCCGGTGTCCACCACCGGGTTCGGGATTGCCGCCACGACAGGCACCGGAGACTTTGCGGCCACAGCAGTGGCTGCGTCGACAATGGAGGTGGAGAACATGGTCCACTCGGACTCAATGTCTCCAGTCTCCTCGGAATCTGGTCGAAGCTCTGTCGGAGGTGGGAGTTGAAGATCTCTCTGACAGGGGACTCGGCCAAGCGTTCCCAACAGACCCTCACAGTACGCTTTGGGTCTGCCAAGTCTGTCCGACCTTCTCCCCGCCATCGGATCCAACTCACCACCAGGTGGTGATCAGTTGACAGCTCCGCCCCTCTCTTCACCCGAGTGTCCAAGACATACGGTCGGAGGTCAGATGAGACAACTACAAAGTCGATCATCGACCTCCGGCCTAGGTGTCCTGGTGCCACGTGCACTGATGGACACCCTTATGCTTGAACATGGTGTTCGTTATGGACAAACTGTTGCTAGCACAGAAGTCCAATAACAGAACACCACTCGGGTTCTGATCAGGGGGGCCGTTCCTCCCAATCACGCCCCTCCAGGTGTCACTGTCGCTACCCACGTGAGCGTTGAAGTCCCCCAGTAGAACGATGGAGTCCCCGGTTGGAGCACTTTCCAGCACCTCCCAGAGACTCCAAGAAGGCCGGGTACTCTGCACTGCCATTTGGCCCGTAAGCACAAACAATAGTGAGAGACCTATCCCCAACCCGAAGGCGCAGGGAAGCGACCCTCTCGTTCACCGGGGTGAACTCCAACACATGGCGGCTGAGCCGGGGGGCAATAAGCAAACCCACACCAGCCCGCCGCCTCTCACCGCAGGCAACTCCAGAATAGTGGAGAGTCCAGCCTCTCTCGAGGATTTGGGTTCCAGAGCCCAAGCTGTGCGTGGAGGTGAGCCCGACTATCTCTAGTCGGTATCTCTCAACCTCCCGCACAAGCTCAGGCTCCTTACCCGCCAGGGAGGTGACATTCCATGTCCCTAGAGCCAGATTCTGTGTCCGGGGATTGGGCCGTCGAGGCTCCTGCCTTCGACTGCCACCCAATCCACATTGCACCGGCCCCTTACGGTTCCTCCTGCAGGTGGTGGGCCCACAGGAGGTGTAGCCTAAACAAATTATGATAATTTGTTCTGACCCACAGTTTTACATTTTGTCTACTGGTAATAATTCAGAATGTTTTCAGGCCTCTGTCTAAATACACAGGCCTTTGCTTCCAATGCTTCGCAAAAGGAGACTGTACTGTAACATCCATCACCACAAAAGATGTATTCCTGAGTTCTGTTACTATTTAGTGAAAGCTGTGAAATGGCATTTTATTTTAATAGCTGTGAGAAAAGATGTTCTGCAGCAAAACTCAGATTAATGCTTTAATGTTACTCGGACGGCTTCTAAAAAGTGCTGCGACTTTTTAACTACTGAGAACATGCTGAGGTTCAAAAGCGGCTGCTGCTTGTCTTGTACAAAAACGTACAATAAAGACCTCCTTTCTGGGAATAATGTTATGCAGTCATAAATTATAGATACTTTAGATGTCATCCCCTTCATTCTCTCTGGTTTCCTGTCAAGTGTTGCTATGTAATAAATGCATAAAATGCCATCCCAGACTTAGATAGAAATAACTAATTAGCTATCAACTAATGTGTTATTCAAATGTCCACAAAGGCAGCATTGTTCAGTGAAGTGCAGATCAAAAGGCAGCAAAGCAACATGGGAATGAATCATGATGGCAGAACTCAAAGAGGTTTATTCCAAATGATAACTCATAATGAAACAAAATTGGAAAAGCAACTATTCCAGTTCATTGACATGTTAAATAGGAGTCATTTTTGTGATATGCATCCGTAAACGACCTCAGGCTTGAATCCCAATGTCAAAACTGAAAAAATACAAATGATATGTGTGCTTTTCCCTTCAGGTTAGATATGTTTGAGCAACACATAATACATTCAGTATGAGATGTCGCTTCTCTCTTTTGGTTTCTTGTTGTTGCTGTACAGTAAAATATAAGATTTGCAGGCAAAGGTATATGTGGAGAGTTGACTGAGGTCTGTATGTACATCGTAAGCTACACTGGTCCGGCTGTACATCACCACAGAGTCACAGGGAGAGGCTGCGTATCGCCTGCTCAGTCACCAAGTCTTCCATGAAACGTAACCTGCCGTCATCGCCTCACTGCCGGACAGATACGCCTTATTTACACAGTAACATAAACCCACTCCTTTATCAAAACAGCCTGCCACCCTCAGGGATTAGTGCTGTTTTCACTGGAAATTATGAAAGGAAAAGAAAATCCCTCACATTGCAAAGGATTTCAACAAAAATAAAAGTACACGATTGTATAAAACCAGTATGTGTGAGAGACACAGGGGACAAATAATACATGAGCAGAGAAAGTTATATTTTAGGTTTCCACAAAATAATAATAAAAGTAATACATTAGTTTTATCTTACCCCAAGAGACCTGTGGCAAGAGTTGTCTCACATTTGATAAATCATTCATGTCCTATCATTGGAAAACTACTAGTCCACAGTGTGTCCAGATCTTTGTGTCTGATGCTCTGTTAACTTTGCATAAGGTCCCGCTGTGACTGATTCAAAGGTCAGATTCACCTTTTAATACAGTTTAGGTTGATACAGAGGTTAACACGTCGCATGGACACAGAGCGTCGTCTGAAGTGCGGGCTGCATGTACACCACCCACACATCCTTTAAAATCAAAACCTCCACACTGTTAAGAGTAAAAAATGGCTTACAAGGGCACTGCAAATCTACATAAGCCATAAAAAGCCATGCCACATTAAAACCCTGTTAGGGCTATTCTCTCTTAAAGGGACATGCGCACAGTTTACAAACAGAGGAGGCAAAACGACTGCTGAAAAAGCAGGGCTGGGACTTCACAAATCTCTACTTGTTCTGGTTTTTGATTGTATTTAATTCATTAGAGAGGATATTTTCTATGCTTCACCAGCTAACATCCATATTTTTCTAATCAAAGTGCATTTTTCTTAAACCACGAGCTAAACTTCTCTTCAGAGCTTCAGAAATAACGTCTCTATTTTAGAAAGCATGTAATCAGTTTCAGGTTCTTAGGCAATACTAGACTGGATTAGTTCCCTTACAAATAATCCATTGTTCCCAACCCTGTGAAGCAGTGAGCGTGGCAGACCAGTCACATGCACATAATGGGAAATGTTAGGCTAGACACACCAGCACTAACCTCTGGCTCTCTAAACATCATACAGAATAAGCAGCTGCGAGGGGAGAGACTCATGTCCAATGACAGCACCGTTCACTGGAGAAGAATGTATGTAAGCACAGGTGAGTTTTCTTCATTTCAGAACATTTGATTAAATGAGAATTAGTCCGCTGTCCGACTTTTTGCAGTTTCACTCCAAAGAAACATTAAGTGTGTGAGAAATCAGCAGTGAGCAAATATATGACCTGTTTTTTTTTTTCCCACAATTGGAACAGATTTTCTTGTTTTCATACATGATACAATGTATTGCGCAAAATGGATATGCGCCAATACTGGAAGCATAATGTTGCCGAGGACATGCAAGTTGTTGAGTATAGAGCAGAGTGAACAGCAATTTTTCCCAATGTCACTGTGTCTTCTCAAAATGTTATCTGTCACTCCAATTGGCAATGTTCAAGCGCGGGACTCCTTCTTTGAGTGTGGCTTGTTTCCCAGGAGAGCGTCGATCTCAGTAATGGTCTGAGGGTTCATTTGGGATAAAATCTGCAGAAAGACAGAAAAGGAAAGGTAGATTTGAACTGGCCACACTGTACACATAAAGTAGCAAAAATCTTTGTGGAACATAAAGAAGCATTTTGAATGCTTACTACAAACAAATTTAAAAATCCTTGTTATGTAATATGTAGGTTTTTACATCAAAAAATATTCTTCACTGGACATCCTTTTAATTCAAACAGCAAAGAAGTAAATGTATCTGCAAGCCCTATGCTTGTATTGTATCTCATTTTGCCAGCCAATTAAGTGAATGTTATCAACCTGGCTGCTTATATTACAGCATATAGCTGTCATTTTAAACAAATCCCTTGCTGAACATTTATGTAACAGCACATGTCAAGTTAAATTACTGGTATGTGAGTTAAGAAATGAGCAACATTTACCCGCAGGGCGCCTAAATTCTCCACAAGCTGGTCAGCATTAGAGACACCTAGAAGCACGGAACTGACCCCTTCACTGCGCAGACACCAGGCTGGCCAAGAGAGGAAAAACAATAATATAATTACGACTGCTGCACAATAGATGCAAAGCATATTCAGGGCAATTATTAACAAAAATAACTATAGAATTTTAGTGTGGTGCAAAACCAATTAGTAAATAAAATATGTCTTGAAATTGTATGAAATTAGTGCCTGGTCTACATATGCCTATCTCATACCTATGGCTAACTGTGCTGCAGTGCAGCCCAGGCGGTCGGCCAGTAGGTGGAGCTCTTTGACTTTAGCCAGCTGCCTGCGGCCCTCCTCACTGTTCACTCGCTCCTTCAGCCACTGGTAACCCTTCAGCAGCACCAAAATGGAGACAACACAGTTTTTTACTGGTTTCAAACTACAACACCCCACTCGTTCGGAAAAGAGTGCAGTTCCAGATGGAACAGGTCAAATCAAACTGACCTTCATGGCTGCTCTGGAGCACTCGGGCACACCATCGCTGTACTTCCCTGTGATTAGTCCACAAGCCAAGGGGGACCAGGTCATAGCTCCCACGCCTGAAAGATTGAACCAAGAAAAGACCTTTGCAGCAAGCGATGTTCACAATCAAAAACAGAGTGTGCCAACACCAAGACCAGTTTATGACACATTCATGAAAAAGATCAAATACTACTAACCCAAGCTCACTCCTTAAATGAAAATCAAACAAGAAATATTCCATGTTTTTGGATGCATTTGAAGATAGACTTTATATCTAATATCTAATAATTGTGTTAAGAAAACAGTTTCTTTAACGTTCTTGATTTATACATGAGACCCAGGCTAATCCATGGTGAGAATATAGGCTACAGATATTTGATTCTAAGGTGAGAACTTGAAAAGTGGTTTAAGAGTACAACAGCACTAATGATCAGACCTATCTTGTGGTAGAGCTCAGGCAGCTGCACCTCCACTTTATCTCTCTGAAAGTAATGATACTCGGCCTGCTCACACACAGGTGGGATCAGGTTGAACTGGCGCGCCACTGAGTATGCCTCCTGTCGACAGAACAGAGAAAAAGCAAAAATGTCACTCCACTTATTTGCACTTGTGGCTGAGAGCCTTCTTGTTTTTTTTTGTGAGAAAAGCATTCACCATGATTTCCATGGCACTCCAGCGTGAAGTCCCCCAGTACATAGCCATACCCTGGTTTATTACGAATGTCATGGCACGTACAATCTCTGCAATTGACAGAATGGAGCGGAACAGGACATACGTATCTATTTTAACTCATCATACTATATCAGACCACAAATAAAAATAGCTTAAGATATACTTTACTTACCTTCCATTGGACTGTTGACATCATTTCTATTTGCAAAAACAATGTCTACATATTCTAACTGAAGTCTAGACAAGGATCCTCGTAAACCTGCAACGAACAATAGGGTATATTGTCATAAACTCACTGAAACCACAAATAAAGTTTAGTAAAAGTAAAGTTATCTGCTCAAACATGTAACAAAGAAGTGGTACCAAGACCAACTACAGAGGAGGATTTTAAACATATTACAATATATTTTTTCCAAAATGTGTATGTGCATATACTGTAAATAAAATGTCTTCTTGTTTAGTTTCTTAAGAGACTTTTGTAGCTGAATGGCAGCTGCATTTTGAACAGAGACACTGACTGATGATCTTACATAAGCTCCATTTTAAAATGTAACCCATAGTCAAAGTGAATGCGTGTCACCAAAGAAAGAGGAAACCCAGTGAAAAGTTTCAACCCAGCAAGTCACGCATCTGTTTAAACTGCATTTCCTTTAGTCCTTATGCAACAGCCCGCCATCAAAGGCCTCATGGCTACGACATACGATTCATGTCCTAGGTAAAGGGTCAGCCCAAGGCCATTTTTCTTACAAAACTAACAAAGAAGATGTCTGTACACAATGCCAACAGCCTCTTCAGACCTAGTTTGTCATGGCACTGAATGGGTGGTACAACCCAGATCCTGTACTTTCCTACTTTCCATCCTTAAGGATTCAGTTAGCTTTCATTCACCAATCACAGTCATCCGAAAAACTGCCTCCAACAAATTATCTCATTTATTGTGACATTCCCCTCGTGTGATTAAGACAAGGCCAACACTGGGATTTACCGCACTAGCACTGCAGAAAATAGATTGTGTCATAAATCACGACACTTCCTGTTACATTGTATTTGAAATTATTGCTCATTTCATTAGACATATGTTTTCATATTTCTTTACAAACTCTTGCTAAAAATGAAAGAATATTATTACTGCAGTAAGAAGATGATCTGACTCTACCTTCAATAATGTGCTTCCTTGAAAGACCTCTCTCAGTCTCTGCTCTGTGGAAGAAAGACAAGACCACATAATCAAGTGATAAAAGTACAGGGATCATAGGAGACTACTCTTTTTAATAGTATACTCACTGGCCTCCCCAGTAAATCTTTGTAGTGACAACAAAACTTGAGCGTCTGCAAAAAGCACAATATAACCAGGTTTAAAACATAAAAGGTAATGCGTGTGTTTTTCTGTGGATATTTAATACACTGTTATTGATGATGCCTTTCTGACAAACGCTCAAATCAACCAACAAGAAGTGGTTTTCTGCTAAATAATTACAGTTTTATCCTTTTAAGGCTCTTTAGTGCAACAGATCTGTATTTGTTGACAAAGATTAGTGCCCTGTGAGGTCATTGTAAAGGCAATAATAAATGTAATGATGCTTTATTGTATGATTTGGAGAAATTAGCCATATTACCTCCATCCTTTCTTCTTGATAATGTTTCCTAAAGTTATTTCCGCTCTGTGGAAGAATAAAAAATAATAATTTAAATCACTGTATGCTTCTTTATGATTTCTAAATTTTCTCATTAAGCTGCAAAGAAAAAGAGCAAGTTGTTTATTCGAGTTAAGGGAGAAGTTTCATCAGATGTCTAGTGGCAGGTTTGAAAATAGTTTCTGTGAAGAAGAAGTGAAGCGAAAGTTTTAATTGGTATTTTGAGAAAGTAAGTACTGACCTTCCTGAGGCATACACTTCTGCAGTGTCAAACAGGTTCACGCCATTCTCATACGCTATGGTCATCAGGTTCTCAGCCACCTGAGGGAACGACTCCAATTACTCATTGTAAAGAGTAAAGAAGGTATACAGTATACTATATAACCATATCAGGAGTGAAGCCTTTTGATTTAGGCTTACAGCAAAAGTAAAGGTGCTCAGCTCTTACCTCATCGGAGATTTGGGAACCAAATGTCACCCATGTACCTGGGCAAGACAGTAGAGTGAGATATTTGTGTTAGAGAAGTTAGAAAAATAAATCACTTCAATCAACATCAAATAAACTCACCTAACCCAAGGCAAGAAACGCGCAGACCTGACTTCCCAAGGTTCCTATGAAGGAGAAAAAATGTTCAGAGATTGTACACAATGTCAAAATGCCTTCATTACTTGTAGAAAAACAAAGACCTTTGGACACTTTAACAACGTTAAAAGTTCATTGTGGTAAACTGATGGTAGCTAGTCTCTTCAAGTCAAATTAAACTATTGTTTTAGGATTAAATGCCCAATAATATGACTTTACTTAGATTACACATTAAACTGAAGCCTGAATACAGATAGTTTTACACCACCTCTGCTTAGAGAAAGTGAGTGTTGACTGTGGTTAAATAACCGCTCGTCTGTAATTATTTCTGAGCAATTGACCTTTTATTCTTGCTGTGTTAACAGTTCAGTGCAATGTGTAAAGGGAAACACCTGGAGGGAAAAGGCCTGGCCAAAAATGATCTGTGTGCTAAAGAGGAGTCTGTTACTGAACATGTCATATGTGATTATGCAGACAGCTGAATTTTGGAGGTTGGGCTGGAGGAAGTAGAACGCACAGGAGCATTTACAGCTGAGAAGGATGAGGGCCTGATGTTCGCCTGGCCCCAGTCTAATTAGCCCAGGAGCCAGCTGGATCTGCAGTGTAACTCACAGTCTTTTCATCCCCTCTGCGCACGCTGCCTGTCTGCGTCTGCCACAAATAGCCAAATGCACAAAGACAGACTGTCAAAGCATTTATACTCAGTCCAATGAGTCCTGCTTTTATTTGCTCTGGTCTATTTTTAATGCCTGACCTTAAGCTATTTATAGATTACTGCATATGTAAGCATTTGTGTCCCACTGGGCGCAGGCTTTTTTGTGTTGGATTGTCGGTTTTTCACGTTGCGTAGGTGTGAAACACATAATGTTTGTGTTATTACATTAAACGCTGTGAAAATAGCACACAGGTGGAAGGTTATACAGAGGAAAAGGTGTTTGATGCAGACTATTCCTTGTATGGTACTGTGCCACTCATCCACCAATGACAGCACAGCCTCTTCTAAAAGATACTCACTTCAAACACTAGTAGGAAGGAAGAAATCAAACTTTATACATTTGCTGCTTGTAATTATTTTTAATTTGTGTACTTACTGACAGTGTTATGACTCCTATTAAATTGTGCTGTTTGCCTCAAATCACAAAAGTAAGATTTTTGCAGAAAAACCTGAACATCAATTATGACAACACCAGCTGTAATCTTATGAAATTATATGTTGTGGCTTAAGCTTTATCGTGATATAAACATTTATTTTGATTTCTTTAACAGAAAAACAAATTTGGTTCACCTTTATGAACGTTTTTGGGGAACTTTCTGTTCAATACTCTCTGCTGTGGACTAATTAGTGCCCTTTGATTTACATACATTTTTAACTCTGTAAAACACACAAAATCGTCAACACTTAGATGGGGCTTAACTGCGCTCCAGAAATAAAACTGGCTTGCCTTGGCTTTTGGAAGCTATTTTTACTTGATCCAACCCAGTCACCCAAAAATAATCCTTCTATTGTGCCTTTTTGCAAACAAAAGATAGAAATAATGTCAACATTTCTCAAATGTGTACCCAGTTAACCTCACTATAGGGTATTATTTAGATGATGCTAGCTTATGTAGGTAGATCATTTAAACACACAATTTAAAAAAGCTGGGATGCACAGTTTACCCCCTCTGGCACCTCTGTGTGGTGTTTTCCTTTTCATTTACAGTAATCAAAACAAAAACGTTTGACAGACACAGAATTGCAACACCTCACTGTGAGTCAACGTTATCAGTAGCCACCACAACTGCTACCACCACACAAACGCTGTATCCAGTGTGCTAATGCCCACAGTGTGACCAGCATGTTTAGTTAAAAGCATAAGTGCAGGATCGCAGGAAGAAGGAGACCAGCTTGCTTTAGTGGACACTTTCATGATTGCAGTGGCACTGTCTTTTATTTATTTATTTTGTAGGCAATTGTCATTATTTGTGTGTGTGAGACAACTGGCCGCCCCCTCCCTGCACTCCACTCCACAGCTCTCTGCAGTGATGCAGTCTGCTAAATGACTGTCAGTACGTCTGTACAGACACATGCTCGCTCCTCCGCTGTCTCCCACATGAGCTTCTGTGTGCCTATACTTTAGCACAACCCATATTAAACTGGCATAAAAAGAGTGCAACGATGTGCTCGATGAGCTCGTAAGTGGACGGTTTCACGACCAGATTTACGCTTGATGAGAATGACACTAGAACACAGGCACAAATCTACATAGATAATGCATGAATGCACTCATGAGCAGAGCATACAAACACAGATGCTTCTCTGGACCATCTATAAGTAGGGCTTCCCATGTTTCTTCTTCTATTTTTTTCTGCTATAAATCAGAAAGCCCAAACAAGGTGATTACAGAGACCGGGGCTGTCCCATTCATTATTAATGGAGCAGAGAATGAAGGCACACAGGTGCTCTATCATGGTGTAGTCAGCATTTTAACCTGTGCTGACATTTACAGTTCGTTTTCACCTGAGACAGGAGGTAGACACTCCATACAGATGGTTAGCTGCAAATGATGATTTTTTTTCAGCAGCTTTCATAAAATGCCACACACATGCTGAGCCGGCTTTTCTCCAAAGAAAAGCACTCCTAGATATTAATAGCACTCACACTGTGTTTATGTGTGCTTAGGCACATTCACTGCCCTGGTGGACAGAGTCATATGCTTATCTTATTAATACATGTCATGTCAAAAGTACTATTTGGAAAAAGTACCAATAAAACCACAGAGAACAATATATGAATTATTAATAGAATCGTATCCACTCATTGAACGCTTGAGTGGGCGTAAATCAGACAATGCCAATGCTAGAAAATGCAAGCCAAATCAAGCCATTATATTTTTAGTCTAATACAACAGAGTGGACTCAAACAGCTTCACAGAAAAGTAAACCCCTTTTGTTTTGTGTTGAGTGTTTTGTGAGGAAAAAAAAACAGATGTCATTCTCTGTAAAGTTTGTAGTCCATAAAACCATACAGAAGAAAAGTGAAACTCCAGTTGCAAACACATCTAAGTAATAATACAGTACTATACTGACTGCATTAGCCCTTTAACCAAAGCACATCAACCTAAAGTGACTCAGAGACACACTGCTCTACTTCCTGCCTCAGCTATTATTAATAAATTAGACTAGACAACAAGATACCATGTACTGTGGTGCTTTCAGTTCAGTTATGTTACCACAGCTATAAGAAACTAGGCCTGTCCTAATTCTAAAATACACACAGACACACAAACCTAGCTGCTCCACTGTCGTTTTGAATCGGCTCGTTACACTTACTCCTGGGTCTGACTCTTTCTTTTTAGTACTAAGTGCATGTGATTCAGCAACACAGATGATGAGGCATTGTCTCATTTTTGAAGGAACTATGTGTTACAAATGATTAGTCTATGGTATGACTGTGACAGCTTTAAATATTGAAACACTAATACAAACAACAACACAATATCTTTAACTTTTAGAGGAAACCGTCGTTTTCTTTGTTTTATTGTCCATTTGGCCTAACTTTTTGGCATTTGAGATGATGATAGTTGGTTTTCTGGTACTGCGGATGATGAATCTCATACAACGCAGAATTTGTGCTGCCATCACACCCAGCTATTCACAGACATGACAAAACGTAAGCCTCATCAGAACACTCTGGTAGCCGTCACTTCAGATTTTGCAAAGTTGAACTAAAATGTGTTATAGACTTTCTGGGCTGATCCATTCTCATAGTGTTTAATGTATATTTCGAGATTTCGTTTTTGGTTATCTATGTGTGACATCAACCGCACAGATGATATATTTTCTGGATTTACATTGCATGCTTATGAGCTCAAGTGACTCCACACAGCTTAAGCAATACATATGTGATCTTCAAACCATATCTCTTAAGTCCAAATTAAAGTTATAAAAAAAGTCCAATGAAGGTCATGGATGCAAAGTAAATATAATAATAATTGTTATTGTCATTACTATTGTAGCCTTTTGCAATTGCTTGAAGACACTCTGGAAAAAGAGGACAGAATAGTGTTGTTTTATTTAATTATTGGTCTATAGAGGTTTGGACATCAATTATCATCCTCGCGAGAACTAAAAATTGAAGGATGGCCTACTTCCTGGGCACAGAGGTAATTGTTGCCAAAAGCCCAGGCATTTGGGGAAGTCATATTAAATGCTGTCCTTGAAAATGTTGAAGGGCATCAAAATGTCGGCTGCTCTTTTTCTGTGTGAACTCACATTAGTCTCTAATAAGTCGCTGACATTGTTCTCTAGCACTGGCAATGTGAACCTTGTGAGCTGGAATAAACAAATCCAGCAAAACCTATCTAATCCAGCACCCGACCTGCTTCCTAGGTTGCTGTTTGGGAAAAGAGTCTGGTTACCATGGAAACGGCTGGGTGACACTCGCCTCTCCAAATGTCCCAAAATGGGTCTGTAATTAATGTTTTCAAAGCCAAGAGCGTGAATGATGGATGGACAAGAATTACAGAGGCAAGAAAAAGTATGTGAACCTTTTGCAATTTCATGGTTGTCTGAATAAATTTGTCTTAAAATGTGATCTGATCTTCATCTAAGTCAAGGGTATTGACAAACATAATGTGTCTAAAAATACTTACAGAAAAAAACTGTGATGTGAACAGCCAAAAAATGTGCTTGTGGTAAAAGGTGTGGGAACCCTTAAGTTGATGACCTTAAAAAAGCTAATTGGGAGTCAGGTTTCAGCACACCTGAAGTCTCCTTAAGATAATATGTTTGGAGGTGTGGACTACAGCTACTGTGACTGATAAAAAACCCTCGTACTTTTGGAATTTGCTTTGCACAAGAAGAACGTGCTTATGTGAGCCATGTCTGGACAAAAAGAGCTTTCAGAAGAGCTACAATCAGGAACTGTTGCTTTACATAAAGCTGGATTAGGTTAATTCGAAGACTTTAGAAATCCACCAGTCTAGAGTTAGGTAAACATTTTACAAATGGAAACGCTTTGGGACTGTTGCTACTTTACCAGCAAGTGGGTGCCCAGTCAAAATTAAACCAAGAGCTCAACAAAGACTTGTCAATGAGGCAAAGAAACAACCCCACATGACAGCCAAAGATTTGAAGGCATCATTGGAACCTGCTAACATCTCTGTTCATGAGTCTACAATACGTCAAACACTGAACAAGCAGGGTATCCACGGCAGGATTCCACAAAGGAAGCCACTGCTTACTAAAAAGAACATTGCTGCAGGCCTGAAGTTTGCAAAAGAGCACATTGACACTCCACAGCGGTATTGGCAAAATGTTTTGTGGACTGATGAAACTAAGACTGAATAGCACATATACAACAAAATTAATAAATAAAAAGGCAGGGTGAAAAAAACCTACAGTCCTGGGGCAGGAAGTGACAGCAGGGGCTTACGGGATTGTTAACTGGCAGCAGATGCTATGGTGTGTGACCCGTCAGTGAGTAATGAAGCCTCAGGTTAATGGCACAGCAGGGGAGGTGAGAAACATGTCGTCAAACAAGGTAAACCGAGCTGCGAGTATGTCCCCTCTACAAATGAAACCCACAGGAGACAAGCCCACAACAGTGATTTCCAATTCTTTAGATCAGTCAATTGTAACGACAGTAGGCCTATGCCTTTGACTTATAGACAGAAGAGGTTTTTTTTATTGCATCAGAATATTTAAAAGAATGCATGGATCTAGAGTAACTTCCACTTTTTTGTTTTGTATGCTTCACGTAATGCAACATGTCATTTTTGTGCTCTGATAGCCTATATTAGTTTTCCCTTTTTGCTTTTATTTGATAGGATAGTAACAGGAAACAGGATGAGAGAGAATGGAATGACATTGGGCAAATGACCCAAGCTGGAACAGAACCCGGGTCAAACCAGGTAAGCCACCAAGGCGCCCCCGTTTTATCTGAAAATGTAAGCCTCCATAAATTTGATGAGATCCAGAAATTAGGATCTGACGTGTGTTCTGACAGCAGAGTGCAGTTTGTCCCTGACCACAAGCCGTTTATGACAGAAGTGTAAAATGGAGAAGGTGTGACTGTGAGTCTGTGTGTTGGACCTTGATCAGCCTCAGTGACAGAACAGACTGATAAGCGACAGCAGAGCAGGCTGATTTGGAAGTAAGACACACAAAAACAAAACGCAATGCCTTGGGTGTTGCCACTAGCAACTGGAGCTGACCATATGCTGGATAGACTTATTGAGCTGCTGCATTCTCTATTAGGGACACTTTCACTGTCACAGGAGAGAGAGCAGCTTAGTGCAGCACAGTCACAAGTACACTATGTGTGCAATAATGGAAAATAATGTTAATTAGAAAACTTGGTTTGTCTTGTAATAATAATAATAAAAATAATATGCATAGTACTTATGTAGCACTTTTCATGATACCCAAAGACATTTACATATCCATCTATTCATTCACTCCACAGTCACACACTGGTGGTGTAAAGCTACTTCCTTAGCCACAGCTGCCCTGGGAATAACTGACAGCCATTTTGCGCCTGCAGACTCTCCGACCATCACCAAACTCGTGCCCCATTCTTTTAGTAAAAAACAATAATAAAAAACTGGGAAGAAAATGGCAACTCAGTCAACATAAATACTGGCCTCATAGATACTGAATTGTTATTTGTTCCTAGAAACATAAGGGTTTTCTGGTTGACAATTGATGCTTTTCTAGATAAATCCTTATAAACAAATATTACTTTACCTTTTCTCGACAGTGAATATCTGTTCTTGTCTATTCCCTACTTTAATCAAACTCCAACTCTAAAACAAAGGAAAGAACACGTAGCATTTCATGTAACTGGTTTGTTCAACATACCCTGCCTTTATAAAAAATAAATGTTGAAACCTCCAAGATATGCTGGGTGTCCTGGGGTTATTTTAGCAGAGATAGTATTGCAGACCGGCTTTTTATTAATCTGTGGTTGAGAGCAAGAGGCCGAGGCAGATCTGCAGAAAACTCATACGCCACAGTCAGGGGCTGCTTCATGCACATACAGCACTGTCTGTTACAGCTTGATAACATTATGGCTGTTTGTTATGGATTATATAAGCGGTTTTACATCTGTCAGTGTAAGCAATTTTAAGTGTGAGTAAAATGACAGTGCAAGTGCTCACTGAGGTGATAATGCATACGTGGGCAATGAGCACAATATGCCACAGAAAATATGTTTATGACAGCCCACCTATAATCATTCTCACATCTTTAATGAGGTTTCTGTGAAGTGACAAACAGCAAGAAAATTAACACAAAATAATTTGATTCAACAAATGAATGACATATACAAAGATATGAAGCTAAACTCCATGTAAAACTTGGTAGGTTCATTTAAGATTAGTTAGTTATGTTATATTGTAATAAAAGCTCTGGACAGGTTGTTTTTGGGGTAATAGTCATTCATTTGTCTTGGCAAAAAGAGGTTGGTTAAAGATTTTGACTTGGTTATTTTAGGTAAGACTTGACTGTGATGCTAATGTCTTGGACTATCAGGTGGATCAGGCAGGACAAGGCTGAGACCCTGGACTTGATTACGGAAAGTCTGACCTCTCAAAGGTAAGTTGGACTGAATGACACAATGCCATCAAAAGTGGCTAACGTGGCTAACTTTGCTAACCCCAGATACTAAAGTCTTTCTGGATTGTTCCCATGTGGGACACTTTATGCTCATGTGTTGAGCTTATATTGCTCATCACTTGTCTTTTTTATTGATGAATGAGATACTGTATTTCTTATCTTAGCTTGACCTTAACCACGCCATGAATGGCTAAATGAGTAAAGACAAGTGTGCATTTATAAGCACATCTGTAAATGAGATCACCTGTGACATTATTTCTGATGCAGGATTTTCCCACTAAAGCTCATCTTGTAGATTTTACCTGAGATATTATCTGAGGTCAAAAGGTTGACATAATCAATCTGAAATACAAACCATCTCAGTTTCAGGTCTCTTTACTACATCCTCACATCCAATAACCCTTCACCTCTGATGTATACTTTCATCGAATTGTTTAGGTGCTGTGACAGGTGACTAAGTTAGTGGTACACTGTGGGACAAACAGATCAGTGCTTGTTTAAAGTAATAGCTGCTGATCAACTTGGACATTTGTACAGACTCATGAGTAAGTTCCAGAGTCTCAACTTATGGTTTGGGACATACTCACCTGTACTTCATAGTGGTGTGCCTCCCTATGGCTTCCTTCATGTGGGCGTGTCCATGTGGGGCCTGACGGGATGCCTGGGCTTCCTTGATCTTCACCGACCCCTGGGAGTTGTAGTTCCCATTGCTCCCTTGTCCACTCCCTCCAGATCCTCCTCCTCCGCTGCCACCTCCACACCCACCTCCTCCTCCCCCACCTCCCCCTCCTCCTCCACCACTGCCTCCCCCCACCCCCCCACTGCTCCCTCCAGGCGGCGGGGCAGTGCGAAGGCCACAAAGTCGGTCCTCACTTCGACTTTTGAGGTTGTGCTCGGTGCAAGCAAACGATACCTGCATCCTGACCCTGGTTTCCGGCTTCTTGGATCTTTGATAGGTTTAGTTTTGAAAGAGTCTCTTAAAAAGTTTGTCCTGGAGTGATCAGACACTGTTGCACCGTGTTGTGACAAAGCATTCACATACAAACAGTTCACACGGGCCAGGTCAGAGATTTTGGCTGAGAGTCTATGGACGGCTTGGAGAAAGGGGCAGACGTGAGTTGGGCCTCTAACATGACACACACAGAGTGACCGTCTGCTCTGTGGCCTTTCTGCTGATGCAAACCTGCCAAAGGACACTGGGAGTTTTCACACTCGCAAGATGCATGGGAACAGCCTTCCAAAAAAACATCAGGAAGCTTATAAGCTCTCAGCAGTTCCTCTGGAGATGGATTCTGGGGATGTAGAAACAGGGAAAGCCCCAAAACCTTTTACAGTAGTAGTGCAATTAGAACCCCAGTCTTCAACGTGGGTGTCTTCTCCACTTCCCCACAGGCTCATATGGCTTATGTTGGATGGTAGAGCACTTGCCAGCTGGTCTTCTCTTCAGCTAGTTGTGTCTGTGCTGAGTCTAGGAGCTTCAGAGTGTACTGCAGCAATGACAAAACCTCCACAGCTACAGACATCTTCACACCTCGAGCTCAAACGAGAAGGCATATTGTTTGGCACAGCAAAGCAGTTCACATTAACATCACTCAAAGAGGAGTCAGTCAACGACGAGTCTCGGTATGAAGTAAAAAATCACAGAGGCAAAGCCAGGGGCTGGATCAACCAGGCTTTACGCGGCGTCAAAATGCAAGAGGAGAAAGAAAGATGAGGGGGAAAAGCAGGGAAAATCAAAAAACACTGGTTACCTTTACAGACTGGAGGGGTTCGCATACCGGCAGCAGTGGGCTAGCAGCAGCTGCGCAGGTGTTTTAATATTCCCCCGAATCTCAAACGGTGATTTGGAAAAAAAAAAAACGCCGGCATCCTGGCTCAAAAAACGGGCTGCAGCTGCACATCGCATTACACCAACCGGCAAATCCCGCCTTTGAGCTTTATGATAACACAGCACCACTTTAGTTTCTTTTCCCCCTTACCTTTAATGTTTTTTTCCTCCCAAATATTCACACGACACACGAGCTACGTCTGTGAGGGTTCTGCGACGCGCTGTCTCCCCCTCCCTCCCTCTCTCATCTTTCTCATCTCTCTCTCGCGCTCTCTCTGTGGGGTGTGAGCACTACATTTCCATCATTTTTTTCAGCAGTGTGTTTTCCTTTTGAGAAACCAGTGGCACAAATCACATTAAAGCCTCGTTGGTGCGTAATGACATTAAGTCGACGTACGTGATGAAAAATTGTGTTCCACCTTTGTGAATAATGGTCATATGCAGAATGTTTTTTTTTATATATTATTATTTTTCCTACACTGAGCCCTGG
This sequence comes from Neodontobutis hainanensis, assembly GCA_024349245.1. Lineage (NCBI taxonomy): Eukaryota > Metazoa > Chordata > Actinopteri > Gobiiformes > Odontobutidae > Neodontobutis > Neodontobutis hainanensis. The sequence goes on along the minus strand of JALDNG010000008.1, from coordinate 2,360,036 downwards.
CTTATCCATATGCAGACTTCAGTCAGTCTACCACACCCATCATGTGCAGCATCACACAACTCAATTATATTCAAAGTGTATCATTATCTCCAAAAGCATCTCATTATGTCACAACATAGCATCACACAATGTCATCACAAAAGCTTCATGTCAAATTACATTCAAAGGGACAAAGTTCCCTTACCAAGGCTGGGTCTAAAGCAGGGTTTCCCAAACTTCTTAATAAAGAAATAACAATTAAAAAAAAACAGAAAACACACACACACACAATTGATTTGCATCTGGTCTAAAAATTTCTTAATGTTTTGTCATTGCTATATGATCCAAAAATGAACAGGTGAGGCTAAAAGGTGCCTTGCAAAACAAACCCCAAAGTGTATTTTTCTGCAACTGGCTGTCTAATAATAAGAAATGATCAGTGGGTTTAGTAAGAACATTTAATTCTAATGCAATCCCAACAGTAAGCATTTCATTCTTTGGCCCAAATCAATTGTTACTGTAACTATGCTGCAGGGGCCTGAGAGCAGAAAAGTTTTCCCATGACTCAGGACAATCTCCACCAAACGCATACAACACACACCTTTATCATTCTGTCTATAATCTGTTGTGGACTGTAGAAAAGCTTTCTCCTGGACAGGAAAGCACTGCCAGCAAAGCTTGTTAGACAATCAGCACTTTTTAGGATCCATTTAGTGCACCTTGGGATGGCAAAGATTCCAGTGCATGTCGCCCGGTGTGACATTTAAAAAGAAAGGAGGATTCAATGAGCTTGTGTCCTGTTTAAACACAGTCAGCTGCCACACAGCCCTCGTACGGGTGACAGAGGTCAACGGGTTACACTATTGAATATTGGGTCATACCTAATGCCAACGACTTCATTAGAACTGTTCAACATTTGTTAATAATGTTAGATTTGCTATTGTTGCACAAATTAAAGCAAAACCTAAGAACGGATGGTTTATTGTTATTCTCTTCAAAATGACACATCAAGGCACTCACTGAATGAGGTTTGTATTCACAGATCAAGGACACATCCACCATTTGGATCTGTCTAATTTTCATAAATTTCTTCTGGATAATAAAGTGCCCTGTAATTTTTAGATTTTTATACAAACAATGAAATTTCAAAGCAGAAGACTTTTAAAACAAGACACTGTAGTTATGTTTGTATGAGTTGCAAGATGATTTCTAAAGAAAAGACGCCATAGACACTTCTGTGTACAATATCTGGGATTAAATGTGTCTCTAAAATGTGCACGACACATATTCAAGAGATATTATAACATTAAGTCATTATGTACTGTGTGTAAGGTACATAAAAAGACTATTGGACTTTACTGTAACCAGTTCTACTACTACTACTTTGACCATATCAAAGTCCAAAGTCTGACAAGAATCTCAATCCCTAGCTTGGCTATGTGTTGTTGTTTTTTTGCAAAACAAAGCTTATTTTTAGCACTGCACTTTTTGTCATCTGCATGTGCCAATCAGAGGAGAGTCTTGTACTGTGTTCTTTGAGATGTCATGTTTAAAAAATCCAGTGGGGTTAACCTAATGCTTCTCAGTCTGGAGAATAAACACATCTGTCACATTGTCCCTTTTTTGCTGGAAGCTGTGGAGATGACAGCTGCTTTGCACTTTTGCGCAGTGAAGAAACATTCAGAGGATTGTTTGTGCTGCGGCTCGGCATCAAATGTGCATATCTTGGGAAGGCTAAAGGCTAAATTTATCCTCTCTGAAAACTGCAACTTTGAAGTGGTCTGTCAGACATCATGTTCTTCTTAAAGCTTTGGCTTGTCTTAAAATGATGCTGCTTTAAGTTTGTCAAAACAGACAGACAAGGAAAGGCTAAAATGCTTTTAGGCAGATTGCTTCTATTTAATCCACCAAAATCAAGAATATGTCAAAATATTGACCTTCTGCAATATTCTTTTCACTCAAATTGATGCACCCGCCATAATCTGTGTGAAAATGTAAGCATGAGGGGGAAAAAATAGCTCTACCCAGAAAATAAGTGGATTCCAATAAGTAGATATGAGCTGAGCTTGTGTCAGATAAGCGCATGTTAATAAAATGCTAATGCTTGTAAGAGCAAATTGTGCACAGAAATGTAGCAGCTAAAAACAAGACTGCGATAAAAGCAATAAATATATAAAATAACATATAATTCAGAAACTATATCAAATTTAAATAAAAAAGCAGAAATCAATTTGAAACTAATTTAAATTTTATGTTTGAGTCAAGTGCGTATTTGTCTTCTGGTGCAACACTGCCCTCTACAGGCAGCCACTGGTGGTGTAATGGACGGACTCCAAGTTCAACTTTAACTATCATAGTATGGACTTTTATTTTTTTAATTCATGGTGTTTTAATGTCTTATCCATTATAATGGTGAAGTTGTTTTCTGTTTTGTCAGGTACAGATGACAGATAAACTAAATAAACCTAAAACCTTCACTCCGTTGCTATGGTGTCTTTTAAAAGGTTTAAACGCCTGGGTCCTACTTATATTAAAGCAGCACATTCATCCAAAAAGAACAAGCTACAGTCCAGCCACATTCAGTCACCACTGTGCTGTGCTTTGAAATCCGTCAAACATATGTTTTTTTTCTAGGTCACTTTGCCTTAGTAACAAGGGAAGTCTCCACTCAGAGCTTTTAAATGCTCTTCAAACACTCAACTAAATAAAGAACATGTATTTCTAAATAGATCAAATGCAGATTTCTCATCAAACTGTTGCGATAAACTTCATAATGCAGGATTGTGATTGTGCAAATTGTTTAACTGTTTTATTGAATACATGTCATTATTTACAATGTCAGTGATAATCTAAATAAAGTTATGGGTTGACAATAGCTTCTGCCACTTTTAGGTTTCTTACAGTCAAAATCAAACATTTGTAGTTTGCTCTAACCCTAGCTCTCTTTATATCACCACTTGGCAGAGTTAGAGCCTTAATTTAACTATTGTCCTTCACGTCTCCAGTTTCTTGTTGGCTCTTACCTGTAAACCATAGCAGAGCGCTCAGCCTCACACTCAGCCAGTGACAGGCCACACTCCCGCAGGTACAGCTCCAGTCTGCGGCGCTCCACCAGCCTGTGAGCCGCCTCCAGGATCTGAGACGCCAGGGCCTCAGACTCATGCCTCTGCTCGTGGCTCTTACTGCTCCGAGCCTTGGCCACAATGCTCCCAGAAGAAGATGATGCTTTGGGCTTCTTACTGATGCCATACAGGTCTTCCACTGAATACTTGCCTCCTTTACCTCCTCCTCCGGTGCCACCACGGCTCGCAAACATGATGATTATGTAGACCTAGAAAGACAGGGCTGAGGAAAATGCTCTGCTTAGCTTGAGCTGAGTCTAAGTTTGGAACCAAATAACAATGGAGTGCGACTTTGATCGAGATTCACAAAGATTTGAAACGTCCAGCCCCAAAATGTCAGGCGTCAAATGAGAAGTGCAAACTGGAAAATATCAAGCGATCTTGATTGGTCTTTTGTGGAAACCAAAATAAAACAGTCAGAAGTTTTCAGAAGCAGTTGAAACAATGGCTCTGGTTGATGTGATGTGTCCCTTTGAGCAACTAAAAATGAATGGTGAAAGCAATCTGCATCTTTTATCTCTCAAAGGAGGGACAGTGAGGGATTTGTGTTGAAGCCTCACCAGCTTACATTTGTACAGATTAAGAGAGCGCCCGAATGGACTATCTGCACTTCATATAATCTCAAACATCATCAGGTCAGTGCTGTGACCTTTTCTTCTGCTGATATGTACCATCTATGTGACATCTCAAAAAAATGGTCATCTGCTAGTTTGTATCTGTCCTGAAGATGGTATTATGTTTCCTTGTGTACGTAATTGAAGTTGATAAAAAAAATTATAAAAGGCAATAAAAATAGACAGAAACTGAAACCCCCAACCAACATGGAAACCAGACGGTGGCTCTAAAGACATGATACATCCAATAATCAATAAGGATAATCAATAACATTGTCCCTTGGGGTTCCTTTAATGTGGCACTTCCTCCGTTGAGTCTGACTCCAGTGACCTTCATGTAAACTATCGATTAGAGGCAGGGTAACTAACTCTGTCTGAAGCTCAGATGCAGTGGCATTCAAAAGGCTTGCACCAGCTCCAGGCCAGCCGACAGTGTCATGGTCAAGGTTTGGGTTAATGCAATGGCAAGTCCCCAGTGCACTGTGTTTTTCACACAAAGCATCAAACCACTGCAGGACAAAATCCCTCTGAACTGCTGTGAGATGAAGGACAGGGCTTCGTGGCTCCCAGATAAAATGAGGAGAATTCCTATCAAGAGTATTATACAGGTTACATCCCACATCACTGTGTTCAAAGGATTATTTCTTCACTGTGTACCCAAATAAGCCGTAATCTCTTATGTGTAAGGATGCTATTAAATGAAACATAAAAGACATCATGGAAATCATTATATATGCATGACTTCTCCACAGCAAGAGACTAATTACCACGAAGGCTGCCAATTTACAAAAATATCCCAATAGTTCGAATGAGAAAAGATGATCAAGGATTATTATGAAGAAGTGAATGTCTTCTATGCAACATCTGTACACAAGATTACAACAGGGGATTAACACATCCTCAATGAATGAAAAATTCAGCCACAAGTCACATTCATTGACTGACTGACAACCCATTCATGTCTCCGTGAGATCCTATATCCTACAGCTGCCAAGGCCATCTCTGAATAAAACACAGCACTTCACAGACCTCTGCCGCAGTGGCTTTGAGAGCAGAGATCATCTGGGATTAATCCACCATAATCGCACTGCTTCCATTGACCACAGTCTTACGGGCAGCTGTGCGAGGTCACTATTCTACTTTGCAGTGTAAATTACAAACCTGAGAGTTCCCAGGCTGCAGGGTTTTCAGGCATTTTAAATAGTGAGATTACACTAAGGATAAAGTAAAGACCCCATATGTCCTCTGATGCACAGGAGGTTTGCTTTGTGTAACATCCTGGTACATGATCTGGGTACGTTTGTTTTTAGGATTGTGCTGCAGAAGAGTATAATTATCTTAGGTTATAAACCAAGGTACTCTTCCTATGCTCTCACAGTAATATGCAAATACAGCCTGTCACACTTAATGGTCAGAGTGTCGAGATTGTCAGTAGTTTTAAACACCTTGGCACAATTTTAGACTGTCACCTCAACTTACGAACACTGAGTGCATTTAGTAAAAAGGCCTGTACCTTCTGAGGAAGCTCAGTAGCCTCAGGGTCAGCCCATAAATTTTAGAAGTAGTCTATAAAATCCATAGTTGAAAGAGTCTAACGTTCCATCTGACCTTCAGATAAAAAAACAAACTGAACAAAATTGTGTGGTGGGCTAATAAGACTGTTGGGAAACCAACAAAACAACAGAACCAACTGTACAGGACACTTAGTAAAGACAGAACTGTTGTGGAACACAGCTCCCATCCTGTTTCAGGTCAGTTTGAGCACTTGCCCTCAGGTCAGCACTATAGAGACCCACTGGCAACTAAAGCTGCCTTTAAAAAGTTGTTTGTCCCATGTGCAGTGGGTAACTTCAACACAGCATGAATGAATTTGAAACATTCCACCCTCAGAAATGGACTGTGTTTTAGAGTATTTATGTATTTTAACTATGATTTATATTGTATGTTTGTCTGTATCATATAGTGAAAAGTGGAAAAGTTAAACTTTGATGGAGAATAAAGTTCTATCCTAGTCTTTTCTATTCTACACCATAAAATTACCAAGTATAGCGCATTTTTGCAACCTTGTCCCACACAAGCAGACCTAAAAATGTTCATAAATAATCATCTGCAGGGTTTAGTATAAGCCATGATCATAACACAGCCCTGTTAACTGGTTCCTTTGCTGAATATGGAAACATTGATTACATGGTACTGGGTTGTTTAAACAGCTGGTGTTCTCAGATACCGTTTGCATTTTTATATCAGCTGTAATGTGTTTGTTGTCTGGTAGGTGTAAAAACTAGTTTTTTCTTCATCTCTTGTTTATTATTATTATAATTTTTTATATTAATATTAAAACAGTATTACTGATTATGCCCTTGTTTTGCAGTAAATGACCGCTACATGAACTTAGCGGCTTGCACACTGGTGTTTAACTCTGTGTTGTGGAGGCAATCTTTTGTGGTTAATTAAGATAATACTCTTACTGGAAAGTTATATACAATTAGACACTTCAGGATTACATTTTTGGGGGAACTTCTGTGAAAAGCTGGTGGAAGGTGGTATTAGGCACAATTTACCTTCTGTATAAATAAGTGAACAAACACCAACATCTGCAAACATGAAAATATTCCCTAAGTAAAAAGCGTATAGGCTTTTGATTTAAACCACAATTAAGGAGTGCAAAATACCCATACTAAATGTCTGCAGTAAAAAACAAAAACAAACATGTGACAACCATATAGACCAAAATGTAAATAAATATGAAAAGTCAATCAATCAAGTCATCAATAGTCAGCTGATACAAGGTGCTTTAAACAAAAATGCATAGGTAAAAACTAGTAATAAAATGTAAAAAAAAAAAAAAAACTGGTTGTTGGAGAGATATAATTCATTTTACTATGGCATCATTAAAAAGTTTGATAGTGTAGTGACAACGCATTATTTATAACAGGACTTTCAGGTCTAAATGTAAGATAAATATGCTTATACTTGGTTGTAGAGCCGCTGGGTGAAGTGTGAAGGGCAAAGAGAAGCCCCATCCATTAACACTGCTGCACTGTAACAACAACATGGTCCTTGTGCCGGTGACTGATGTTTCTGTGGCTGAGGGTGCGATTCCCCTGAGTGTAACAGCGTCCCATCACCGCCAGGGGGAGACAACGCAACGCAGCTCGATGTAGGCTACCTCCTCTGTTCAGGTGCACTCAAATTAAAGTTACATGATAGAGGAAAACAGACGAACAAAAAACACGTACTGGCAACAACAAATATGATCTACAACTACGCTCTTTAAAATTCATAATTTACTGTAAATAAGTAAAAGTGAATAATTAATAGGCTAGGCTTATATCACGCTCACTCGTCCTGCCTTAAAGCGTCTCGTCCTATTTTCTAAAAACAGACATCCGGGACCAATGGCGGAGGTGAGCATTTGAAGTTAGCTTTTGGGAGCGCCACAGACTGTGGGGGAGCTTAAATGGGTTTAGTACCCGCGGAAAAGCTTAGCAGTGGGCGTGACACGACCACGTAGCCTACCACCACGTCTTACAACAGCTGTTTTTCTTATTTAGAGGTTGGACTGTTTTGAATCACATGGACGGTAAAGATAAGATAGGCTATCTTTTGGTCCACATCATGCTAACGAGAAGACTCCTTGAACTCTGGCCTTAGGGGCCAGTATCAGCCTATAAATCAACAAAACCCAGAGAAACCAGTGCTCGCTTCCCTTATCGACAGAGCAGTCCAGCAATTTGTCCACTAGAGGGAGCTCCAAACACAGTAAACAGGGCAGTGGCAGCTCCCTTTTGGACATATTTCTGTTTTTAGGGGATGTTTTGTATTAGAAAAGAGTTGGTAGTCCTTGTGTTCCTGGTAGATTGAAATGTACGCCCAGAGTTGATTACACTCACTCTTCTGTAATCTGATTACATTCAATAGTGCAGTGAGTCACATAAACACACTTTATATTTGTGTAAATGTCAGTGCATTGCATCCAGATGCTGGTTAAATCATAACCATATGCCCCCATGCTCAGATTTCTAAGTGGAGCAGGGGCCGAGACGCAGAACAGAAAGGCGCTGAAACACAGTCATGTCAGTCATGCCTGCAATGCAGTCTGTCACAGTGTGAGCCCGCGTTTGTGCACTGGGTCACTATTAAACGTGAGCGGTCATGTTTTCATAGTATAATCAACAGTTGTGATGGATGGTCATTAATTCGAGCCGGGCAGAAGCAGTGGGTGTATGCTTGGGGTCCAGAGGGGAACAGAAGGGGGTGTTGTTGTGATCTAGAGGCCTGCTGTGCTGGGAGCTATATTCACACAATCCAAAAAAATGACTGAAAAGGAGTTCATGTTTTAAAGTCAAGGCCAGAATGTTCTGGAAGAGAAACCAGCAAAATGAGTGCTTTCGTCATCTTTGAATGTTTACTGTTCATCTGTGATGTGTGTGAAAATAGATTGTTTAGGCCATTGGTCGCCAATCTGTAATTTACATACAGAAAAAGAAGTTGGAGCTCTCATTTATGTAAACAGCCAAGACCACAGAACAAATATAAGGACTTGTAATCAGAAATAAACAAGCTAAACACAAGAAGAACAGAACAAAAAGACTTTTTTGATGTTTTACACAGTTTGATGTATGTTTTTTTCAATCTAAATTCCTCAATCATACACCACAGTGAGTTGAAAAAGCTGTAGGTAACCATCTAAACAGAAAACACATTTGGAGGAAGCTGCAGTTTGTGAAAAGGGCGCATTGCATTTTTCTGCTTAAGGTGAAGATATATACTGATAGGGGTCAGAGGTGAGGAGGAGTCAGGCTGAGTTAGAGCTCGAAGGTGAGGCATGTGTGAGGGGTTAAGCACGAAGCTAAAGACTAAAGCCATCCATCTGACTTTCGTAAACATGGGTTCAAAATGGAGATAAATCAGAAAACCAGACCAAACTGTCTTCTGAACTGACATTATCTCATAAGGCTTTTCTTCTTCTTTTCATCTTTTTCAGCAGTTTACCCAAGTTTTAATTCCCTCCCAGCAAAGCAGTCCTTGAAGCTTGGATTTCAGAATGAGGAGGTGATTTACACAGAAAGGGATAAGAAGCAGAGAAGGTCACACTTATTTCATTTCCAGGCAATGAGGACATGGAAAACAAAAGGGTGCCACGGGGGAGATGGATGACTGCGGTGAGTGGACTGAAAACTGAGACAGAGCATAGACCTGCAAACACCTTCACCAGGGGCTGCTCCTTGTTCACTGCTCAGGTGTTACGTTCATTTTCACATGGTTTACAGAGAGCCCAGAGCAACAACACAATAGGCTCTTTTTGAAGTCTGCTGAACAAGAAGTGAGCTACAGTAGAATGATTTGTGGAATACATTTTGATTTAATGCAGAATGTATTTGTGTCGAGTCCAAATTTATTCAGGAGGTAACAGGCTGGAGTAAATACTTTGACTATATTTGACGACAAATACTAATAAGAGGAACAGGAAGACAGCAGGGACCTGCAATTTAAAGGTTTACATGGACTAACTGGGGATTAGGCATGTGCTAAGATGACAGGGCTGACTCTACATCAAACTGTGCTGACGCCTGAAAGTATAATTAAATTCTTACAACATCTATTTAACCAGGTGGGTCAGCTAAAACTTAGTTCTCGTTTGCAGTGATAGTCTGGCCATGGCTCGTGCAAAGCTAACACACATTTCTGTAGAACAGCAGGGATGACAACTTCCCCACTGATCAGATTTAAAACTTAACAGAGTGGAGGGGCTCTACACTGCCATCTTTTACAACAATCATAATGCATGCACAGGTGAAAATAATCCTGGCTGGCTGTTCACAGGATTTGCTTTGAAGCGTCAGGCCATTTTGATCAAATTGTGTGCAAAGTCATTACAGAGAGGCAGAGCTGGCACTCGAACCATTGGGAAAGAGGAAACTTTATAACTTCGACTTGTAGGCACTGATATTTGCCAAATACATTTTTTTTTTTTCAAATGCAATTTATATGCCTATACCCATGTTTGGGTCTTTTGGCTCCAAAATAAAATATATAACCTTCAAACAAAAAACACTTCATCATCACCTAGGTTCCTCTACAATGTCTGAAAACGCCAGTAGGTCACTGCTTCTGATCTATCTTATTATGTGATTGCTATTTATAAAAAGTTTCCTACAAATCCTGTCAGGACTGAACTTGGACTAACAAACAATGAAGAAAACTGAAATCAGGGTCTAACCTGGTGGTGCTATTATGGTATGGTCTAATCAATACCATAATAGCACCACACACACTAAACTAAATTTAGACAAAAAAATAAAGCAAGATTAAAATTCCAGTTATAGAATGTTACAATTAAGGCCTGGACCATGCCCATGCTAAACCACTCTTATAGCCAGGAGCAAACATGAACAAAGAAGGAGTACACCACAAATGACAAAATAAAGGGAAAATCAAGGAATGTCTGTGCCCCCCACGATGTTAGATGCATGACTACAGCTCTTGTCTGCACCCTGCACCACTCCCCTTCTGCTTCCAAACATACCTGTCCCACTGGTTGATAACGCCGACCCAGCACCCCACCATCACTCCGCTCGCACCCGGGCTCTACACTTGAATGCACAAAGGAATGCAGGGGAATGACACAATCCTCAAAACACTCAAACCTGGTTGGCCTGGTGTGCTCCCCTCCTCGACAGCAGACCTAATGAATGGCCATTCAGATAGGCACACAAAGCTTGGGCTAGATCTGCACTAAACGCCGAGGTCAGGGGTTACACAAAACACTGACAGACGTAGAAACCAGAGATGAATACTGGTCTCTCTCCATCACCCTACAGGGAAACACACACACACACAATAACTGTTAGTCATTGTTATTTATCTGCGCTGCATGAACACAGCGACTGCACAGGTTTGTAGTTTGTGAGCCACATGAGAGCAATACAACAAGAGCAGTGAGTCAGTAACACAGAGATAATCAAAGCCCATTAATCAATGAATCTAAACACTTTTTGAAGTGCTGGCGGGTTATGGTTGGAAAGAGGAAAAAGCTGTGTGTGAAAGACTTTTAAAAGCTTATGCTGTGCTATAAGCTGCTCTCAGCCCGAGGCACAGCAGAAGAATAGAACATCTCTTTATGATTAAAAGTGCTGAAGACCAGAAGGGAAACATGGGAGAGGACAAGCGCGCAGCCCTGGAGGGTTAAAAAGGCTCTCTGGAGAAACACAAGGCACAAGAGGAACGCTGGGAGAAAGATTTGTTTCAGCCCTGGCAGTCTCCGGTTTCCTCGCTCTCATTATTAAAAACAGGGCGATGGGATAGATGAGAGGCATGTTTGCAACCAGAGCCTCAAATAAGACCAAATAATACCCCACAACATATTGTAGTTACACATTTTCTTTCTGTGATCTCAGTTTAAGCATGGGATTATCTAACTAAAGATAAAAGCAAAGAATAAAGGGGAAGTGAGTTGTTTTGAATTCAGAGCTTTTAGCATCGAAACCAACACCAAATATGAAAACAACCTTCAGGAACATTATTATTTGTGTATTAATTTGAGTTTGCATTTTCTTGGTCACTTGGACCACCTAAACGGAACAAACAGGTGAAAGACGGTGATCCGCACTTGTGTATGGACTGTTTGGACACAGCTGCTTCACTTGAGATAAGGCCAATCCAGCCAAAAGAAATGACTCTGTAAACATTGTTGTGTATCTTTATTATGAACATTGAGTACAGTCTACACACAGGATGGTAATCAAAACATACTTTGTCTAGTTAAGTCAAACTTTATTGTATTGAGATCTTCAATATGAAGACCACATTTCCCATCATCTTTCTCGAAGGAGTCTCTGACTTTGCATGATAAGACCAGTATTTTTGAGGCACATACATGTCTGAATGAAAAAACAACAGTTACAGTTTAAAGGGGAAAAAGTCTTTATCAGATTATGTATTAAAGAGTTAATCCACCAACATGACACTCAGTAATATATTCTGGTTAACTTTTAGTTTTTTTCTGTGGCTCACTCTATATCTGTTCTGTATATTTTATTAAGAATTTATTATGAACAAATATTAACATACATAACTGTGTACGGTATATAAATTAGTTGCAGGAAAAATGCTGTTTTAAGAAAAGGGGAACTAAACTTTGTCCTGACAAAACTGTTACTTTCAAAAAGATATAAATATCAATTTTGTGTAAAACATTACTGTTAAAACTCTACTTCCTGATAATACTTTGTGCCAGTGAGAAAATTATACAGGACCTAAATGTCAAAAAGGCTGGTATTATTCTTTAAGAGATGCAAAGTCTTTGAGCAATACTTTGACATTTTGAACTGCAGCTGTTATTCTTCTGCAACAAGCACTTGTAAAAAAGTGAAGGTTCAGGGAGGCTGTCCTACTAATCAAACAGGAGTCCAACGGTACTGTTAGCATTCCTCACTGACACCACTGGATACTCACAGCCAGCTTGTTAGCTGTATTTCTAAGCAATACTAAATGATTAACACTCACAATTTTTAACAACCACTTGTCTCGAGCCTAAAGCATGTAACCAGGAAAATCGAATATTAAACTTCAAAATGTCAAAGTACCCCTTAAGGTACATTCCGAATCTAAAACACTCAAGAGTTTTATCAAATTGGCAAGTAAGTTCACAAACATGACCAAATGGCACTGGAAGATGAAGATTAAGTACAGAATAAATTTTAAAATGCATCATTTTCTATCAAGAAAACAGTTCAGAGAAATACTACAGTGTACTCTGGTCTCTGTGTACACTTGGTCCTTGTTCATTCAGAGTTTAAGAAAAACGCAGCTGCCAATGGAAACACAGGCAGTGGAAATACCCAACCACAAACCAAGCGAAACAAGTGGATTTACCCGAAGACTACAGTTCACCAAAGTGCTGAATGATTTAGTCTGTCTCCTCTGCTCACTTGCTGCAGAGCCGGTGAGGAGAGCAACTATAAGGAAGAGGAGTTGCTAATGATTGATACAGTGGTCTCCAAAGTCACACCTGAGTAAAGAGGTAATGGGAATGAAATCAGAGAAAAGACAGCTCAGTTGTTAAGCTTGATTTGAATGTGAAGTGTACACAGTCCTCACTCACAATTACATCACATTATGTAAAACTGAAGTCTTTAGGTTGGCCTTGCTTTTTGTCTCCTTTGGCAAAAGATGTTCTCTTTTGAGACAATGTGACATGATAAAATACAAACGCTATAAACTCTGTCTCTCCTCTTAGCTTAACACATTTATTGAATCCTAAACTGAGAAAGATATAAAAGCACTGGCTGTAAAAAAAAAAAAAAAAAAGGCGGGAGTCAGTCTGCACAATGCACATCTTCATCCCTGCAGCTACAGGGACCAGCCAGTCTGTAGTCAGCTCTCCAGGCTGACAGGAAAGTCATCTGTATTCATTTTCTGTGTTTTTTCTGGTCATTAGTAAACTCTATCAATCTCTCCTGGAGTCCGTGCTCAAAGTGGGTCACTGGAGATGATTGAGAGTGCTCTCGCTACACCCCACCTGTGTGCTAGTGTTCATGTCCAAGTTAGGAGACAGGTGAGCTACACTGGGACTAGAAGGTCACCGTTGTAGTGCTCTTGTTTCGAAAAGTCATAGTCTGGATGCTGCAAAGGATCTTCCTCTGGTGGCCGGCCAAAGTCACCCCCATGTGCAGCAGATCCCTGTAGAGAAACCATAACATTCACTAATTACACAAGAACAACAGCATACAAAGCTGTAGCTATAACCAATTAAAGATGTTTTGTTGAGATGTTTAGTGAAGAGTCACAAAGAAAGTATTACTTTATACAATATCAGCTGATGATAACTCTACCTACAGTGATCTTGGCTTAAGTAGTGGAAAATAGTGTTTTCCTTGGTATTGTACACTATATTGTGACTATATTTAAAACAGGCAAAATGTTTGAGTGAATATGTATTTATGTGACATCTCAAGCGGTGATTATTAAATTATACACCACATGTACTATAAGAGATTAATGAATTTTGCTGACAGGAACTAAAAATGAACTGAATTATTACACCTCCCATAGTACTCCATAATTACATTCAAAAACCCTCTTAGGCCTACTTTTCAGCACAGAAAAGGGGGTTCTGAGCCTGATTGCAGTACTGAAAGCTTTGCGGTAGATAAAGTGCATACCGACTGGTGCAGAGATTAATGGGCCTTTAGATAAGATAGGTACTGACTGTGTGGTGATCTGGGCCAACTGGTCCACTGAGGTGAAGCCGGCCTGAAGGAAACTGTCCTCGTAGCGCTCCATCTTGATGGCCCTCAGCCACTCTCCCACTGAAGCACACGACGAGAGGGCTAAAGGTGCACGCTGGTCCAGCAGGGGGTAGGCTGGCCTGGAGGGGACATAGGACGTAAACAAAGGACCTACTTACAAACACTGTCACCAAAACAACAGAGAGAAGCTTATATATATCCTGCAGCAACATTCCAGTCGACCAGCAGAGGTATAATCTGAGGCACAGTGAGTGACAGGGACAAACAATGGGATTTGTCAGGGGTGGAGTGTCCTCTGCTGTATGCCACCAGCCAACAGGGAGAATGTGGAGGAAGGGAAATGGGCACAGCAAGTAGAAATGTGCTCACAGCAGGACATTAAGGTGCACAAAAGTGGATGGTATGAGTGTAATGTCTGTCCTGTAACTGTCAGAACTTGGGATAAAGAGGACATTTTGAAAGAACCCACATTCCTTCTTCCTACCGTGCATTCCTAAGATGTATATATCCACAGTGTTAAATAAATGTTTTCAGCTACCAAATGTGCATTCTCACCCTGCAGCTTCTTGGGCCACTATTTTGAGTGATGCTGGGTTGCGGATCAGCTTGTCCAGAGCGCTGACCAAGTCTGAAAAGCGTGGACGAGCCGAGCGGTCCTTTTGCCAACAGTCCAACATGAGCTGGTGCAGATGCGTGGGGCAGTCGGGAGGCGGGGGCAGGCGGTAGTCCTGCTCTATGGCATTAATTACCTGGCAGAGTAGAAAAACATAACTTTTTTTAGATTTGTAATAAAGGCAATAATGGTTAAGAATATTTTTTTTAATGGATCTTGAGGGTTTTTTTTTTGGAATTTGACTATTAACTGTACTTTCTGTTGTTTCTAATGATGTGTATACAGTATATTGTTACTTTATGTTTGCTTACCATTTACATCTTTAGTTTTCATTTTTATTTCCACACTATGCCCTTTATCCCATTTAAACTACTTAAAATGTGGAGTAAATGGGGACAGAAACTGACTACAAAGGTTAGCTTCCTGCTGTGCCTTTCACAGTTTCTCTTAAAGCTGACCATGTCTTTTTTTTTTTGTTTTTTTTACTTACATCCTGATTGCTCATGTCCCAGTACGGCCTCTCTCCAAAAGACATGACCTCCCACATGACGATGCCATAGCTCCATACGTCTGAAGCAGAGGTAAACTTTCTGAAGGCTATTGCCTCTGGGGCTGTCCAGCGAATTGGGATCTTACCGCCCTATATGGAAATGAAAACAGTCAGAAATGCACACACTCATTGTCTGACAAAGTACAACACAGAAAACGTTGGTCTGTAAATGAATAACCTTTAAACAAATGTGTCACATGAGAATGAGGCAAGAATGTGAGTGTAAACACAACCAAATATCTCCTCTTTTCTGTTTGCCCTAATAACCAAAGGTGTGAGGTTCTTCCATATTCATATTATCGACCACAATATCTACCTAAATATAGTTTTATGAGGAGTGTTTTTTCTAGGTGGCCTAAAAATGCTTTGGCTGCTGGCACTATTGTTCATCAGGTTGTGAATTTTGGCAGAAAGAACAGAACAACACTAACTGAAAAAAATGGCTATGGTGGCTCGCTCGGCTGAGCGGATGCCACATGGTGCGGGTAAGCACAGGTTTGGTCCTCGGCTAGGGGCAGTTTGCTCCTTTGTAATACAAAAAAAAAAAAAAAATTCAAATGCTATTTTGTGCAAATGTGATTTCAGTTGGAGGATAAATAAAATCTTCCTTTCATAGAGTAACACGATTGGTTTGGACTTTGTAACCATACTTCTTTCTATTTCCTCAAAATTGGATCATCCTGAACTTTGTTTTTTTCAAGGATTGAATTTTCTCACCAGTGAGCTGGTGTAGGTTGGATCTGAAGAGTTCTCCTGCAGAAAGCGTGACAAGCCAAAGTCAGACACCTTGCACACCAGGTTGCTGTTGATCAGGATGTTGCGGGCTGCTAGGTCTCGGTGGACATAGCTCATCTCTGCCAAGTACTTCATGCCAGAGGCAATGCCGCGCAGCATACCCACCAGCTGGATGGGTGTGAACTGGCTGTCGTTCAGCTGCAGAGAAGAGAAACCGTTCAGTGGGAGAAGAAGACAATGTGTGTTTGATATAATGCCATGCGCCGTGTCCATCCAGCGCCACACTGACCCGTAGAAATGAATCTAGTGCTCCATTCTCCATAAATTCTGTGATGATCATGACGGGGCAGCTGGCTGTGATAATTCCCTCCAGGTGAATGATGTTGGGATGCTGAAACTGGCCCATGATGGACGCCTCGGACAAAAAGTCTCGCCTCTGCTTCTCTGTGTAGCCACCCTTTAGCGTTTTTATTGCAACGTAGTTTTCTTTTTTTCCGGGAATCTTCAGCCGCCCACGACACACCTCACCAAACTCTCCTGAAGACAAAACACAATGAGGGTGCATTTATAGTCTGTTGTCTCTGTTTACAACATTAAGAGAAAAGTGTTTCATCTTCACAAAGTGTAAAAATAGCTGCCGGCCAGTATTGCCCTTTGATATGATTGCCTCCTGCTAATAAAACCAACATTTTTATCAGTTAATTGCTTAATTTACTTGGCAGTATTGATTTTTGTCTGAGAACAACAAACATAGTTTAAAATGTACTAAATCAATTGAATTTAATAAATGAATTGTAAAGCCTGCAAAATGTTACACAGAAAGGTGGAAAAAATATCACAGTTTGGTAAGTTTAAAACATTTATAAATTATGGGACTTACCAGCGCCAATGACCTCCTCAATCTTGACAAAGGAAACATCAATTTCCTTGGCAAATTCTCGCACTGCCTCATTTGGGTCCTCATAGGTGAAAGGGTCAATATAAACCTTGACCCCTTTAAGAGAAAGACAAACCGAGTCGTGGGAAAGGAAGATAAGAAATGTCAGACACAAATGAGCAGCATTGTACGGAGACACATTAAAAAGACATGAATGAGCTGCAAATCACGGCAGACATTTGCCCTTGATCTCTTACCTTGGCCAACGAGGTACTGGCTGTTTTTGTCGTTTAGTTCGGGGTCCTTTATTCTGCTGTGTCTGCTGCAGGTAGAAAGAGATCAGAATAAATGCAAGAAGATTAGGACGGCAGAACAGTTATCTAGAAACCGAATATTGGACATTATTGTTTGGCACGCATTCCTAATCCTTTATCGGTCGACATGATGCAAATCAGTGTTGAGATGAAATAACAATGGGATGCACCACAAGCTGCGCCAGTAACACTACAAAAGTAAAATTGCATGCTTTAGGGTCATTTGAAAGAATTCAAAAATCTATTTATTATGGCTAGAATTATTACTACAAAGTCCTCTTTAGGGAGTTTCCTGCTCATATCGGCCCTCAGCGTTGAGAGGTCAGAGGTCAGGTTCAGTGACAGTCCAATACTCTTGAGTCAACAGTCTGTAAGAACATACTGCTCCAAAAACCACAACCACCATCTATTATGCTGTGACACTGAATCTCCTGCCTCTGTGCTAAAAAAGCCTTTTGTAACGCTTAAACAATCCACAACTATCTCTTTTCGCCTCAGTCACACAAACCACGATGACTTGTGGCGATGGTGAATACCTGCGCCAACCCCTTACGGTTCTCCTCTTTAACACAAGCTGCTCCATTATAATTCAGCTGCTGCAAAAATCACAGAGCTACAAGACTGTAACAGCCCTGTAGCTACTGGATCTCTTCCTCCATTTCTCTCCCTCTCCCACCTCATAAGCCTAAAATAGCAATAATGCACCACCCTCGGTTAGTGGCAGATCTGGGCCTCAGCCACTGGTGTGTGTGCGCGTGAGCGTGCGTGTGTGTCACAAGGTCACTGCTATTGTTCTCCTGTCCTGTGGAAACAGGGCTGGGACGCCTGGTATCCTGTCTCTCCCTGCTCTCTGCCTCTTTCGTCATCTCTCTCTCCATCTGATGGGATCCAACACTATTTATTGAAACACTGAAGTCTAAGAAAAACGTTGTAATAAGCGGGATAACTTTTCGCAGTGTAAGCAGAAGACATCTTGAAAAGCTGCTTTGTGTCTGGACAGAGTGCAAATTCAACACAGATAAGATATGATTTGTATAAACAAAAGAACAAAGCAGTGCAAAGCTGTAAAATTGGGGTCATAGATGTTTTTGGTGCTCGTCCCTTCGATTTCCCTCTTTCTTCTTCCATTTCCTGTTTTTCTGACACAGCTTCTTTCCTTTTTTACAAATCTATCCTTTATACTTCCTTGTTCTCACCGTATACAGTAGGCAGCCACAAAGACAAAAGTGACGAGCAGCAGCAGTCCAACGGCGATAAGGATGCCAGTGACCACAAGCTGAGAGGGCGAGTCAAGCCCTGAGAAAAAGACAGATATGAAAAAGAGAGACAGACACAAAGTTAATGTAATCTCTGAAATCACACAAAGGGTTTATATTGGCAAAACGTGTGAGAAACCTAAGAAATAAACAAACGTACATGACAGGAATTTGTAAAAAAAAAAAAAAAAAAAAAAAAAAAAAAAGCGGCTGTTTGCAAGGACACTAACTCATTACAAGGACAAACACAGGCAGCCAATTCTGACCAGAAGACAGTACAAGGCCTCCAAAAAACCTTCTGCTATTGAAATAACACAGAATAGAAGAAAAAATAATAATAATTAGAAAATGTTTTTTTTTACCATCAGGCAGAGTGCGGAAAATGGCTGTGGGACTGAAGCTGCCATATCCAGCCATGGTCCGAGCTCTGACCTGCACCTCATACTGAGTGGCTCTGCGCAGGTCCGTCAGCACAACCTGGTTTCGGTTGCTCTCTGTGTAGTGACACTGATCCTCATTACGGCGCTCCTGCCAGGCCAAAATAAAGTTAGTCATGCTCCAATGTGATAAGTACACAGAGGGCAACAGGGACAACCAGAACAGTGGGAAGAAAAAAAATAAACAAAAATCAGCTTAAAGAAGTTAACTTTCAAAAGGAATTCAAAATATCCTTCTTTCAAATGAGTATAACCAGCTCCTGATTAAAAAATAATAAAACCCTTGAAATTGGATTAGTCTGCACGTTCTATTCATTATTTATGCTTGTATGTTTAATTTCCTTTGGTTCAGACCAATTTAAAACACATTAAACTGTGATAACTAGGATAGTGATATGCTTATAGATATAACATTTGTTTTTGTCTCCTTCAATAGCTTTACAGCATTTCAGGGAACCTTTTGTGTTCAGAAGAAAAACCTCACATAGTCAGAGCTATATGTATTTCCAGCTACATATTTTATCTAGATGTATTTGTTTTGTTTAAAAGCAACCAGATAAAATGAAAAAACAAAGAGAAGCGTACTTTTTCACAGTAGCGAAGCTGATACTGCAGGATGGTGTAGTGTGGCTGCACTGGCACTGACCAGTGCAGAGTCAGGCTGCTCTCTGTGGAGTTGCTCTTCCGAATCACAGACACCAGCGCTGGAACTACACAGACGGCAGATCACAAGTATAAATAACACATGAAACTCCTCTTGTACTGTATATACCTTCCACCTCTATTTCTCCCCCTCGTACCATCATGGCTCGTGGTGATGTTGACACTCTCACTGGCAGGCTCTTTGCCGCTCATTTCAGACACACCGTTTAGTGACACAATGGTGAAGGTATATGTGGTGTGAGGCAGCAGGCCCCAGACCTCCACCCCACGAGCCACTAAACCGTGCTGTGAGGGCCGGTAGCTGACACTGTCACCGCAGGGTAGGCACGGCCCTTTGGATGACCGGCACACAGAGCACCTGATTGAGTAGGTGAGGTCCTTCCTGCCACCATCGTCCTGTGGCTCATTCCACTCCAGGGTCAGAGTAGTGTTTTTGATCTTTGGGACGATGCTGCGGGGAGCAGATGGAGGTACTGCAATGACAAAAAGTTGTACAAGTTAAAACTACACAACTTTAACTTTAAAAATGCAACAATAGGATGTATTTTCAAAATGCAAATATTGCACAATAACTTCTGCAATGTATAGACAACCAACAAAATATTGATATAAATTGTACCATTAGCTCATATTTACCAAATGGAATCCTATAATGTAGTGGATTAGAGAAATATGTTGGATGTGGTCTGGTATTGCAAATTAATTATGATTATGATCATTATTATATTTTTTATTTTTATTGATATTAAGCTTTGAATTTTATTATTGCTACTAATATTTGTACTGTTTTTTGTTCTACAACTTGCTTTAAAAGGTGATGTTGATTTTCTTTCTCTGTTTGACTGCAGTTATTGTCATTATGTTATATTAGCCCACATATCCGTTTTGATGTTATCTTTGCAAACCACAAAACTACAGTTAATCCTGTGATAGTAAAAAGTAGACCAACAGCTACAGGGATTTAGCTTTTC
This sequence comes from Neodontobutis hainanensis, assembly GCA_024349245.1. NCBI lineage: Eukaryota > Metazoa > Chordata > Actinopteri > Gobiiformes > Odontobutidae > Neodontobutis > Neodontobutis hainanensis. The sequence goes on along the minus strand of JALDNG010000008.1, from coordinate 2,339,652 downwards.
ATGAAAAACCTGTTTGACACAGTGTGTTTGGCCCTTGCCAACAGCAGTACGTTACTTGTGTCTATTTAACAATAGGCCTAACTCTAAGGATCTCATATGTTGTAGACGTCATCATTAGCCAACAACTTGATCCAATGAGTGTATTGTTTTAAGCTTTAAGTTTTAATATGCATGATATCTCTCCAATTGGAAACAAATATGCCTGAAAAGGTGTTGGTAATTTTTTTTCTATCAAATAATTAAAAATCTTTGCTTTATCTTCTAATAAACCACACAATCCATTTGCTACCATACATAACAACACAGATTCCATTTATTTAGCACGCACATGCACTCACCAAGAAGAACAATGGTCCTGCAGAGGGTCTGCATCTCCGTGGGAGCATATGTGTTACAGAGTTTAACTGGTGCAATTACATTTGTCTAAAATCGGATTATAATAATCGTGGTCTGAAAATTGTCAGAAGATAGCTATTGCCTCAAGCCAAGCATAACTAAACAGCATTACCACTCGCATACTGTGAATGAGTTTCTGTTCCTGCCAAGGAGAGAGTTTTGTCAGTGAGCCTGCAGCTAACTTAAGTGCTAATAGCGTTCTCATTGGGACCTCAAGAGGAACAAAATCACAGACAATCTGGGTGCATATAAATTCAGAGTTAAACATTTTGAAAGTGGGATTCTGGAAGAAGTTGTATTTAAAAATTTAGTATTCAGAAAATACAAATTCTTAAGTTGTGTTGAATTAACACGCTTGAGGAATATAACTATGATTTACAGCTGGCAGTTTAAAAATGTGAAATTAAAGCTATGTGCAAAGCTGGGCAGAGATAAAATTGAACAAAAAACATAATGTAAAATAAAAATGGCTTTATAAAGTGAATAATAATTAAGATAATCCTTTGCAATTACAGCTATCAGTAGAAATACATTTTAGTGGATGCAAAACGGGTGACACCTGTGAAGACTAGAGACAGTCTGATGCCAGGTTTCACATCCTCCTTTTTGTGTCTATCCCAAAACCTCATTACATTTTCCGTTCTTTCACACATCCAACATGTGGCTGAATTGAAATTCTTGAGTCCACATGGAGGTGTCACTTAAGACCATCAATGCCTACTTCACTTTAGACTGAATGCCCTGCCCCCAACAACCTGTCACAAAAGACATGCATCTGAAAGCCCAGCAGAGGGACAAAGGACACAAAGCAGATTAGAGAGGGCTGGCTAAATTACACCAGAGAAGGAGAAATAGTACAATATCCTTTTAAAAACAAAAGCAGCAACAGAACAGGAGCAGGGGAAGATACAGAATCACAAGAAGCAAATGGATGGGTATCACAGTATTAGTGCACATGCTGCACAGCATTGGGAAAACTACCTGGGTATAGGATTGATTTAAAAAAATAAATACAAAAACACCTTTTCACTAACTTATACTGTTTGGACTGGTGCCACACACTTTTTTATTTGGTCAGAAAAATGAAATCACAAAGGCAAAAGGAATATTTTAATTAGACAGCCCTTGTAATATGGAGAATGAAGTAAAAAAAGAACAGAAAAACAATATATATATATATATATATATATATATTAATACTGTATATTCTAGAGCCCTAAGCCTGAGTTTCACACCGCTCATATACTGCCTGTGTACTTACCAGTGCATGGTGCTTCTGGAGCGTCTAATTCTGAGCGTAAATGCCCTAGACGACAAGAACACTCTGTAGACCCGCGGATGGTGGTGTAGCTGAAATCGGGGCAGGCTGTGCACTGGCCATCGGTGCCAGATTTGAACCTACCCACTGGACAAGCTAAAGGGGAGGAGAGCAGAAAAGAACATTAGAGGAGAGTTGAAGATTTGAGACCTCCTCAAAGTTACACAGCACAAAAGCTTCATCATCACTGTGTCCCAGCATGACCTGGGTCAAACAGAATGTGCAATTATGTTGCCAGATGGTGGCAACTCACAAACAATAACACGTTATAAGGGCTATAAAATCCAGACAGTCTCACCAATGAATCTGATTGTCAATAGTGGATTAAGGGGACAAATGTGTTTGTCATTGACACACTGTTTATCTGGAAGTGTGTCTGACCCATTCTAAATAATGAGCCGGTAATCAACAAGCATCTGGGAGTCCTAATGTTGAACTGCCTTGGCTAATTGATCCAAATATACTTTCCAGCCACTCCACAAAAACAAGGCAGTGAATAAATAAACAGAGCTGCAGCAACAAGACGGAGTGAAAAATGGATCTACACAAGTGAAGAAAGTATCAGATAAGATTTAGTTTGTGAGATTATGATCTGTCTCATATTGTACCTACAGCTTGTGAAACCTTCATAAAGAAGACACAGCAAGATAACATTTGGGCATGAAAGTTAATTAAAAAAATAATATAAATCCCAATTTTATGAGAAGAAATGTCCCAGTTTTATTACAGTACAATATTTCACATTTCAATGCCCAACCAAAATGTCAAAAAGATGTACACAATTAGGACGCTGCTACAAATCTCATCTTAGTTGTTACAAACAAAACTGCTAAGGAGCTGTTAGTTGATAAGGTAAAAGCAAGTATTTCTGAAAAACACACACAGATTATCATGGCAAAGTTTTTTTTTTTTACTTGTCCCTCTAACCATTCTTGATTCAAAGCCACAATAATGGTCATTAAGCAGTGGTCTCACATGCACCAGGGCTCAACGTGGCAGTTTTTGCTAATTATGCCATTATTTTGGACCTTCATATGAATTAAAGCACTTAGTATTTGAGTATTTGTATTTGTAGTGTTTCAATTGCTTGTATCTATAACAGTCATTTTAAATAAAGATTTTGTATTGAGTCACAATATGCAGAAATATACAGCCATGTACCAGTACATACATCAAAAATAGAGTTTTAATATTCTAATCAAGTGCATCAGCACAGCTAAATCCACTCACAGCATTCAAGTTTTATGTTACACAAGGCTGTGTTTGACCCAGAAAAAAATATTGTCTGCAGCAGATAATGGCATTACAGCTAAATTATTTAATTATAAACCTAGACGTCAATTTCATTTTCTGAAATAGCCAGTGCAAGAAGCAAATTAACTGTTCAATCTCCCTCTAAAGGCAATTTCCCTTTATGGCCCGGTGCGTGTTTTTTCCTCACAGCTCTCTTCAAGTGACAGAGCGCTCGAAAATGCCAACTTCACTTCACCACAAGCAAAATGTTGGAAATATTATTTTTTTTTTGTTATGAAAAATCATTACACCCCCCACAGAGATCAAACCATACACTACCTTCAAACGCAGATAGAAGCAACCAAGTAGTCTCTTTTAAAATTGAGCTTTTCTTTTTGCGCTCCATGTTTAGATTGTGAATCTTTGCTTTATTATTTATGTGTTTGGTGCTGCATGTTTATGAGGCTGCACACTTGGGGGAGGAGGGGGTGTACTTTCACCACGCTTGTTAATTGGACTCATTAGACAGAGCTGCTGCATGGCTCCTGAGAGATTATACAAGTTCTTCCACTTTTTGTCTGTTTGGCTTTGATGTTCTGAAAGTGATATGATCTTAACCCCAACAAACACTAGCCCCTCGCTCCTTCCACCTCTGCGGCCATCCTGTACACGCTCTATCTAAGCTGAACCATAAGTTGTCTCAGCAGCAGGCTTTTGACCCCGCTCTTTCCTTCTGAAATAAGTGCTGCTCCACCTGACCTCTACTGACTCTTTCAGAGCCACAGCTGTTCCCATGCCTCATTAACTTCCTCACTAAGACCCTCTGTGCACCACACCCACATCTCACCATTGTTTTCTCCTTTTGCCTATACATTTGTGCTTGTGCAATTACCTGTGCATCTAGTGTAGCCCTCAGTGGGTTCAAACCCAGGAAGGCAGGCACAGGACGTTGTTGGCTGGCCCACCCACTGGCCATCTTCCCCACAGAAAAGCTTTGGGGGCCTAGGTCTGGGCCCCTGCTGAGAGGCATGCTCCACACAAACACCCTGAGCCTCCTGGACAAGAGTGCGAGGGATGGTTTCAGGAAAAGAGGAAAGGCTGCTGACCAGGGGAGGACACTTCTTAAAGAACACTCTGACAGAAAGCAGAGCCATGCAGACGCCCTGGGCCTGAAAAGCCAAGTAGAAGCCCATCTTGGAAAGAGGGCCGAGCCTTAAGGTCTTCACATTAGACTTCCGTGGCCCTTCCTTCTTCAGGAGAAAGTCTGCAGCCACTGTGTCCACCTAAGACAGGAAATAAGACAAAAGATCATTATATAATGGTTAGATTCCCACTCACAGTGTTCCGTCTAAAAGCAGCCGTGCAGCGGTTTTGTATGTTTTAGTCATTTTAGCCCACATATGCTTTACATTATTGATCACTTTCCAAAGCACAGCGACTTTAGATTGATGTTATACCTTCTTGGCAGCCATTGTTTCCCATTTGTTATACAGCATGTGCTCTGAACTTGTGGGGACCTGAAACGTGCTTGTGATGGGTGATTCATCAATGTGAACCTTTCATCACTTTTATTTCTCTGTCAGAGTTACATTATTAAAAGGTAGTAAAGTTGAGGAGCAGGCTGTGTGTTTTTGTCGCTAGGTTTAAGAACACAATGGTTTAATGAAAAAAGTGTGTTCATGAGCCATTTGTTGTGAAAATGAAACCCACAGGACACAAAATGGACTTACAAAGAAGAGTATTTTATCTATTGAAACCATAACACACCCAGGAGCACAAACACACTGAAAATTCTTTTACAACTACAACTGATAAAGTAACAATTAGGTGTTTGTGTAAAATAGGTTGTACCAAAACCTTGTTCATACATAAAACTATTAGCATACAATAGGTTTTCAGGTTTGGTGTGGGCGTACCTTGACGTATGGATTCTCCATCCAGGGCGGGTAACTGGAAGTGGCTTCATCAGCATCGGCTTCGTAATAGTACAGGTTAAAGGTTTCTTTGCAGCTGCGATGGTGGGTTCCCCGGGAGGAACACTCCATCATAGTGAATGTCAGCTCAACGTACACCTGAGATGCACCACTGCGCAGAATGAAGCCACTGCGCAACCATTGGCTGGATGAGCTGTCCATCTGACAGATCTCATAGGTCCTCACGCTGTTACTTTCCTCATCAAGACCACTCACTTCCTCCCACTGCGCGGAAAGGAAAGAACAAAGCCTTGTCAAATCACACATTGAAGTGACATCTTTCATGGCCTAAAAAAATAAAAATAAAAAATTTAAGCCACTTTCCGACACTCTCAACAAATCTTTACTGTATTTTCACAAGGGTCTTTAAATAAATGGACACATAAAAGTCCTATTCACCACAACAACAGTGAAGATTTGTTGACTCTCTTCTTTACTGCACGCACCTGTCACAGGTAGGACAGATAAAGCCGGCTGTGGATTCTGATACAAGCCAAATTTGAATGTAAGCAGTTAAATCATTCGTCCCGCTGAGCTGCAGCTCCACTAGTGGGAATACAGGCCTTACTTGTCAAACAGAGCACACTGCTGCACAAAGCATCCAAAACAGACACAGCTTCTACTCCCAAGACATGTTTAGACTAAAACACATGGACAAAACAAATAAGTGGCACTGGAATCCCGTTTACGAAATCTACATTTTCTGGAAAACCACTGAAACAAAAATGCTTTAAGGAATCAACAGCAAACATATTCAGCATCACTATATTCCCATGAGCGGGAAAAAAACAAGGAATTAACATAGTGGGGACAGAATTTAGCAGATCTGCTGAACTTGAGGCTCAGAAATTCAGTTATGTAAATATGTAAATCTTTAAAAATCCATTTGCAGATGATGTGTCGAGTGAGGCGGGATACCAGTCTGAATGAATTACTGTGCAGCACTCTGAGCCAGGTCTGAATCTGTTTAAGGAAGGCACTGGGAATTTCCCTTTTATCCTATATCCAATGCGCTGTACTTAGTAAACAGATGTACTATGTATAGACAGGATTAGACAACACAAGGAAATAACTTGAGATGCCTTTTGAAGGTTTCGATAAAGCCCATTATTTATCATTAGATCAGTGAAACAGGAGAAAGTACATATTGTGTCAAAAATATGCTAGGAAGGTAGTTGAATATATCCCTCAAGCAAACCAATACAATAATCATAGTATATACAGTATGTCTCTGATAAATATTCATACCATTTCAAGTTAATTTATTAGTAGGGAGTCTTTTGATGATTTATAAACATAATGAGACAGAATTATGTTTACTGATTTGGTGGTTGTATCTCTATCAAAGTGTTAGCAGGCTTAGATACGAGCAGTCATTGTATTCTTTCATTGTGGCAGCAGAGCACTGAAAATGCTCAGTGGCCAAGGTTGATCATCATTAACTAAATACTGATGGATATTGTACATGTTTTGTTACGTGACAGAAACAGCCCTCAGTGCTTAGTGCTTTTATACATTTGTATTAACATCAATGGCCCAACCAACGAGAAAGGAATAAAAAGAGAGAATAGAAATGAATCATGTCAAAAATAGAAATCCTTTTCTACAATGTTAATGAAATGAAACCACTTTTTACAATCACAAAACCCGCACACTGTGTGTCCAATCGTGCCTGTCATTCAACACATTTTTCTACCAAGGACAGCTTTAAGAAATTTAATCAAGCCATATTTTTACCCTTACAAATGAGACTTTTGATATACTGATTCAAATGAAAGGCCTCTGAAAACCAATCATCTTCTTTGCTTCTTGAATCAAAAGTGCAGACACATTTGTGGAGTAGTGAGTGTTTCCGTCCTGTCTCAGAAATATCCTTGCCAGCATCACTCTAACCATTTTCCCTGAGAGACATTAGCGAGTGGAGCGGTTTCGGTCACTGATACTGCTGTTACACAAACCCAAACAACCGCTCTTCAGTTGATCACATTACAAATATGTCTTTTTCTGACTCAAATGTTCAAAACTGTGGGCGCTATGCTTCAAGTCCAAGGCTGATGGGAAATATCAAAGCATGTGCTTTTAATATATTCTGAGCCCAATGCTCGCCCTGTGTTTCTTTTACTCTGTCAGTTACCTGCCATAAATGGACCTCTTTTACAAAGTAACAAAGAAACAGCTGGAAGCCAAAAATCCCGGCCAATCATGAGGTCTGTGTTAGGAATACAGATAACAAACTGAAGCTTGAGTTACATACCTCGGGCTTGGCACGTGAAAAGATGGTCCACTTGAGATCAGAAGTCTCAGCCTTAGTGTTCATCAGGACCTCTGTAGTGGAGATATAAAAAAGAACGGAGAGGCAATGTAAAAATGACACACAGTATCCACAACTCAACAACATCTGAAGAAATGTAATTTAAAGTCGTTCTGTGAACATATTTTGGGATCCGCGCTGCATACCAAGTATGTGCCATGGCTTACAGTGGGATTAGGAGAAAAGATAGAGTTTCTCCAGTCAATTACATCTGCAGGAACATACCCACTACTTTTAAATTGTCTTCCACTGCATGTATTTGTTTCTGTTTCCTGTTTCTATTCTGTTCCCATGAGACACCATGCTCCTTGTTGCTCTAAACCTGGCAAAATGAGCCTTTTGTCCACAGCGAGAGGGAACATGTAGCAGCAACAGGGCATTGATAAGGATTACATAAACACACACATACAGACACAGACAGCAGGGGAAAGAGGGGAGACAAGAATATAGAAAGATTTAAGCCCTCCCCAGTCACAATCTGTGATTACAATAGAATTGATTTTTTTGTAATCTTTTGAAGGGCAGGCTGCCAGCTCTGAGCAGTCCCCAGTATGATTCAGGATCCCAATAAAATGCAGGTCCTGAACTGCATGTAACTCGGTAGTCAGGTTGAGGTGAAAGGACTGCTTTTCATTTGAGGACATCTTTTTCCTGAGCTGTCTTAGCAGATTGCCTCCGTTGAATTGTGACTTGTATTTATACTGATGGAGTGAGGCTCCTGTCACACACCGGCTTTTAGAGCCCAACGTGTTCTCCTCCGAAGCTCATCTCGAGGGTCAGGCCGTTTGGATTTACCAATAAACAGGATTTAATGCGTCTCTCCCGTGCGCCATGATGGAGAGCACTTGCATGAAAATGGGAAGCTGGAGGAAATGGGAGTTTGGTGTGAGTTTATCATTGAGGTTATTAAGATGTTTTGTTGAATTAGGCTTTCCATAAAAAGTTCAGAAGCAAAGTGACCTAGATTCATATACTATCTCACACAGCACCAGCTGCATTCAACCCAAGAGTTTCTAGTTTTCTTTTCAAACTAATTTTAAATTGACGGCTTTGTGTCTTTTTTTTGTGTCAAATTCGAAATACTACCAACACTGCTTAAATACATCCTAGATTTATTTATTGTTGCATTCATTAAAAAAGGTGATGAAAAAATTCTGGACAAGACAGAAGTGTTGCTTTTCTCCACTGTTTACAATGTGTTGGTCCCACCTCCCACGCTTCCCACCACATGCTCTTTCATTTTGTAAAACATCAGCTCTGAACACATGCGGTCAGAAGACGCTAGCACACGTTGCGTCTCTGTTGGTGAATGATTTGGTCCTCCACCTTCTTTTTTAGTGTGTCATTTAAGATCTAACACCTGAGGCACACTCCCCACCGTGCTTAGTTTCTGTTTTCGATATTAAAAGCCTAATCTAATTGCATTAATAAACATTTTATATACAAACTAATTTACAGTAAAAGAACACAGTTGATGAAACAGTTTGTGTAAGTATTAGAGTCTGAGGAACTTCTTATCCCATAATGACTGCACTGATCACTCAATCACACCCACAGCTGTTCACATCTTATCTCCTGCTAATTTCATACGTTTCATACACAAATGCAGGGTATTCAGCCCCCTCCTCTTAGCCCCATCTCGCTCCTGTTCGGTGAAATGACTCAAATCTGTCTTATTAAATTCCACATTAATAGGGCGGATTCCACATTGCCAGCGTGTGGGTGACGTTTCTCATGTGCAGCATATAAAAGACTTTCCTAATCACTGCGGTGACATGTACAAATGGATGGTATTCTGAATTATTTTGTACGTTTTGACTCTTAAACTGCCGCTCTGTGACAAAAATGGAGGTGAGGTGGATGAGGAGGATAATTGGGTGACAAAGTTCAGGCGGGTGCTTTCCCCCGCATTTAATACGTTGAGTTCACTTTACATCATTTTAAGAACACCTCCATAATAGTCACCTTTGTGTCTTCTCCGTTCGTATCCGCACCTGCCTCGGCTTTACGCTGCGTTCTGAAGAAGAAACACTAGGCCGCGGGCAATTCTAATCACTGTTTATCGCTGCTCTATCATTAAGCTTTATGAGACAGGATGCAAGAACGTGTCTATGAGATGCCGAGTGTTCTTATTACGTGCTTGCTCGGCCTTGCCTTTCACTCAAGCACAGAGACTGGAGCTTTAAGAGAGGAAGTCGCCACTTCCCCTGCATTCTTTCAGCAGCGCCGGCCACCCACCGCCAGAAAATTGCCCCAAGTGCTAAAAAAAAAGGAGAAACAATAAGGATTCGTCATGCAGCCATATTTACCACCCAAAACAAACAATTGTACAGTAATTACAGTACAATTGCCCGTATATAAGAGACACGGCAGTAGACAAAACAGAAATTTGAGACTCAAATTGATATGTCAGGGTTATATATAAAAAATAGGATTTGATTTTTTTTCCTTTGAGAAGTAGATTAGGCAGTGACTACGTAAGCCATCAAAAGAAACTTGACACAGTTTAGTTCAGCATCAGAACAACGTTTGGAAACACAAGCAAAAGGACGGTATTACATTTTGGGAATCGATGGACACAACAATAGCGGGTGTTGTACAGGGTTCTCTTTTAACATTAACCTGAGCCTGGATTGGTGACAAAGGCTCACTGTGCTGCGAATCCTATACCCTCATTTTCTATACAGCTGTCTTCAGGCTGATGACCTCAAACATCAGAGCAAGAAAGCCCCATTTGATTTCAAGACACTTTTTACAAGTATTATTCACACTTTTACTTCTTTCGTACGTCCTATGCCTCAGTGGCTCTGCAGTGCGATGAGGGAAATTATAGGCCTAGGAACATTTGCACCGCTTTGGCTACAATTAGACTTCATTTTAATTAAAGAAACAGAGTGCCAATTAGCCTTGCGAACCGAGACAGAGAAAAGACGAGGGAGGTGGGAGATGTTTTAACATGCTTTTAAGTAAAAGATCGAAAAACTCGAATCATGTTAACTGTAATAGAGTTAAAAAGAGTAGAAAGTGTGTTGCCAACATATATCTAAATTAATCACTTACAAAACCAACAATATTCATATCTGAAAAAGAGCAGTCGGTGTCTCACAACGTAGCAAAGTATTCCATAAATTTGCAATTAAAATGAGCTCACACAGAAATATTATATTTTTCTGCTCAAAGACACCACTCTGAATATTTGTCCCGTTTCCTGAGGCGCTAAAGTCAGGTTTTATATGAGCATTATAATCCTCCAGGTATCACTCACAACCCTCTCGGAGATTAATGCCAACACGTTTTTAAGTTTTGTAAAGTTAATATGCTAACACCAAGTGCGCTTTGGGATGTTCGGTTCTGGTGCCTTAAAGCAATTTCAAACATCAATATAAATGTCTTTGGTCATTGCTTACACATTATCATTGCAAGTGTAGTTTTCATGGTGATAGATTCAGACAGCTCATCACTGCTTTGTATAACAATGGGAGGTGTTGTTATGAGCCAATCAGCAAATACATTTGAACATTTAGTTGAAGTACAATACAAACGATTGTTACATGCTGTGGTAGAGCTTAGATTAAATGAAAAGTGTGTTATTCAGGCTGTAATGTAAAGAGAGTAAGCAAGTGATTTAGGGGCCGTTTACACTAAACGCTGGTCAGAAAAAAATAGCGGTCGCCAATTTCCATTGATACGACGTTACACACTGCATTCACACAGAGCCACCCAAAACAAAGTACATATGTCAAATGCCAAAATTTAGCTATGGATACAATGACTTAAATTTTGCTTTGTTAAAATAATACCCACTTCTCTTCTACAAACACTGCCCTCTAAATCTTGCATTTGGATGTCCTTCACCTCTGGGTTATCTACCACTGTGCACACATAAATCCTGCCATGTCAAATGCTCAAACTTTCCCGTCACGTGTTTCCATTGTTTCGGTGAGTGTGAGCATGATAGAGAACGTAAATGTTTAAAAGTTAATGGGCTGGATGTGGGTTTGTCAGAGAGAGTTGTGTCTATTGGGATCAGACCTCGGTTTCCTGTAGCTGCTGTCCCTTTCCTGTCTCCTGGTCTTTGGTGGAGGGTCAGCCCAGTAGCTAAACATGCACATCTTTCACCGCAGTCACTCCACTAATCACTGTTTTAACTTTTTCAACTACAGTTATAACAAAAGCCTCCCAGGGAACTTCTCCCAGGGAAAAGTCTTACTTATGTATGTGTGTGTCGAAAAGGGCAAAGTGAATGAGAGGTGTTAATGGTTGACACTGTATTTTGTTCTGCTTTTGCATATGAATTGCTCTTGTGCTTGGTCGGCGTCCCAGGACAGGATGTGTGGCCTAGTTAAGGGAGGAAGCCTCAAACTGGACAGTAACCAAAGACACTAGCGGCGAGAGCATCAACAAAGCTGTGAACGGCAGCCACTGACCCAGAGCAGTGAGGATTAAGTACACATCTCTGATAACTGACCTCTGGATGTTTTGGCTAAAGTTTACACAGTCGTTGGACATCCACTAGACACACTATTCCTTTAATGATTTCCTTTTGATGTTTTTGATTTTCACTGTTGTTGAGGATGTCTGCTTTTCCCAGGTATATTAATCTCCAAGGTCAAAACATAGAGCATACAGTACAAATAAATCCATCTTGCTCATACAAGAGATTTCTGGTTGTTGTTCAGATGAAATTTATGTTCTACTCCCTGGGAAATAACCATATTAATCTTCTCTAATTTTAGCTCAGCCGTACATTTTTAAAACAAAGGAAAAATGGGAACAAAGAACTTTCTTTCCCCCAGTTTTTGGCATAAGTTAATAGTATTACCATTAGAGAACGATATGTAATTGGAGTGGATTTCAGGGTGAATTACTTCAGTTCTGACCTTTGTATAAGAAGGGGGTCAACACAAGGTTAGGGGAATATGAGAACTCTACTAGGTTCAGTGGTGTTTTTTAAGCACCGCCTTCAAGTAATGAGTCTTGACCCACAGTGTCAACTGCTGAGCGCTGCTTGTACATCTTGGACTCAAATAGCATTTTTCTCAAGACAAACGAAATACTCTGACTGTGAGTTCAGCAGTTCCCAAAAGTCCAGAACAGAAAGGTGGGTTGTATGCTTTCAAGAAAAAAAACTTTAGTCACAGACTTGGTTTAAATGGTAATCATTGACTACTAAGATGTCCCAAATAAGAAATCCAAAGGCTAAACATTTAATGGCCAACACTGTCTTGCAAATGATTGATTTAAATGTGTTTCCTTTAGAGCACATTTCTCTTCTTTGGGATATTGATTGGCACTAGAGTGAATTCACCTCCCGCTACTTCCAATTATGGGCAGCACTTTCTCTAACTCTCTTCAAAAATAACCGTGAAAGAACAGTGAAAAACTAAAAGGCTTCGGGAGAACACTGTTGCAGGCAACACCAACTCCCTGGTGGCATCCTGGTGCAGGAGCCTTTGAGATGAGGAGGGAATTAAGAGCAAGTTAAAAATATATTCCTTTAAATGATTAGGTTTGTGTTTCTACTGCTTTTAAATAAAATATACGACTGTAAAGAGATGACAACTGATTTAGAAAGAGACAAACCAAAAGGACCATGCTCTATTGATTTGTGGGCTTAACAATGAGATTTATCAATCCCACTGACACTAAATGAGTTACTGCACTCGCATAGATTGTGAAGAATATGGATGTAAGACCTAGTCTTCATGAAGCCTATTCAAACCCCATTTTGTACACTTTACAATTAATTAGTTGAGTATTTATAACAACTTAATAAATCCTTCTTTCATCATTTACAAAGCATTAATCTATCAATAATCATCACTATTACGTTATAAACATTATTATAAATGTTTTAGTCTTAACCATAAACCCATGTAAAATTACACATTAATGATATTTCAGCATCTATTACTAGTTTATTAATGAACTAATTGTTATCTACTCATCTATTAATGCTTAACTACTGTTTTATTGTGTGAGCTATTCTAAAGTGTTACCCCCCATTTAGCTTAGGTGTTAGCTGTGTCGTTAGCATTAGCTGTTTATTGTGCTATTAGGTTAAAGTGGGTCACATATTGATAACACTTTTAAGAAAAATATGCACAATCTTACTGAAGAAATATGACATTGTCTTTGATTTAGTATGCAACCTGCACACACAAAGAGTGTGAACACAGCAGAGCTTTTGAATATTTAAAATTCACAGTGTAACCTCCTAAAAGCTTGGAAACTTTTCTCACATCTTTGAAATAAGACCTTGATGTTCAAGATTAAAAAGCAGGTGTATTCTCCAACAGATGTGCGCATAGCACTTGGTCATGAAAGACAATTGCACCTGCGCGTTTAGTCGTGCTTTGAGGCTCAACTTTTTCAGATGACGTCAAAAAGGTTGCATTGTGTCAAGCTGTCAATTAGCGAGCTGCTGAAATAAACAAAAGCACCTAGGGAGAAAGGCTTGTTCATTACAACACTGTGGAATGATTTGAGGAGAGCTACCTGCACCATCTGCAGATATTTAACTCATCGATATCAGAAGAATATGGGACATCAACGTTAGCCCACTCTACTCACATTAGCCGAGAATCTCGCCGAGATGTCTGCAGACACAAATACAAACAACTAAATACAGTTTGAATTAACATTTTATAGTACCCCATCCTGCCCCTCATCATTGAGTAATATTGCAAATATGTTTTGCTAATATCGTACAGCCCAGTGGTAACTTCAACTTCAGTGGAGACTCAGGAAAGAAACGATTGATAAAAGCATTTTGTAAACCTCCCAGGTCTACGCCTGAAGCGCACATTCAGTTTGTGTTCTTTATAGAAACCAACAACAAAACAGGCGTCAGATTTGCTCTCATCTTTACAGGAGGCTTGAAGGCAGCTCAACACAACTATATGTGTCATCACTACAAAAGCACCCTGGGAAATGGTATGTTTCCTCCTTTCAAACACTACTTGCTCCTTTGTGGCGATTGCAGGGAGGTGAAAGGTCACGGTCAGTCATAGTAAAGTAGATACTGTGGACTCCTGCAGTGCTAAAAGCTAGATAATCTTCCAAAGCAGCAGGTGATACACACCCTGCCATGTTTGGGGTTTCTTCAAATAAAGAGAAGAGTGAATTTGACAGATGGACAGCTACAGGTTAATTTTTTTCATATGTGGGTCTTCTGCTCTTGACAATTTATGTTTGGAGCGGAAACATAAACATTATAGAGCAGAAGGAGCAAACTAACTGACATCTGTTCGAAAAAAACAAGCCATGGAAATGTGTGACCTGTCTTTTTTCAAACATAGCTTGAAGAAAAACCCGCACAGCTTGCGATCCATCTAACAAACCCTCCATGAGCCCCAAAAATGTCTACTGCTGTACTTAAAACAGCATTTTATCAAAGCTCTTTACTAAAGCGGAATCTACAATCCATTTTGGGAAGAAGAAAAAAAAACTTGCTGAAGAAATGCGTGTATGCAGACACAGACAGAGCTCTCAGTGACTAATCTGCAGTGGGAGGTGGACAGCTTGAAGCTAACAGTGCAGACTCCAGCTAAATAAACCATCCAAGGATTGACACATCTAAGTAGAGACACAGGAGAAAGGACTCTGAGTGAGATTTCTCTTTTATTCTGACAGAAGATGCTTTAAACCTACACAATGGACACATCTAGAGCTAAAGCTAATACTGTTCAGTCCATGCATTGCTCTGACAAGCACCCAACTGAAGTTTGTGTTTGGTGTTGGCTAATACTGAGGACAAAGATAGACTCTTCTTTGAGATGACAATCAGAATATGAACAGCCTCATTTCCCCTCCTCAGCCAGTCATATTATGTTTTCAGCAGGAGGTACATTCACAGGTTTACAAACAGTTTGAATTTCAAAACCACACTTTTCTACAATCACTGAAAAAAATTACCCAGTTCAGAATGATGGCTGTACTTCATGATTGGATGAAGATGAGGAGAGCAAGCAATCAACTATCACTGACGCAAAAGTGGAATCTAAGAACATGAGGAATGGCACGAGCTCAAAATCATTTTCTGCAGCACACATGAAGACAGAGAAGGTGTCGAATGCTTCTTTAACACAAGTGACCCACTCCTTTTGGAGCAGCTTTAGCTCTGTGGAGGCTGTCGGGGGGCAGCCAGCACAGGAATGCCTCTGCGCTGCCATATATAGCAGAGCCCACTTGGTTCAGTGCGGTATATGAAGACAGGCCCTGGGAGACTTACCGGAGCCGTGTGCACGCATAAAGGTGGAAGCAACTACGCATTTGTGTTCTCCGTCAAACCTAGCATGACTGCATTTTCACATAAAACCGGTATATCAAACGCTAAATTTAGGTCAAGCCATGGCGTGTGGAGGAAAATATTCCAGGCTCAAATGGAATGAACTCAAGTGACGGTGCATGCTTCAAGTGGAGAATTTTTACATCCAGGTTTTCTTTTTCAATCAATTCTTGCACACCGCCTTCAGACATGTTACTCTAAAAAAAAGAACATCATAATGACTGTCGTGATATAAGCCCGTTTTGTCTTTTAATTAAAGGCCTTTAAATCACTTTCATATGTCCAGTCTCTCAAATACCCCTCTAATTCATGGTTGATTACAGAATGCAAATAGGCGACATACATATTTAGTTCATTACGTGGAGTGCACCTTGCACGCCCCTTATGCACTCATTTGTTTCTGTTTGGTTAGACTCACGCCAGTCTTGCCATCTCTCCTTGACTCACTTCAAAGCGCGGCCCATCCCTCTAAGAGTGCCATTCTCCTTGGTGCTTATGGCTGATAGGCTGTGGCCTCATTCCCTCTCTGCTGCCGCCTGTCCCCATTGTGTCCCACTCCGGCGGAGGAGCGTGTGGGTGGAGGACAGACTGGCTCTCCAAAATGAATGGCTGACACAGATGTATGGGCTGGGGGTGTATCTTCTCACCGACCTAACTACCATCCACCTGCAATCGCGCACGGCCATATGCATCCTCGCAGCGCCGGGGTAAGCGGGGAGCGAGGCGCCAACTGAGGGTACTTGTGGCACTCAGACGCCTGTTTAACTCTTGAGGAAGCTAATCATCGGATTGAGGTGCTGTGGATGATGGGCTACAGGCTTTCAAAAAGGAAGGGGGGGGTTGCTTTAAATGCAAATCCCTTTCTTATAAAAATCGGTTCCGTTTAAAAGGATTTCTGGGAAACGATCCACATTTCCACGGCAGGGGAGACAGTCAGCAAGAGAAAACAGCATAGCACCAGTCAAACATCAAGGAGACAGAGGACGTGGAAAGAGTAGCAAAAGAAAAGGCTACATGTCTAAAAAAGAAGGGAATGAGGCTCAAGTAAGGCCTCTTAGCTCTGGAATAAAAACACCCTTTCTACATTTACTGATTGAAGACACTTGTGTTTGAGTTCAAAACGCACCAGCCATCACACAACTGTTCCAAGTGAAGGGATATCTTCAGTGACTCACAAATTGAGAAACTGCTACAGAAATGACTGGAGTGGGCTATTTATCGAACTGTATTGAACTTATCTTGCGATACATTATTGTGATATTTAAAGGCTATTTAAAGTGGGAAGAGTGGCAGTTGAGAGATGGGTTAAATATCATAAGTCTACAAAGCAGTGAATAATTTATGCCAATTATTTTTCATTTCTACTCATAAAGACATTGCGGCGCATTACCAGAGGTTCTACTTAAACCCACAAGATCGACAAACGTCTTCCAGCAGAAAAAAAAAACAGGTGCTATTACCCACATTTTGGCAAACAATTACAGAAACAGTCCCCTGAATGTTGTGTTTAACATTTAACTAGCTGGAAGTGGGCAAAGCTGCAGCATTTTGTCTCTTCTTTTGCAAAGCAATATACAGATGTGAGCAGGCCAACCCAGCTGCCTCCACAAAAATACCAGCACCAATCAACGGTGGAGCATAAGATCTGAATACATTAGTTATTCCTGTTCACAGTGGGGTATTTGCAAAGAGCAATGACGATTACAGAAAGTTTATCCTTGTGGGCAAACGTTGGCGTCTTTGTCAACACGTTACAATGCAATACATCAGGTCATATTTCACACCGTTTTTGTATGAAAATAACGTCAGTGTAGCAGAGACATATTTTCATGCTCATTAGTCCCACCTTGCCTCTGGCCTACCTACAGCTCACTTTGCAGACTGGAGAATTGGTTCCTGTCCAAAAGAAAGGTGTTATGTAACCTTTTTCATTTTGGCTGGGTTTGGTCTGAGACAGCCTCATGCGGAATAAACAACTGCTGTGTGGAGCTGGCACAAGACAGGTTGATGCTTCAACCCCTTTTCCATCACTCCCAAGCTTCAAACTATTGTCAGCGCTCTTCAGCAATGAGACAGGGCCCCTCTAAACAAATTATGCTGGCTGTTGCACTCTGTAGAAAAGGATGACTAGTAAACAGAAGAATAGTAGCAGCTGCAGTAGCATCCCATTGTGTGCCATGACTTGCCAAAAAGATGTCACTAAAGAGCCACAGAAACTTCAGAGACTCTGCTAATTCCCCGCCAATTTGCATATGTAATAGGAGTTTCTTATGTGAAGTGACAGATTAACAGGCTCAGTCCTCACATCTGCTAAACCTCAGCTGACCACAAAGGTGATTTCAAATCCGTCACAGATGCCTTTAAGACACCAGATAAAAAAGAAGAGATGCTTTCTTCTCCGTGAGGGTGGAAAATTGTCTTTGTGTTGCCTAGATTGGGGCTCGACGAGACTGCATCACCTCTGCCAGTGCTTTTAATATCATTAAAGCTCTGAGTTGGAACAAGAGACTGCAAAGCTTTTGTCACAATGCTGCATCTTGTGTTTGGGAAAAGGATATGTGCGAAGAATAAAAAGGACCAGGCACAATAACAAAGTCTCAAGGCGGTGGAGTGAGTAGAATAAAACAGTGTAGCTCACATTTTAAAGTCATATGCACTATAAAATTGGAATAGATCTGTTAAAAAGGTATTTTCAGTTTTATATTTTTGTACACGATGTGTTTTATGTGTGGGGCAAGCCACTAAAGCGGTGTGGGTTTCTATGCACAAGACTTGGTGTGAGTCCTCCAGACTAATTTCCACCCAAAGCTTGTTATTAATTTCAAGCCAAGTAATTATCTGATCAAGAGGTCTGTGTTTTAATCTTTCACAGAGACAGAAGGAAAGGAGCGCCACGCGGTTATCAAGCAAGTGGTGTGTGTAAGTGAGTCATTTATCCTTTAGTTGGAAAAAGGAGGAGAGATTTGGCAACTGTGAGCTTCATTTTCCCTCCCATCAGTTCATTACAGTATTCCCTGTTAGGTGGAGAACAAGAGGGAGGATGATCCGGCGTGTATTTGGCAGAGGAGCAGCCCATTACCCAAGACTGGAATCTAGACGTCTTGTTCACACTTGGCGAGACACAGATGTTCTGGAGTTGGTCGACAAGGCACTACAACCCCTCGGATACCGCCTTGTTCACGCCTGTGGCCCACATTGTGCCTGAACTACACCTGTTTGGAAACATCACCAACCCTATCCATCATGAGAAGTGTTAGGCCGTTAGAGAGTTTTGATTCTAGTCCCTAAAACTTGAAGGCAACTCCTTATTTAGTCAAGCTTTGTCTATTAGACAAAAGGATTGGTATTGTCGAACTAGTGTTAAGTATTTGTATTTGGCAGATAAGGCTAACGCTAGCAGCTTTCATTTACTGTACCAGCTATTTGATTTTATATATATATATATATATATATTTATTTAAGGGAAGTAAAAATGAAACACAAAGCCACCAGCATAAACTAGCAGAAATCAAAATGACTCACTCATTGACTTATTTTTTGTCTAAGTTTGTCATTATTGAGGTTGCAGCTAATACAAAAGATTAGAATTTGGTCCAACATATGAAAACATTTTCTTGTGTGTCTGGCTGATAAAAATTGCAAAACTAATTCCCAAGCTTCTGTCAAAAAAGTACATTATCCATGTCCAATTTCATGTCGAAACATCTTGAATTGGGCATATGTGCACACAAGCGGCAAAACCCAACCATCACCCAACACCCTTCAGAAATCCATGGGTGTCATTCCATAAACTACACCCATGGGCTTTGAAAGTCTAGAGCATCAAGTCCGAAAATCCACTCCTCAAGAAAAGGCATGTGTGGCTGTAACAAAGTGACCAGCCTGAAACCAGACGCAGCTGACAGATTTGTGTTCCTGCCACAGAGTATGTGAAGTCAAGCATGCTCACGCTGTTCCTGTTTACAGCCAGTATCGATTGGATAAATATGAAAAGGCAGTTTTCTTCATTGTTCGAGGACTCATTGTTTTTGAGGCACACTGATTTTGTAAACTTGCAGTTTTTTTTGTCTTATTATTAAATACCTGCCGTCATAACAATTCATTGTGTTTGTATAAAATTTCACAAAGTGCAAAAAAGTTCCCAAACTCAAAAAAGACTTCTCAAAATAGCTACATAAGCTTAACACTCAAATAAGCACACGGGAAACAAGAACACCATTAATATCACAAAACAGCCGACAGACACAGCATTAAGCAAATTATACAGACATAATTTTTATGCTGATGACACTGAGCTTTATGGAAAGCCACCATTTTTCTCAAATCATCATTTCCCTCAGCATTATGACAGTTAATTAGAGTCTGTATCATCTGTCCTTCCAGGGTTCACAAAGCTGATCCAGGGCAATATCTAACTATTAAGATCAAGTCTGCTGTCTGAAACTAATGCAAATGATGCTCCGGACTTAGTATCTGCTGCAAGGCTTTACATTCATTCCCCATTTAACTCAATGCAAAAGCTGAAACGCCTTTTAAAATCTCCATCTGTATGTTACATCAGTGATGTGGCCCACAAGTAGTAGACATGACCACCTCAGCTCAGAGCAATCTCATCAGGCTTGTGTATTAGCTTCAATGCCAGAATGTTTTAGTATTGATTTTAGGGTAAACTTGTTAAGGGTCCCTCAGGAAGCAGCCCTGGGAACCTTTTGATGACTTCAAACTGAAAAGTAATTGCGGTGGGGTCTTAGAAATGGATTTCCTGAACATATCAAGAGGCCAAATGGACAGTTTTATTACCGGGGTGTCTACGCTCAGGAAGCCTATAACACAGGAAGATGGAGGTCCTTTTTATTTGGGTTATCCGTACAGCAGCAGCATCAGTG
The DNA here is from genome assembly GCA_024349245.1 of Neodontobutis hainanensis. Classification (NCBI taxonomy): domain Eukaryota; kingdom Metazoa; phylum Chordata; class Actinopteri; order Gobiiformes; family Odontobutidae; genus Neodontobutis; species Neodontobutis hainanensis. The sequence continues at coordinate 2,319,245 of JALDNG010000008.1, read as the reverse complement.
AGTTTTATTAGGTAAACTTATGAAATGCATTACTACTATACCACATGAAGAGAAATAATCAGGTTCACAATATAGTGATAGGGGCACATCTACACAAAAGTGGTTTTAATTGCTCCCATTTTGTTAATTTATTTTTTATTAATATAGCCACCATTGGCCCATCTTGAGAGTGGATTTTTTTTTTTTTTTTTTTTGCTGCAATCTTTAAGAGATGATTATTGTGTTGATTCAGTAAGAACAGTGCATTAATTTGAGATGCTTCAGTCAATATTGATCAGAGGCCAGAAAACCAGAAGTGACTTTTCAAAAAGTCTCCAGAGAGTGGACCAGAATCCTTTCCCTTACATTAACCAAAGAGAACATATATCCATCTTATATCCAGCTGTAATAAAACTGTATGAAGATTAAAATCAAACCAACACATGTTGAATGCATGAATAAAACAAGTAATGTTCACAAAGCTTACCTTCTTCTGCAAAGAACCGAGGAGTCCAGTCCAAGATGATACACCACATCAAGAAAACGCATCTGTGTGTCAGCTCCATTGTGGGGTAACAAAAGGGCAAAAAGTAAACTTTTGAATTAAATCAAAAGGCAGGAGGCACGGGCAACTCGGCTGTGCACTCACTGACCGCAAACCAGTCTGCATTTAAAGTGGACTTCTGTAGAGAGAGCCTCACACTGTGATCAAAACACCGCAGCAGAACACACACTTGGGCTAAGTGCACGCTTGTAATAATACACGGTAGATCGATGAGATAAGGAGCACGTTTAACAGCGTCGTTACCCGCCTGTTACTACAAACTTCTGATTGCCCAACTTCGCTTTGTGCGTGAAGTCCAGCCAGAGTAAGTGTGATAAAAACAACACAAGAGTCCCTCAGTCCTCGTCCAGCCCGGTCTTCTGTCAGTACAAGGGGAGCATGGTCCAAACTTGTTGTATCCTCTCAGATTATATCAGGTCTTTGTGCTCCTCCACACGACTTCTCCCAATCTCTGCCCTCAGCTCAGCTCAACGAGGGGGCTCAACACTGAATCCGCAACCAGGGCACCTCATGCATGCCTTTTAGGAGCTCCGGTAATCCTCATTATCAGACACTTCTTTTTTTCCTCCCACATCGCCTTGTCACGCCTCGCAAACAATCCTCCAAAGTCTTATCTGTGCCGCCTTACTCACCAGACTGTCGGGCTGCTCGGGGATACAGCCCAAGCTGCTGCTGGGGATATGTGCGACAGGTCTGGCTTGGCCCGTTTTCACACGCTAAATTAGCTCCAGACTGAGGCGCAATGTGCGGACAGTTTATTGGAAAAGTCAGCGGAGAGGACGCTCGGCGGAGAATAAAAGTTGTGCGCTGAAGTGGCTCGGACGGCTCTCTACAGTAATGTGGTCACCGAGGACTTGTGCTTCATCTCCGCATCAAACCCGGAGTCGAATGGCACCATCAAACTCCGCCCACCGTTTCCATGGCAGCATCATCAAGATCCCGTGAGAACTCAACAGAGAGACTTCCGGTGAAATATTTCATAATAAAATAAGAGCAATTTACATAAACGATTAAGCTATGCTTGCTTTTACTATTATTATCCATCCATAAAGGCCTAAGTTAATATAGCACACGTTACTGGTGATCGACTACACATAATTAGGAATCGTGCCTAGTTTCAAGCTATATTTTGGTTTTCATAACTGTAACATATTGTCTGGGGATAAAATAAAAACTACCAAAGGGTTTTATTTTGGTATAAAAATGTAATATTTGCCGGACGAGTTTGTAGTTTTGGTCTTTATCTTGACTTCAGGGAAACAATTTGGGCCACATCAACATGTCTTGGCATGCTGCTAAAACCGTTCAATGGGTTGAATTTGTAAATATGTAGTTTAGGTATCCACCTTCAGTTGCTTTGTGCCTAATGTTTAATTTTTTAAAGTTAATAATATAAAATTGTTTTGCAATGCATGTGATAACACTACAATTACTTTAACCATTTCCATATTAGTACTGTCTTTGTGAATTCTTATTGTCATAGAGGCTTTAACCCATACAGAACAGTAGGCTACCTTCCTCTGAAAGCTTGAGCCACAAATCAGATTGCCTCTGCGGGATAACCAACTTGACCTTTGAAGGACTCAGAGTGTCCTTATTGAGCTTCAAAGGACACAAATATAGTTCAACACTGGTTTCTCACTCAAGTCTACAAAGTAGAAGTCTGCAAAATGCAGATAGTCCAACTTAATATGCTTTACATTTGAATCACCTGAGTCAAGATCATAGCCCGCTGCCATACTGCCTTGGGCCGATAAGGCTCTTTACAGTCAGATGGAAAAATAGAGCGTTGCCAGCATTTGGAGGCTATAGAACTGCCCAGTCATGCAATTGTGCCACATTATGTGCTTTTTCAATGTCTCTCTCTGAATTCATCATATTTTTCTTCAAAACGAAACCTACAATACACATCAAAATGAGAAACATGACATTACAGATTCATTACATCAGAGTCGCAGCTCACCCTATTTCCTTATTTAATTAGTGGGACTTTTCCTCAAGGGGAACAGAATGAAATCACTTTTGAAGAATATCTGGCAAAAGACTGCAGCGAGAAAATGCTAATTTAAAGTCTAAATGACAAAGTGTAAATAACGCATTAGCAATTCAAGTCTACTAACAAGGACAGACCAATGTTTAATTTTGGTGCTGCTGAACTAGATTTCCTTTTCATATGGGTTCAACTTGTTTTTCTCTCTCAGTTCTCTCTCTCATTTCAAGTCCAAGTAATAAGAGAAAATTCTGACTTACATGCATTTTATGTAACATTTTGACCTCAATATGTGATTGATATTTCACTGAACAATTTTGAATGTGTTTGCAGATGGTCCAAGGCTCTACTTGAGCTCAAAATGATCAGGCCATATCTTTGTCTTCCTAATCAAATAGAAACCAGAGTTTGCTCCGTCAAAACAAACATGAGCTCAACTACTCAAGCAAACCTTTTCTCAAACATTACACTGTATAGCATCCATTACCCTAATCTCTTATCTTTGTTCTTGTCTGAGTGTTATATAACTGAATAGATACTCAAAACAGCATGCATAAAGATGGTGCTTAGGGGTATTCTAACCGCCAAAGCTGTCATATTCACTGTAGGCAACAAAAGTCTTCTTCATAAGCTTTAATCAGCCACTAACTTCCAGCACTGGTATAGGCAGCTGTGAGATTTTTAACAGAAAATAATGGTAAAAACTAATCAGACTGTTTCTCAAACACAGTTAAAATTTTTAACATCCAGTCTTTCATTTGGGGTGTCTCTTGAGTGCACAACTGAAGAGTTAAAGACAAGAGTGACCCTTTGAATGTGTGAAACCCTGCTGTTTCTGAGCGCATTTAGTGAAGCTATGTATTTTACGCACCATGCTGTCACACTCATGGTACCGATCATTGCACTGGAACAAGCGTGGAAGGAGAGCGGGTTCGACTGGGCCTCTACAACATGTTTCTAATATTCCTGCAGACAGACATGGTTAAGAGAACACGGCAAAGCATTTATCTTAAAAAGAATCAGATATTTCCTTTAGGAGCCGAGACACGAAGCTGAAAGGACGTTGAAACTATACACCACGTTCGGCTGGAGTCATGCTTATTTCATGTTTTCAAGGGGTTTTAAGAGGCTGTCTATTTTAACTCAACAATTTCCACTGCTTCTAGGGTAAAACATGAAACTGTCTCTTCAGCCACTGCAAAAGTTTTTTCAAAGCCTTTATTTTGGATTTAAGGTAGTGTAAGATTACTTACTCATCACCAGACATAGCTGATGTGTTATGAAAATATTCTAATCCTAGGCAAAGTCATTATTCCAATTTTGGGCTCACATGCCATTATACTACCACAAGCGCCCAACCCAAACTCATTTCAACTCTGCAAATATGAACTGCAGGTAATACTTTCAATATGACATGTTTTAATTAGCAGCAAAGGGACTAAGTTGTAAATCTGAATCAGAAAGAAATGTATCTATTTATTGAAATTTGTCACATTAATTTAAATTTTTTTGACATTTGAACAAAAGTGTGAGCCTGCCCATTTTTTATCTAAATTATATGCCTTAAAAGTCTCAAAGGAGCAGTGATGATTGTATCAGATGGAGCCAAGACCTATTTCATTAAATCCCCCCTCACTCTGAGAGCTTTGGAGGAAAACTGCAGGAGCCAGTATTATCTTGGTCTTTAAACTTAAGAAGGCATCTCTTTTCAAACAGCATAAAAACAGCATCTTAACCACAACAACAACAAAAAAGATCCCACATAACACCCCGCCGTGCACCAATCCAAGTGTGAATGATTTGTTCTTTATGTGGCCAGATAAAGAGAGCAGCAAAGACTAAAAAGTGCCACCACCCAAATTTCACTCAAAAAAAAAAAAAAGCCAAAATTGGAGTTGTCCAACACAAACAGTTTGATGGGTGCCAGCTGGGATTTTTCATTTCTAGGAGAAAGAGGTGAGCTGAAGAATGGCTGACTAGAAGACACAGCAGGCTCAAATGAATAATAAAATATGAACATGGGAAGAATTGTATTTGATTCTCGACTCCAGGCCAGAGCTGTCATGTTGTAATGAAGCTAACAAATGACGCTGACAACCTCCCGTGTGTAGCTAAAGTCACTGACAAAGTGACGTCCATTATCAGACATGGCTGTTATGTACCATTTACTTGGGTAGAAAATGTTTTTATTCACTCTCATTAGACTGAATGTGGTTAGTTAGTTTACAATCTACTATTTATTCAATGGTATATTTTGAAAAAGATACTGATTTGTCTTTGTGCTGGCTTTGGTGGTGCCAACATTTAAAAGTGGGGTTTATAGGCATCTTTCTCAGCTGAGCATAAACAAATTGGCTCTGTGGTTTCGGTATTAAAGTGGTTTCGCAAATCCTTGTTGAAACCCAGTCTCTAGAGTACAAACAAATCATTCACAGCATGAAAAACACATTGTTATTTGTATGTCTAATCACAAACAGTTAGAACAGGATACCATTACAAAAGAATTGCATCATTAGAAAACTGTCTCTTCGTGGTCAAATATTTTGGGGTCATTATGATTAAGCGCATAAGCTCTATTAATGCATGTCTAGGATTTCACAACTTGTCCGCATTTGTTTATTTTGGCTTATTTATTGACATTTTCATTGCAGCAGGGCTGGGAGGAAACAGCAAAGGTTCATGGTTGACTGATGTTGGTACTGCTTGAAACACCTCAGCTGCTGTGCCTCAGGTCCACTGATAATATTGACTTGAGCTGTGCTGGTCAGAGACATTTTGGTGCATTTTTGTTGAGGGAGTGCAATGTAACAACAGCGTTAAAATGATTTATGTAATTAAAGGATCCATATATTACATTTAGCCAAAAGGCTGAAGTGATTACTCTTTTAAAAGTTCTTATGGTTGCTTTTAGCAAGTTATGAAATCAGCCTTTGTTTTCAGTGGAGTTCTGAATTGGAAATTTGAAGTTAAATGTAATGGGTTAAATGTCTGTTTAATGTCTTGCTCTAGGAACCTATTGTTCAATTTTAAAAAAGTTAAAATGTAATTTAATAAACCTCACGCTCTCCTTTGTTTTCATCCTATATATACTAAATCATCTGGACATTGAGAAGACTGTTTAATAACTTACCCATTAATTGAAACATTGTTTTTAAGACATTTAATTACATCAACATAAACTGATAAAAGTCCATGGTTTTACATTATAAACACACAATATGGGACCGTACGCAGTGAGCCCCATTGTGTGCTTTTCAAAAGAGAAAATGGTTCCCCTGATGAGAGCTGGAGAGGTGGGGGAGCAACCAGCAAATAAGAGCCACAGCAAGTATTTGCAAATTCAGCTGCTGGGAGCTTGTATAAGCCACTTTATGTGGAGAAAGAGCGCCCTCTTCTGGTCATTCACTCTCACACTGATTTCTCCCTCGTGGCTCATGAAAAAAGGCAAAAATACTGTAATAATTTTCATCTAGAGTATAAAAAAAACAAACAAACGTTTGAGTCAAATTTCAGAAAGCATTTTTAAATTCATTTTATTATTTTATAGCTAATTTACAACAAGCGCTTCACTGAACTGGAACATTTTATTTTGCTTGATATTGTCATTGTTAAATATATTTTCTGCATCAGTTAACTTTGTTGTAACTTTGTAATCAGTCTTTTCTGTAAAAATTCATATATTTGATAAGGAATATCACACTATGATATGGATGGCTGAGAGATATTAAGAAATACATAGAACCCTCAAAAATGAAACTGAAAATATATTAATCCAGTCATGAATGTGACACCCACTGTGATTCTCTCTGTGTGTAAGTGTCAGTAAATGTTAGTGCTTGTGTGTGCATGTGTGTGTGTGTTGCCCACTCAAAGTGTGCACATGTAGTATCTGTGTTGGTGCAGTTCACTAGGCTGTGGCTCGAATGGATCCTTCTTTAACCACACAGCACCTCCGCAAAGACTATATTTACAGCATTTCTGGCCAAGACTCAAAACATCTCTGTGTAGAAAAAAAATAAAACATACAGACTCAAAACCAGTGACAATTTTAAATAAATAAATCAAAAAATAAAAACCCATTCACAAACTCCAGCCAATTCATCTTCAGCTGAAGCAAAAGTAATAAACAATAACTATGAATGATCACTTCGAGTAACACTTCCAGCTTATAATCCAAAACAAATTATATGTAAATACAAACACATGCTCAAAACTGTGGATACCCTTTGCTTATGCTCGCCGTCATCATCTGCTGATACCATAGACAATAGAAGATGACTGCACTTGAAAAAATAGGATGCAAAACATTGCACTGAGCAGAAGTAAAGTCTGATGGTAACACTGTCACCTTATTTGTGTTATTACCTCACCTACAGATGCACATCAAGAAAAGTAACAGTGTGTAAATAAAAACAATGAGACCAGAAGTATGACTGCTATTAATATTAACATTTTGTCAGTGAGAGACAATGGTTACACAGCCAAATGCACTCTTCTTCTAAAGTCTATGGTCAATATCTGTAGGATAAAATGCCTTCAGTGCATACATTATAAATACTGTTTTTTAATTTTTAAATCCATCTTCATTGCATAACATCATAGCAGTATTGCACTACATCTGTGCGTGTCTCACATTCTCACTCACACATACACACCATCCATTTATGTTTTGTACACAATAATCACCAGTGGATGTTATAAAGGATAGATATTCTCTTAATGTATCATTTATATATTTTAGACACAAAAATTCTCGTTACCCGCATACGCACACAAGCAGACGCACAGTCTCACAGACGCACACAGCTGCATTGTACAAGTGTTCAGTTCATTTCAACACGGACTAATATGTCAAGCTCTAGAGTGAGGTCTGCGTTACACTGAATGGTTATTTCTTGTAGCTTTTTGCTGCAACATTACGATGGGAATGTGAGTAAAGTCAACAACCAAACTATAACATTACCAAAATAAATCAGTGGAATATAGTTTGGAAGTGTTGATTTTTACAGACACAGTCCCCTTAGAAATAGGCATAAAAAAGATATATATATATTTCTATATATATTTATATATATAGGCCATTTATTCAATAAACATGATGTAGCTTCAATTTGTGTGGACACTAGAGGGAAAAGAAGAATAAAGTGGAAGTTAGAGAATAAAAGAAGACCTACTGTATTCCTCCCACACAGAGGACTTTCCACACGTCACAAGACCGTTAGTCACAGGCTTAACTTTGGAGGGGACACAGTGCAGTTAACATTTATTCTTTCCCTCTGCTTTGCAACACGCAGAATATACTTTTTCGATTATCACGTACTCTGTTTATCCAGTAAAGTAAATCTTGTTATTCACAAGGCTTTTTATACAATGGTTTGCTTAATGGCAAAATCATATACTAATTAAAAAACGGTCAGAAATATGTTACTTCTCATTTAATATAAACCCACAAATTTATAATCTTACAATTCTGTTTTTTTTTATTTTACTTGTGCATGTTTTACAGCAGCTAAGTCTACACAAATCTGCATTGGCATAATGGAAGGGGCTTTTGAAAATGTTTAGTATTGGTTGGGTTATGTCCCCTCCAATGTCTTGATTACGGCCTTAACAAACATACCCACACATAAACGCACACAGACACACACACACACACACAAATGCCATGGCTTTAACTGCTGCCACTAAAAACACTGTGTATGTCTGCAGCTGAGGAGGGATCAGTGGCTGTGGTGCGATGAAGCTCTGCTGCTTGTGCCTAGAGAGATAACATTCATCCTGGTTTCTGACGAATGGGTCAGAACAGCCAGTCCCCCTTTAGAGGAGTGTGCTAGGATACAGCTGAGGTTATACTCAATGTGTGTGTGTGTGTGTGTTTGTGGATGGCTGTGAGCGTGTGCATCGGAGAGCAGAGGCTAAACTATGTCAGAGCATCTACAGTACTCAGAAATGGCCTTATAATGAATTTTTACGTGTCTCTTCAAACTGTCCTTTGTAAGACATGCTATAAAACCCCTCCTTAACACATAAGTGAAAACCTACCTTCTCAGTGTCAATTTGTTTTTTTGTTTTTCATTCTGTTTATCCATAATGTGTCTATGTCTATGTCTCCTGCCTCCATTGTATTTGAAAATGCATGCACAAATTTAGCATATGTCTCTAATGTTATTTGAACTGCCTTTACTGCCTCACAGTAGTTAATTGTGTGAAAGTCTTGTTGGATTGAGCCAGTCTTGGTTTCTGAGAACCAAGAGGCGATTCATCAGAAAGGGGCTGAGCTGAGAAATGGCTCCAGGTAGAGAAGGATGGCAGAAAGTGGATTCAGAAGGCGCCCTTAAGGACTTCCCCCCTTCCCGTCCTGTGACAAGGCAGAGCTGGCAGGAGGATGACACAAAGTCAAGATATGATATAAAAGAAGGGACAGAGTCATTTTGGGCACCACTATCAATGATCAAGAGGAACAGGGAGACCTTGTGAATACTATTTCAAGTTCATCACTGTAAGGTCACCCTTTAGTAGGTTTCTAGCCCTGCTTACACCTAGTAACATGTATACACAAACAGCTGTGTGTAGATCCTGTTTAAAGTGGAGTGTTCACACAAGGCATCAAAATGTTTACAAAATTCACAAACTTTTTCAATTTGATTTCATATTTGGAATTGATCCTGCATCTACCATTTACACCCTCTAAAGCAGGTGGCACCAATTTTACGTCTCTAATGTTACAGTCTCTAACAAAGACACTAGGTTTGTCTAGATTGTTTGGCATTATTGAATCAACAAGGTTTAAGTTGTTTATTTTCCTACTTTTAACAGCTTTACTTAAAGCTATCCACTTGTGACCGTGATGCATTTTAAAGCAAAGTGTGAACAAGGCCTCAGATCTCAGTCAAGCCTCATTAAACTGGAATAGTGATGAAGTCTTCTCTCAGTCTCTTCCACTATAATTACACATGATGATGACTCAGAGTCTGCTTTAGTTTTTGGTATCGTTCGTTGCCTCCCTGTGGTCGTCTCTATCTTTCGCTCGGTTTTGTCTCGATATGCTTCGTTTGTCTGTGCCGCTCGTTGTGATTGCCTAAGCACTGACTTTGCTGGAGGACAGACGGACAGGCAGATGAAGCTGTCCCGGCTGTGAGGGTGACAGGTGGTGTCGGACGGTGGTGGTGAGGGGCGCGATGGTTGGACAGTGGCAACAGCATCACAGCCTCTCCCGAGTGGGGATCCAGATGTAAGGCCCTGATTGCTCCTCGATCACTGTCTTTACTTTGTGATAGACCTCTTCAAAGCTGTCTCCCTCCACGACAGCTGCAGCAGGAAGCAGGATGGAAAAAGGAAACAGAGTGGCAATGAGCAAATAGCGTAATGCAAAGGACAGATGCAGCAGCAAAAGGAGAAAGATGTTACTTTTAAAAATGAATACAGCACAGCTTGACGATTTGAGTACATTATTAGAGTGAAAAATCTGGAAAAAGTCTTCAGTGACATTTACAAAATTTTTCTTTTATTTTTACAGTTTATTTTTGCATGCACATATTGTTTGTTAAATGATTTCATCGTCAGCATCTGTTCATATTTTTTTTATACAGAAACCAGTCTAATGTAATATATCAGTTCCATCAGTTTCTGTCGGCCCTGAAAGCTTCTTTTAAATGTTACAGAGCCCAGCGTTATCCAAATAGGCCAGTATTTTGGCATTTAAATTCACATTTTAAACAAAGAAAATAATCTTTTGTGGGGAAAACTTGTTATATTTTTTGACATTTTGACCTTAAGACATTAAGAAAAACAAAATACATTGTCAAAATGGAAAGCAGATGAGATGAGTATGACAGCTAGTGAGAAATGTAAGCCTTTTTCATTCACCAACAGAGAAGTAAAACTAGGTTATAATAGACTGATCTGAAGGCTGTGTGGACAGGAGTTCTGTGGTGGTTTTGTGGATCTTACCTGTGAAACACTCTAGAAAGTCTTGTTCTAGTTTAAGAGCTCGGTCCATTCCTTTCCTGGCTTGTTCCTCAGTCAGTCGAGTGTTGATCTCCCTGTAAAAACAATCATTCATTACAAATATTTTAATAAAAGGAGTAATTTTAAATCATTTTCATGTATCATTTGAACATACAAGACATTTTCCAGAGACTTGGGCCTGACAAAGATGGCAATGGGATGGAGCTGAGCTGCTTGTAGTCTGCGCACTGCATTGGCTGATACATCCAGGATGCAGTGTTTGCCTTGCTAATTGTGCACAAAAAGAATCATAATTATTTACTTTGATTATTACATTTTCTGTGGGAGATATTTTGTAGTTTGTCACCATGTCATGTCCCACCTGCTCGGCCACCTCTCGGACACTCTGGACACTTGTGCCGTATAAATGGCTGTTGTACTGGCCCGCTTCAATAAAGCGATGGCTCTGGATGTCCTTCTCCATCTGTTCCCGTGAAGACACAAAGTGATAGTCCCTCCCATCCACCTCATACTCCCTCTTGGGCCGTGTGGTGTCTGTCAAAGCAAGTGACAAACCATTTAAACTTTTGTTTTGAAGGTTTAAAGCTATTTGTTTTCAGAGAGTGAGAATTATGCATTATGTCTTTAGCTGTAGGCCTAACACCTCAACCAGTCTTTTTATTTGACAACATAAATACTTACGTGGAACACAAGAGCCAAACTTATCAGGGAACTCAGACAACAGGTCATCATTCACCCTGTCTTTCACGGGACCCAGAATGATGATGGGCCGTGCGTAATTGACTTTAGAAAAAAGATAGAAAGAAAGATAGAAACATTTAGAAAGAGAACTCTCCTAACAATATTTCTTTTCACCTTACCTTCTACTTGAGTGACAGTTTCATAACTTTGTGAGGTTTTATCTCTCCCTGGAGAAGACACACAGAGGAATGGGTTACGTTTCTTCTGAATATGATAAAGATTTTGAGCACAATAACATGTATAAATGAATAGATCATTATTTGGGACACATTAAATAAAATGTGTTTATTTCTTATAACAATAATTATATTCTATTATAGTGCATTCTTAATTTATTCAGCAGTCTCAGTCTCCTTCCGCTCAGTCTCAAATTAACAATAAGGGTGACACATGTATTATATTTATGCACTTTATATATTTGCATACATTTTAGAGCTTGATAAATTACCTTGAGTGCCCAAACTGTCACGACCATGGTCCTGTAACAGAAACAAAAAAATATTTTTTCAGAGATGAGTTTGACTGAAGTTGCCTTATGTTATTAGTTCTGACTCATTTACCCTTTCTTTGGTGTTTACACGAGACCACTCTTTTCTCTCCACTCTAAAAAATGATAATACAAGAATCAGTATATTCAGTCATTTTAATCATTTTAAAAAGAGACAGCTCTTCTCTTATTAAGTCTTCAAATGGCCGTCTGACCTGTGCTTGCTGGGGATGAAGCCGACCTCCTCTGCCTCATTCTGGGGGCTGACCTTGCGTGCCTGCCACCACTCCTCATCTCCGCAGTCCAACACATGCAACACATCTCCAAACCTGAAGCTCAGAGCTTGACTGAGGAAGCCACAGTCTGCAGTTTTGTCATAATCAAAAAGAGCCCTGAGACACAAAACCCCTGCATTAGAGCTGCACATTTATCATTGTTAGACCGCTTGAACTTCATTAAAGATATAGTGTCCTTTTGTGCTAGCAATGTTTGCATGTCATAGTAACTTCCCAGTTACAATTGCATTATTCAACGAGAATCATACAGCATATTTTTTTTAATTAAACACCTCTGAATAGTGTTCTTTTATAATCTGTATAATTCAGCCATACTATGACTCTATAAACTCCTTATTAAGTTGTGTGGCTCACTTATAATCATGAAGGCTTATTGATTAGACTGTAAATTATTTGATATGCATTAACTTATGCATTAACGTCTTATTATCATATAAACTGTGCAATTTGCTTGTAATACATTTATTTTAAAAAAGTGAACCCCGGGAAGAATAGTCTTTACATGAAGACAAAATGGGGATAAACATAAACATAAATGTCCAGCTTCTTGTTATGGATGCACCAACAGTCTGTCTTTACAATTAAATGAGATACAGTACATGCCAGCACAGTCTGCAGATCTGGTAGAAAATTATGTTTTTGTAAATAAACATAACGCAACAATAAAATTACCTTACATAACTGTGAATGTTTTGCCACCTTCATAATTAAATGTTTAGCCCGAGAGGCATGTGCTTTAACATCTGGTTTTACAGCGACTGGGTAACAGCTTAGTGCTGGAAATGGATATTATAGTAGTAGGTGAATGTGCTTTACTGTTTCATAATGGTAGCAAACTAACTAAGGAATACTCCATTGTCCTGTATCTTATAAATATGACACCTGATATAAAAGCCTCTCTTTGGGTTGCTCCTTAGTGTTGTGGTCCCAGAGCCCATGCTGCTGTTCATCAGTTGTTCCCTCAAGTCATGGATTTTGGCTTCAAAACGGCTATACTCTAAAACATAAATTACAACGGTTCAATTAGGCGAAGAAGCACATACAAGCCCAATGGAATAGAGTGGGCTACACATTTTATAAACTGATAAATATTTCCACTGGTTAAGTCCAAAAAAGTAGTGGTTTTACCATCAGGTCTGTACTGGGCGATTATTGTCACAGTCTGGCCCGCATTTTTGAGTGCTGCAGCCGCCTGCTCATGTGTGGCCATACGCAGGTCAACACCATTCACCTGACACACACCAAACAACAATGTTTGCAATAAAACCAAAGAGCGCTGTTAAAATAGGTGACATGTGTATCATCAAAGACAGTCCTTACACTGAGGATCTGATCGCCCTTGTGCAGCTCTCCACTGAGGTCAGCTGGCCCGCCTGCCAGGATGAAGGAGATAAAGATGCCCTCGCCGTCCTCTCCTCCCACAATGTTGAACCCCAGGCCCGTCGAACCTCGATGGATCAAAACTCTTCGAGGCTCCCTTTAGATACGGAAGAAAACAGGTCACAAAAGAAAGCAGAATATATGGGAAATGTAAGGATTAATGATCAGTATATACCTGGGAATATCATCATCTCCCATCATGCCGTGCAGCACAGGAGAAAACCGACTTGGTGAGGTGGGGGTTAGGGCTTGTGGATAATCCGACCCTAGATAGTTTGGGTGGCTGAGATCTGTATCCATGTGGGAATATGCTAAAAAAAATGAAGACACATCAGATTTAATAAATGTGATTTACTGGACTGCATAAAGGGTATTTGCAGATAGTAGACCTGTAAAATGGAATTATTTATTCAGAAATATTTTTATAAATAACTCCAAAAAGTTATGTGTGGATAAATGTCTCTGTTTAAGACCTCCCATTCCTCTACACGCACATGAACTATTTGATTACTGTGCATTACATAGCACATTTTTTAAAGAAATCCACTGCCAGTGTGTTATAAAAGGAATATTATTTTGCTCCGAGGGCAACCTTTTATAAACAGACTGGTTTTGATCAGCACATTAACTTTTGTCTTCTTTGTTTTTTAAACCGAATCTCCTCAAAACAATATGTAAGACAAACACAATAACTGTGTGTGCATGAGTGAGAAAACCTTTAATCTGAGCAGTTACACAAAAATCTCACAGCTGTGACCAGTCAAGTTATTTTTTCTGACTTGTGTTAGTAATGAAAAGTGTTTTTGTTTGCAGTCTGGTAAAGAAAACCTTTGCTAGTGCAGAGGTGTGCTTACTGCTGGTGAGGTCTGGAGGGTTGTAGGAGTTGGTCAGGTACAAGTTGTTGGGCTTGGCCACCCGGAGGTACACAACCTCAGCTGTGTTCTTCAGAGCCCCCACCGCGTCCTCATGCATCACATCCTCCAGGCAAACATTGTTCACCTGATCAGAAGCACGAGCACAAGTTCAATTTATAAAAAAATCAAAGAAAAGTAGCATTTTTAAAATGCATTTTGCTTTTTCTTTTTACAAAAAGCCAGACGACTTACTCAGATTAAACAGACACTGAGCACAGTGATAGTGTTGGTTATAAGGAGCAGGTAGTTTCCAGGATTATAAGACACAATAAGATCCATGAGCATTTATGATAATAAGTTAGTCTTCAATAGGAGTGCCACTGAAAATGAATCCTGGACTTTGACACCATTTAGTTGAAATCAATCATTTTGACAATGATAAAGGTTGTGAGCATAACATGCAGAGCAGTGTCAGTCTTTTCCTGCAGATGGCAGTAATGCTGTCTTCATGCAAATATGGCATCTGGACAGTTTTATCCCATCCTACTCATCTATTAACATATTAATGAAAGCAATTCCAGGCCATGAAAACTGCTTTTATTTATCTTGGCTCTCTGCTTAAGCACACACATGCTTGTGTGCATGAGTGTGCAGTGAGACTGGGGCTGGAGCTGTAAGTGACATGAATATGTGTGGGCGCATTTCTGGATCTGAGTTTGGCAGCTAGTTATTATATATCTGAGTGACCGACCGCTAAGATCTTATCCCCGATCTGCAGACGCCCATCTTTATGAGCTGCTCCACCTTCGATGATCTTAGTGACATAGATACTGTTATCGCCTGGTATGTGCTGGTTGCCCACCCCTCCAGCGATGCTGAAACCTAAGCCTGGGAACAAAGAGGCATGAGAAGGAAGCAGGGAGAGAGAGAGCAAAGGAAGTAGAGGTTAATACAGAGCAAATTTACTAAATTCAAAGGGCAAAGCTTAGTTGCGTATAGGCATTTGTAATTCCACACAAAGGACACAGCCATGTCATACCCGTGCACACTTGAACCTACCTTTAGGGCCTTTGATGAGTTTGATTTCAGTCACTTTTTCTGCAGCAGGCTTTCTACGGAGAACGTAAAGGCGGACTATAGCACCTGCCTCCTTAAGAGCCTCTACAGCTTGGCTGTGTGTCACTTCCCTCACATCCACATCATTCACAAATAGGATGCAGTCATTCACACTGGTGGGTAGACAGAGAGACAGAGATTTGTGAGCAAAAACACCAAGTTTGTTTTCATATCAAGAAAGTGAATGTAATACACCACCACAAGAGACCCGGAGCACTCAATATGCAACAATAGCTCAATCAAAGATCTAATTTCACCGCAGGCATCATGCCTTCCCCCACATTCAGTGTCTAATATTGAGTAGGCAAGAAACCTCTGTGCTTTAGGTTACTCGGTTATGAGAGCTGTAGTGTTGCTCAGTGAAAGTTGAAAACACTTTTAAATCAGGGATATTACAGTTTACAGCAGGCACTTGGCCACAGGCCGCCCACTGCAGAGCAAACTACATCTCTGTTTGTTACCAGTTCAGGGAAAGGATGAGGGGTTGGTGTGTGATCTCAAAGTGGCAGGCAGTAGTACGGTAAAAACAAAACCACACAAAATCATTATGATTATGTTATATAAAACAAATTTTACAAATTTCCTGGCAGGATTTAGACCTGGTAAAAAATAAGTTTTACAATCTTTTCAGTAACTTGTTACTGAAAAAGTTGCTGGCTGTATGTGAGTGTGTACCTCAGCCTGCCGTCCTGAGCTGCAGCGCCGCCTGGTATGATTTTGGTGATGAAGATGCTGGGGTCGTCCCCCACATGGGGATTGTCTGTCCCCCCAGCTATGCTGAAGCCAAGGCCTGAGTTACCCTACAATAAATGAACACGTACAGTTGTTCTATTACATATTATTTAAATCAAACGAAACAACTATAAAAATGGACTCACTCTCTCCAGCGTAATCTCCTCATACTCGATTTCACCCTCTGTCCCATTTACCTGTTGGAAAATCATGTGTCTTTTACGGCTGCACAAGAAAACATGTAACATTCACCACTATGTTAAATATTTGAATAATGATGATATTTAAACACCCACTTGGGCCTATTTAAAAATAAATGCAATGTCCTGGACTACTGTTTTTGGTCACTTATTAAAGTTGGTTATTACTCTCTAGCCCAATGTAGTAAAAGTTTACTATTTATCCTAAAACATAACTTACACATCCAAAAGTTTTGTTCATAAAACTTTATTCAGACTAGTTCTTTGAATTTAGAATAATAGGTATCTGAAACAACAGCCTCACTCTTTTACTTTGGCTCACTTTTCTGGTGTCTAATTGGCCTTCTGCCCTCACATCACCTACACCTCTGCAATTAAAAAAGTCCCTGAGGACATTGGGAGGCTAAAAAAAATCTTCAGATTACCTTTTTTAGGTTGACCTAGAAAACAAACTTTAGTAGTGCTGTAGTGGTGCAATAATACTGATCTGAAAGAGCAGGCTTTTCTTTGAGAAAGCTGTGCATTTTTTAATCCATTAAAAAGTATAAGCTACTGTGTCTGAGGCCACCCAGAACTACAATAATGCATTTTCTGTTACTTTAATTAATATTATTCAAAGAATGGCTTCTATATTGATTTTTAACAATGAGCAGCATATCTTGCAAAAAAATTGAGAGACGGATAACACAAAATAAATATGACGGCAGTTCGGTAACAAATAAATTCAATAAAAGAAAGATTTAACATCATCCTTACATATGGGGAGCCATCAAGTGTGTCGGTGTTCACCACCACAGGAGGCGTGTTTCCCTGGAGAACACAGACAGACGAGTGTTATTAAGAAATAATGGTGAACAAGGCAGTTATTGGGGAAGGATATCCCTGAGCTGTGCGCTCCCGGCCCAGACTGATGGCTGTGTGAGCTCTTAGTTTTGATAACACTCCTTTCCCTTTGGGCTGGCTGTCACCCTGCTAGAGGATAGGGAGCATTTGTTAGTATCATCCATGAAGGACACACAAATTATTCATGCTAACTTGACGTTTTCTTTCTTTCACTAGATTGATGTAAAGCTTGTTTTATCAATGTGCCAAGTGGCTATCTGTTGAAGAGAGCATGCATCTAGAGCCGCCTCTCACCGCCCCCCCGACCACACTGACAGCACACAGTGACACGTCTCCCAGCACATTGCAGGAGAATCAGAAAACAGTACAATGGTAACAGACAGCTTGAATATTAACAACCAAAACAAAGTAACTCTTTTTTGTAGTTGATGAAGTGTTTTGACAATTTGATTCTCAGCTATATTTTATCATGGAAGGATTGTACAAAGTGTAAAGCCACACAGAATGACATCAGAAACAAGGATGTGGAAAATAATCAAATGAAATTGTGAACACCGGCTGGAATGTGGCAACATACAAGAAATGACAGCATGCTCATTTATGCATTTTGTTCTGTTAAGAATTTTATTTTATTCTCGTAGCTCTATATTTTATCACAATACTCAACTTCTTGTTTCCATATCTGTTTTGGACCAAGTATTAGAAAAACAATGTGCATCAATAACCTGATCTTAATTGATATGTCAGTGCACAAAACAACAGTCAATGTTCATTTACAATGAAGTTTCATGAGGTTCATCTTGATTTAAATAAAGGGCAAGACGTCAGTAACTGTATTTACTGTAGCTATAAAGAAATATGCTAAGGTGTGCGAAGAAAATATAAATCTATAACAAACGAGATCTATATGACTACAAGAGGATAAGGTATAATTGTATTTGCTATAATACTACGAAAACTAAACTTCAGCTACGTATGTGTGTTACGCAACTGTAACTGTGTGTCTGAGCAAACAGCAGTTCACAGTGAAATATGGTGGTGTTCAAAGTAGTCCATTACAGCAAAAATACAGTAAAAAAGGTTTTGGACACCCTTAAAATTTTACAAAATCATGAAATATTTGTGGAAAATTATTTTTTGGGATCCAAAAGGTGTGGCTACATATGACACAAATTATATTTTTTTGTTTATTGCTCAAGAAAAACTAATGAAACTAAATTCTTGTCAGTTTCAATATAACAAATAACTGAGAATGTGTTCAAAACTGGATAAAAAATAAATAATAAAATAATAAAAAATAAACCATCACATCATCAAATTAATATTTAGAAGTCTTGAAGAGTGATTGTTCCACCACTGTAGTCCACTTTAAAAGGGTGGAAAAACAATAAAACAATAAAACAACACACTAGCTACTACGTTGGCACCAGGAGTTGAATATACATTATATAAACACACCATCCATTTCTGTTATGGACCTACCATAAAAATACACTATTTATCAATGCCTTACAAAATAAAAAATATATCAATGCACAATAGAAAGTATTCAGCTATTCTTTTCGAAGACCAGAGCCCTTGTGCAGATCCTTGCTGTAGCTGTGTCCAACGGGCCGTGCTGCTGAACATTACGTCAAATTCATCCTTATCTAGAGACAGAAATAATGAGTATAGCCAACAGAAATCTAAGCTCAGCGCCAGGCAGTTTTCCTGCAGGGATTTTGACAAAGCCTCCTCTCCTTCTCTCTCTGCTCTGTCAAGTCACTGCACATCAAGCTTGTGAGGATTTACTGTGTTTGGCTGCTGCCGCCCACCTATATTATAACACCAACCTATTCAACTAACTCCTTTTACTGCTGCTGGTGGCGCTCACATCCATCCACGCCCGTACCTTTACTGTATAGTAGACATCCTGATGGATTAATATGCAGCATAAATGTTGTAATAATTTAGACTAGAATAAATAGATCTGTGATGAGTAAGGCCTAAAACTGTATGGTGTACTTTGTAACTCACACAATCTGGGCCACATGACAAAAATAACATCATAGACCTAACAGTCATATGGGAATGAACTGTTTTAATATAAAGTGTAATTTTTAATAGAACTCAATTACATGCTGTTCAATCACTTTTGTGACTTTTCTGACATGTGAGCTGTAACTACTGTTAGTCTACGAGATTAAAAGGCCAGCAGTAACCCTTACAACCTATTCATGCTATAAATGTGCTCTCCTCGCCGCCAGCATTGATTGTTAAATTGTTACTGTTAGAGAGAAAAATGCCAATATTGTTAATGAGAAGCTGAGCTGGACACTACCCAAACGCTGCATTAGTGAGTCTATAACGCAGCGTGTCCTGCACACCTTGCAGAAGCTGGAGAGGCTTTAACACATAACAGCGACCCGCTAACAAGTAAACAAATGACCTTTGTAGAAATATGCGACGTGTAAACCTTTGTCAGCAGGTGAGTGAATTTAGATTTAGAAAAACACAACTCCAGACTGACCCTCACCTCAGGGATTTACAGAACAATTGGGGGGATTTGAGACAAGAGAGTGGTGTAGTGTGTTATAGGAAGGTGCAATTTTGTGAGTCAGCTCAGCTCGTCCAGGATTTTGTAACAGGATACTAAGCCAAATGTGTTTGTGTGCGTGGGTTCTAGTAATGTGTGTTGAGTCTAGATGAGAAAGAGGTTAATTTGTGTCTCCATTTAGGCACAATGCTCACATAATTTGTTTCCTATTGAATCATGTGTAATTTTGTGGAGCACAAGGGAAGATTATAGCCTTGTGTTTGTGAGGATGTGGAGTGAGGTCATTTACTGTTTGTTGCAGCTTTAAATGGAAAAGGGAAGATAGAAACTGTATTAAGGCCAGATACACATCTTTCCCCAAACATGCAGCCTGAGCAGCACTGATTAGCATTTATAAATTTGATTTTAAACACATGATCACCTAGGCTCATCTTTTTAAATGAACCACAGTCAGAGTTGTGTTTGCAAACACTAAATAAAAGTACCCTAGATTCCAGAACAGATTTTAAAAGAGTGCCTACCCTCTTATAATGTCGACGTTTCTTGGCTTTCCGTACATTTTCGAAGAAGCGGGAACCCATCTTTTTGGCGTACCACACGGACATGAACATTTTGCCAAAATATTGACACTGATGATGTAAAAAATGGCCCTGTTAACATCCAAAAATGACATACAAGCTCCCACTATACAGAGTGTGTGGCACTACTCTTGAGCTGATTGCTTAAGGAATTTCTCAGATGCATCATGTCAGAGTGAGTTGAGAAACCAGTTAGATTTCTTTTTAGATCAGCTTTTAAAAGGACATCATCAAAACAGAAACATAGCAGCAGAATGAATCTCCTAAACAAGGATAAATCCAGATTGGTAGAAGAAACATTCAGTAGTGCTTTCCTGCTCAATCGATGCTGGAGACTTCAAACCATCCTCCAAATAGAGACAAAAATGACTCATCAATGTAAAGGATCATGTGATTCTGAGTTTTCCCGCCTTAGGATTGCACCCATCCAGATGCAGGAATTAGGATTGCCATGAATATCCTTCATCTCTGTCATGTCTTTTAGTGGACTGCGTTAGGCTGGTCCCAGCCGATGCTCTGTGCTCCCAAAGAATGCAGTTCATATTTTCTGCTGCTACTGTTCTGGGCACCCCTCCCACCCCCGCTTCTGAGAAAGAAAGGCAAGAGGAGTGGAGCAAGAAAGTTTGATGGCAATTACTTAGCTGTCTCTCTGTATAATGTCGGCAGTGCTGATGTGAGAGGGGAGAGAAACACTTTGGCTGAACCTGGACGGACGAGCAGCTACAAAAAAAACTTTGCTTGTACCTCAGAGCATTTTAAACTGAGAGAGGGCTCGAGGCCCGTAGGTCCTGGTTCTTGAGCCAGTCAGCCAGAACGATAGATTTAAGTGGAGTAGTGGCAGCATTGGGGAATAAACTGGTTGACCTTAGGCCATTTTATTTTTTTTCAACAAAGTTAACCCTTGACATATTACATAGTTTATGTGTATTTTACATTTCCTGATGTAATAAAACCTCGTTTGTATGTTGCAGTAGAAATGATACCATGCAGTGGGTATGGTTCCTTACCCAGTTCTCTCAATGGTCTGGTTAGTTACAGTAATCAGTTTCTAGAGGTACAGCAAAATAAACAGTCTCTACACAAATTAACCACTGTAAATTACTATAAACATCTTCAAAGCTAAGCCATTTTGTTTTTTAAACCATGAACGGAAAATCCTAATGCACTAAAGAGAAAACATTATATTTTTTGCTTAAAGAATATATTTTAAACTGTGTTTAAGCGTGCTGAAGCTATATGAACTCACAATTGCTTAACGTTGTGTTCTTTCACATCTCACTTAAACTAGAAGACAGATGGACGGACAGGCTTGTTACACACAGGCACAACGCACAGACTTATGTAAGGACATGCTGAAGGACAAGCTGTCAGCTGACATTCTCATTTTGTTCAATAAAAAAATCCTCCTTCTACCTATCTCATCTCCTTATCCGTCCTCGTCATGAGGCCCACTCTATCTGTCTCAGTCCGCCATTCAGCTTTAACTGCACTCTCTTCCTCTGTAGCCTGCATATTTCCCCTCCCTTCCTCTGTCTGTCCCTGAGGACCTGAGCTGCTGCTGCTGCACAGTAATTACACCGGAGCTGCAGGGAAATATTTAAACATTTATTAAAGAAAAGTAAGGAGGACAGAGAAAATGAAGATAGAGTGATAGCAGCCAGACAAGAGTGAAGAGAGGATAATGGAGAGCTCTTGGGAAAACAATATAATTGAATACTTATACTAAAAGCATTTTTGATAAATGTCAAAGTGAAGAAGTGTTGTGTGAAAAGTGTATACAGGAACATTTTGATAAGTGATAAGCATTCCCCTTTGATTTATACAACGTGTGTAACATAAACTGGATGACCGGGGTCTTCCTTCAGCTTCTCCTAGCTTCAAAGTCAACGTCTTGTAATATTTTCAGCAAAAGAGCCACAGTGTGTCAAGGTAAAAGTACTTTTTGTGTTGTTAAAAAACAACCCTGACTATACTTCAACACAAATCTCCGTCAACAAAGTCAAAGATAGACGGTGCTTTGGTTAAGTCAATAGGATCAGAAAGGGATATTCAGAAATTGTAAGGATGTGTGGCGTTTAGCGCATTCTGATTACATTATTCCCAAAGTGAAAAAGGGCAGTGATTTCACACTGGAGGACCTCTATGCTAAATCATCTACATAACCTACGGACCTGTTCTTACTGTGCCAAACCATTGCAGTACTGCCACAGACAATGCTTGCTGTAAATCAATGGCGGCTCGAGTGGAACTGGCCCACACCATTAAGGCAATAAAGCGACAGACTGACAACACCGCCTACACATTAATGACAAGCACTAGACCAGCTGCAAAGACATCTATATGTGTAGGAGATGCTGCAATGCATCTTGGAAGCTCGACATATTTCATTGGGCTGGCGTGGAAAATTGGCTCCATGCATTTGTTGACACAAGAACCGGCCACATGAGTGAATGCATATGAACACATTACTCTTACTCCTGGCAGGGCACTGATTGGACCATATGGATAACAGTTGAATAACAACCAGCAGCCATTAGAAAGGATGCATTCAAGGTCAATCATTTACTGCAAATCAAACTACCTATTTAACAGAGGCTCACTGAAAGCCCATATTCTATGTTCCACACATGCCATAAATGTTGGCTATGACATAAAACCTGTCATTTTGTAAACTTTCAGGCATTTCAAATCAAATTCAAATTATTATTATATAAAATATACCTTTTAATGTTAACAATTGAATATCTGTAGCACTGTTCTATGACTTCTTCTGCCTCTACCTAAAGTTTGAGCCCAAAAACTAAAGTGATTTCACGGCCTGTGAGGCTAATGCAGCCTGTCTGATCATAAAAATGTTTTATTAGGAAAGGAGCACAGCCATCTTTTTCAAGGTTATGGAAGTCACTTAGCTCAGTCAAACACTGACACCTACAGGTTTTACTCTACCCAGCAAAAAATATGTCTGTCCTATCCATATTCTGTGTCCTTAAACACTGTGGACCTGTGTTTACGAATAAAGAGGCTGGATGATAGTTGGATTGAGGTCACAGAAAAATATAAAATTACACAAGAAGCATGTTTTCTGTAAAGATCATCTATGACGTGTTGAAAATGACCTATTCCTAAAACTATTTTCCAGATTGGCTGATGCGATGAGGAAACGTATATTGGGTTAATTCATCAATTAATTTATTTGGCATTAAAATAACCTTGAAAATACAATAAAAATAAGTTTATTAGTTCAGTTGTTATATGTGTTTTCAGTATTACGTGCATTATATAGATATATGTATTACACTAAACTGCATCAAAACACAAACACATTAAGCACTTCTGATACAGACATTTAAAAACCAATGTGTCAGACAGAAATAAAATTACTGATGGTCATGAACACGTTAATAACACCATATGTCAACCTTCTATTGTTGGGCGGCATTAAAGGTAGAAAGGTGTGGAACAGGTGCCAGTTATCCCAATCGCTGAACTTGAATAGATCGGACTGAGGACATACGGGGAATTGCGACGCAGATCAGACGGCTAATGAGGATGGCTGATGATGATGATAACGCTAATTCTTTCAGCGTGACAGAGTGGCACAGGTCACGTTGCTCTTACCAGTGTCGAAACAGCAGAGGTGTACATTGGAGTGTGTCCCGTAGACATCAACACTGGCTGCAAAACAACAGAAGGGAGATGGTAATTGTGTGGGGCATGCTGAAGGACACAGGGGACGGACAAGAAGGTTTTCCTCTGAGGAGATGCTGGTAACTGCATGTTTGACGTACAAAGATTCACAACAGCCACAACACATGTCCACGACAAACAGGTTACACCTACAGTCAGCCGACATGAGACTCTGTACTCAAGAGAAAATCCTCCTGCTCTATTTATCAAAGATTCATCAATGGATCAGTTTGCTTTCATCACTGCATACAAAGAAGTGCATTTCTGAAGTACTACTTTAAAAAACAAGCCAGCACTTATACATTTTAGAGACAGCAGAGCAGCATATTTACTCACCAGGAGACACTTTCCCTCCTGGTGTGAAACTTATCTCGCAGAAAAGCACATCATTAAACTCTGAATGTTAGAGTAGCTGTATTTGCTGTTCAGAATGTACCTGCGAGGTGGATTAGTGCTGCTCCTTGTATCCACAGATGCTATCTGTGCTCCTCCACTTCCTAATATAGATACACGTGGCCATGCTATTATTGACTCTGCTGAAGACACTCAGGTTGATTATGCCAAATAACATATCAGCAGAGGCTGTGCGAGCAGGTGGAAGCAGGAAGTAGGGTATAACAGAGCGGGAGTGGGGGGGAACATATACAGCTAGTAGACAATATGAATGGGAAGAGAACATTTTGAGAATTTATGGCATAGCTTGAAAATCCACTACAAACTTGTAAATATTATAACCATTCGACAAACTTTCCTCATGACGCTTAAAACCAGAATCAAACCATTTGTAAAAGACCTTTGTAACCTTCCAGTAACAAATTTAACAGTGCTAATGTTTAGGGATCAAATTAGATTTGAACAAACATTGGCCCTGTACCGACACTTATTTCCTTTTCTTACCAAAATACTGGAATATTCTGTTTTTATATATTTTTATTAGAGACACATCAGTAAATAAAAATAAAATGTAATCAAAAATTAGAAATAGCCCCATACATATTGTTTTAATAAAAACAATGACTGGGCCTGAACACATTTAGTAACCATTAATAGTTTAAAAAATAAATAAGAACTGACCAGTTAAAAGAGAAACTCTCATCAGTTTTTAATGACACAATACTTCGGGAAAAAGTAGACTTAAAAACTTGAAGTTGAAATTCTTCCAAAACATTCAATTAGGACAAAACTCTGAATGCAAACACTGTGACAAATGCTTTTTGAACAGCTCATAACAATTACTAAAAGTCCCATGTGTGCAGACAGATAACTAACTCCTCTGGGATCAGAAAGGTCAGAGTGAGACAACAGAGGTCTTTGAAAACATAAAACAACTCTTTTTTTTACACTGAAGCTAAAGCATCAGCTTATAATGAATGTGGGTAGCTCAGGCCGACACTTTGTCCAATTCTACAGCTTACCTCTTATTAGTTTTTGATTTGTTGTTTCTAAATTCTAACTATTAAAAATATGGTCAGAAATTATTACATAAAATATACATGAATACAAGTCAGATACTTGTATCTGTTTTGAAGCACTGTAATCACAGTCAGGCTGCTATAACAACATAAAGACACATAAACGGTAATGACTGCTTCGGTTTACACGAGCTTGCACTACAGCTACAGTTTGTCATTGCTAAAGGAGTCCAGTAACTCACTGCGATCATGTTCCGACTGATGTCAGCTGGATCTTTTGATTAATGAACATAAGCACTGTCTCGTCTCTCTTGATAACACCTTTGTCATGGAGGTTTGGCGTCTTTAAACACTTGGCTTTAACAGGTAACAGCCTTGAATCAGTGTTGTACATCAGCAAAAGCTTCGGGATAGGCTTGTTCAAAAGTTTCCCTTACTTACACACCTTTAAAATATACCATATTCCTTCTTTCTTGCAGCATTGATTGACATAAGTACTTTGTAAAATGTGTTGATGTACTGTCGGATGATGAGCAGTTTCTAGCAAAATGTTAATGCTTTGTTAATTAGTTAAAGATAAACCTTTTGATTGCAAAGTGAATACCACGTCCACTGGAATTTGAACGCAACCCTTACATTAAGGCATGGATTTATACTTAGAAAAAAGAAGCAACAACAGCAGTTTAAGTAAATTGCTGCTCTTCCTAAACATGGCCCATATGACCATTATTACAAATGATTTTCATGGAAGGTCTCAAATATTGTTAAACTCGAAGCCATTAGGGAGGCTGTGCAGTGCTAAATATATAATTGTGACCTGCTGCTTGATTAACAATGTGCAACACCCACTACATTATGATGAAGTGCGCTCACCTTTAAAGCTTATGTTGATGCTAGCACAATGACAGTGCTTGCTTTAAAGTGCTGACATATGTTAGTGTATTGCGGTGTTGGTATTGTGTCACTATTGATTGAGTGATGTACAGTTTGTTTGTAAAGCTACCTACCTTGACAGGAGATATATGTGTGTGTGGAGTGTAGCCATGTATGGCCTCCATGGCAGCGAGGTTCTTGTCGCTCATATGAAGCATTTCGGCACTTTTCCCTGGAGCCAGATGAGCTGGACTGTGCTCCAAGGGGGGCGTCTCCTCATCCTGGTACCGGTACTTCTGCACAGACAAACACAGATAGAGAAACAACACTTAGTCATGATGCGCATGTATATCTTGTACATCACATAACACGTTGTGTGACGCCTACTAGCGCAAAGTGAAGACATCATAGAGACAGAGGCTTGAAAATGGGGCCATTGTGTGTCATCAAACTGCTCGTCCTCCACAACCACATAAACTAACCAAAGCTCTGACTCATAGCAGCTCTACAGTATCAGATCTGGGCGTTATACTTCCTAGTAACCTTACTCCGTACCGATATCCCACACCTGGGCTCACCGCCAACAGCCCACTGTGTTAGGCACACTCAGTAGGCTTCATTCTAGGCGTGAGGACACAAAATCTGCACACAGCGTTTTCCATCACAAACACATCAGAAGGTGGGCAGGGTCATGGTGGTCCTGGGGTTAGTGCTTGTGCTTCAAATGCTCACAGTCACAATACGCTCTGCTGCACTGCAGATGTGAAGCAACCCTGATCTCAAAACAGTCACATTTGGAGGATCATCTAAATTTTGGCTGAAAGCCTGGTGGCCATGCCTGCTACTCTCTTCTCTCTTTTTATTGGAGGCAGACAAAAAGGGTTGGGGGGTGCATCACAGAGCCCTCTCTCAGACAGGCTGCCTAGCAACCAGAGCAGAGATTGCAGTGCCACAGTTGGGGCTGCCAGCATTGGTCCTGGATCATATTACACTGAGACAGCAAGAAAGACAAGGAGCGAAACAGAGATGAAGATCCAGGAGAAAGTGAGGGGGATGGGGGGAAAAAAAATGACAAAAGAAAAGAACATCAATAAAAGGAAAAGCAGCTTGTGGGGGATGGAGGAATCGCTGATAGCACCAATCTGTAATTACACACTGTTAATAGAAATGATTGATTTTTCTCTTTATTATGCCCCCCAGAGCTTAGCTGTGCCACACAAGCATAAACATGTAAACAAGCAAACAGGGGGTACATACTGTCTGAAGCTGGAATGTCAACAGAGGTTTATTAAACTGTTGTTGTCCTCAATGAGCAGAATAATGAGCGAAGAGTCTCTGGTCTCTGGTCCAATATTCATCCTGCATGCTGCCTGATCCAACTGAACCACACCATATGCTTCAGCAGAGCTTCAGGTGGGTCTCTTTGGCCATTACACTAAATGCCTCCTCAGAGCAAAAATCTGTTTATTGATGAATATTTTGGTTGTTTATATATGGTACATAGTGTGAAAGCTAAATAATGACAAAAGTAAGGATTTAGGTAAAAATCATTTATTTATTTTATTTATTAACCCACTCTGTTTACTCTTAATAATAATCAGTGGACCCACAATTGTCACTAAATATTTGCAATAAATGTGTGGCATATACATGTCACATACAAGATGGTATTATAATGTCAAGCCAGTTTTTCATACACAAGTGTATGTAGTGATTCTCCTCTGCATAATTGTCGAGCGTGTATAATTATGATTATTAAAAACAAAACTGTCTATGATAATTAGACTGCTAATGTTAATTTGTATTTTCACTAAACCAGCTAGCAACAATAAAACTCCTTTAATGATACGATTGGGCCAAAACACTACAATAACAAAATACCTTTGGGGTTTCCAGGCTTTATTATACAATCATAACATAATGATAGGAAATGTGTACTGCTTCAAAGGTCGATATGAAACTAGTCGTAACAGCTTGCTTGTTGAATTTGTTGGCCCTCTTGTGAGAACTCTGCAGTTCCTAAATGAGTTACCTTATCGCAGTCCTAATGTCAACGCTATCTACAATAATCCCAGTTTGTATTTCCAGGACCGAGCTGGTGCTTTTAAAATATTGTGCATTAGATAATGTAATCACAGCTAACCTGGTCTCTCAGGCATATCACTTTCACCAGAGTTACACTTCTAATGCAGGAGAGCCTCCTTCTCTACATTTGCAATTTAATTATCTCCACATAGTACCTGTGCCGCTTCAGCTTTTATATTTGCACAGCCTAACTTCACTGTGAAACTCAATATTTTATATAATCAGTGACAAAGGTTGGACTTACACCTGATTTATTATCAGCATCATAGGATTGGATGAAAATGTTTGCATAAAATCAGAATCCTCAAATACAAACGAGAACAATGCTCACTTCTGGGTTGATTTTAATCACTATAAACACTAGCAAACATGTGACTTTATGAAGGTTGGTTTAAGGTGTAGGCCTTTTTTGCTGGTATCTCTTTACATGTATAATACAGCACCCCTGATTAGTCTCTAGGTCTTTTATTTGATAAACTCAGACTTCATAAACTTCAACATGTGGCTATTCATAGTGCAGTTACAATTCACTGTATAATGTTAGTAACTATGCATTTCTGTAAATAAATAGGTTACATCTGGGAGCTTTTACCAAGGTAAAACTGTCAACATACCTTATTTGGCATCTAATATGCGCCACATATTGCATTATAATCAATACTTTTGTCAGTTTTGATGTATAACTAAAATCAATAAAATACAGCCATTGTTACCTTCTCAGTTGATTTTCACTCTTAAGTCCCTCTCAAAAGCCAGCCCCCAACACAGCTGTCATCTCATTTGCATTATCAGGCACACTGTTGCCAACCAACACCTACAAGTAAAACTTTTTTCTTGTGTATCAAATCCCAGAAGAGTGGAAACTCACTCATTTTGTGCCAGTGCTAACTTCAGACTATTCTCAAAGGGGCTTCAGCACAACGCATCGACAAGTGTTGTGTCCTGTAGCAACGTACAGTATGTATCCTGCCGCAGCAACCACAGACTTAGACTTTACATTCACACAGGAGCACAATTTTCCACAAAACATCTTAATGAAAGAAGTCATGGGTTTATAGAAACAGTGTAGATTATGGTTGCCATAAACTGTTAAATGTACAGTAATTAACAAATAACTAAGTAGAAAAGCAAAATATTTTGTATCTCTATTAACAATATAAGATCTGACTAGAAATGTATCACTGTTGCACAAAACCCGACAATAGGTTCAACCGTCATAAATATTGTGCTATTTTATTTTATTATTATTTTTTTTTCAATACACTGAAATTTATATTTGCAAATATTTTTGTCAACACGACCTAATGACAAAGACTGATAAGCACAGAATCACACCTTCAAAGTCATCAACATTCAGAAATGGTTGTCACAAAGCCCTAAGAGTAAGCTTAAGCATTTGTAAAAAAAAAAATGTAATTAAATAAAAATGTGTTGGTGACAAACCTGAGCATGCCTCAAAATGAACTGAAGAACATGCACCAACAATCTAGAAATGTGAAAAATCAACTTGAATTCATTAAATCTCATTTTGCGTAACAGTTAGTGAAGGTTTAGAAACTTCTTAACTTTGTTTTAAGGATGCTGATTCTCCAGATGCTGCTGGGCTTTCTGCATCTCCATAATACATTATGTTGCTGCAGCAAAACAGGATAAGTTATGAAAAATAAATATAATCAACAATGTTTCCTTGTTATTCCCTCGGCGTCTTTTCACCACTGCTTCAGAAACACATTAAACATTCAACACAGGCCCATCTGACAATTCAGAGGTAAATATTCAGTTCATGCTTATCTAACTTACATAAATGGCATTTGTGTGGCATGACTCAACTGTGGCATTGACATGACCAACACAGATATACTCAAGCTTAATGTAATAATCACATTACCATCACATCAGTAAGAAGAGAAATACTGTCTCTTTTGGTATAGGATATTTTAGCACTGTTTATCTTAATCATCAAATAGACAAGAAATATCCACACAAATAGGTAATCAATCTCAGTAACGTTTTATACAAAACATATTTCTTTTTATGTCAAAACACCACTCCACTGCAAACCCATTTCAGCAGCTGACAGTGAATAACACTCCGGTTACTTCCACATTTGATTTATTAAGAAATAAACTCAAATGATATTTATTTTCCTCATGCACAGTCCAGTCTGATGATTATTTGACTCCCTCCCCCGCTGCTCAAAGAAGCGTGCACACACCATTTTTATGCTGAGTGTATATTTTCATGTATGTTGCACTTGTGGGGGCTGTGCCATTAACCCCACTCGAGCTGCCCACACACAAATGTTAACCCAATGTAACATGAAAAATAAACTTTTCTTTTGTAGTTCCTTAGTAAAGTACCGTAAGTGCAAGATTGTATAGTGCACCCTGTTCCATTTTCCAGATGTGTTAGAATGTACAGCCCAAAACAGAGTAGATCCACACAAATGTCAGCATTTTTAGTTCCCATTCCTGCATCACATGACTCACAGATCGCATTAATGTGCCCACCTCGCGATTTGTGGTGGCACACTGTGTAACTAGGCAACCCTTCCTGATAAATGATATGCAGATTTAATTTTACTGGTAGTGACATTTGCAAAGAAACATGTAGGCACATTTTTAATATTTACCATTTATCTTTTTCAAATGTTATACATGGAACTAACAGGCTAATTATTATTTTACAGATTATATGTAGAACTTTATAGAAAATTTCTGTAAATATTGTTTTATTTTTAATTGGTACTTCTACACATTTCTAGCTTAAAATAGCATTTATGTTAGTATTATTATGTTAGTATTATTAGACATTGTATTGTTTTGTATATTATATTGACACACTACCATCTGCTATTGGTCTGACACAAGATCAGGAACAGTGGGAGAGCTTCGCATTACATATGAGTTTGGAAATTGAGTTGACTAGAAATAGACCTATGATAGTGACAGGGGTCAATATACATCAAATAATAGGTTATGTCAGAAGTATGTGAAGAAATGGGTGCTTGCAAAGCTAAAAGCTGTTAAAGTGAGACTATCGGTCAGTGTCTGTGTTTTGGAAAAGTTACTGTGTTCTCTGATACACTTAAGTACAAACTAGCATGCACTTTAACCCGTCTAACCGGATTTTTCTTTGTGTTACTTTTTGTAAATTGTTATTTAATATTGTTGTATTTCAAAATGACATGTGCTGCAGACCGCTTGGCCAAGTCACCCTTGTAAAAAAAATTTGGATCTCAATTGGTTGTTATCTGGTAAAATAAGAAAATAAAAATAAAAATAAAAATATAAAAGTTAGTGCATAAAAGACAAAATCAGTGTGCTACACAAGAACACATTCTGCTATATGCCGAAATGCAAAGCTCCTACTTTAATGTCACCTTTTGGTATTTTCCTCACCATTACCCGTTTCAAGGAGTGACAGCAGTTCAGATTTCTGTCCTTTTTCCAGTAAAGACGTTTGAGAATCAATTCAAAGGATGAGGTCAATGATCCAGACAATGAGATGAAGGCACACTGATCCCTGAGTCATAAATCATTAATTACCTTATTGCTCAATTCCCCCTTTTAAGCACAGGCCTCTGCAACTTTACACATACATCAATATGTAGGCCCAGTGCATTGGGGCACGCGGAGAAACTTAAGGGAGGCCCCATTAAATGTTGTGAGGCCATTAATGAGCATTTAGTACAAAGAGCGCATTAAAGAGAACTTCTTCTAAATGTGTCCAATCACATAATGACCATTTTAATTAAGACTTTTAAATGAGTAAAATACTGGAGGTCACTGAAATATTTATGAAACAAAATGAAAGTGCTATTGAAAATGACTGTAAAGCAATGGCCTGTAGCATCCTGTAAATGTGGTGAGCTTGACACATAAGACAGAGACTGGCATAAATATTTTGTTCTAATATGCCAAAAAAACTTCTATATAACGCCAGAGCTGTTTAAACCAAGATGTTTTGACACTGCCAACACCGTGTCATTTCATTTAATTGAGTTGTTAAACCCATTTTAGAATCAATGTTTGCTGTGGGGTGACATTTCACCATTGGTGGTAATGAGGATGAATGTAAAGCGACTGGGATGTGTGGGTGGAGAATATGAATATCTCCTACTCCTCAACAAGGAAGTCATTGTGTGTCATATGGAGATCTGGAGGAAGATACAATAAGCGCCAGGAGGTAGAGGGGTGTAGGGACACATGGGATTTGCTACAGTGCTATAGTACAACTCTGTACTCAGCTCAGCAGGGCCACCCAGCAGAAACTCAAACACCCACATTATTCCACCAGCACGGTCTCTTAAATATAGAAATCAGTCTATACAATAATTAATCAGCAGTTAAACAAAGAAAAGGGATTCAATAGATCTTCTGAAAAAGATACTGGGGATGGAATAAGATGAAGCATAAACTGTTGTGGAGAACAAACCATTAATCCAAACCTCTTTACATTTCTGCCCCGAGCAAAGCAAGGTAGTCAAATGTGGCCAGGTAAAACCAGCATACTCTCATGTCATCTGGTGAGAATGGGGTCACTAGCTGTAGTTCTGTAAACACCTGGAGCTTAGGAAGTCAAATGTAATGGACAGTGCATTGAACAATACAGAATATTATACTTGTAAAAAAATAAACTAAATAGCTGAGGACTCATTTGGAGGGAGCAAGAACCGATGGCCCAGTGCACATAACCTGATTTTAGGATTAAGCCTCTCTTGCAGTGTACCATTCCTCTAATGCTGGATAATATGTCAGTGGCCTTGGGAAAATAAAAAAGTGCATTTCCCAAGGTCAAAGGCATGCCATGCAGGATGCAAAACAACATGCAAGCACTCCAGCCTAGAATATCTGACCACCATATGCTCCCAGCCGAAAACTGACCACCTTTTGTGCAAAGCTTCATGTGTGGACATTCATACCAATGCTATTGCTACAGTATTTAGCCTAACAATCTTGCCAAGGCACCTGGAGAGTGTTAATGGAAGTGAGCCACATACACATTCAGTAAATCAACGTGATTTAAGGCGACCAAGCGGCGCTTTGCTGTGAATAAGCTGCTACCTGAAGCATAAGGACAAGAGAGCAAGCCAGGTGTGAGTGATTAGGGTAATTACTATGCGTAATTACAAAAGCGCGGGTCAAAGCAGCATCAAAAAGGCTACTCAGCAGCTAAGGGCGCGTAAATTGTCACATGGGCCTCGTTATGTAGACAATTACAGCACAAATACGCGCATGGATAACACCGGTCCGACCGCCTCTTACCTTGCACCCGAACATGAGAGACAAGGTCCGGTTGCTGCAGATGAGCTTGCACTGGCACATGACCGGAGAGAGACACTTCAAGTTCTTAATAGGTAGAGACATCAGTTCAAAGCCTCATATGTAGCTACACAGCACCAGTCCGCGCGGCTCGTCCTCGGTCCGCCGCCGGTCACACGAAAAAGGAAAGGACACCCGCGAAAGCAGAGAGAAGCAGCTCGGACAGTCAGTGATACCAGTGAACAGGAGGGATGTCCGGTAGAGCCAAGAGGTACCTAGGTTCGGTAGCAGCTGTGTCTGTGACCCGTTTAAAACCATGCATGTTTACAGCGGTGTGTCGCCATACATTGCCATATTGCCCTTCGACGCTTCACTGACATTACTCTGTACTGTGTGCTCCAGCCCCTCTTCCCCCCTCTCTTCCTGAAAGGACGTAAAGGACGTAAAGTTTCCAGCCCACGCTGGAACTATAGTGAACCCCTGAAAATGGCTTCATTTCAGCCCAGGCATTTACAATTTCGGAGGTATCTTGAAATGTATTACCACAAACATAAATCAAAGACGTGAAGAAAGCTTTGAAATATATAAAAAAAAAAATCCCAGCTCATCATCATCACACAATCTGCTTCACTGGTCATTCTTGTTGCTGCATGACTAGCGCGCCCCCTGTTGGAGCAGAGCGGTAACATGGTGGTGCTGTCCAAGGTGCTGAACAGCAGCCCAAAGCCTACAAAATGCGCTTCTGATGGAGCTGAATCTGACTGTCGTTCATCAACACGCCTGCTCTAGGTAGTTGTCAGGGTTGGCTGCAATATTTTATCAAGCAGCCATTTAATGAACTGTTGTAAAGCCTTCCAAATCAGGCTTGTATTTGTGTATGTTTCCCACTAAATGCAAATACATGGCTTCTTAGAAAACTATAGGTTACTGTGTACAATTAACCAGTCAAAAAGTAAAGTAAACTTACATTCAACTAGAAACAGAAGTAGTATGTGTCAGGTCTTCATTTGCCTTCCCTCAGTCACATCATTAAAATAACTATCTTGTGGCTATATTAAATTGTCTGTGTATGTGGTATGTTCTCCACCAGGTGAGCCACCAGGCACCCCAAATATATTTTAGCTATTTGTTTTCATATCTCTTGCTTCTTTAGATGGCTGTACTGCTGATCCCTGGTCTCTCTCTGTGCTGACACACTGAGCCCACAGGGTGGAGTGAGAGAACCAGGTAGGCCATATTTAAATATTGTGCATTCATCTCAGGGCCGACTGCGGCGTAGGGCTCAACTTTCTCGAGTGATGTCAGCGCTAAATCGAACAGAATAACTGCTCCCAATTTAGCATTTTTTCAAGCTATATAACCTTTCCAGAGAATGAGGGATATCCTGGGTAAGGTATGTTTTCTAAAGACAGGCATACAGAAGAAGGGAGCGTAGCTTTCAGCCCCCAGGCAGCTAACAAGTAAACGGAAAAAGCTAAAAAGAAAGTTAGGAATGCATTGTATACAGTTATGGCTAAATGGCTAATACATTTATTTTTAAATCTATTTGTTTTACATGGGTTCCACTATTGTTACAAACTTGTCAGAAGACAGATCCACTGGCAAGTGGTTTAATAACACATTTCTGTCTGTGGAAATGTAGATGGAGTTCCAAACTGAAGAGTAGCAAACTGGTCAGTGCAACCAGACTTTAATTGGACTTTTCTCTAAAAAAAAAAATCTTTGTTCACAAACTAATGGTCATTAAATATAAGAGACTAAATCTGGCAGACATTTAACTTTTATTTTTCTGAACCTCCATTTTTGAAAAAGTTATCATGTTTAAACTGGCAGGTGGCAATAATGTCATGCTATATCCTGCTTAGATCTCAGAAACTGACTATACTTCGCTTCTTGTGTTGCTTTGTATGTTCTAATCAAGTTTGTGGGCATGGATATACTGACTGGATCTAACTATTTTCTCATAAAGCAAACAAAGCAGAGTGAGCTCATTTTAATTTTAGGTCCTGGGCATCTTGATGAATGCACCTCACCGTACAATCACCAAGTGAGCACAAGTATGTGTAAAAATGGTACATATTTAGTGTGGGTCATGTATTGTGACAGCTAGACTCTGTAAAGAGCGAAGGTCACTGCAAATCAATATAAAATAGTTCTGTATAGATGTTTGTCTCGTGTGATGAACCCTTTCTGTCCCTATTTGAATCAGAATTGCACAATGTGGCTTTTGGCTTTATCTATAGGGAATTAGGCCAACATGTTAGACAGTCTGCAAGAAATTATTTTGTAGAGTGGTTGTCCTCCAGTCTTGTTGGCACAACAGGCTAAGGGCTCTTACTGAAAATGTTCACCCATTTGTAGTGCAAAGCATGCTTCTATTAGGTTTTCAGATTGTCTATTTAACTCTACCCCAGTATCACAATTACATAAATGTGCCAAGTTATAGAAAAAAGTCAGGTTGTGTAATTGACAAAAAAGCCAAGTCCTGTTAACCATAGCTGAGCCCTCAGTCGTTTGACAAAAACATCATCCTTGTGCATTGTATATATTTACATTGCCAATGCTATAGGAATGTATTTATGTCCATTTATGTAAACCACCCATACTCTATGACCATGTGTAAATAAAACAAGTGAGATTCAAAATGAATATTGCGTATACTGACAGGGCTATGTAACATGATCTTTGATCATTATCATTTCTATGGTGATCATATACTGTAGGTGGCTCCCCTTTTCCACTCTACAGTGTTATGTAAGCGTGGGTGTCTCAGAGAAGCCTGAACTATGGTATTCCAGCTTTGAGTATAGCTTTAACATCTTAATACTGCATTGTGTGAACAAAAGGCAGAGCACCCCAAAAGAGCCAGACTGTTTCCATGACAACATCTGCAGGGGGTGGCAGATCCCTAACAAACAGTCCACTTGCCAATAGCGTTTTGGTCACCATTTCTAAAAGATAAGTGCTTCTGTCAGGGCTCTTTGTCCACACTAAAGTAGGTCCCTCCTGCCACTATATGACACATGACACCAGCTCAACACATGCCAGTGTTTTCCCCCGACACAGAGCTACTATGAAACCAAACTAGTGCTTGAGTGTCCTCTGCTCACTGTTCCAAAAGCTCTCTGAACCTGGGCCACATATGTAGCTAATACAACCTGATGGACCATCATTTTGAAAACAGATCCTATATTCACTAACATTTTGTTATGTTTATGTAATTTAAACTATCTTCAAAAACAAATCACTTAAAGCAGCAGGATTAAATTTAGATCCAAGCCGTGAGCTGGATTGCTAAATTTAGAGAAACACGTTTGTATCACTTTTACACAATAGGCTCCAGGTCTTTAGCCTCTTCCAGCCTCCCACGGCGCTAATGCTGAAAGCTCTAACATGCAAACAAGTGGGAATCTCCTGGGGCTTTGAGCCTGCCTTAGCTCTACTCACAAGGAAAATACCTGAGGTGAGAATTATAGTATTTACACCACCATCATCCTGCAATATCTCATTCCAGACTGTTTCAACATTAGATTCAGCCTGTTCCAACTACAAAAAGACTCATTATGTTCAAACAACAGGCAGTTGTTTGAAGGCAGGGCGGCAGTAGCTCAGTGGTAGAGCAGTCGTCTTTCAACCAGAAGGTAGGTGGTTCGATTCCCGCTCTCCCCACAGTTCATACTGTCGTTGTGTCCTTGGGCAAGACACTTAACCCACCTTGCCTCCAGTGGCTGTAACACTGGTAATTACTGTAGAACAATGTAAGTCGCTTTGGATAAAAGCGTCAGCTAAATGAATAAATGTAAATGTAAACAACAGGCAGTTGACTTAAAAAAACTATGGATAATTGTGTACAGAGGCATCGGGTCATAGTATAGTTTCTTTAGCAGCCACTGCAATGTAGAGACAGTATGAAAGAAAAGCCCTTTGTTCATCATGTGCAGTTTTCTTTATGGCCATAAAAATAGCATACATATCATTTAACATTGCAATAGTTTAACTCTAGAGCCTCATAATAAAGACCATAAGCAGCCACTGGTCTAATTGCATCTGCCCTGCTTTCACTATCACTTCTGTTCTCACACTGAAGAAGACCAGACTGAGGAGCCATTTGCCACCTGTCTACCATGTCAGACCTATATTATTGCATGTAAGAAAACTAACTGTCAACCAGTCTCCAACCCAACCAGGTTCTACTCTGATTCTGTCTAAAAAAATAAAAATAAAATAAAAGTAAATTAGCCCTGCGACTAACTGGCCATTGTCCAGGGTGTACCCTGCCTCAGCCCCAAAGCTGCTGGGATAGGCTCCAACCACCAGCGACCCCTAACGGGACAAAGCGGTAGAAAATGAATGAATGAATGAATGAATAAAAGTAAATTATGTGTGCTCATAAACACAGTGACACTCTCTATGTCAGATTCTTACTTAAATACCTTATGAACAGCCTCAACTGCATATCCTGTAATACATACTGTCCTTACATTGGTTAGTAATGAATGTTTTCACTGTAAATAAACTCTCAGAATGTGTGTCAGACCACCTCAGATAAATCCAACAAAAAGGCTGCGGCCTCCCACCACTACCAGCCCAGCAGGCTGTCAGTCGTATTTAGCCAGGATCAGGTTTGTACTACTTGCCCAGTAAAGCCATCTGAACTTCACATGCTCAGGGTTTCAAGTAAAATATCTCATTTTACCTGTGCAAAAACTGTGAGGATTTACACATATGCTTAACATTTAGCTACAGCTACAGTAGTAACATTACAGAAGTTATCTAAACTTTAAATTAATCATGATTATTCCATTACATTAATATGAGCAGTAACCTTTAGTATATTGTGTTGCTATGGTGATTATTATTATTATGTATTTGTTAATGATGCTGTGACTTTGAATTCATTCTGGGACAGGCTTTGTGCCAGTCCCAACGTTTTGCATGGTTTTGGTAAAATTTTGGTCCACCAACCAACAGATAAATCATCACAACTACTGGAGAGTCTAAATCCCTTTAATGTTAGTTTTCAGTCACTGTGCTGGAGGACAAATGTGTTAAAAGAGAACTGCTGCTGTTTAATCAGTTACTGACAGCACTTTATTGATTTCAATGAAGTGGGTAATATAAAGTATCCCTCTCTATGGCCACAATGCTATTTTGACCTTCTTCGACATGAAACACAACATTTCCACATTGCTGTTACTCACATAATTTACTTGGTAATGCATTCATTTGTGTGAAAACATAAAAAGCACACATTGACTTAAGAACTGCCCAGAGTAGTAGTATCTGGCTATAATGCTCCAGCAGTCAGCACAGCCCTATGTTCACTCTGATAATTGAGGCAGGGGCAGAGACAGGATTTGTCTTGTTTTCGTGTGTCTTGGAATGTCAGAGATATTGCTGTATTTTTTCGGACAACTCACCGGCAAGCTTTATCCCTAACATGGATTTGAATCCTAATAGAAAGTTACAGTCCTATTACCTGGGTCATTTGGAGGATTTTCCTTGTCTTAGCAAGATAAGACCGGTGTCCTACTGTCCTTAGAAAGAAACGGGTGCACATACTTAAACATATTCCTCTTCATTTACAATTTCAGTAGTTCTCAAATAGCTTTTATTGTTAATCAAAAACCTGTCATCAACAAGTCGTCTGGAATTTTACTGTTGCAGTATTTGTCAACATGCCTCTCATTACATACAGATCCACATGTGCAGGCCACATTCACATGCATCACTCCAAGCACATGAATAGAAAACACAGGAACATATAAGGGTACCAAATACATCTTTATATGTATACACATCTGACCAATCGGTGAGAATCTGTGTGTAATATGCACAGATAAAGACATGGCTCTTCTATGAGCAGTCATAAGCAATAGCAGACCTGAAGCTAACATGCAAAACAGAGGGATGAACAGTGATACGCAGGAGAAGGACGACACAAACGGAGCGGTGGATGTACCTACCACACACGGGCAAAGAGAAGGGAGCTTAGTGCGGCCCTTCATGAGCGAGAGACAGAGGAAAAACAGCCTCTCAGACACCCGCAGTAGAGGAGCACACGGATGGGGAGCACCAGACAGAGATGGGAGGCTGGGGAAGGGGAAATCAAAAACAGGGAGGGGGAAGGAAAGGGGAAGGGGGTGTGAGGCGGACGAGGAGAGAGAGTTTTTCTGGAAGCCAGAGTTGTTGGTGTTGGATGTGTGTTGAAATTAAAGGCAGGGGTCTGAATAGAGAGGACTAGCCGACTGCTCCAGCCGTGACTCATAAAATATGGTTGTCACTGGCGCTGAGTGAGGCTGGGAGAGGGAGGGGAGGGATGAGCCGTTTACACTGACAATAAAACATATACTTCACTTTTATTTTCCTCTAATCAGATCAACACTACAGTGTATCACCCAGCATAGTATCTCTCTTTGAAGAGTACACACCATACATCAACCACACAGACACTTCTGTGTGGTTGATGAGATTTAAAGTGAAAACAAAGCATTGTGTCAAAATAGTCTAATCTTTTCATAACAAAAATGATCTAATGCTAAATTGTTTTGTAAACCAGACCTACCCCTCATTACAAGTGTAACATACAACTGTTACTGTCTATTATATGGATGCAAAGATATTTAGTCCCTGTCATTTAGTTCACGTTTTAAACCTCTAGAAGGTGTTTCACTGTAATAGTGTTTTAATAAGTGATAGAAGAGTATAAAAATATTTATTATTAAAGCATTATAAAACGTAGTTTTACATAATAAAGCCAGGAGTTTGAGAAAATGGTGACTTGAATATAAAACACAAAGATAAAGTCTACAGATAAAGAATGAAACATGTCTGATAAAATTAGATTAATTTTGTCTCATAAGGGGAAACTATGAAGCAAGGTTGTTGACATATTGAGGCCAAACATTTGTGTACGATCAGAAAATGCTCCACACATTTATTAATAATATAAAGTCAGTACTTTATTGTGTACTCAAAGAGAGGGTTAATTATTTCCATATGTAACTGAAGATTGGCGGGAAATTACCAAAAATAAAGGCAATTATGAAACAAATGTAGCATTTTCATTACCAACTATTTACTTGAGGAGCAAATTTATTTTCAATGTCTTCAAATAGATGACTAAATTTTTAAAATAAGAACTTGGCCAGAATAAAACACACCACTCACTTTTTTATTCTTCATTGACTGTGCTTTTGTACCATTCACTTTTTTAAAATATGACTCATATTGGCTGCTATTGTTGAGTGTGACATTCAGGTCCCTCCGTTCTTAAAAGCTTTGATTTTC
Source organism: Neodontobutis hainanensis (assembly GCA_024349245.1). Classification (NCBI taxonomy): domain Eukaryota; kingdom Metazoa; phylum Chordata; class Actinopteri; order Gobiiformes; family Odontobutidae; genus Neodontobutis; species Neodontobutis hainanensis. The sequence continues at coordinate 2,278,369 of JALDNG010000008.1, read as the reverse complement.
TTCAATGCAAATAATACCTACTTTACTTTTGTAACAATTCATACCCGACACATGAGTCACTGTACTTGTCAGTGAATGTATGAGGTTCTGTAAAGCTGAAAGGTTTATGTGATAAAGCTAGGCAACCTTTAAAAAAATAGTTATGATTAAAAATTTATAGCTAAAAAATTTCAGGTATATGTTGGTGCCAGATACAAATTACTTCTTGTTTCGAAACACAACACAATTACTGTGGCCTAGTTTATAAAATTATTTTAAGCTTCTGTTAATCTTGACCCCCAAAACCTAACTATATAACTGTTTGTTAAATGGCATCTTTATGTCTGTAATAATATAAATATGTGTTTTGTTGTGGCTTCAAGCGTGCGGCAAGAAGTGTGTATTTTGTAGTGGCATGTAGCTCAGGCTTGCGTTACTGAGGGCAGCAAAAGGAACCAGGAGTAAACAGTATAATCGCACCATGACCTCCACTGGAGTGCTTTACAGCAGACTGATGTCAGCTGATTGATGGGTTAGGTCAGGCACCAGCCCTGAACCTCCAGTCCTAGATCTCTTGTCCTCTACCTTCATCTGTCACTAAAAACAACTGCTGCAGATTGTGACATAAACATCAGGACTAAAGCCTCTCCCACTCCAGTGTCAAACGCTGTGTACGGCACCCATCCAGCCACATAAGAGGCAGCATTAATTTCTATTCTGCGCATTCATGAGGCAGTGTGCTGCCGCCTACCAGAGGTCATCCTCCTACCTGCTTCTGTGGTGCTGCTCTGTGGGCTTCACTTTAGCACAGCCCTCAATAGCAGCCTCTATCTCTCCTTATCTGCCTCTTCCTCTCCCTCCCTCCCTTCTTTCATCTCTATTCTCTCCATGATGATACCCCTGCCATGTTGTCATGGCAACAATCGGGCCCTGATTGCCTGGTTGCTAAGCAACTGACATCACCTATAAGAGGAACATGAAGATACAAAGCCAGAGACAAACAAACCACACAAAATGTGTGCACTAGTACATCACTGTGTAGAGTATGAGTTTGAACCCTCATGATGTCATTAGCTTTGTAGTGGATTTCATTCAAAACTTCACACTTTTGAGCTGTAAATGTCAGCAGGAACGTGAATCATTCAAGTGAAAGGCACAGAAGACAATAAGCACTTGTTTTTTGTTTTTATACCAAACAAGAGGTTAAATCTTTGAGCGGAAATTTATTTGACATTATGTTGTTTGTTTCAAAAGGCACAGCTCACACATAACTGTTGCTACTCACGACTAAATATGAAGCGCACAAGGCCTTGACCTGAGGGAACACAGCCCTTTCTGTAATGTTAAGCCCAGGCTAATGTCGCATCATTATGTCACAGCTCATCCAGCTGTTGAGAGACTCCTGGAGCTGAGATGGACTTGAGCTACAGTCGATGCCATGTGCTGTAGTTTAACTGCATGCCACAAGGTGTCATTGTGTGCTGTCTAAAATATAATCAAGTAGTGCAAGAAAATCTGATTCTATTTGCAAGGCTAATGCAGGTACTATTCATATCGATGATATCAGCACAGCCATCCGCGTCATTCTTGCTTTCTGTCATTTTTCTTCCTGCTTTTTCACATCTACCCTGAGCCCTCCCCACTCATACGACAACACTGTGTAATTACATAACACTCTGCCTGAATGTTTAGTCCACTCCTAAAACGAAAAGACTGTAATGTAATCACACTTTTGTTAGAACTATCTCTACTCCTCATTTAGACATATCTAAATATACATCACAGTCTCTGCTGTCTGTCTCATTTACCCGCACAAATGAAAACAGCAGCCAGTTATGTTATATGTTGAGACGGCGCGATACAGTCTACTGTTTCTGCTCCAGTGTGGACAGCTCATGTTTCCCTATTGGCTTTCTCTCTTTGTATGAGTCTCCAGCGCAGATATCCCATGATGGATCTAATCTGTCACCTGTCATATGGACAATTTCAGGATGGATAGTGATGCTGACAGCGAAAACACTGAAATTAAATCACACAGCCTGTGAGCATAGTCTACTGTCTACTTTATCAAAGTTGATAAAGAGAAAATACGACCATGAGGTTAACTAAAAACAAATGTTTATGTTATGTATATGTGTTGCAAATAGACATTAACAAACAATAAACTCACTTGAATGTCTGTGTCCTGTCCTCAGCAAGATATACTGAAATATTAATCAATATTATGTGAATGTTCAAGGTAGCATTGAAAAGAAGCACAAGCATTACTCATCTTTTCAGTAGCTGAGAGCAGAGCCAAGCAGCAAAACAAATCAAAAGAAGAGAAGCACAGATTGTGTTGTGTGCTTTTCACAAAGACTAGCTCTTAGCAGCCTTCTTGTTGGCTCTGGTTCACAGTGGGGGGGTGGGGACTGGGAAATAGTGGAATTTGTTGATGGTCGTGATATGCGTTTAAATATAAAGTAGGTAAATATAAGGTAGTCAGAGGGCATATGTTGTTCTGTGGGACATCTTCTGAAACCAAGGAAAGCAACTTCCCAACTTAATTTCTCTGCAGGACTATTGGCAATCAATGGGGCAGTTTGAATATTCAGCAGTGCCGCTTCTTCCTGTTCAATTAAACCTGACAAATTAGCTCAAAACAAGATGCTCCACTGTGATCTACAACTAGGCAACAGCTCCATTTCCCAGATCAGGAGCGGCATATAGAGAGTTTAGTCTGCTCTTGTAGGTGTTAAGCACTGGACTGTGTGGGTGAGTGGTGCAATATGTGCTTAAAGATGAAACAAAACCGAGGCACAATTTGCCAGAGAAAATACTTATAACTCTCCCATGTGAAATCAGGGGAGAACTAGCATCCATCTGTGGTCAATCATGAAACAATGAAGGAGTAGAGGCATCAGCTTTGCTCCGGGGCAAGCCCTGCTTTGGCTCACTGTGCCCTGGGAGCCACTTGGCAGGATCAGTGTCTCTGTGGCTGCATTCAAAGCCTCGTCGACGGAAGGTTGCTCATGCCCTTGGGCAGAGATCATTTGAGCTCTCTACTTGATCTCTAATCCTAACCCACAGCACAGTACAGTACGGCACACAAAAATACATTTTATGCTACAGAGAACGGACACTTGTTTAACTGAGCTGAACAAGATCTCCGTCTTAGAAATAGAATAGAAATATATTTGTTGGACTTTTTCTTATAAATATTCAAGTATTTTGAAATGAGGGATTCATTAAAACTTGAATGGATTCAAAAGGAGGTAGATGTGTCCTTGCTGGAAAAAGCACCAATGTGCACGTGCAGTTGCTGACTTCAACTACAGCTTGTCAAATCTTGTCAAATGTATAATTTATTTGAAGACACACTAACTAAGGAAGCCTCAAAAGTGCTGAGAATGAAGATAGAGACTGGGAAAGAAGAGTGTAAGCAGAAGGGTGTAAAGAGGAGTAAAAAAAGAGAGATAAAGCAAAATTGGCCCAAGCAGAGGATTACAGAGGTGAAGGAGGCCGAGAGGACAGAAATTGTGGAAGGAGCAAATTGGAAATAGGAGAGCAGAGAAGTGGAACGAGGTTGACAACAGGAAGAGGAGTGATAATCAAAGGAGTGTAAGACAAGCAAAGCAAAGCACAAACAGAAGCAGAAAAACTTGAAGTATAATCTAAATACTAGGTTTTGATTTCCATGGTAAAATAATAGCCATTTTATTTTACCTTTGCTTAAAGAGCTCATATGCCATTAATGGCCAAAAGCATCTTTGTTGTGCCATTTTTCTCGGACTAGAAGACATGGCAGGCAAATGAAAGGTACTGTCAGACTAAAATAAATCTTGTGAACAGATATGGCCACACATGTTATCTTAATGTTAAATAACAATACCTAAAAATAGAGCCAAAAACTAGGAACAAGTCTGAAATTGTTATCATTCATTGCTTAGTTGATAATGACAATGTTTATTTGCGTCCACTGATGTTTTGTTAGAAATAGAATCTCTGCACACTTCCTCTTTGGTTTGTGATTTAGCATGACCTTGTCAATATAGTGTTCTGGTCTCGGGAGCTTTCCTCTTAAACAAGCTGCTCTTCAAGACAGGCATCTAGGCACAATGTGATGGATGACCGTGCATTTAAGGGAGTGTGTAAAGATGTAAAGACAGCCAGTGTAACAAGGGCACACATGCTCACACAGGTTTAGTATTGTTCCTCAAACTTTGCACAACAAAAGAAAGTTGTGGGATTTTCTCCACTTTATATACTGAACAAAAATTTTTACATTTTTGTTTTTAGCATCCATTTTTCATGCGCTGAAGTCAAAGATCTTTTTTTATGTGTGCATTACTCTCAAATATTGATCACAAATCTGTCCAAATCTGTGTTAGTGAGCACTTCCCCTTTGCCGAGATAACAGATCCACCTCACAAGTGTGGCCTGTCAAGATGCTGATTAGAGCACATGCTTATTGCACAGGTGTGCTTTGGGCTAAAAGACCACACTAAAATGCTATCCTCTGCTACAACATGGCAAGCCTCTAGAACACAGCCAGCCCCCATCAACCTTTAACAGCTCACTTTTAAAGAAATATGATCACTTTTAGGCAACTATGGCTTGAGATGAAGTTCACTTTGATCAACAGAAATTCAATTACAATATATTTCCTTTACTTAGTTGATCTTCACTTTGGATATATCAAGCTTACAAGTAATATTAATATTAGCTATTAAAGCGCCATTGCTAGTTTTAAAACTGTAGGACAATGATAAACTGCTGTAGGTTCCTTCACACAATATAAAATAATATAATAGTGTGAAATGATTCGTCCTTCTTCTTATAAACTGACCATCTGCCTCACAATCTCTTGGCAAACCACAGCGTCTCATCGTCAGCTTTACAGTTAAGTCTTTTCTCACTTTGAGAGATGTGCGGGTTTATGCAACTTTCCACTGTTCGCAAATGTGGTCTACCACTTAATGTGGGTTGTTTTTTCAGCACAGTGACTCACTCACCAAAGGTAACTAAGATTCACATGAGACTGATGTCCCAAGCTTTCAGATCTGCTGACATTTTCTCTTCTGAATAACCCCGGGCTTTTATGACACTGCATGTGTTGCTAAAATAGATCTGTAGAGCTATCAAAGCTTCATGTATCATTACAGAATGAAAAAAGCGATTTGAGCTCTACAAATGGAAATAGTAGTAAATGTGACTGTATAAAAGCTTTCTTATTTTTTTTTAGTATCTTGCTTGTCTGATTATCAGTTTAATTGAATAAATTGGCTCTGTTGCCAGGGAAACTGAGAGCTTGATAAGCAAACGAATGTAATGTGCCACAGTTAAGAATAGATTTATGCAATACGTGAAAGAGCCAGCAGAGCAGCTCACTTCTCTTTGGCACAAATGTGAAAATAATCTCCAGCTCCACACAGCTGCTCCAGTGTGTACTTCCTTACCATTTTCATTCATTGCCATTACTTCCTGCCACAAAGTGAACTCAGGTAAACCGGCGGCTACTGTATATTACCACCATATCTCTCCACAATGTGAGACCAGGAAGATACAGTGTTACACTGATTTTCATTGTCTAGGCTAGTTCAAGTGAGCGACAGGCTATAGTGTAGTGTCCACATGGGTATATGGTGTGGTCCATAGCAGTTCAAATAGATTACATTAGCATGCAGAGTGCCCTGCCATGGTCTTTCTGTCCCTCTTTGATGCATTCTGCAGCTCTGGTGTGGCACAAAGCCCCCACCACCCAAGCGACCATCAACTACCACGGCTTTCACCCCACGTCTGTCCACACAGCTCATCCTCTCACAAAGCATGACACGCACAGGAAGAGTGGGAGATAGGGTCAACTAAGCAGTGAGGAGATCAATGACTACAGTGCTGTGGTATACAAGCATACATGTCCCAAATGAGGACACAAGCAGATGTTTTAAGAAGGGAACCGCCGAGGGATCGCTCACATTGACAGGTGACAGAAAGACAGAGAGACATAGTAGCTTACCTTTGTAGTCACAATGCAGAGGCAGTCCATGGTACTCGGAGCGGAATATTGGGGTATATCTCAACCCCCCTCAACCCCCCGCGACAGAGGGCTGAGACCCCGCACCCCTCTCCCCCAGCCTGCCCCGCTCCAGCGCTCTCACTCCGGTCCTGCCGCCGTTCTGCCCCTTTTTCCCTTTCCTTCGCTGGATCCTCTCCTTTGACTAACTGAGGCAGCGAGGGAACGCAGAGATGGAGGGAGGGGGAGGCATGGACAGGGAGGGGAGGGCTAGCGGAAGATCGAGAGAGTAAAGAGTAAAGATAGGAGAGAGGGGTGGTCCTGGAATTTAGATTAAGCCTAAGAAAAAGGGGGATTTTTTTTTAGTGGGAAAAATATTATGTGAAAATGAGCTGACAATGGAGCGCCGAAGTGGTTAGTGGAGTGTTACAAAAAGGGGAAATCAGAGAGATGATGGGGGTCACATTGTTAAAAGAAAAAGAAAATTGAGGAATAAGAGAAAGCAAGAGGATGAGAGCTAAAGAAGGGAGGGTGGGGGCAGTGGAGGAGGTGTCCATGTGCGTGAAGACAGAAGGAATTAGACCGAGAGCAAATGTGTTGAGAACAGTGTGAATTACATATGCATTGCAAAAAAAAAACACACACACTCAAAAAAAAACAAAAAAAAACACACACACACACACACACACTCAAAAAAAAAACACACACACTCAAAAAAAAACAAAAAAAAAACACACACACACACACACACTCAAAAAAAAAAAAAAAAAAAACAAGCAGCAGTGCAACAGCGGCTTTAAGAAAAGCAGGATCCACAGAAACATAAGAGCGATGCATTAATGGAGTGAAATAATCAGGGGGCATGAAGGTTTTTCTGCTTGTTGTAGCACTCTGCAGCTGTTGCCTTAGCAATGGTGCAGTTGTTGCCATGGTGATAGAGAGGCTTGTTGTTGTCATATGGTGGCGTTGTGGACCTAAAGGCTGAGTAAGGAACTCTGCACTGGCTTTACTCATCTGGACCTCAACAGTTTTGTCAAATGTATGGAGCACTTGTTTGAAAGGAAAAAGGTTAGTTCTTGTAACCACAAAGAAACGTGCCTTAAAGCTGGTGTAGGTCATTTTCACAGTGTAGAATATCACCATTCCTCATATTATAGTGCTCCTAAAAATGAGTTAGATTTTTGGTGTTAAAAATCAGGGGTGGTCAACCAATTAGTGAAAATGTACTGCCACTTTACAGCATTTAAGAAAAAGGGTTTAACAGAGAAAAATGTTCAGCACATACTGGAGGATTTAGCAAATCACGTGCTCCCATTGGTCTACACCGATGTCAACAAGGAAGTGACAAGGAGCTAGAAGTATAAGGTAGGTTTTGTTTCGACGTCTTGATATTTTGTAATGGAGAGTGGCTCTTTAGGAACTGTGGTTTCAAAACACATGACAGAAGAGGAGTTCCTAAACTAGATATTTTAATTAAAAATAGAATTGTGTCTGCCAATTTTATTTATATTGTCTTCATATAGTTTTTTCTTAACAAATGTGCAAACTACACCTTTTCTGTGGAGGTTCTTAATCATCCAGGACATATTCAAGAAAAGGTCTCAAGGAAAGCATCTCAATCCTATGTCCAGATGGCTTTGTGGAAACCTTTTCTTGACAACACCTTTGACAACATTTTGTTCAGGTCTCTTTTTTGATGTAGTTTGATCTAATATCTGCTGATAATAATGATAGGGTATTCTTATTACTATGTTGACTAAACCAAAGAAAATATACCTTAAAGGCCATAATACAACTACTGTATAATATTTGGAATAATCCACAAAAACACTCCAGCAGAAATTACTTTCTGAAAGATCTACTACGTTAAAGCTAAAGGATATTCCTTTTAAAGTAAAGAGATTACTTTAATACATTTACGGCTTGAGTGACAGAAATATATTGGTCACCCTTTCCGTAGGGACGTTTTTATTTTTGCATTATTAAATTCATTTTCACATTAAATTATTTATCATTTCGGCATCCAGTAGTCAGACAAGCATGTATTTTTCTGCTCAGGATTATAGAGAAGAGAAAAAAGACAAACTTGAGTATTCAATACAATCAGTAGATAACTTTGACAATTAAAACGAATTTATGTTACATCCCATGGCATTTGAATCAGCGGCTGTTTACAGCAGGAATAATTACATTATGTTTTGTAGAATTAATAATTGTTGTGTTAACCATTTGTTGAATTTTATACACTTTAGTATAGAAGACTCTCACCCTCGCTGTACACTCTACCTTTAAGACTGTGGAGCGTACCACGTAAGGCTTGTGTAAAGGGGAATGTGTGCTTCCCTGTCTTTGCACCATCAGTTGTATAATTGCACAAACCCACCCCACACCCACCACTTCTAGCTCTTCACAGTGCAGGAGCAATGGAACAACAGTAAAGCAGTTGACACGAAACGCACATTTATTCTTGGCGGTTGAGATGAAAGGTTGTGATTGAACATATGAGTGCAGCAACATAGAGTCTCTACAGATGGCCGCAGATGGCTGCTGTTATAAATATACTCACAGTCATCAACCTCCAAAGAGAAGTGGTAGGAGACTTATTAGTGCCCAGGTTCACTATCACTTACCCAGGGGGTCCACACTTTAAACTTTGATTAGTCACCATATTATCTCTGAACTTCTCTTCAGTGATTAACCAGCAGCTGCTGTAAATGTAACAGTGGGTCAATGAGACCCCAGCTGAGCTTCCAGCAGAGTTAGTTATAACAGTATCACACTGCCACATAGCATTTTACTCCCACAAGCTCACCTGGAACTTTAGCTATTCCACTACATGTTACGTTTCTGTGAAGGTTCTCAGTCTGCCAGGACTTCTTGAAAAAAAGGTTAAAGTTATAACATCTGGACTAGGTTTTCAAGATGAAGATGTTTCGTCTCTAATTCCAAAGGACTTTATCAATTCTGAGATCAACTGGTAAGAGAGCTGAGCTTCTATCTCTAGAGGGAGGAGTTTCCCCTGAAACCAAACCTGATAGACCAGGCTGTTCTGGTCTCACAGTCGTTGTCCATGAAAGTACAGTGTGACTCCTGATGTGAGAGTCGTTAAGGCTCAGGAGAGTCGTTAGTGACACGGTTTTCAGAGCCAACAACCAAGAGACTAGAACAGCCTGGTCCATCAGGTTTAGTTTCAGGTCAAACTGCTCTAGAGATAAAGGCTCAGCTCTCTTACCAGTTGATCTCAGAATTGATAAAGTCTCTTGGAATTAGAGACAAAATGTCTTTATCTTGAGTCCAGATGCTTTAACTTTAACCATTTTTTTCTACATGTTAAGTTATATCTAAATGAAGGAGGACAAGACCAACAACACAATGACCATCATTTGGAATAAATATTTAATAAGATTACCAACAACAACCACTCAACAAACCTCGTTATATCTGATCATTTTGTCAGTTATCTCTTTGCTGTTAAATAAAGCTGAAATAAGACTGGCAACAAACCTAACCTCTAGAAAAAAACATGTACATGTTGACAGCCCATTTGAGGAGCCCTCATTTCTGAATAAAAGCATGAGAGGCCAGAAAATGTATTGTGTGGTTGTCACCCAGATTATAAACAAATTAAAGGTTAAGAAGAAGGCATCTGGACATTGTTTTGAAATAAATTGAATTGATTTGACAAACTCATTTGGATGATTAAGCAAAACATCTTGTACTTTCCAAACCATATGTTGGGAACCCTCTTTATTAACATGTATTTGTATTCTTTGGTTGTTGTAAAGAGGGACCGGGCACGCTTTATTTGTAATGTCTGTTATTTCAGAGCTATTTAACTATTTAACTGTAAAACTAGTTGTTTCCTGTTATTAATTATTTAACAATCCCAAAACTAAATAGCCAGTTTGAGTAGGTCCACAAGATCTTAGTGAAATCAGTGCATTGTCTAATGGTTTCAGGAAAAATCAATGCAGTCTCGTTTAATGTTTCACTTGCATGATAAATCGTTTTCCTAAATACTCTGGTGTGGAGTAGTGTTCCAGCTGAGAGCCAGCACAAACAGGTGATCTGTGACTATTATACATATGTTAAGAGCCGTACAGCTACCATCATTATGACTACCGTACTTCCAGCTGTGCTCATCATTTCTTCAATGGTAATTCTAAAAAATCATGGTCAAGTGTAAACGTTTACTGTAACTGCATGAACTACAGTGGCCAGTCTGAGACTAGTACGCCTGCTTAAAACAAAGGTGTGGACACAGTTGTGGCTCCCAGGAGAGCTCACTCATGGGACAGAAAAGCTCTGAAGCCATTGAGTCGAGCTATAACTTTACAATTGCTGCATAGCGCAAGTATTACACTGGTAATGCGCCTCCATCAGATGTTGCAGTGTTGTTGAATCTGGCTTATGGCCCTGACTGGAAAATGTTAAGGCAATTTCATCGCGCCTGCAGCTAGTGTTACAGCTGAATGGCTTTGTGATGGCGCTGGAGAGCAACGGCTGGGGTACTCATGGCGTCCCCCACAGCGCCAGCAGTCGACAGCAGTCTCACCCTGCGCCAGTGAGAATCAGGACAGTCAGAAACAGATCATGTGCTACTGTAAGATGTGTCAGTACATTAACCATCATGTATACTATCACACTTTTATTTGTCAAAGTCAATATTACACGGCACAGCTTTTTTCATTCACAGAAAGTACAAAAAAATGAGTGGGTGTGTTTCTGGATTAACCTGTCCACCTGCTTAACAAAAGTCCCCTCTAAACACTCAGGTTTTTCTATATTTGAGTAAACTGTACCAGAAATATGCTAATATGGCTGACCTGTACAAGATTATGTAATACTGCTCTCGAGTTGGAAAGACAGCAGTGAGCAGCTCTGCGCTCACTATTTCTTTGCCAAAGTGGACTCCGATGATATCACACTGCCAAACTTATGATTCTTTTAGTGCAAATGTAGCACTGACTGCCTAAACCGATAATTACAGCTGAACTACATAATGCTACATTGATTATAATTATGTAAATGAGAGTAAAGTACATGATCATAAAGCCTGCTTTGCCCCAGTGACACCCACACGGCACACACGGAGATACACATGCTGTTAAAAATGCATCATGTGAGAGGGAGCAAACAGACAGAAACCTCTGCCTGTCGACAACACAGCGCGTTCTCACTGAGGTATAACCACAAACCTTCACTATAATAATTCACAAAAAGCACTTACCCATAAATATGCTGCCTCCATCCTAGTGTCCTGCTTAGCATCAAGGCATTGGGGTTCTATGCGTTCCTCTGACCAGAAACTAGGCCAAGGACAACTGCTGGTCATCTAAACAGGCTAAACCCAAGTGGAACATGAAGATCAAGGGCTACTCTCTGAAAAAAAACAGACAGATTTCAAAGCAGGACAGTCTTCTCATTAAAGCTGGTTCATTCAACATCTAAAGCTTTTTCTGCCCAAGCTACAGCAATGTGTTTTTTATAGTCAATGAAGATGGTATTTATAGAGGGTATAAATGCCTTTGTTTTTTAATAGAGCCATACACACTACGCCGCATTGTTTTTCACATATTTCAAGTGTTGCTTGTCGTGTTGGCTCATTTCTAGCAGAGACTCCCCTCTCCTGCTCCAAATATATTCAGCTGGCACAAAAACTGAGAGACCAGTGCTAATACCTAAGGTTGTCAAGAATATCCACAGGTGTCTGCACATCCTCTTGAGGAGGTGACACTTTATTTGCAGTTTTGGGAGATGATTGTGAAGAAAATGTTGGCGGCTGCTGCTGCTGCATACAGTAGCTGGATACCTGCTTCCATTGCATCTCATTAGGTGCACAATATTTGTTTTGTCTTGTAAAAACATTAAATTCAAAATACTTTATATTATATATGGGAAATTAGCCTATATAAACACACAACCTTGGATAAATGGATGAATAAATCTAAAAAATCTAATCTGATTAAGCAAAAGACAAAATATTAAACATCTTGTACTTCTTATTTGGGAATTAAAAAATAATTTTTGAACATGTGACAGTGAGGTTTCTATATTACATTAATTATAGTAAATTGTAAAGCAGCAAAATGCTTCTTTATTTGTCCTCCTGGTCACAGGGTGACTGAAAAGTTTTACTTTATTGCGTTTGCTCTGTGCGCAGATGCAGTATGTATGTTATACAAAAGCATGTATCCCATAAGGCCCTCTTCATACAGACAGAAATGGGATTCTGGCAGACTGAACTGACAAACCACCACGCAAAGAAGAAAATGTAACTCATATTATCGTGAGTCTCCCTGTAGCACTCTTGTTTCTCCACGTCAGAGGATGGTTAACATTGAACCAAAGACTTGTGGGCGTTATGTCCGTGTCAGCACTGTGACTAATGCACTGAGCAAAAATGTTAAAATAAAATTTGTAATTCTAGTTTCTTTCTGGATCTAATCTAATATTCACAACACATGAAGCACTTTCTGAATTTTGAGGCTGATCTGTTGCATCGCACTGAATTCTGTAGGCTATACTTAGCCCCTCGTTTCCACTTCACCCTTCACTTCGCAGAGCTGGCTGTCTTCTTACTTGACAAGCCAGAAAAATAACAGTTGACATACTGATGAAGCAAAGCCACATCCGGAATAAACAAGGTGCTTCTTTTACAGCACCAGGAACTTAACCACTTGCTTGCAGCAACCCTCCCTAATGATTATTCTCACCAACACCCTCGGCTAATTAATAAACACCTTGGAATTTCCAGGCCTGTTAATGCATTCACTTGTCCACTGCAGTGTGTCAAAGTGCTGTAGCTCAGTGTTGTTCTCCTGCTGCAGTTTTCTGGGTAAATGTTGAGACATTTTGAGGCCACAGAAATGTGAACATAAACTACATATACTGTGACAGGATGCTGTAAAACTCCCAGGCCAATAGAGGTATGACTCCCAGAGTAATTCAAGAGCTACACATTTTTTACATGTGCATTTTGATTACAGAAATCAGAATTGTATCTAATAAAAGCCTGGAATCTGTGAACAGTAAATAATATATACTTAATACTCTGCATTTTTTAATAAGCACTCTACAAAGGACGACCATCTTTACCACATCCTGCTGTATTACATAACACTGACTTGTGCTCCTTACACTTTCACATTCGGTGGAGTTTTCTGCCATCTTGTGGCAATAGTTTGTATTACAAAACTCCTATATGGCCTCATTGGCTTTGCATTTATTATTATTCTGGAATTGTTTTTTGTGTGGTTTGTGGGTTATATTTTCTGTTTGTCCATAATCATTCATGTTACTCAAGACATAAAAGATTTTGGCAGTTTACTGAACACTGTACACCCTTTATTCTGCTTTGCATTTGTTAATCCTCCGTCTGAAGTGAAGAGGAGAGTAAGGTAGACTTGTATTACAGTCTGCTGTAAACAGCAGACCAGTGTTTTTAGAGGCAGTGTTTGCACTTTGATTGTTGGGCACCTGCAGTGCGTTGACAGTTGCTGGTTCACTCAGCTGCCACTTTAAGTGATTCATCTCCTAAGATGTATGACAAAGATTGTGTGAAGTGTGACAACTGGCACAGGCATGTTGGGTTTGCTCTTTCACTATTTACCTTTAACTTATATGTGTGTAGCCACCATTCAAAACAAATGGCCAATAAACTGAAACTGCAGATGATTTAATTTTATATAAAAATGGTAACGTAGACGTGGCTCTGGAGATAGCCTACAGCAGTTGACAGCAGGCTTGGAATGACTCTGCCATTCCTTTTCATGCCCACTACCACCTGCTACAGCTTTGACTGCCAGCCACTCACCTTTATGGTCAGTCAAGGTCTTGGCCAAGCTTCTGATAGACAGTTCAATGAGGGATTCGTCCACTACATTTACTGAACAGTTGTGACTGGCAGTAAATGGCTCAAACGCCCTTAACTGGCCAAATCCCAGAACATGGTCACTTTAAGTCCAGCCACATCCAGCAGATGAGCATCCCCAGGACTTTGAACGAACCATCTGCCTCACAACATGGACCATGGACAGTTTTCATCACTTCAGCCATGAGAGTTTTACCACTGAGGTCTGCTTATGTATTTATGTTAACATCTGAAACTGAATGCATTCTTCTTTTTTTTTGTAAAATCTAAATTGTCTGGACTAAAATAATATGTTACTAACATCACAGTAATCACGGTTGTCATTGTTGTAATGGAATTGAGTCATTGATGCTAGGGTTAAAAGCTGTTTAAACAAATCTGAATAACAGCATAGGATGGTAAAAGTGCACTGTGGGGATATGGTTTAGCAATAAGACGCATTTAGTATCAGACGAGACTTCAAATGCTCAAAATTAGATTAAATGGACAAAGTCTGGAGTGTTGGAAATCTAAAGATAGATGCAGAATAAAACACAAAACAGGGGCTGAGGAAGGGCCTGGTGAAACCAGCACGATGTTGTTCTGAGCCAGAAGGCTAACATAGACTTTTGGTCCTTATGGGGCTGAAAGACAAGTGGAGAGGCTTATTAATCATTCATAAAGGTTGGAACGTGTTCCCAAAAAGACAGCAGAGATGACTCATTTGTCTTACCTACATTAGACAGTGCTTCAGAGAGGTTGTAGTACAAGGCAGTGTTTGGGCTGAACTCTCGCTGGCATCGCGCTTCCTTTCAAAGACTATCACAAGACTCGGTTTAGCACCAAACACTTTGATTTATTATTTAAAGCATGGCTTTGAATACCCCATATCAGAAACACCATTTGAAATCTGCATTAACAGAATGTATTTCCTGTATATAAATAAAGTCACAGTATGAATGTATACACCACAAGAGTACAGACTATCGACATTATCAGAGCACTACACTATCAGAGCAATACAACTGCAATCTGACCCTTGTTAATATATTGAGCTTTTGAGCAGGATTACGTCTTCACCAATCAATGATTTTGGAGGAGTGTAATTTTAGCTCAGGTCATCTATACAGAGACACAGTAAGTGCTATCATGCACACATCTTGTCATGTAGCTGTACACTGCCACACTGCATCACTTTTGCTGTATTTGATGCACTAAATGTACTTTTACTGGTTCCTAATATCTGTTCATGTGCCATGTACAGGTTTTGGTCTTACTTAGGTGGAGTTCCCAAAAGTCTAGTTCTTGTTTTGACTTGTACTTGATTCACTCTGGTGTTGGATATGACTAGTCATGCCACTTTGAAAACCTTTAATACCATTTTGCAGCTAAACCCACTTGTAATTGTAGAAGTACGTGTTAAAGGCTGGTCTGGATATAATAGAAGCCAGACATGTTGCCTGGTGGTAAAGCAAGTTGTACTGGTGCCTGATTTTAAAGCACTGGAGTCAGTGTTGCAGTCTTGAGACTGAGAGCTGAGAAAGCAACAGCTATGTGTCGCCAACGGCAACTCACTGCCCTCTGTTTACATCACCCTCCTCTCTCTCCCTCCCTCTTTCTCTCTTTAACCTCTGAGTTAGCATACGCTAACATAGTGCGTGGAGTTAATGCTAGATAACACACTAAATAGTGTTGCCAATAATGTAGTCACACGTTTGTAACAAAGAGCTAAAATAGAAGTGACTGTGTTATATAGTAAAGGCACTTGCTAGATTTCTGCCTCTGTAACATTTTTGGGTCTTATCTTTAAATCTAAAAACATTAATATATAGGTTGTGGTTTTTACCTGAGCAGCCTTTTGTATTGTTGAAAAACCTGATTAGTCTTCCTCTACCTCTTGTCCTCAGATATATTTTAAACTCCAAGTAGTCTATCACTAAAATGAATTACTGTTTACATTATTATTACAAAAAAAAAATCTGAATTAAAATTGGAGTGTAGTATAGAAGGAGTGTTCTTATACCTAAGACTGTGTTACATGACAAAGATCTAAAAGTAAGTGACAGGAAGCCTGTTCACTTTGTACCACTAGATGGTGTTGTGAGCTCTCAACTCCAATTGCCTTCAATTATTGGCAAATGTCAAAACAGCATACAGTATAATAACTTTAAATTCATCTTACTACACAGTTATCCTGCATGCTAATAAGTAATAACCCGCCCAATGCTCTTTTATCTCTGCAACTCTGTGATTTGTGAACAGATGACATCCTGTAACAAACAAGAGCTGAGGTATTTGTTTCACCTCACAAAAAAATTAACAAAAAAGTTCAATTTTACAGGTTGTGCAGACATTTTCAGCACTGACTAAGAGACAAAAAGGAGTCAATACCCAAAAAGAAAAAGGGAAAAATATGGCAGAAAGAGAAGGGTGCTGTCTTCTGTCATATCTCATGAGGCTATGATCATTTTTGGTGACTTCCAACAGAAAATAATACTAATGTTGTCACTCACATACAGCTCGGATACTAAAAAAGTTATTTTAAGCTCAACAATTGACAAATTAAGACCAAAGACCAATAACCAAAAAAGGAAAAAAACAGCTAACAAAGTCTTGTTATTGTCTGTACTTGTCATCTGTGTGTTTTGAAGCTGAGAGTTGGGCAGCTGTCTGCATTGCATACTTAAACTGTGCATTACAAAATGTTTCCATTTTACCTTTTGAATTCACTAAGCCATTCATTTAAGTTTCTTTTTAACATCAAATGATACTAAACATAAAACAAAGAGTTTTTTAGGGACATTTAATATGTGAAAACATTCAACAAAACTGGGACAATGAGAGTGGTGAAGCTTTGATTTGGACCAGCTCTTCTGTATTTGTAGAATCCACACCATACCTAATTTAGATGTGCACCATGTATATGTTATTTATGGTGTGCCACGTTGTCACTATCAGACCTGCAGGCACGTACACTGAAATGATATCCACTTGTAAATCAGACTAATGACGTGCCATATTTAGTCTGTAGTATCAAGTATCTTGCGTTATTCATTCATGCACACTAGTCTTAAACATGCTCACGCTAAACAAGGCTATACAACAAGGTTATATAAGTGAGAGTGCACGATGGCGTTGCTGACCTCATTTTAGAGCCTGTTTAGAAAAGATCTGCTGTACTTTTATGGTCACATACTCATAGCTACTGAAAAGCTCGCCCTGGGTTAGTATGGATGTAGTCCTGGGTACACTCCCAAGTTTAGTGTGGGGACATTAAAAACAGTTGAACATTTGGGGGTTGAGTCTTCCTTAAAGTATGAATAAAAATCTTTGCTCCAATCTGTGTCTAACTCTCATTGTAATGAGCACATCTACATATATTTAGGTAAAGTATGAAAAATTGAATCATAATTGTGAGAAAAGCTGTGCAAAGTCCCACTTAGTAATAGCTTTCTGCCAGGTGTGTGTAAAACAAAGCCCAACTAGCATTTTTAATTGCGCCGCAAATTGAATAAAAAGTCATTCCTCCAGCCCTACACCATTTGGTGCATTGTCAGTTGTCATCCAGACTGTAATGAGTTGTCTAGACGGCAAAATGAATGAAGTGCCCATGGGCCATTCACTATTAGCACAAAATAATAAAACAGCAGTAGAAGGACAAGGACCGGTGAGTGGGTTTGCACAGTTACAGCAGCATAAATGACAATCTATTTGTGAATGTGCAATGTTTTGGAGGATAATAATTGTTTATTTGAAAGCACTGACTCATAAGACCTTTATGTGGCGCTGACAGTTACAACATAGCCCAAATTAATTTGACTGAAATGCTAAATGTTTAAATAGGTTGTCATCATCCAAAAATGCTGGGCAGCCTTATGTCTGCATGTCAATACCATCAATACACTGCACTTTACATGGAGCACAACAATGGACTGAACAATGTCTGAATGGGTTGAATACAGTGCATCTATAAATAATACCATAAATTATTTTATTTTTTAAGTCAAAATGCTGCCCTCTGTTGGTTAGAGTTTTTTTTTGGTGAAAATGACACAAGTGGAAAGAAATAAGAAAAAAAGAATTTGAATACTGACCTTGTTTCATGTTAACAAAAGCAGTCTATATGTATTTTTACAAATTAGGTTGGGACTTTTAATAATAAAACTTATTCAGCCCAAATCTAATTACCATTTTTTTATTTTCTGTTCTGTCAATGGGAAGATTCATACTGAAAGAAAATACAAGACCACTGTCTGGGCCAATGTGACAAGTCCATTGTCATATTTAACACTGGAGCCTCTCACTAAAACAGAAAAAAACTCGTCTTAAATGGATAGTTGGTATTAAATAATTAAAGGTATTTGAGCGGATTTAAGGCAACAGTTGGTGATTTCATTTTAACCAAAAGCCACAAAGAGAGAGCACTTTTACTCTGTGGTGTATTGTTCTTCTTTTAGCACTTGGGCAACACAGGCTGTAAAAAAAAAAATTTTTGTAAAAGAAAAAAAAAAAAAAAACATTTGGCAAAGCAGACACTTTTAGGTTTCAATGAAAAACAGTGTTAATAGTAGACAGAACAGAAAAATGTTGCTGAGCCTTGTACCAAGATTTGCAAGCGTTTACACGTATAAATATAAATCTTTGTATTTATCTTAGTCTTACTCCAAACTTCCTTGAGAGGGATTTTTTTATATCTTAACCTATATCTTTTATAAGATATGCTGCATTTCAACAGAATTAAAATATTAAAATATTTAAAACATAGTATTTTCAAGTCTAAATAGTTACATATATCTATAAATATAGGTAATAGTTTGTTTGCAATGGTGCAGCAAATAACAATGTGTAGGCCTTAGCACATAATGGGTTTTGCAAAGAAGGTTGTCCTAAATATGTTTTATGCACGTCTTAAAACTACTGTAGCATGACAAAAGGCTGAAGGCTGATATTCAGCCCGTACAGTTCTAAAGAAATCATAAATAAATCAAGACTATTTGATGTATTTGTTCTATTCGCAGTGGCAGCAGCAGCAGGCCGCGGCTCTGTGCAGCTCCTGTTACACATAAAGAGCATTTCGTGCCACCCAACTCAAACAAAAAGCTTTGGTTGAACCCGCCCCATGTGCCATCGGCTACGCAGTCAACTCAAATATCATATACAGTCCGCCCATGTGCATGTGCATGAGTTTGTTTCGTAATAAAAGAGCTTTTCTGAGACTCCAGCTCGGTCTGTGAACAGCAGCGTTTGCAGCAGGCCTGAGCCGGGTGCTTTGAGGCCGCCAGTGGTGTTCCTGGTTAATGTAGGTCAGAGTAGTGACGGAAGGGTGTCCTCCGTTGAACCCGCGGCACTAATCCACAACATAGCCCTGCAGATGGCGCGCACAGTCAAGCGCTCGGCTCAGTCCCACACACAAACAATAACGTATCCGTCCGGAACAACACCGGGAAGAAGCTCAAAAGAGAGAGAGATGGCGATTATAATGTCTGAAGCGGCACCTCTGTCTCCGTACGTGCCTTCTTATGAACGCAAAGTTCAAGAGTGCAGTTAGCTCCACCAAAAAAGACCGAGGAGAAGCGTGCGCGCACTCACTCACACTTGGCTTGACCCGTCTCGTTACAGAATAGGCTACACTTTTTCTTTTTTTCTGTAACACATAACGTCCACGTAAAGACACCTGAGACCGTATGGCACATCATGTTTGACACAGCAGCCTCGTCGTATTTGATTAGGCTATTCCCCACTACAGACGAGCACACACACCTGTCACTGTCTAGACAGGGAGGGGGCATTAAGGCGGTGGTGCGGGGGGTCCCACATGACCCATTACGGCTTTATTCTATGCCAGCCAGGGTATATCTCAAGGCGTCAGATAATAATGACAAAAGGAAAAAAAAAATCAACAACAACACAAGAGAAAGGCGAACTCTCTACTCAGTCTGATTGGCCGCTTTGAACGACACCAATCCTTTCCCCCCGCTCGCTAACTCGAGGTCAGCTCGGGACGATAAAAAATAAATAAATGAGGAAAATAGAAATGCGTAGAAAGTAAAAGACACGGCAGACAATCTAGCTTGTTGTGTGCCGGCTTTTGACTGATGGCGGAGAGGGCCAATAGAAAGCCGAGGAGAGGGGCGCGTGCTCTAGTGGCAGTCGAGGCGACCAATCAGAAGTTCAGATGGATGATTGACACATAACTGACAATTCCCTGTGTGGCTTTGATCAGAGTGGGCTTACAGTGGAGTTCATTCACATTTATGGACGCTGTGTTTGAAAGGAGCCACGCAAAATACAGTATATTAGAGTTTAAACACCTCGTTATAAGACTTTGTTTGGATAGTGGTTGTCTGTTAGAGCTTCCACAAGGCGTTTGAGTTATAAATGTGTTATTGCTCACACAGGACAGTGGGTAAGGAGGAGTACTAGGCTACTACTACCAGGCTACTACTATCACCAGGACTTCCACTAGAGCCATGATGGAAACTACAGCTTTCACTGTCCCATTGAGCTCCATGCGTTTGGGGCACAATCAGTGTTGACGGCTTTCTGATCCTAACCAAGACAGTGCAGGGGCTCCTTCCAATAGCAGCTTTAAGTGAAAAGGCGTGCCTGTCCTCCCTGCCTTTCTGCCTGCCTCTCTGCCCCCTTCCCTCTCCCCCCCACCCCTCCAAAGTACTCGATGTATAGTTAAAAAATGGGAGGGCACACTTAAACCGAGCTGCTCTATGAAGGTAGGCTGCAGCGTGTGTTTATTGATGAGATGAAAAGAAGATGGAAGTGAGAAATGAAACAAAAGTAAAAAGAGCGTATTGAAATTGACAAACTAGACGCGCAGTTTAATCAGGAGGGAGAAAAACACGCAGGAGGGAGCCGTGGAAACGCTGTCGCCACTTTTTTAAAGCTTCGAAGAAGTGAAGGTAAGGATTTTTTTGAAAAAGTAGTTGAAAAGAGGATGGGTGCTTGTAATATTTTAACGCTATTATTTAATAAGGGGACTTTCCTGGAGCAGGCATTCAGACATGCTCGCTGACTGACTCCAGGGTCAAATGCTGGAATGACTTCCATGTAGTTGTAGCTGCCTTTACCAAAACCTGAAATTGAACTAAATCGGAAACTTAGTCCTCCACATGAGCTTACAATAATTGTGAAGCCGGTGCGTAACGAAGGCAGTCCATCGCGGACTACACATTTGGGGCTGTCATTGCATTTTGTTGTCCATTTATAATCGACTACAAAACGCGCTGCTGGCCCTGGCATGACGCAATTTTCCCATCTGTCATTATTCTCAACGTGCCCCTTTTACATTTAGCCCTTTACTTTCCGATTTGAGCTGGACACTTAAGGGCAATGTGGCTAAAGTGTCTGTTTGTGAGCGATGTTCCCCCGGAACAACTGTGGCAGCCCGACGTGCGCATTTGGCTTTTAGGTCAGTTATGTGAATAACGAGGAAACGCGGTGATCATACAAAAAAAAGATTTTTATTGCTTTCTATGGAAAGGGTTTAGTTTGTTGAACTCGGCAAGGCTCAAATACATCTTTAAAAGAAGCGACTCCTCGCACAGGATACACAGCGCGTACAGTCAGACAGATGTCTAGCCTGCATTTTTTATGAATTAATATCAATACGGCGTGGCATTTATGAGATGTGGCTACGCGAGGATCGAGCCGGTGTCCTGTCGCACATTGAGTCTTAGTGTAAAAGAACACCACAGCTTTAGTTTCTCTGAGATAAATCTCGTCTCGATCCAGCGGGACCGCTCAGCTCCGTGCCATGTTTTCACGAAAAATGATTGATTACTTTCGTCGTCCTAACGCACTCCAGCGGCTCGGTAAAATGTTGGAGATGTTTTGGCAAATGGTGGCATCTGGGCAACACTCAGACTTTAAAGTTGCCGGGGAGGCTTTTTTTGTGCCTTTCATGCAGACGTGCTTGTTAAATATTTAGGGGCAACTCGTGATTTCTGTGCGCGTTTCTTATCGCGCTTTGTGGAGCTTGTTGAATAAAGTTAATATCTCCGGATAGCGCTGTAGTATAAGGGCCGGTGTGCACGGGAAGAGCTGAGCCGGAGCACTGTCTCAGGCTTTAGTTCTTCATATCTGTGCGTGCGCGTGCCTGAGAGAGGGGGACAGAGACAGTGTGTGCCAACAGATGTTGTCCCAAAGCGACAGTAAAACCGTGCGTTCCGGAGTCCACAAACAGAACGTTCCATCCTTTCGTGGATCCAGTAACAGGTTAGTCTCTTTGGACGCACGGCACGGCTTTGCGTTAATCATATCACAGGCTTTGGACTAGGGTTTAATTTGTTCTGTTCATCTCTCTCTGGTTAATGTTTAGTGCATGTAATATTGTGGGCCCCATTGCTCACCAAAGTGTACAATTATAGACATTTAATAAAAAAAATAGACACAAGAAGAAAAAAATGTAGGAAAGGTGTATGTCTTTTTACTCACATTTTTTTAAATCAAGCCTCATTTTATTCAAGTTTGTTTTTCTTTGGAGAAATTTTCTCGTGCCTTTTTGCTTTAGCTCAATATGTGTGTCTTTCTGTTGATATACTCTGGTTTAAATGGTGCATACTCAACATACATTTTAAGAACATGCTGTTCTATGGGCCCCCACTGGCCCTTGCACAATGTCTGCACTGGATGCACTCAGGGATATGTCCCCTGTCTTTATTCATAATATATTTCCATATAGCACAATCTCGACTGCTGTTTAATTTTTCTGAATGGAGGCTTTCTGCTGTACTGTGTCTGAATCCGCCACGTGAGGTCAAATCAGGGCTGTGTTTGGAGATTTGGGAACCTGCACGGAAGTGATTGACAGGCTGATTGTGTGGAACAGGGGAGGCAGTGAAGTCAAATTGGCATTATCACGAGTGGAATGCATCCCATTTACAAAAGGCAACACGTGAAGTTCACACCTATATTTTTGGGCATGTGAGTGTTTGATGAGCTGAAAGGTGCCCCAGAAACTGTACAGTAGATTGTTGTTTTTTTTTTTTTTGTCTCCAATATCAGGTGTTCCCAACATACATCTGTCGAAATTCTCTATTTAGATGAATATTCACATGGTTTGAGCCCCTGTGATTTGCCCGTTTCTGTGTGCAGGCTTAAACCCACCCATGACTAATGAATATTTAAGAGCTTGTCTGCGGAATAGGGCAAGTCATTATTATATGAAGGAGAGCCAGCAGATAAAGGGAGGGGTGGGTTGTGAAGGGGGGTTGGAGTGGAGGGGTGCTGCAGACAGAAAGGTGTTCAATTAATCCATATCCACAATCAGTCCTACTTGTCATCTGCAAGCCTCTCCTCACTTCCCAAATTTCATTGTTGCTGTTAAATTCACAAATATTCTCCAAATGTAACATGTGTCCAAATGTTTGAGGATGATTAACTGACCGTTTCACACATTTCTCCCACCTTGGTTTTCTCAGATCAATGTGTATACAGTATCCTCTTTTTTGTTATTTATTATTTATTTATTCTTTTGGAAGTGAAATCTTTGAAAAAAACAAAACAAAAAAAATGAAAAAAAAAAAACAAAAAAACAAACAATCATTTCGTACTGTACACGCCGCACACAGATGGCAGGTCAGTTTTCCAAATAATTTTTTAAGCTGCCCAAGTAGACATGAGAGAGACATCTCTGTTGCCTCCGCATTGCCACATTTCACTAGTTATTATTCACAGTCATTTTTTTTCTTACCAAGCTTTAACTAGGTAGCTCTCAGTTGAATTTGAATTAGAAAATGAATTTGTTTTTGAGTTGTCTGTTACGAAATATTTTGGAGCCTATTTGTTGAAAAATGTGTCTTGGAAAGAATCAGAAAAGGCTGCAAATGTAATATTGGTCACGAGTGAATTCACTTAATCCACTCAAGCATTACATAGGATTTTTATTTTGTCATGCATATTATCAGCTAAAAATTTTAAGATGTATTAAGAAGCATAATTTAATTTAGATTTATTTTTGGCTTCAAATTCAGTTTAATACCGCGTGTACTATCATTAGCAGAATCCAATTCATGGTTGCGGCTCATGGTGAAACTTTCCACATAAAGCCAATGTAATGTAAAATATGCAAAGAAAGCTACTTAACAATACTTGACCAAAGACTTTCAAGGTACACAATCAAGACATGCACTTGAGCCTTTTCCTGGCACTTTCTCCAGCCCAGTTGAACATATTTGGCAGCCATTTTGGGATTGCAGTAGAAATCCATCGATATAACGAGCCACTTTGTGGATTGCATCCAGAATGTCACGGTGCTTGTTAACTGCTTGGCCTTTTTGTCTCAGACACTGTTTATCCCTTCCCCTCCCCTTGTTTTTTTCGTCTTTTCTCCTTGCTCTATAGTACTCATTAGAAGAATCATCCCCTATGGAACCACACTAATCTTTGATGCGATTGCCAGCAGAGAGGGCTTGTGCTCAGTCTACATCTAAAAGTCATTGATAAGTCGTATAATTAAGTACGAAATGGCCTTTAAGCCTGGTATAGCTTTGGTCCTTATTCTGGAGCAGCGCATAAAGTTTCTCACCTGATGCTGGGACTGCTGTTTTATAGCAGCTTGCATTAGAGTCCCTGGTTACCATGGCAGCGCCCCCAAAACCCTGAGAGAGTTTTTTTTTTTTTTTTATTTAACCTTTATTTAAACAGGATAAGAACTCACTGAGATTAATTTTTTTTGTCCTGGCCAAGACAGCAGCATAGTCAGAAAAGTGCAACTAAATACTACCTAATGCCTAAGCATTTTTTTTTTCCTCCGAACTTTTACCCCCACATATTTTGATGAATATTTGCAGCTCTTTGCTTAACCCCTTGCTGGTTTGTTAGCATGGAAGCTTGTCAACTAAGTACTGGCAGACTGACGACTAACAGGATCCAATCCCTCTACCCACGAAGCACCTTAATCACACATAACATGCTTCTCCTCATGCTATATATTATTTCTTGATTACTGGAAATACTCTGAGCATAATCACAGCCAAATTCTTTTCCCATTGCTGCATTGTGCAATACAAAAATGTTTTTATTTATTGTGAACGGAAAAGGAAAATATTAAGACATGTTTGAGGTGAAAGGGGTGAGGCAACGATTTTATATAAATATAAAAAATAGATTTTGCAACCAGTGTGTGACTTTCATAACAGCCTGAATGTGCTTCACTCAAATAGCTCAGTTTAATAAACTTTTGAGAATATTCCATTTGCAAAGCACTTCAAAGCCTTGAATTTTAGAAAACTTTTTTTTTTAATGACACATTTATGGTATTTAAAAAAAATAATAATGTTAAGTATTGAGTTTTCAAAGGACTTTTGTTTTGGAATCTCCCTCTCTGCAAGTATCACAGGAATGCATAATGAAAGCACACATTTAGATGGAATAAGATTTTGTGGATGTGCCATGTTGCTGTCAGGGATCTTTTGTTCAGTTATACAACAAAAAAGCAACACTTAAATTCCACCGTGATTAAAACAACTCAATTTGTAGAAGTAGATTTAAAAATGCTTGTCAAACTTTCAAAATTAGTGCTTGGCATTTATATGGTTAATTAAAAGAAACATATTTCTAATTATTATATTTCTTTGGGAAGATGAAAGGGTTTACTTTGACCCATAACCAGTTTTGAATGTCACCAGTTGCACTATCTGCTACAGTAAAACATATTCCTTGTTGTGAGTGCAACCATTTTTTTCCATTACCTTTGCAGAATTACAACCAACATAATTTCTTTATGTTTTATAAAGTTTAATTAACTCAGCTTCATGAAAAACTTCTTCTTCTGAGTTACTTTGTTGCAAGCCCAGCTGTCTTTTTTCAACCCAAAAAGTAGTAGTGTATAAACCTCTCAACTCTGAAGCTGAACGGAAACAAGCATTTAAAGCTAATGTGTATTCACTGTCTTTAAACACACAAAGTTGCAGGCCCAGGCATTTGACTGATGTGAAAAATGTATCCCGGATTCTAATAGCAAAGTTGTATGTTTGCCAAGCTGCATGCGTGTCCTCAGTTCACCCTGCTACCCATATGGTTTTCTACAAGTCATGGTGAGCTCACTTGCCGAGTTGGACAGGGAAACTATCTAAAGGGGCTTTAAGAAAATCAAAAAATGACAGACCTGCAAACTTTACTCAACTATTTTGCTATGTGAGTTGTGCATTCCCAGCTTTGCGTTCTGGCTTGTGGAAGACTTTTTAAACCCCATGCCAGTAAGCAGCGCCACAGCAGCCAAAACACTCCCGATTTGCACAGTCTCATTCAAGGTGCATGGATATGCACTGAGCAGTGAGTAAACTTGGAAGCGATCTGCACAGTACAACTGGAGTATGTACAGAGTTTTACCTCAAATGAACAGGATTAAAACCAAACTGTTACTGTAAAGACACAATAATAGTTTTTATTTAATAGGTCTTTTGAAATACAGCTGCAAGAAATTATTGTCTGACATTTTATGTTTTTAAAGAAAGTCTTTCTTCTTCATTTTATCACCAAAATGAAAGCAAGATGTGTTCTGATACTGTCTGCATTGTTTATTGGCCTGATATTGACCTTGATAAAAAATCAATTTGAAAATAGATTCTTTTTAAAAGCTGGAAATCATGATTAATCTGACTTGGTGCATATTTTGTCAACCAACACAGAGTATGCCAGCGTTGTTTTATCTCCACAGGCTGGTACAGTTGTTTAATGACAGTTGGTACGTATCAAAAAAACACAAGCATGTGTAACCTGTTCAACAACAAACAAATGGTGGATTCTCAGTTTTATCCAACCTGCCAGTCTTGTTTCATTAAATGTTTGACATTTTAATGATTCATGAGTATAAACATAGTGGTGGACCTGTCAGTTTTGGCTCCTAAACATTTGACTCTGGCCGTCACTTAGCTTGTACTGTAGCAGTGATGTGTGACAGCAGTGTTACACTGGTATTCACTTTAGTAAGACCTAGAAGAAAATGTTCTGGCAGCTGGTATGTACACTTACATAGATACGTTAACTAGCACAAGGTATTTCAGGGGGGGAAAAAAAACAATTTTATAACCTTTGGCTGTGGTAGGCTCTGCCTCTGGTGAGCACCTCCTGTTTATTCACTTATTTATTTCCTTGTCCTTTAATTTCACTTCACTGCTGTCCAGACAATGTGCGCCTCACCAGAAAAAAATCTAAATAATTATTAAAATGACACGTGGCCTAGACCAGATCACATTTTGTCTGTTCAGATTTGTTAATGTCAGTGTGAACTGGCAAACCACATGCAGTCTGTTACATTACTTAAGTTTTTAATTCATTTATTTAATTGAAACATGTTTGGTACATAATATGATTTTGGGAAATTAATTTGATGTGTTACAGCAGTATGTAAAAAAAAATATATATATATCCTTACTTTTGAAAGACAGACAGCAATAGCACATAATTAAAATTATAATTTACATTTTACATTTTTATTTCCCTCATCTAGATCAACTCACACCAGATTAAATTTAATAGAAGGAATTTAAATACTCAGATAAAAAAAACAAACAAAAAAAAAAAAAAACAGATAGACAGTGTAAATAAAGAAGGACACTGTTCCTCCAAACATGTTTAGTGTGGTGTTAGTGGTTTTATATCAGTTTTGGCAATAGCAGCTGGATCTAGGTTACATTTTAACCAGGACTTTTGCCTTTGTATTTGTGCCACATCCTCACAACGTGTGCATTATCTAAGTTACTCTGGTTCATGATTAGTTGGTGAATCACTAAATGCCATAGACATAGCTGGTGCCACGCCTTTACCAGAACACTTAACATGCCAGATCAGACAATAACAAGTTTTACCCAATCCATGCACAGAATAAAACCAGTGTAACACCAACAGAAGTGGCATTAGTGAAGGTCTAAGCAGCCGACTCAGAGGATGTACATTTGAGATGCGTGTGCCAGGAAAAATGTTGTATTACTTGTATAAGTTGATTTCTCTGAATCATTTTGGATTGTTTTCCTAGGGATGTTTTCAGACTGCATTCTGACGTTAGCAGCTTCACAAAGTAAATGTTGTTTTAGTCATAATCACACATTTTCTAGATGTCTGCAGCTTTACTGTAAAGCAAATAAAGTACAAACCGTATGTAGAAAATACTCTTTTCATAGAACTGAGGGATGTTTTGTCAGCTCCAGTATTATGGCTGAGCTGTAATACCATTGGCATGTCTCTTAAAGGGGGAAATCTTGAATATTTGGCTTTCTTCGGTCCTTTGTGAAATTCCGTGACTGGTTTGCTTAACAACTTGCGACAGAATTGTATGGATAAACTTGTCCAATCTGGGCATATGGCACTCACTCCCTAATGGATTAACACAAAAAGTCTCACTTTGTGCCAGCTTCTGTTCACTCCAGTCCAAGTGTTGTCCAGCTCTACGTTCAGGTCATTACTTCTGGTTTAGACCGCCGGACAAGAGCTGTCAGCGCTTGGCCCAGTATGTATAGGCACTTGACAGTGTTACAGTGTGTCAGCATTACACTTTTAGATGGCTCATGAGTCAAATGATCTGATGAGACATATATATATTTATATATATATATATATATATATATATATATATATATATATATATATATATATATATATATGTATGTATACACAGTATATATAAATACTCCCAAAATTTTCTAAGATATGTATGCCTTAAAATAAACTCTCAATAATTAATAATTATTTAGTCTTTAATGTCATATTCACAAACAGAGCTCAATCTGTGGAAGTTAGTTTACCTGAATAATAACTCTATTTCCCCTCTGCCCGCTGTGTGTTGTTGCCGTAGCTACAGGCTCAAGAAATATATTGGACCATAAAACCTTTTTGTAAAGTCCATTGTTAGTATCCTTCACTTTACCGTGACTCTTTAAAATGAGTGACGTTAAAACATTTAGCAGAGGAGTCATTTTTTTATGACTCGAGACTCACCCTGTAGTCCAAATGGTGACAACGAAACACCACAGCCTTTAGGGGAGAGAGCTTTTACTTGTGACCCTTGAAGCGCAGAGTGTTGTAAAACCACTGCAATGGTGTGCTGGAGATGCCCGGTACACAGTGTACATTAGTGAAAGTTCACCTTTGGGTGGGACTACCTGAGCTCTGGCTGGTGCCCCCTGTGTAGCTGCAGCTAAAGCACATGTCCCTTGGCTTTACTTTTCTGCTATCAGCACATCTACAAATCAAATCAAATGGAGTCCAATAGACTTCTTTCTTAGACTGATACTATATAATATCCAGACTTAATGGCTGGACCTCATACCTCAATCTTGCATAGTCACATTTACTTTAAACTAATACAAATGTTACATACAAACACGCCATTTCTGAATCAACCTAAACGATTTCTATACACCCGAGACATGTATCCAAAAGACTGTGCAGATGTGTTGTAATACGTGCAGACTCATTAGTACTATGCCCTCTCGTAATTCAGCACAAAGCATCTTTGTTCTGGTTTATCTCTCAAGGACACAAAGTCAGGAGACTCTCGGTTTTCTTCCGGAGATATAAAGCTACTCTGGCCCTCATTGCTAAAATATGTTGGCAAAGATAAGTTATTTTTCCTCATGATTCATTTTATTCTATATGAGCATCTATGTCGGCTCATGAAAGATGTTTTATGGGCCGCAAGTTGCTTTTTTTTGAGTGGCGAAATGCCCTCCATGTGTGTCGAGGAGAGTAATGTGGAGAGGCAGTTGCTGTGGACACTTGTGCCTAAATGATAACTCTTGAATTTAGCATTATCTGCTTCGGGGGTTAGAGGTGTTCTGGAGACTATCATATGAGTAGTCAGATGCTTGTATTCGGTCAAATGCTCATTAACAAAAGCACAGCGAGAGGCCAATTGTGAGAGACTCCTTAAAATAGTGCTTTAGAATAAGACACTGTCTGCTGGGCTTTTGTACATGGCGCTGAGGAAGTAGATTGGTAGTGAGTTGGTGCTAAGGGTGGGGGTGGGGGTGGGGGTGATTATGACAGATAATGACGAAGTTGAACAAGCTGTCCTGTCAAAAAAAAAAGAAAAAGAAAGTTGGATTGTCCTTTACTTGTGCCATAGCATTGTAGTACTTATTGTTACTTGTTTGCTTGAGGAATTTATGTGAAAGCTGCACATCCTGCTCCATCAAACGGCTCTCTGTTGGACTGAATGTCTTCACACAGTCGTGCGCGGCACCAGTGTGGATCTTTAAGTGGCGTGAGCAGTTAAATTTAGGGACTATTAGCCACAGTTGGTGTTGGAGATGCAGAAATGCACAGACAGTTATTTAGTGAGTGTGAGCCAAAGCAGTGGTCAAAAGATAACACTGGTACTCTGTAATTACTGACCGACACAATGCACTGAGAGAAAACAGTGTTGTTGGAGAATAATAGGAGGCCGCTCTTGGAGTGTTTGAAACGAAATGGAGTTGTACTTATGGGCCTAACGTTTGAGGGCACAAACATAAGATAAGTATACTGTAACTTCAATAAAAATGACTCAAAAAGAAGTAAAAGTCATCTAATAGTAACAAAGTACTTAGTGAAAAGTCTTGGGATCAAAGAAATACATATAATAGCCACTTAAAATGGCCACAGAAAGATACACAATTTGAAGCTAGAAAGTAGCTAATTTGGTCAAATATAACTTGGAAAAAAGTAAAAAGTGTGTGTTCAGGACATCTACTGTTACAAATACATTTTGTTCAAAAAGATGCAACTAGCTGACACAAAGTGCTGATTAGTCCTGTTGTAAATGGCCTCAAATCCTATGAACTCAAGGGTCCAGGCCTGCGTCGGGTCCTTGATGAGAGTTTTGTGGAACCAGTTCAAAGTTTAAAAAACACCTCGTACAGAAGACATTTTATAGGGTCTTTTACAAATGTTTTCTTGTGGCGCCTTGTTCCATGTCAGAGAAGAAAGCAAGTAGGAAAAAATTTATCACAGCAAAGTGAAAATCTTGGCACAACTTGTCAACAGCCTACGTTTGCTTGTTGATGATTTTCAGCGACTGCCATGAAAGCAAATCAATTAAATCTTCCGTCTGAGAGGAGTTTTCTCCCGTTGTGCTAAGTGTGTGTGATTTAGGTGCATTAGTTACATTACCTGCTAATTGCTTTACAACGTTATAGGCGAACACTTAAACGTAATAAGAGATGTGACACTTCAAATTACTTGGATCTAATCAGCAGATTGTAGAGGAGAGGCGTCTGTTCACAAAAGAGAAATTTTTAATTGTGCCCAGGCACGGAAACAAACACTTAGTGAAGTTGAATAGGATTTAAAGAAAAGTTCATTTTGCACAGTTGTTTGTTTTATCAGATAGGAAATGCAACTCTGCACCTTAAATTACCACTTGTCAGATCTTCTAACATTATATAAATTATATTAGCACTCATAGCTGCACCATACTATTAAAGCATAATTTCTGCTAGTTTATATGCTAATGCAATGGGGCTAAATGGATGATTGAAATTAATAATTACAGCATTGGACAGTGATCGTTAGGCGGCAGAGGTTTCAAACAAACTCATAAATTACCATGAATTAGGTGATATACAAAACAGTGGTCGTGCTTCATCAACATACTGTATGCACTTGCATGGACTTGAGCTTCCGCTGTTGCCCTGTGGCCCCTTTTGTCTCACATTTAAATAGAGCTGGGCCTTGAGTATATGCTTCTAGTGCGCATTGTAAGCACTATTTGCATATTCAAGATGTATATTATTCAGATGGCTGTTTCTTTTATAAGGACGCCTCTTATGTGCCTTCTCAATCCCATCCCCCCACCCCACCCCACACCCCCACACGGCACACTTGATTAACTAATGTCCTATTCGATGCGGCGTATTTCATGAGCTTGTCACCTAATACAGGCTTCTGATTAACCTGGAGTCTGCATGCTGAAGTTGCTCTGCCTGTGTTCCCCTGTCTTCATTTATTTATTTTTTTCCCTCCTCTTTCTCCTTTTGGTACCCCCTCACCCCCCTCCTTCTTAGACCCCTCCCTCACTGTCTTTGTTGTGGCGGCAGCAGCAGAGCATGCATTGCATTGGCGGTCTGAAGCATTGTGTCTGATTTCCAGCAGACAAACTGACCTCTGGGGATTTATTGACAGCAAACTCCACAGAGGCAGACACAGAGCTGGGAGCGAGCAGGAGGAGGAGGAGAAAAAGGAGGGAGGTGCAAGGAGACAGGGGTGGTGTAGTGGGGGGCAGACAGACAGACAGACAAACAGACAGACAGACAGACAGATGGGAGGTAAGATGGCGAAAGAGGTGATGAAACAGGAAGCAGGTAGAAAGAAAGGCACGAACAAGGAGATCAATACTGGGAGGGAAAACACACACCCTGAATGTAGTTTGATTTAAAAATTTGTTTTAGTTGGAGCAATAAGTGAAAGAAAATGGCCGCCTCCTACAAGGACCTAATTAATTTTGAAGGATCATCAGCCCCTTTAGTCCGAGGCAGGGTACAGGAGGGAGAAGGGGAGGGAGGGGGAGACAGACCCCTGGGCTGATTAGAATTCACTGCAGGTAGGCGCTGGCTGCTGCTCACCCACTGTGTCACGGCTAAAATGGAATCACTGTCGTGAGTGGCAGTCTGGGCAACCAAAGCCCGCTTGTCTTGGCCTGCTCCTTTGTTGCCAGTCCTCACCTCACTTTACCCCTCAGGCAGGTGGATTTCCACAACAGCTCAGGCAGCCATGCCACGCATGGAACATATATGTCTGCATTGTCTAACAGACATTAAGAGTGAGGCCGCTGGCACCAGTTACAATTACATCATGAGCCAGTCCTGCAGGATGATATATAAATAAAAAAAAGCTAAAGGTCAAACATTTGCCATGCTGGTGGATTCAAGCATTTTGGCAAATGTTTGCTCTCCTAACAGAAGTTTATTCTAAATTAATTCAGCCATATTGGTTTTGGATAAGTTTTCACACTGGAGTTGTTCTTTTCTAAAAGCTATGGCCTGGTTACATTTTGGAAGAGGGTTAAAAATGTGTTGTCTTATTTTAGATTTTAACCAAGTATAGACAATCTGATCTCACTTTAAATGTGTTTTGTCTTGAACCGTATGGGGATAATAGAATGTGTACAGGCCCTCTTTATTTTTCTAAAGAGCGCCCCGTCTCATTGCTGCATGATCTGTCTTTGCACGCTTTCACTTGTCAGAAGTGAATCATCATTTGTCATAAACACTACAAGAAAACAAAAACACATTTTGGTATAAATGAGAAAACGTGGTTTGAAAAACAAAAAGTGAAAAGTATAACATCCTAAATCATTAATATTTTTATTAAATTTATTTTACTCATCTGCACTAAAACATACTGTAGACTGTTGAATGGCATTTAATAATGATAATTATGTATCTAAATATGTTAATAAATTGTTCCTGCCATGTATTTAGTAACTCCATTAAAGAATGAATGTTGTGAAAGCATGTTTATCTTGAGTCAATAAATGATTGATGTTCTTATCTCTCATATACTTTGAATAAATTGCCATACCTACTCATCAGACCATTCTCCACCATGTTCGGGTGAATGGATTTTAACAAGGATTAGTTTAACTTGTGCTTAACTTGTTTTTAATAGGTATTAATGCTGTATGCTATATATAAATAATAACGTTGAAGCTTATTTTAATTGTATGTTAAGGCTTTAGAAAATGTATCATATCTGGATATTAAATGTAGTTATATAATGTAGTGTCTGGTGATATAACAAGTAATAAGTGCAAAAAGGTTTACCGTCAACAAAGGCTTTGTATACAAAAGTAGACATTTAGTCATTCATTTTTAACCTTGTGCCCTCGTTCCATATCGTGTGACTAGCTTCACTGCTCACTGACTTTTTGACTCCTTTTTTTTCTCTCTTTTTTTTTTCTTTAACTACTCTTTCTCTGATGCCAGGACACCAGACAACAAGTACATGATATTTGAATAAGAACAATAGTATGTGTCAACACTTTGGTGCAGGTCTGGTCAAATCCTAGCGCTGCTGCATTCACTTGGCAGCATGTTGGTTATAGGAACCCACTGCATATAAAGTATTAGGTGTGACTGGACATTTAAGAGTGCCAGGCCAGGCTTGTATCAATGACCCGTCATCTGAGTTGTCTTACATATTCACTTTCCAACGTGTCAAGTCAATGTACAATACTTTGAAAATACTTTTAAAGCATTGATAGATACCATGCCGTCGAACAGTGTGAGACTAATGAGAGAGAAATTGTTTCCTAATGCCGCAAGAGCATTTTGCATGTCTTCTTCAGAGAGCATGACCTTAAATGATACCATGAGACTTTAATGTGGTTTACATCATTTTGTCCCCAGCTCTGAGGTCAAACCTTTGCAACTGTTTGGATCCGTATAGTATAAAAGCATTGTGTAAGGCTCACCAAAAACGGCCCGTCACATGCTAAATGTTGTTGAATGCCGTTTTTGTGTATTTCAATGAATGGCTCGTGTGTTTTAAATTTGACACTTTCTATTATCTTAGTTCTGATACAGATTGTGGACATTATCTTGGTTTAAATTATGGGAATGCAAAAATAAAAGACTTTGGGCACAATTTGTCCTCTGAGTTTTTCAAAGTACCAAATCTGGTCATTTTTAATCCGAATCCAAAGTAATTCTTTTGGATGGGTGTGGTTTGTTGCCCAGCTACACAGATGACTAAAAAACAACCAAAAACGTAAAAACACTTATTTCCAACCTTGCTTTGTAATTGGAGGTCATGTGCACACAGGATTGCCATTGGTCTCGCTTTGAAAAACTCTTCACACATCTGTTGCAGCGTGTTGCGGGGTAGATATCTGTGGTACCATGCTTGGGGTTCATTAAGGGAGTGGCAATATCAGCGAGGCTCTGTGTGCCATTAAAGATTTGTCTTTGTCTTTTTTTTCTCTCTCTTCCCTCTAAACATTGTGGCAGAGCAACACATGATTTGGGCAGAGAGGACTGTCAGCACTGCATACATCGCCGGCCTATGATCAGTCGTCTCCACCAGCAAACTGACGCTTGACCCGCAGCCACGCACCTCCATCACCAGCCACACAAACATCTTGGTAACAAAACGTCATCTGACTGTAAGTACGCTACAACGCTTTTTTGTTTTGTCGGAGTGAACTGCAATAACCTGGGTCCAAAAATCTCATGCAAAAAGTTGATTTAAAAGATTTTTTTTTAAATATATATATATATTTATATATTTTTCTTATTTCTTACATTTGCTGCACAAACAATAGTGTTTTTGTTTTTTTCAAATTTTCTCCATGTGCTATGGGTATGTTACACATTGTCAAGCTACTTCGAATGTATTGCATGAGATTTCATCATGAATAGGATTTATAAATAGACTTTTAATATGTTACTGTCAGTGCGGAAAGTAACAGCTACAAAATATTTTACACAGATATTTCCTGTTTTGAAGAGAACAATGTGCTGGCTTTGTATTTGATTGTTATTATTATTTTCTGTTTGGTTATACAACTTAATTCGTCAAAGTAACATATTTTACGCCATTTTAAATTACTTTTATAATTAAATACTTCACATGTTTAAAAGTAGTTTGGCATTTTAGCTCTCTTTGGTTTAGACTATAAGTTACATGGCTTTAACTTATGTGATCGCTGATCAGCGGGGTCACATCTCCCTGTGTTCCTAGGATAGGTAGGAAGCCTGTCACAGTGAACACATGGCTAACAAAAGAGGCCTGTTGTCCTGTGAGCCCAGTGCACCATCTAATGGTGGAGCTCAGAACCTCACCATAACCAGCAAACCCACTTCAGAGTGACACGGGCACCATCTTAATCACTGTCCTTTTCCATTGCAAGTGCAAAAAGGAACAGAGATAAGATTTCAGCCAACATCTAAGAATTATAATTATAAAAAGTTTTTAACACATTTAAGTTTATATTTATCATTCATCTACTGTATTTATTATTGTCTATTCCTTTAAACATTAATTCTTATCTTCAGGTGTTGATGTGAAATCTGAATTTCATGTTATAAAAATATGATAGCAGACAATAAGCAATGTGGATTTATCCCTAGCGCATATTCAGGTGTGTGATTTCGTGTTGCAGGTGACATCAGTTGCAAGGGGATGACCGAGCGCATTCATAACATCAACCTCCACAACTTCAGCAACTCTGTACTCGAGACCCTCAATGAGCAGCGCAACCGTGGGCACTTCTGTGACGTGACCGTTCGGATCCATGGAAGTATGCTGCGAGCTCACCGCTGCGTGCTGGCCGCTGGAAGCCCCTTCTTTCAGGACAAGCTGCTGTTGGGCTACAGCGATATTGAGATCCCCTCAGTGGTCTCAGTGCAGTCCATCCAAAAGCTGATAGACTTTATGTACAGTGGAATCCTGCGGGTGTCCCAGTCTGAGGCCCTGCAGATCCTCACTGCCGCCAGCATTCTCCAGATTAAGACGGTCATTGATGAGTGTACACGCATCGTGTCCCAGAATGTGGGCCTGGCCGGGCCAGGGGGCTTCCCTATCATACCAGGAGACTCGGGTCAGGAGACGCCACGTGGCACACCTGAGTCTGGCACATCTGGACCCAGTAGTGACGCAGAGTCAAGCTATATGCAAACGTCATCGCAGCAGAGTGTGGACCGCACATTCACATCCCTGTACACCTACTCCAGCCTGTCTCTGCAGAATGGCACCCGGGACCGTTCCCTCTACATCAGCCCTCTGTCCACTAACTATGACCCCCCTCTCAGCACTCAGAAGGACCAGCAGTCTCAAGATCCACCCTGGATGCACCGCATCCCGGAGCGGTCACAGCAGGGCGATCGCTTCTCAGAGTCCACCCACTGCCGAAAGCAGCCACGGCCAGTACGCATGCACATCAAGCAGGAAGCCGACGATGAGTACAGCTGCTATGAAGCTCTGCCCGAGTGTCAGGAGGACGCGGACAACACCGTGGAGAGTGAGTCCAAGGGTGAGAGTTTTGACTCAGGGGTGAGCTCGTCCCACAGCACCGAGCAAGACACCATGGAGCAGCAGCCCTTCCTGTCAGCCTTCAACCGAGAGGTCGCCGGCGAACAGTCCGAAGGTGCTTCTGTGCAGATAGAGGTGAATGACTCGTCCCCAGAACAAGCCCAGGACATGGAGGACGCAGACACGTCCCACAGCACTAGTGACAGTAGCATGATGCACCCTCTGCCAAATTCAGTCATGTCCCAGTCACTGCCAGGTGCCCCGCACTACATGCTCAAGAACGACCCTCACACCAGCATGAGGATGCCGCTGACCAGCAACTCCCAAGGGATGGGTCCTGGAAGCACTTACCTGCCCACAATCTTCCCAAATCAGCCGCCCAGCAACAAGCCTTTCCTGTACCTGCCTGGTCAGCAGCAGCCCCAGTTTGTGGCAGTCCCACCCCCTGTCATTTCATCATTCCCAAACCCCATGCCTGTTCAGCAGTTGCCAGCGCAGCAGCAGCAAGCTGCAGCAGGAATCAATCAGGGGGAGAAGAAGCCCTATGAATGCACTCTGTGCAGTAAGACCTTTACTGCCAAACAGAACTACGTCAAACATATGTTTGTCCACACTGGTGAGTCAAACCTAACTTTTTATATGTACATTCTGTTCATTTAATGTTTTTAGACACATACGTATTCAATTTATACAATATTAAATGAGAAAATAAAAAGTACTTCCCCTAGTACTTTCTGTGAAATAATTAATTAAAACGTCTAATTAAATAAAACAGTATTGAGAAACTAGGAAGGTGTGATAACACTCCTCATAACATGTCTCAGGTGACATATCAAAATTCAGACCTGAGCCACAAGTCATATTACTTATTATTTCAAACTTGGTTTTGGATGAATATGTGTTCACACTATGAGGTGAGAGTGTGGTGGAAAAAAAAATTGAGAATGTTCTAAAAGTGCAAACAAAATGGTTGCTCATCCAAACTAGTTTATAACAATTAATAAATAATTCCAGAAATTGTAGATTATATGTTTTATTAGTGGTGTTATGTTTTACATTCTAGTTTTATAGCATTAGTGTGGAACATCAGTCATGTTGCATGGTGTGTTTGATTGATTCAGTAAAATTTACCAAAAAAATCTCCTTCAATCTTATCCCGTTACAAACTACTGTTTTATTCTGTATTAACTCACTGGGGCCTGTTTGCATTGGCCAAAGGGGCCAGCAGTATGGACAGCACTGATCTACAATCAGGCTGCATCTTAAGAAAGAGAAGAAATTTGACATGACACAATCACATCATTGCCTATTCACAGCATCATTATTATTCATATAAAACTACATTTAATTATTATGGCTGTTTCAGACTAAATTACAAATCTGATTACTAGTTGGCGTGGAGTTCTGACATTTCAGTCAAAAAGTCATTGAGCATTTGATCTTCGGACTGTAACAGTAAATCTAATTACACATAATGATGTACTGCCAAACGTGAAGCTAGCTTTGGAGAATAAAAATCAGCCTTTGACATTAAAATACATTAATTTAATGTGTTTTTACTATAATTATTAGCTGCTTAAGAAATAGATATTGTATTCTTATGGCACCTTTTAACGCCTAAGCATCTGAAATTTTATACCAAGATTTATCAAGATGAATTTTTATTCTTCAAAACAAAATACTGCCTGTGTGATTTTGTTTTCATTTAATTATAAAACGGCTTATCACTGTCGTATACCACACACCGAATCGAAAAACAAAGTGTTATTAACAAAAAAATGAATAGCTATATTTATATTTGTATATTTTAATATTTAAGGGTTTATAAAAAGAATTAAGAGTTAACAGTTCAATATAATCAAAATTGGAATACAATTAATGAGGATTACAAGTCCCCTCAAGAGTTGCATGCAAGTTTTTTAGTTCAGTTTTGAAAAACCTATTATACACTTTTTGCTTTTAGTGCATATGTTTTGCAACAAGAAAAGAAAACACTTTTGTAGCACAGGACTTAACAGATCTGCTGTTGTAACAAGATGATACAGGTTTAAATAATTCTAGCCCGAGGTGAGCTCCTCTAATGGCAAAGTAACACGTCTGGCTGCAGCCTTTTAGTGTTACTGCAAAAGTTTACAGTTAAAGCTGTTACATTGTTCCTGTGGCGCCAAAGTCACTGGCAGTTCTCCAGTTGCTTTACCATTTGCCTTGATTCAAATCTCAACTGACTGCTCCACATATGTTTCCCTGTGATCATTATAATAACAAAAACACCAGTGTTCCTCTGTGGCACATTATATCGCATTTTAAAATGCATAGTGATGCACAGTTAAAAATAATACTAGAATGAAGCGCTCCAGGTTTGTCTCTTCTGAGTGGACTTGTAAAAATGGTTGCTTAGAAAATACAAACACAATATTAATTTGGGATACATCTCTAATTTAACTCTGGCATGTATTTTGGGGACTTTTAAATTCTGGTGCCAGGTTTACATTTTTTAAATAGCAGGGTTATTGTATTCCACTTACAGAAAGGAGAACAATAAACATTTAGATATAAAAAATGCACTTTTGGTCCTAATTGTGCTATTTTATATCTCCCCCTAAATGCCTTGTCCTTGTTTATCTGCAGGTGAGAAGCCTCATCAGTGCAGCATCTGTTGGCGCTCGTTCTCCCTGAAGGATTACTTAATCAAACACATGGTGACACACACAGGGGTGCGTGCCTACCAGTGCAGCATCTGCAACAAGCGCTTCACCCAGAAGAGCTCTCTCAACGTCCACATGCGTCTGCACCGCGGTGAGAAGTCCTATGAGTGCTACATCTGCAAGAAAAAGTTCTCCCACAAGACACTGCTGGAGCGGCACATGGCACTGCACTGCGCGGGCGGCTCTGTCATGGGAATGTCGGACGCTGCTGGGGTGCCCGGCCCAGTGTCCATCCCCATGCCCATGGCAGTGCCCGAGCCTGGGGCCGGAGTAGTGGCCCTGGCCATGCCCGTGGGCGGTGGAGCGGGTGTGGGCGCAGGGGTCGGGACGGGAGTGGGAGTCGCTGCTGAGGCCAGCTGCCAAGAAGGGACCACCTATGTGTGCTCCGTCTGCCCTGCCAAGTTCGAGCAAATTGAGAACTTCAATGACCACATGCGAAAGCATGTCCCTGATGGATAAGTACAAATAGATAAACTTTTTTTTAAAGAATGACAAATAAATGGCACTAGATTTTCCTTTTTTTATTTTGAGGTATGAAGAGTAATGAGTATAGACACTGGCACATTAAGTTTCCCAAAAGCTTTTTTTTTCTGTTATTCTAAAAGAAAAAATGATGGTGGCCTTAAGGCTTAGTAGTTTGATATTGATCTACTGGATGGATCCTAACTACAGGCCTCTAAATGTATGCTTTCCTAAAATACTGATTTATGTGTTGAACACTACCGAAAGGCCTACGAGTGAAACACATACACACAGACACACCTGTAGTGTAGACTGTCTGAGCTGTCTGAAGACATGTGTGAGTGTGTATCAGAGCGAGTGTAAAGGTGTGTGTGAGCCAGAGTCTGTGTGTGTGTGTGCGCACACTGCTATGAAGCGTAATTCATGGCAGTAATAAACCCATACTGACCAGTTTGGAAACTCTAGATGTCCAAGCTTACTGTGGTATAATTTAAAACATCAATAAGCAGAATTGTGTGGGCGGAGCTACATATTCCCTCTAAAAATACTGATGGTCACAAGATTGCCTTCTTCTGTAAAATATAAAGAGAGTAGATAATTTGACACTGGGTTTTATTTATTCCCGTGGTATTAAGGGATTATAATGCAGCTGTTATTACGGTACCAACCAATCATTTTACTGAAATGTAACATCCTGTCAGTGGGAGGGGTGTTTTTTCCACTTCTGTTTTATAATTGTTCTCCATGCATTTAATACTTACGTTTACTAAATTAGCGTGTTAAGATGAGACAGTATTTGAGCAAAAATTTGTTTCTTTTTTTCTGAAGTTTGAGGTTGAACTCATTGCATACACTGCCACTAATATCTTTAAAGACTGTTAAGGCTAGTAGACCTCTTCCATTTCAAAACAAGAGAAAAAAAGAAAGATTCTTTTGCTGATCTTAGCCTTTTCCATCCACAGTTATGGCAGCCTGAAATACGTGACTAAACACACCTTCATAACTGCTGCTCTTTAACTTGCACCTGACTGTTATGGGATGTAGAATTAAAAAACAAATAATAATTTTTAAAATGTATGCTATGGAGTAACCCACATTGTTTTAATTTGATAATCTAATTATATAGGATATAAAGGGGGTAGGCTACTTGTTGATTCAAATGGTGTTAAAGAGGGATGACTTCAATTTGAATCAAATTTGAATTGAAAATAAATGCCATTGTGACCCTAGCGTCGCTGTATAACCTGTTCATTACAATCACAGAGCCATTTTAGCAGCTGGCACCTAATTGCCTCTGATGGATTGGCTCTTCCTGAGCCTCAAATGGCCCGCGACACTGAGAGGAATTATGGCCTCAAAGGAAAACAAGTAGCTTTGTTTCTAAAATACCACATGTAGACAGACTTATAGACAGTAGTATACATTCCTGCTTTCTACAGCCTAGAAACAGCATGTGCAGAATAGACTGGACATTATGTGCGCAGATTGTCACTCATGCATGACTTCACTTAAGGCTTATCTGTGATAAAATAATCATTTTGTATTTTGTTTTATCCAAATAGGACACACACACACACACACACAACACATGCAACTGCAAATCAAAGGAGTAGCTCTATTGTGTGAGCGAGCCCTTTCCTAGTTGTATTGTTTTAAAAATAACAAAACAGTGGTCTTAAAAAGACGGCTGTAGATTAAAAAGTGCTACTTTGCACATTTTCTTAAAATGCCTGTGCTTAATATTTAATCATTTTTCCTTAAATGGACGTATATGATTTTCTTTTATTAAATTTCAAAGAAAAAAAAAACTTGATAAGTGGACTGCATTATTTTCTTGCATATATGTTGCACTGCTTAAACCAATAAGTGCACTACTGTTAATGGAGATATAGTTTTAGAAAAGACAATTTTTGTTTAATCTAACATTGGTTCTAGAAAACTATCTTTGCTCAATTTATTCATGAGTACTCCAGCAGTTCTTGGCTTTTAGTTAGGGCTTGCAGTTACCTACAGTATATCCTTGTGTTGATTTAATGCAAGCTGTTTTACTCATTACGTGTGCTCATCTATGTTCAAATTCAATCTTTTATGGCGTCACTTCCCTATAACACTTCTTTGATATTTTACATGCAGATTTTCCTTTGAGAACATCCAGTCCAAACAGTAAAAAAAACAGCAACAATAATAATAATATCTCAGTCCGTCGTAGTGGGCGGAGCTAATAATAATAATGACTCTTATGATATAAATACATATATTATGTGTGTGTGTAACATACAGTAAATGTGTCCTAGAACAACGTAGTATTGGGTTTATGGTGTTGGAGGTGTGGAATGCAGCTTCTTTGGTATCTGTCCCTTGTGCACAGTTGTGTCCTTTCCTTAGTGTTTGTGTGAGTGTTAGTGTGTAATTAGCCTAATCAAACTGTTGATAAGTGGTATATCTGAACTGTAGGGCTTCCTTTGCAATATGCAGCGCAGGTACTATGAGAAGCAGCTCTCCAAGCCTTTTGGGCTCATAAGTCACCCGTGTTGACGTCATGTCAAAGAGTTGAATTGCTACGAGACTGTAGGGGCTTAAACAATGTGCAAGAAGCCGTGGGCGAGTCCTCGGTAAAAGTAGCACATTATTAAACATTTGATTGGGCCTGTCTCCGCTGGTGTGCATATAAGCCTAAAGTGTATGGTTCCTGTTTGTAGCTGTTGCCAGGACGGCGATATTGCTGCATGCTAGTGCTATATTTGTCTCTACACAGCACGTGGAGGGTAATCTCTTGCCTTAACAGACAATGCACTAAATAGAATATATAAGCAACTGCCGAAATCTCTTTCCAACAGTATTGCCACATGTTTGGCACGCAGCTCATGAAGTTGGTGTCCGTTGTCTGTTCAAGTTTAACACTGCCAAACTGACATCATCTATCAAAAGCAAAGGCAGAGGATAAAATATTTTCAGTGTAATGTATGTATTTTAGCATTCCTTCATGGCACCGAAACTTTTGCATATTTTGTGTGAACACATATATCAAATGCACTATTGACTGTAGCTAGATAAGTTCAACCAGCTTTGTGGTATCATTGGTCTAAATAGTAGGTTAAGTAGCTCAATGTTGGTTATTTGATTTCAACGTTTCACTATCAAATGTTCCTCTTTGAACTTCTTTTTTGTTGGTATATCAAAAGTAGCCAATTTGAAAGTAATCCGGATGAGGGCTAATAACTCGTGTTGTATTATAGTGCTGTTCTGATTGAAGAGCGGGCTTTTGAAAAAGGAGAACTTTTGTGAGTCTTCATTGTGTCATAACTCTGTGCTATAGCAAAAACCCGGGCCTTCTCCATAGAACCCCCCTTCCCCGTTGCATTTCAGCATCCCACTTCACTGTCCATACTTATAGTATATTCCTTCTACTGCTTCAGCTACTTGTGGTGGTGCTTCATTCTCTTTTCTCGTCAGTTGTTGCAGAAAATAAATGTTTGTTTGAAAATGGTTAAAAACATTATCCAGAAAATAATCTTAATTGTGCTTCTTCTAGTTGTTAGTTTGACAAAAAAAAAAAAAAAGTTTATGTTTGCAAAGTGTACACATATTTTCCAGAACAAAACATATTGAGACGTAGATAATAGCCTTGAGCCTGCAGCTGTTTGTAACGTGTTTCAAATATATTACTGTTCATGTTTTGTTTATCTTAGCGTAGAAACACACTCTACAATACAATGTTGTCCTGCTTGCAGTATGTTTAATTCATCATATTTTTTTGGTTTCTCCTGCTTTTGTTTTGATTTCTGGTTATAATAGTGGTGTTGTTTATACATACATAGCTTCACAAGAATGGTTAATGGATAGTAATATTTCAAAGTGTACAATATATGCATATACATTTAAAAAAAAAGGAAATGGAAGAAAAAAAAATGGTAGTAACGAAAGGGTAAGGGGCATGTTGGAACATTTTCTTTTTAAAAATGTCTGTCTTCCTGTCTGTCTGCATATGTTCACATCTTTTAGTTTTTAACACAACTGTTCACTGCATTTGTCCTTCTACAGTACACATCAGAGTGAATACAAATAGACTATTTATTGTAAGTCACAGTGTCCACACAGAGAAAGATTACAGATAGTTTGAGAGTATACAATACCTTTTGGGATATAGGGAATATGCCTATCAAGTGCCTATCAGTACATACAGCAACTATACAGAGGATTCCTAGTTTTTCTCTCCTGCATTGCACAGATACAGAATATACACAGTGGTCTATTGAGAATATACTATTTATACTACTTTACTGCTACAAACCTGCTGGTTGTGAGTGCATCCTAAGAGAACCCTTTAAAGAACTGAGATGTTATATTCATACACAACTAAAGTTTATGTTTATTATACATGTAAACAGTTGGAGGATTTCAAAAGTCAATTCCTGTTGCTTGCTTGTCCTTACAAATGCCATTTTTAATTCATGCAAACAAGCCATATACTGTACTGTACTGTATCTGTGGGGGAAAAGGTCAGTGGCGCGTTATAAACAGCAGAGGGAGCCACACATCAATAGCCTGTAACACACTGCCAGGCAAAATTCCAGTATATTTTTGGACGTTAATATTTCCAAGTTTGCATGGCAACAAGTGATGTCAGCAGCTCCTCTGGTTCTTACTGTAACAGGAGGGTTTGTCAGCTGCATTAATAGGTTTGAAGTCCTCTTTGGGACCTTTGAACTTTGTGGCAAGCCTTTCCACATGCAAGCCACTGGCCTCTTTCTCCAACATTCAGAAAGTTTTATATGATCGACAGCCTTTTTACTTTGTGTACAGCTTGGGTTTGTTAAAGACAAGCTATGAGCAAAAAACAA
This sequence comes from Neodontobutis hainanensis, assembly GCA_024349245.1. NCBI lineage: Eukaryota > Metazoa > Chordata > Actinopteri > Gobiiformes > Odontobutidae > Neodontobutis > Neodontobutis hainanensis. The sequence goes on along the minus strand of JALDNG010000008.1, from coordinate 2,233,576 downwards.
ACAAAAAAAAAGTCATCATTATTTTGTCCAAATTATTTGGAAGACATTTTGGCTAGAGATAAATGAATACCACAGAAATCTTGTGCAGAGAGGGATTTAATATAAATGATTGGTTTATTGGGACTTGAAAAGCAGAACTGGATGAAAATATGGTGGAGGAATAACCAGAAATGAGTGAGCGGCTGCGAGATAAAAGGCTTTGGGATTGGCTTATTAAAAGCGTCCCCTGTGGACTAATTACCACAGCCTTCGTTTTCACCTTCTCCAGCCACTATTCTCTGCCAAATCTTTTTTTAAATTGAAACAATATTTGAAAACAATAGCAAAAGGAAATAACTATTAGAACACAGTTATTAGAATAACTGCAGGTTACCAAAAAGTGCTATTTTTTTCTTTTGACTTTTTAAATCCTCCATACCTAATAGTTTTCAACCAATAGGAGAAAAGAGCTATGATTAACAAATAGACCTGTTGACCATTTAGTTTCATAGACCCAATGGAAGCATTAAAATATAGGCAAAGTGATATAGCTAGTCCCTTTCATCCAACACTATAACATGCAGAATAACAGTATAGTTAGTTCACATATTTTCACACAGCCAGATTGTAGTTCTCAATGAGCTTTACACAGCCGAACTAAGCTATAACGACATGTAGTCTACGTATATATTCAGTATGACGCTTTTCCGAACATGCAGTTCTTACTCTTGCTGGTAACTAACCATCTCTCAGTGCAGTCTCGTCCACACAACTTTTCATTCTCTGCTCTGTTTTATTTGAGCACAAACGGTATTTTGCGTCCCTTGATAAAAGGCTTTCTTTTAGCTTCTTTTTGTTGTCACACCGGCAAGGAGACCTCAGTTGTATTTTAGCCTCTCCAGACTAGACACCTAGCCTCTGTGCTCTCATTGTTGCAGTCTTCTCGGCTCAGTCCAGCTCTTTGAAACCATTTATAAGAGAATATCTAAAAGACACATGCATTCCTGTCAAGTCCAGAACATTCCAACTTCTAGTCTGGCATTATTTTCCACATTTACCAAAATATCAAGGAGGATTTCCAGCACTTGAGCGTTTCCTAGCTCTGTGGGATATTTGATCATGTAGTAGCAAACATTGCCTATGACATAGTTTACAACACAGTTGAATGCCTGTTCCCCTGGAAAACAAAACTGAATTTTCATCTCAAGAGGCTTGGAGCTGAGCTTTGTGTGGACTGGTGCACAATGCCTGGTTTTCTTCTTGCTGTGGGCCTCTCGTCTCCACAGTGAGCCGGAGTCGATGCAGTGCACATGGCAGTAATAGCATTTGTAAATGGGGCCATACTAATCTGTAGACATACAGTGGACAAAAACTGTTTTAGACAATGTTTGTTCTCACAAACCAAAGAAGGGTGAAGATATTTTAAGTTTTCTGGAGGACTTGATTTATTCTTGTGATCAGGCTAGACTGCTTCTCTTTAGTTTGTTGTGTTTTACTCATGGCAGGGTGCTTGTCAAAGTCTATCTATGTTTTGTCACTTGATCACTATTGGTTGTTGATTGTTTTGTGGTTGTGTTATAACTTGCCTATTGTAGACCAAAATAGATTTTTATAAGAAATGAAACAAAAATGAATCGGACATAGTAGCTGTGATATGAAATATCACGTAACAAATTGTTCTAGAAAAATGGTTACATTAGTTCTATTTTCTACACAGTGTCGCCTTTAATTATTCACTATTAGTTTGTCAAATAACTAATCTTTCTGATATTTGTAGACTGTCCCTAAATTTTTAATCTGACAGCGTGACTTGGAAAACATTTAGCCATTTATACTTGAGATGGACCAAGATTTTAAGTTTGCACATATTTGTAGGTTGTTTCTGAAGCCAAAAAAGAACGAATAACACACAACTTTTTTGTCTCAAAAATTTAAAAATGAGATTCAAACTCACATCAAAACAGTCAGTGCCAGCCGTCACTACCATTTGCAACAATTTAGTTACAAAAATAATGTAAACCAAACTACAAGAAGAATTAAAAGTACAATGTGGTCCAAATATGGTATATGTATTATTTACAAATCTATTTTTGTAAAACAACACGTTACCTACAAAGTGAATGTAAATTGTTTGGCAGAATTTGACAATTTTTTCCTAATGTGCGATCTGACTAGGAGAATCTGCTGTATATTTTTATCCTTAATGCACAGAAATAGGACATGTGATAAATTAGGGTGAATCAGATTGGACTTTTGTTCCCCATTTAAAGCAGCTTGTAGGTTTTGTCACTTGGCTTTGAGGCTTACTGCTGCCATATATTATATGTAGATGCTTTTGTAAACAAAATGCACTTGAGCTGAATTTTGAGATGTGCTTATGAACATGTGTATGTTTTGTTAGGCTTTTGCCTACGTTAGCTTGCTATTTTATTATTACCCTACAAAATCATTTGTTCTTTCTAGTAATGAACTTGGCAGAAGTGGAGCTGTTGTAGTAACGGTAGTTAACATCACAACTAAGCAAACCCTGAAATATATGCTGCAGTAATGTGTTTTCAGTTTGTTTTGAATAATTTATGCTCCAAGTTGGTTTGTATTTTATTATTATTATATTGTTATTATTGTTATGAGACAAGCTTGTTTGAAATGTATTGACTGCTGTTTTGAAATATGTGCAAAGAACGTTTTGTAATATAATTTGTCAAACACTGGACTGGAGTGAGTTTTCCAACATTTCCAAGTTGAGAGATGTATTTGACGGACAGAACTGCACAGATGCCACAGCGGTTAGCACACGTGGGCGAGCTCCCACCAAACTGGAGCTCACAAACAATATCGCCAATCTGTAGATGGAAGACAATGAAAGACTTCCTTTGTGCTGGTTAATTGTGTTCAACCAGGTGAGGGGTTACATATAATAAGGAATATTTATTAGGTCTTTTCCTTCCAAATTGTTGCATGGTGTATAGAGATAAATTTTTGTACTAAAAGAAAGAATCATAAAGGGATACCACTTGACAGCGATCCAATGATCCAAATCACCAGGTTGTTGCTATTAGAAATTGTCTTTGCATCAACCGCCACTTTCCAAACCAGAAAAGAGATTTGCACTAGACTTATTTTGGTCTTCTTGTTCAAAAAGCAATATAATTCACTGAACACATTGTATCATCACGTTGTCTGCCCACAGTGGGAATGCTGAGTAAATGGTAATTATTTTTTATTTTATTTTTATTGAAAGGTACAGAATTTGGTCACCATTTTGAAATGCACACCCATGTGTTGTTTGTAGCAGTTTTTAATTATCCAGCACTTATCCCTAAAAATAAATATCGTAATTTTTGAGGGGCATTAAAAAACTGTTGTTTCCTCCTTGTGATTGTTTTGGACAAATCAAGCAGCTCTTGCCAAACTGAAGTGCAAAACGGGATGCATGAGGGAAGAGATCTGTTCCAATTGGTCACATTTGTGATTGTCTTCATCACACAGCCACCATTGTTCATCTCTAAGCAAACATACACCACCCCAAAAACCAAAAGATGAACCAGCTGCCCACTGTCATACACACCTCTCCTCTAAGAACACTTGTTCACAGTTTTGCATATTTAATCACTACGAGTGTTTTACTTTTTTCTGGGATGCTTTAAGATCATACAATAATGACAACCTTTTTGAGAAAAAAAAATCAATTGCACCTTTTTCTCATCTAAACACAGCAGAATTTGTTTTCATCCCTTTTCAACAATGTCACTCCCCACAACAGTCATTCTTGACCTTCTGTCATTGGTGTAAATTTTGACAATAATTCAGTGAACTTCACCATTCTATCTGGGTGTAGTAGCTTTCCTGTTTTCACCGCTTTGTGGTGTTGTTGAAAGATGTTGCGGTTTGTCTAAATATGTTGCGTGTTAGAGGAAGCATAAGTATGTGCCTTCTTGTAATCTCCTTGGTGAGCTTGTAATTATTGAGAAGCTGAAGCCAGCCAATTGTGTTTGCACTAAAACCAAATTGCTTTTTGTGATGTAGACTATTTAAGCAAGCTTGTTGCGTCACTTTAACCGTACAGTATGCATGAGGGTGAATTGGTAAGTCTAGGGCTAGAGCTCTCATCTGTTGACCTGTAAACCAGTGCAGCTTAGAGGATCTTGTGAATATATCTTGGCTTAGTTCTGCATTCAGTTTTCAATTCCATCTCCTTATTCATCATCAAGTTTGTCACAGACAATTTCAACAGTTATAAAAAAAATAAAATTGCAAAAAAATAAAATAAAATAAAAATAAAAACATACCAGGATTACAATACAGCTTTTACTTTCACATGCCACAGTTAGGAGTATTACATCTGCAGGAGGGATTTTCATCCTCTCAGTCCATGGGGATGCATGAGTACACGAGGTCGCCTCAAGACTATTGGTCAAATTTGTATAAGTTGTTTTAAAAATCTTGTATTTATTACATATTTTGTCAACAACTGAAAAAGCTGACATGCTTTGAGTCTTACAAATGCACCTTATTCATGTCAGTCCATGTGAGGAAAAAAAGGAGGCTGGCAATGTGATATCTCTGATTTAGCACCTTACTACACAGCATGTTTTCACTTTACGCCAGTTTATCTATTCTTCTATACGATATAATTTCCAAAATAGTTCACATATTTTGTGAAATTTTTTCATGGGATGTGCCAAAGTTTGGAGGCGATCTCCCAAGTTTTTCTGCTTTTTATTTTCTTTTTCTCCTCGTTCAGTTATAGCAATGGTATGTCAACACTTTCCTATAACTGTGTGTGGAATCAATTTATCTCAGCAAACAGTATCATTACTTGCCATTTTACAATAAGCCCTGTATTTCACATATATTTACCAGTGATGTGTATTTGTTATTATAAAGAAAATAGCCGTAAAAGCTTCATTATGTTACATAATATTGTGACTTTTTTCGAAAAACTGTGAAGACTTATCTTGCATATACTTTATACAGAAGTATTAAGCCTTAATACAAAAGACTAAAAAAAGTGTGGAAGAATAAATTGATTGTTGCTAAGTAAGGATGATTTTTGTAAATGTTACCAGCACTTTTTTTGTAATTTTCACTCTCTGAGGTATTGTACAAGTTCAAGCTGTTTGTGAAGTTTGATTATGAAGGAATAAAAACTAGTACTTTCCTGTACTTCACAGAATGCCTTGTGTCTGTTTTTTCATTTCTTCACATTGCAGAGGTGAAGGTCTTGTATCTCATAATGCATTGGGTAAAGGGCAGAACAGAAGAATAAATAAACCGTCATAGTGCCCTTCACACATGAAGACAGCATAATACAGGTAATCGGTCCAGTATGTGGACTATAGTGGACTGCTCTCTCTGGAATTATTTACTAAAAACAAAAAATAAAAAATACAAGGTTCATACATTTTAATTTGTTTTGCAAGAATTTTCTATCACCTTTTCACCATATTTTGAGAGACTAAAAGTGTTTTTATTGTTCTTAGGCTTAAGTAAAAAGGTAAAATATCATAAAAACAATTAAAATAAAATGTGTTCAAATATTTACTGTGTGTACATGTTAAAATGATTTCACCCACTGAACAATTGATTTTCTTGTTTTTGCATTCAGACTGAGCTCGTCTTGAGGAGACAGATGGCGTCTCGTCGAGAACTTGCCCTTTTGTTTTTCATATACAGTCACCTACTCAGTTTGTTCCCTTCATTAGATAAACATTTATTTTAAATGTGTGACTGTTTTTCTGCAAAAGCTGTGACACAAAAATAAACAGTTTGTGATTAATTATTTATAAATCAGACAACATGATTGTGTGGCTACTTATTATAGTTATAAAATGATTCCATCTTTACCATTCAGGACATAATAATTAATTGAAGGGATTTATAGAATACGATTTATCTTGATGTTACCAAAGACCTTTAAATGGTTAAATTTTTACATTTTTGTCATCATGCGGAAACTTTTATCCATTGCAGTGCGTCACAATTTTCATTTTTAAATGATCTTAAGTGTTTTATGCTATTTTTATCAGCACATTTAAAAACATTCATTAGGGTTAAAGTTGTAAAATAATGGGAGTGAATCATCTAATGGCTTTGTTTGCTATTCACCTCTTCAGAACTTAAAAATGGTATAACTTCTAAATTTAAATAAGTGAAAAAGTCTAACTGCTGCTGTACCAAAGCCAGATGATTTGAATCGTCTTTACTTCCGTGATTAAAATTCACTGTGAATACTTTTGTTACCTTCATAATTTGTAAAATTAAAGCAGCTTAAAGGGTGATACTACACAGTCGATGGGTGCTACTCCCAGTGAGTACTCCCGCACTCTACCACGCGCCTAACACGTACGAGCTCTATAAAAGGAAACACTGAAACCTTACACTTGTCAAGGACGCCTCCTGCTGTAAGACGTTGGTATTACAGGTCAAGTGACGTACTAGGAAGACTGCAGTGTAAAATGTGTTCTGGGACAAAATGTTAAATATTTAAACACGGTGTATGCGTCACTGGAAGGTAAAATCCTAAAATTCCCATTAGTATCTCTGTCAAGACCTAACACCAAATAACTGGGCTTTAAAGCACTGTTTGCCATTTAGAAACAAATTTAAGAGGGGAGAAAAAAAAAAAAATAAAAGTCTGAGTATTCTTCATTTTATTTATTCCAGAAGAATAACCATGGTGTTACAGTCGACAGTGTTGTAAACCAAATTATAGTTTACGCTATGTGCAAATAAGACTTATAACTAATGCTAAAGAAATGCTTGCTGCTGGTTTATATGCATTAGCAACAAGTTCATTAAAATAAGCCTCTACATCTTTTTAGCTGTACATGCAAATATAGGTGCAAACGCCATACTGCCCTGCTCAAGAATACAGGTTGAGCAAAGAAAGACCAGAGGCTCAAGGAGATAAGCGCGAGTAAATATAGCAGTTGGATCTAATCCACTTTGCATTTGTGCATTTCATTATCCACTGAACACCCATTGCACTACTGAGAATAGGAGACTTGAGATCAATGGTTAAGTGTGTTCCCAGAATGTTTATTCAAGTTGGGACCATACAAATCTAGTGAATGACAGGAGGTATCAGATTTATTTTAACAGGAATGACATTGGTAAAGTGGGTGAGGAACGTTTAAAATCATAGTCACAACTTATAAACCGTAGTCACCCACAGCTAGCGGTGACACTATAGTTTGCTCCCATAAATAAGGCAGAATGTTGAGTCCGTAGAAATGGAAAGATATTACATATAGCCAATTTGGACAGTAATGTGACAATAAAGATTTAGAGGACTTTCTTCAGCTCATCGTACAACACCAGCACAAAAGCGCCGCCCATGCCTCTGAGCACATTGGACCATGCTCCCTTGAAGAAAGCCTTGCCACCCTCATCGCGTGCAATCTTCCGCCAGCAGTCAATGGTCCCAGAATACATGATATCAGCTGCAAACACACAAGACAATGTTCAATAAGGGAGTCAAGCAGTACACTTACATAAAACTCAAATAAAACTCTAACCCACCTTGTTTGCGTCCAGACTGCATCATCATGCGTCTTCGTACAGTGTCGAAGGGGTAAGAGGTCAGACCAGCAACAGCTGTCACAGTCTGTGCAATCATCCAGCTCACCAATATGTGGGTGTTCTTGGGGTCTGGAAGCATACCTGTAAAAGAGAGAAACAGCAGTTAAAAACCAGATGCAAGAAGGCATTTCTGTGAGAAAAGAGTAACACCGCTTGTAGTCGCACCCTTAGCTGTATCATAGATGCCGAAGTAAGCAGCTCTGTAGATAATGATGCCCTGCACAGACACGTTGAAGCCCTGGTACAAGCCACGCAGGCCATCAGACCTGAAGATCTTCACCAGACAGTCACCCAGACCATTGAACTCTCTTGCAGCTCCAGCCTTTCCTACATCAGCGGCAAGACGAGTACGGGCGAAGTCGAGGGGGTACACGAAGCACAGAGATGTGGCACCTGCGGCGCCACCAGAGGCCAGGTTACCGGCGAAGTACCGCCAAAACTGGGTGCGTTTGTCAACACCGTCAAGGAAAATCTTCTTGTACTTGTCCTTGAAGGCGAAGTTGAGGGCCTGGGTGGGGAAATATCTGATGACATTGGCAAGGTTACCTCTCCAGAAGGACAGGAAACCCTGTTCCTTAGGGATACGGACAACGCAGTCCATGATACCTTTGTACTGCTTGTCGGCGGTGATCTGTTTACTTGCATGCTGGACCTGGAAAAAAATTACAAAAGAATGTTAATGTTGAACGGGTCAATGAGTCAACACTCTAGGAAGCTTGCCATCCATATAGTGACCTTGGAAGTACTTTAAACCCCATAACTTACACACACCAAGTCATCAGTTTTATTGCCAGCAAGTATAATTCTCCCAATAAGTTTCTTGGATAAAGATTGCAAAGACACTCAAAAAAAATTTGGTAAAGATTTTATAGTTTTTTGAATAAAAAATCTGCTGTTGGACAAGTTAGGTAAAAAAAGGGAGCTGTAAACTTTTTACCCGACTGAAAAAGAAAGTGCCGGGCGGGCCCTAGCACAGCCCTCTCCCGCAGTGCTAGGTCCATCCTTCAGAGACAAATATTTCACCGACGACTACTAGCACATCAATCTGTCGTGGCCTCGACTTTCAGGTTATTGTAGCAAGTAATATACATGTGGTCAACTAACACAACGTGTACGCTAGTAGTACATAATGTCCTAAAGGCAGTTTAGGGTTTGTCCTTTGTTAGCTGCTACGCCGGCTAAGGTTAACGTGGGATGCTAACATTAGCGGCAGAGCTCTTGTAGGTCATGTCTCATTCAATGACGACCTCAAACTTTTGTTCAATTACTCTTTAACTTATTACAGTAAGGATTTGCACAGACAAGTCAATACAGTGTTTGCGAGTTATACAAGACATACATCATAGCAACTAGTAATGATGCGTAGTTAAGTCAGCAAGAGAAGAGATGCTAGCCGGTTAGCCTTAGCGCTACATCCGGAAGGCAACGTTACCTGAAGGAGTAGCTTCACTCTCTCGATGGGAGCTACGGCTGTCTTGGAGATGGCCGCGGAGATACCTCCAGCCAAAAAATCCTTGGCGAACGAAATTGCCTGCTCATTCATTGTGCGGTTCTAGGTTTTTCTTTCAGGTTACCAGTACTAGATATACCCCACTGCCCTTTACTTCTAATGGCCTGCACCGACGAAATGGCCGATTGCAAAGCTTCGTTGGGAATTTATATAAGACGATGACTCGCGATAAAAGACGTGAGTTGTGGCATCACATCCTTTCCCACCAATCAGAACGATTACAGTAGTAAAGTCATCACGTGCCCCCGCGCTCATAAATATTTGACCAAATTACGAAAGTCACGTCACGTGTAATTCCTTTCATTCATTCATTAATTCTTTGAACGAGCTATGTGAGTGACAGCTTATAGTTTGTGTTGTTTAAGCCTAAACACAATTCATATAACAAAATGTAGCCTGTTGTTAATGAACGCAACTTAGCAAAGAGGAAAGCTATCATTGGCTACGCATTTCCTCATTCGAACGTTTTGATTTTTGGCTAAATGTTTTAATCACTTTCCAAAAAACCTCATCTCCACAGTATGTTTGAATAAGGGGTCACTGTTTGTTTATCAAATTTTACTCAGAATTAGCAAACAGCTGACAATGACCTCAAAGCTCTGTAGATAAAATCCAAACAAATATACAATAGTTGGAGTAAAACTTCCAGTGGGTCCAAAAATGCCCTGCATAAACACTGACAAATGAAACAGGAATCCCTGTTTCCTGATGCCTGATGAGATGAGAATTGATATATCTGTATATACGGTACACAACTCTAGTTTTGAGTATCTCCGGATATTATCATTTAGTGGAAAACAAAAAGTTTTAAAAAGAAATTCCCATTGAAGATGTGCCTATGTTTCTTATAACAACAGACTGGGGAGAAAATAGTTTCTTTGCATTCTTTGTGTATTCAACCACCTCCAGGAATCCCCAGGTTCACGACAAAAGGCAAATATAAACATAATAAACAGCAATTGGCATCTTGCCTTAAAGCCATCAAATCAGCCAAATCAGTGTCTGCGTAAACCACATGGTTAACCATACCTTTTCTTAACCTTTTTCTTTTTACCTTTATGATTACAATCTATTGTGGTTTACAAACTTATGTTTTATTATCAGACAATAAGATCAGTTGGGAATTGTGTCACTGATACAAGTCCATGAAATATATTGTGTTTATCCAACACACTGTAGGCTGCTGTAGGTCCATGGTTTTTGCAGGGCATGCTGGTATTTATTAATTGATTCAACCTTTATTTAAATCTTGAGGATTCATTGAGGGTGACCCTAATTTTCAGTGATGTTGAAAGTACAAACACAGATACATATACACAGAGACCACAGACCATACACTAATTTAAAACAGATAGATTCAAAGTTAGTGTAGTCATCAGTCAAAGATTTAAAACTGGTGTCGGCATTGCATTGAGCTGTAAAGAGTGCTGCAAGATATTCCATGAGGCACAAAAAAACAGGGAAAATGAAGTAGTGTTGCGTAGCTCCATATAGACCTCTGTAGGACAGAACTAAGGTATGTTGGCATATTTCCATTTAAAACTAAAAAAAATGAACAAATACCAGTATGTGGCATTGGAGAACATGTTTACCATATGTAAAAACCTGTTAAAACTGCTTCTGCCCAAATGAAGGTTTTGTGGTTACTATAGTAACACTTATTCACTCAGTTTGGAAAAAGGACTACATTTTTTAATCAATTTTTTATAATAATTTTATTACCACCAGCATGGGTGCGCCCAGCATGTTTTGATGTTTATGATTGAAACCCGAGTACCCAGAAGAAACCCACCTAAGCACGGGAAGAACATGCAAACTCCACACAGAAAGGCCCATGTAAAGGTGGTTAGCTAGTAAAGTGGAACAAGATTCAAGTGGTCTGTGTTTAATTCCCCGCCAAGACCCTTTTGCTCAGCTACTTTCCCCTGTTTCTTTTCTAACAATTGTCTGTGAAAAACCTAAGATTTTATAACAAAAATCTAAATATTCATCTTATTGGCTGTAATAAGATGTTCTAAAATAATTGCAACAATGTAGCCTAATTGTACCCAGTCAGTCAGCTGCACTAAGCTGCAGTTATATGAGGTCAGATGAATATTTATAAAGTTATTACTACTAAATAATATTTTTTTTCTAGTGGGGAGCAGGGACAGTTGCAACGTGAGGCAGCAGCAACATTGCTAATAACTCAAATAAGAAATTAGCTATCGCAATGATATTCATTCAGCATATGTTTAGTAAGTTGATCTTCCTTTCTAGGAAGAAGCAGCCATATTGGACCATTCCTTCTCTTTCATTGCAAAAAAGTAATTGTTTTCAACGTCAACATTTTTGTTATACTGTCATGTGTGGAAAAGTCTTATAATTTTAAACAGCATTGTCTTAGCTACGAACATGTGGAACTAGCATGTGTCAAATCTAAGGAGTTAAGCTGGCAGAGCTAGTTTTATTATGGCTGCCAGTGTAAGGACAGTTGCAACTGTTCCATATGGCAAAAATAATGTTAAAGCTTGCCATAACATAAAAAAAACTGCAATTTTATACATTAATAAAGATCAATAAAATATGATCTTTATTAATGTATAAAATTGCAGTTTTTTATCTTAGTTTTTTATCCATGTTTAGTTTATTTTGTCCTCTTTCTGCTCAGTTTGCCCTTAGTAAGATCAATTTGTCCTTTCTGGGCACTTGTGTGGAATTATTAAAATGAGCATGAAAATAATACAACTAAGGCAACCTATATGGGTTCTACAGAACTCCCAATTAATATTTTTTTCAAGATAATAAATTTTAATGTCATTATAAACTTTTTTATGTTTGTTACATGAAAATTTGTTTTTTTCATCCTATTTACTCGGGATAGTCTAGGCTACGGTTAATTTCTATGTGTAAAAAAAATGTGTCTGTCCACAAATAAACAGAAAAGAAAAATTGGGTCTAATAATAATTATGTTAATAAATTTAAATTAACTTTACTACTGCCTCTGGGTTCCTCAAGTGGGGTCAGTGGCAATGTTTGACTTTGTCTATTTAAGTCCAAGTTGTAAGTACAATATTATATTTACACATGTTACAACAGTGTGGCTAGATAGCAGACAGATGTGGCTGTAATGTATATAAAAACGTATCTTTCAAACACATGCAGTCTCTGAGATCTAAGGGGTTTTATAATAACTGAGACGACTTAACCTGTTCAAACATATTTATGTGATACTTATGTAATGTATAATATTTATACATTAACATTTGGGTTTACACATTTATATGCAGGGCATTCCAAAAATTTGCATTTGAACCCTGAACATGGGGTCAAAAATGTTTCCTGAAAGACTTGGTTTACCCAGTCTTGGCCACTAGAGAGCAGCAACAGACACATTCTCTCAGGCAGCACTCCTATTGCACTCAGATGAAGTTTTGACCTGAGGGTGTTAGTTAGCTTCTGATTTGCATTTTGGTTCCACTATCTTCATTCTAATACGTCTTATTCAGTAATAAGACACAGTCAGAAGCTCCTTATCAATGTCTGGATTGGGTGCCTTTCACAGCATAGACCACAGAGAGGAGCTGCTGTGTTTCTGTATGATCAAACTCTAACCTTGAAGTTCAATACAAGTGATGCTGTTTGTATATTGTGTATTATATCAATAGTCTCATTTATTAAAGCTTGTTAGTTGAACAATGAGGTGCATGTCGCCTATAGGGTGATAATAATACAGTAGGCTTTTTTGTTGTTCTTGTTTGGATGAGCATTGTAATGACCACTTACAGCCACTACAGTAACTAAACAGCATGTGTAAATGGGTTCACTAATCCCTCTGCTGTCTTTTAATTAAAGCAAGGACACCAGGGCAAACCCTTCCACTTTTATGAGATGCATTAGTTGGTTCATTTAATCACTTACAGAAACAATAACGCCATCAAATTCAAGCTCAAAAACCAGGTCATTTTTATACGCGTTGACTCTTTGAAGCAAATCTTTACAAGTAACCCCAAAACACTGAACACTCTTTTTAAGCAGAACAGCTCTGTAAACAGGCTGTTGATGTATTTTTTAAATCTGAGATCCACGAGGGGGGGTTGAGCCCCTTATTTCTTTCTGTTGAAGCAAACAGAAATGACAGCTGGTGTGTGAGAAACACTGCAGTGTGGGGAATTGTAAAAATTTAGTTCAGTGTTTGCTTGGACAGGAATAGAGTATGGTTGGCAAAAACAATGTCTATATACTGCTATGTCTGTAACAAGGCCATATGTATAGGAGTAACTTTCTAAATCGAAACAATTAACAACAGAAACATCCACTGCCCTTGTTACATTTTAAACATTCCATAAAACAAACATTAACAATAGGATCTCGACTGACTTTAAATGTATGTGTAAGTTCTTCATGTTAATTACTTTTCTTCTCCGCGTGTGTCATTATTAACACTTGGAGATTATATAAAAAGAAATAAAATGAATAGGCTCTACTAGAAGCCTTATTAAGATGTTGATTATTTTCTGGTGGAATAAAAGCCTACCACTTCCAAACACCTATTAGAACTGGTAGCTGCCTTCACGAAGCCGTTTACACAGTGTCCTTTTGCTGAAACTTTTGAGCATCCCATTAATATGCTCAGTGCGCGCAATAACAGTGACCAATCACGTTGCGCGTGTAAAAGGACGCGCCGCGCAGTGTGCGTGCTCAGATCTCAGCTCTAGCTGGACAACTGTGGAGCTGCGGTGCGACCACGCCAACTCTAAATACTTCAACAAAGCTCAAATGCCTCACGGGAGTGGACCCAAGCCCCCTTTTGCCCCCAATTTTCCCACAGATTAGAGCTTGTTTCGTTGAGGCGTTAACTGTAATTGGAACATTAATGGGATAAGAAAAATCGCGAGAACTTGAGGTGGCTCCAGCTGGGTTCAGTTTTGTTAACTTTGTGTGGCCCTTAGTGTGAGAGCTAGAGGAGACTAGATGTGGAAGTGGTCGGGTCAGTGAGCTCTTCTCCAAACTCTCCCCAATGTCAGCGCTGGACAGCATCATGATCACTGGACTTCTGCTCTACATCCTCTGTCAGGGTAAGCACACCGAGTTCCTTAATAACATACGGTTAGTCGAAAAAGATGTGAAGAATTTTACAAGTCACATTTTTATTTGTGTTTACCTTCTACTTTGGGTAATAGTAAAACATCCTCTCTAGCTTTTGAAACTCAACCAGATCCACTTTTCATCACCAGATAGCCTAATGCTACTATATTCTAAGCTTTAGACAAATTGGTAAAGTATTCGTGCTATTCTATCATTTATTTGAAGGAAGAAATGCTTCGCCGAGTGCGTATAACTTGCGTAAATGACTCCAAGGGTCCATATTATTTTACGTTGCAAGCGGGAGCTATACAGTTTTGAGGGTGACATCATTAGTCAGTTAGGAAGATGGGTATTTTATCTTTGTCTTGGACACTGTCCAAATAGAGTCGTACATCTTTTTTCAATTGATCGGACTGTCTTATATCATGGCACTATCACGTATGAGTGGTGGAACCTAATGGGTTTTTATTTCAAAGCTTTTTGGGCGCTATATCTACAAATCATTTCTATTCCCAGAACATGTCCATTAGAAGGTAAAAGCAAATTCACATTAATAACACAATGACCATTAATAATTGTTTTAGTGTGGGATTGATTTGGTGTTTTAAGTTTAATGGTGACAAAAGACAATCAGTCATATTAACTAATCTTTTATTGTAGACTAGATTTAAGTTAAAAGTTGGCACATTTTTATAGTGTTTTGTTACCACCTGGTCTTTGAAAGTGGGGTTAATTATTGGAATATAGTTTTACAATCCACCACATTCAGTTTCACTTTCACACATTAATCTTACAGACATTCAATGTTTATGGAAGTACTGGTGTCATTTTTGAATTTTCTTTTGTGTATTATTTCTTACATTTTTAAAAGACACATACAGATCAAAGGCAAGTGCACACCTTTAAAGAACACTGAAAAGAAGTTGGATGACATGGAACATAAGGCCATGAATACAACTCAGATCACTGCAGTCCAAGATGGTCCATTAAGCTCTTATCCACTGTACATTGTCCCATTTATGCTGGAGGGAGTAAAAGAGTGATTCATTTGACATTTTATAGAGAAAATTGGCATAAACCACACAAAAAAGCAGTCTGTGAAACTAGAAACCCAGTAGCACATGCTTTTGCAGAAATTAAACATGCTTCTTACACACACTATGTGTCCATAGGCTTTATGTCACTTTGCAGTATAATAGAGCAAGGGCATCACTGCCGCCAGAAGTGGGTAGCAAGGAGTTTTAATTACTCAGTTACATTTACTTAAGTAACTTTTTGAAAAAAAAAATCTGCAAGGAGTAGTTTTACTGCACCATACTTTTTACTTTTACTTGAGTAGATTTGTGAAGATGTAAGGCTACTCTTACTCAGTTACATTTGGCTCAACCAGTAAATGGTATTTTTACCATTTATTCTATGCATTCTATGCTTTATTTTTGCCAAAGAGATGGATCTACCACATAATTGTATTTCACCAATCAGACGTAGCCCTGCAGTCACATGACCTACACAAACTGTGGAGGCATAGCAGCACAAAGTCTTTACACGCAGCAGGAATAAAAACATGAAAAATGTCAGAGGCTACTGTCTCCAGTTTTGAAAGTGAAGAGGATGAACAGCCTTGGCCTCATGAACAAAGCATGTTTGGCTCACACACAGAGCAAACAACAGCTGTCCTGTTCAAACACAGAGACCTTATGTAGGGATTGGTTTCAAAAGGTTTATGTTGTGAAAAAGTGAGATTGGGAAATTTGTGTTTCTTGTTCCTTTGTTTGTTATTTTGTAAAGATTGTATTTATTTTTACAATTTTTTTATTAATTTGAAATAACAGAATTTGCACATTATTTTATGTTTTTTTCTGATTAAATCATTTCTAAAAAATAAATCAGACATTACAATCAAACAGTTAAGTAGACTTTTAACCAAATACTTTTTTACTGAAGTAACGCCACTCTTACTTGAGTACAATTTTAGGCTACACCCACCTCTGACACCCCCCCTCTTTAGATATAGATATAGTACTGTATTTGTCCCACTTGTGTGGCAAGCCAGTAGTGGACAAACACATTTATGAATGCCTTCAGAATGATACAGAACATTCATCATGGGACTGGTTTTACAGTAGTATGCTGTCATTACTTTTAAAGTACACATACCATGCAGCTGTACTTCTTTTATTTTCAGTTAGCTGTGTGAGTAAAGTCAAACTGCATCAACAAACCATGGAGACAAATTCAGGAAAAGCTGCCCATTAGAGATTAGTATCAGAAAATGATGAATGCTTTCTTGTAAATGTCAAAGCTCTCAGCCAAACGCATAATATATCATCCACTGTGTCATACCCAGCTGACATACAGGTAGAATCACAGCATGGAATTAAACCATTTTCAAGCACTATTTAATCAAAATTTACACCATTAGAAATGCTAATTATCTTGAATGTCATTATACTTTAAAATTAAGCCTAATTGCAAAGAAATGATTGGTTTTAATCCATTGTAATTGGCATCATTAAGAAAACTGTGGGGTGTGATACTTACAGCCACCTGATAATACTGTAAGTTTCCCTCTTTGACCTATAGGTACCATTGAAATAGTCCATGGACAGTGTGCTATTTTAACTTGTCATATGTGTGACCTTGTATGAGCTGCTGACGTAAACAATAACAGTGGGGACCTCAGTGTTGGACATGGGCTGTCCCAAACGTCTGTCAACTACGACTCTCCAGAGTGCAAAGTTCACTGATATTTTTAATGTTTTTGTCTGCCACTCTGATGTTGTTTCCCTTGAGCGTCCCTCCGGCCTAATTGGACCTCACTCTCAATGAGATAAGTATCAATAAGATATAGTGTTATTAATGGAGCACACATGAGGCCCACTGTCTTAATATTAATGTATTCCTTCACTGCACTTTCAGATCTGTTCTATTTGCCAAATGAATACAAGTTTAATGGAAAGACATCTCAGAAATAATCCCTGAGATCATGAGAGGAGCTGTGCAGTTGCTAATGCCACATAAATCAATGGAAAGCTGCTATTGTTGAGTTATATTAAACCCAACTATAAGCTGCTGCCTGGAGCAAAGCCGGTGCGGATTATTAATGTCCATATAGAGAATGCAACTGGTGAGCGAGTGTTACTATTTTGGTGGATCACAATGATAAACCTGTAAGAGCTTATTTTGACTTATATCTACGCAGAGTTGTTTTTTTGAGCCACACAGTGAGGGGTAGTGAGCACGCTCTAACTTCATGCACACACTGGTTTACCCAAGCTTCTTTATCTTCCCTCCAAACCCCTTCTTCTACTATTTCTGCTGAGACATTGTCTTTATGTACTCCTCTAATTCAGTTTCGTTTAGGACGAGGGCCCACAAAGATTAAATTGGCACACCGCCCATTAGACATTACTCAGATAAAAAAAAGACATTAAATGTGCCTTCAGAACATGCAATCATTTCACATATTTGAAGTTTGACTTTAAAGTTATGATGTTAATTAAAATGTTCTCATAAAAAACGAAGATTAGAATGTGGTATCCTGATTGACACCTACTGCCTGTCAGCAAATGCAGCAGTCCCTTTGTCTATTGTCTATTTCCTAAACCGTTTTTATATTGCAGTGTGTCCATGTTGTTTTCTATCATTGTGTCCACATTGTTTGTTAAGTTGAGATTTTATTGAACACATGGTAATATCAGTTGGGAGGAGAAGGCAGAAGTCTGAAATATTTACAGCCTCTGAGAAAGTCAGACACCTGATGTAAGTGTGTTTTACCTGCAGGAAGGCTGTTGGTGCGTGATGTGGGTGCACAACATTCAACTGGTCTCTGGACAATAGTTACAGACCATACTTTATTACTGATTGACAGACTATCAGGGAAGAAATATGAAGCAATTTTTTATCAGCTCACGACCGTCAGCCTGGGTACCAGACTATTTCTCTGTTTATTCTTCAAAGATTCTTGTTCAATATTTTTTGCTCAGAAAGGAAGGTGTCATTGTCTTTTTATATCTATCCTTAAAAAATATGCATCCTCAATATTTTTTCTTAGTTATCTGTTTTTTTTTTGTAGTTTTTAAATCATGTCCAAGCAAATTATTCATCCCAGAACACAGTTGTTAGCAATTAAAAAAAAGGAATTGGTAACTGTTGTTGGCAATTGGTTTAATTTGGGTGAAGAGTGAGTGTGTCTATTTTGTGGCTCTTCACTTCCTCTTTTTGGCTTGTTTTACCTGATTGCTGGATTACAGAAGTTCTTTAACAATATTAAGAATTTCCTAAACTGCTTGCTAGTTTAATCTTAAACAATTGTCTATTGTGATCCTTTTGATTACATTGCCACAGTGAACAAGTATGTAGTTCAAAACTGGGCAATGATATGTTTTGAATGAAAAGCTGTTACTTACTCTCCCTACTTTATAGCACCCTACATACATTAAGAGCATCTGGACAGTTGTGCAGAAGCTAATGGGCAACATATTTCAGCTCCATGATCACAATAATAAAAAACAGTGCTATACACACAGCTATAGGACAGGACACTGCTGATGCAGAAACATAGCAATACCGGTTAAACGTGCATCATAGCTACCATTAAATCACAGATTATGTCTTGCTATCCATCTTAAAGAAAATTTTGCCATGCCTCCAAGGTAAGGAATCACAGAGGACCTGTTGTTGTCAGGGTTATTAGGAGGAAAATAAAACATGAAACATTGTATGTTAAAGAGAAAAAACATTTTATCATTCAGTCAGACTGTACATAGGTTAGGATTAGTTCTGCTGTGGAAGAGCCACCAAGATGTGGAGTGCTGGGCAAATAGGCTTTTAATTTTTTGCAATAACATGAGACTTTAAAGGTGCAGTTTTTTTTCTTTTGAGAGAGCACAATATGCCTGTTCTTTGTTTATTAATAACAATAATAATAACTATTAGCTGTAGTTTTGATAATAAATTTTGAGCTTCTTTTTCTAAAATATAGACTGGCCAATCAGTCACGTTTAGTCAGAGGGCATAATGCCAAGGAAGTGAAGAACCAATGAGAGACAGCCAATCATGTACTAGATTTTCTAAAGTCTGAAATGTTTTCCTGTAGTCTCACCCCTTTAAATAATATCCCAGTCCTAAGTACAAAAAGTGACTGTGTTAATTGTCTTGAAACCCATCCTGGGTGAATAAGTAATAATAGGTAACTTTTGACTCTTAATTTATTTAGAGTATTTCAATTCCTTTTGATATCATTTTCTATATTAAAAATGCTGATGAGAAAGATTAAGTGAAGTTACTAGATAATAGGTCCTGATACAGAAACAAGTATAAGATCAGCTCATGTGTTGCCCAGGGATGTGTCTCTAAATTTAGCCTTCACTTTGCATAAAGAAGTAATTTGCGGTGTATTTATTAAGTAAAATGTTAATAGTTATGCTAAAATTATAGAGCTGATTGGTTGAAAGTTGAAAATGCAGAGTGCAGCAAGAAGAACTTCAGTGGATACAACCCATTAACAAACTGCATCATTGGTGGAACAGGAAACAGTCTTTTTTTGTTGCCATGACCGTGATCAAGTGTCATGACTTTAAAGTTCACTTAAAAGCATGACTAGGTTACAATGTTTGGACAAAAAAGGAGAACAAGAAAATGTATGATTTGTTTTTGGAGTCATCATTTTGCTTTTTTGAACATATCCTAGGTAAATATATTCTTCCCAACAAATTTTTTGATATTTCCAAGTTCAAGGCTTCATGTTTAAGAAAACCACACTTACTTCTGATGCCACATTATCACCATTATAGAGGTTACTTTTAAGTGCCCGGCTAAAAAGACAATAACTTGCTTTTGTAATGTGCTGAATCCGAAGGATGCATTGGTTAAATAAGATGATGGGTGTGTCGGTTGATGAGGATAAATGGGAGTATATTTGGAACCAAACTAAAAAAATATTTGTAACCGTGGCAGGCTGCTGCAGTTTAAAATGATTCACTGTGTTAAAATTTCCCTCAGATCTTACTATTGGGTTTAAAATGTAAATCAGTGGAAGGGACTTTTACTCACTGTGTTTGGTCATCTGTTAAAATCCAACCATATTGGATGGACCTTCTGGAGGACATGAGAGGGATTCTTGGAGTGGCACTGATTCTGGATCCCGTGTTTCTGCTTTTGGGCTACAGGGACAGTAATGCTGTTTCAGTTTTCAGGAGACTTCATGTTATCCTCATGTACGCTGCACGGAGAAACATCTTTCTGTCCAGACAGCCCCCCTTCCCCCACTAGAGTCAACTGGCACAGACCGGTCCTGGAGCTGTTCCCAATGGAGTGTCCCTTGCACTCCGGGAGGGTGCAGCTTCAGTTTGGTATAGCCTCGGTGCTAAAGAGTGCAGTGGTGAGCCAGTTGTGGTCTTTTTTCTTTTTCATTCTTTTCTTTTATTCCCCTGGACTGTGCTGGGTTGCCTGTTTGTTCATTTGTTTGTTTGTTTATTTGTTGTTATTGCTTGTTTCTAAAAAAAAAAGTGTTAGTTTAAGTTTACTTAAATTAGTCATCTGCACTCTTTTGGAGTTTTGGAAGTGTTGGAGTCCTAAATGTAAGCTTAAGCCACTTTGAATTCATGCCTTTGAAAGTAGCAGAATATAAATGAGCTTCCAACGAGACCGATCAGAGGAGCTCATTGGGATTTAATTGGGAATGTAACAGCTGTTTTTCTAAAAATAAAAAATAAAAATTAGAAATAATAGAAATTTCTGATGTACTTTTGAATTTCTGAAGTAAACTAAATTAAGTGCCATGAAAGTGGAATTACGCTCTTTAAAATAATTCCACAGCCTCTCGCGACACGTTCAAACAGCTCTTGTGGGTTGTATATATCATGTGGCTAAAATGCTAAAACAAATACATATATAAATAAATAAATCACACACCCTCAAATTAGGCTGCAAACTGTGATTGTTTTTTTCTCCAGCGTGACTTGAATGCAGCGACTGTAGTCTAACGGAGATCAAAACTTTGAGCACTAACATGCATGTAAGCGCTGGGATTTACGCACAGTCTTGCCATTATGTGAAGGAAGAATGAGATCAAAGATGAGCAGTGACAGTCACAAGCTCATTTCAGCACTTTCACTTCTGCTGTAATTTCCTTCTCGGGCCTGTGACTTCCACTCCTTCTGTCATGATTCCTCTGAATGTATTTCACATCGGAGTTACACCACTCTGCCATCACGAATGTCCTCTCAAGTCAAATTACTGGCCAACAGGCTGCATGCTCTGCTGCCCCACTTACATGTTCCAAATCCACCACTCCACTCACTCTGTGTGCGCTGATATACATTATGCACTTTGTGACACCAACCTTCTTCAGCTGCGCCTCATTAATTCTGTTAATCACCCCAGTGAGAAATCAATAGACTGATTTATAGCTCACATATTTTATAGTCATTCATTTACTCAACTTAAATTAAACATCCCAGCATGAACATAGCATCACAGCATATAACAAATTTGATGGCAGACATATAGAAGCCTTTAGAGTTTGCATGTTCTCCCCGTGCTCGGGTGGGTTTTCTTCAGCTACACTGGTTTCCTGGTGGTGGGTGCTGACAGTGAATTTCCCCATATGGATAATAAAGTGATAATTATTTAAATAAATAAATAAATATGAAAAAGTATCATTGACAGTGTTATTCTAACAGAAAGCCTATTGTCCTTGTTTGAAAAGGAAAGGTATTTAAACACGGGCTATTTACAAAAAAAACTGTTAATGAAAAAGATGTTGGTTCATGGATGGCCTTAGGAAAGACAGTAGTGTATATACCAGGCCAGGACATGGCACTAAACACTGCTGTTTACATAAAACACACAAAACAGGATGCCGAGGCAAAGTACTTTCCAGAACCGACAACCAACAATGTAATTTACTTTGTTGGGTGAATTTCTGAACTAAACCAACATTTTGTCATAATTGTTGTTGGCTCAGTGGTACCACTTGTACTACCACTACCACTTTGACCCAATCAAAACTTTATTTTTAATCTATACATTATAAAACATGTCTACTTGCACTGCTCTGTATTGTCAGATATTTTGAATGCACCTAAACCCTTTGACATTTGACAAAAATAATCTTGGTGTTACAGTTCATTGTTGAGATGAGCAGGTAATAATTACCTGTACACACCGTCTGAAGCTGACTGGCTGTTCCTGTGCCATATTTGTGTTACTAGTATATGTTCCCAAGCTCCTCCCTGTGGAGTCTTTGCACTTGTGCTGGAAGCTTTCCTGCAGTGGCGATGAAGCGTAGCTTCTGTTTATGATGCGTCTCATGCCAGAGGAAGATGTGGACCTCATGTGGCGGATGAAATTGCAAAACATGCTACAGCAGAATTTGATTTTTGGCTTCTTTTTATGACGCAGTCAGCAGGAGCTTAATCGAAGCCGCCCAATCAAACACAATGTGTGTTTGAATATCAGCTTCTTTTATGTGGATTATCAGCATTTTTACAGTGTATTATCAAGTACAAGCATACACACCCAAAGAATATAGGAGTTATAGATGTATGAAAATGGTCTAACATTCAGTAATTTACCTTGTAGCATTTTTTTTATAATAATGACCCTCTTTCTCAGTGCTGTTAAAGTGACAGAATAGCACAAAATAAGGAAATAAAGAAGAAAAGTGTGGACACATTGCTAAGTCCAGCTATTTTCTCTCAACTCTGGAATAACTGCATATCAAATGTAATTTTGGGGGACAATTATGTGTCACATTTGAGAAATTTTATTTTTTTAAATGATTCATGAAAATGGATTTTTGTTCCCCTCACAGGCCTGCCACCACTGTGCTGCTCAAGAAGCAATAATGAGAAAGAGAAATTATTTGTAGTTTCCACTTTTTTTATTCTCTAGAAACACTGCCAATCATTAAAAATACTCTAGAAATGGGATTTAGATTCAGTAATAAATCTCCTGAGCTTGTTTACACATCCTCAAGAAATGGAAAGACATTAAGACACATATTGAACAAATATCTGACCTTTATGACCTTTATGCAAACTAAAAACAGTGCAAATGATTGTTGAAGTATAGTACTTTGGCTTAAAGGAACTAGTTGGATGTGAACTATAAAGATCTGAAAGAGCAGGCCAAAGAGCTGAACTGTCCGTCTCCTTGACCAAGAACTTGTGTGTAAACTAGTGTTTGAAGGATACAGGTCATCCCAGGCTTTAGCTGTGTGTGCATTTTCAGTGCTGCAACAGACATAAACTCAGGAATTCACAAGCTTTGAGAAAGTGTGCTGAAATATTGAGTACTAACAATGCTGAGGTTTCATGAAGAAAAATCTGAAACTTATATATTTTTTACAATGATATGGTCCTGTAGATATTTTTTAAATAAAATAAATATAAATGAAGGTTAAATAAAAAATAAAAAATTTGAAATGTCCACATACGTATGTAGACTTTAGCTTTGTATTTTCTTCTTTCAGTTCATGCCAGGCAGAGCAACTGTAGACTGTTTTTCTTTTTTTTTTTTTTTTTTTTACTTGCCCCGATGGAAGACAGGTCTAAAGACAGGTTGTCTAGTACAGCCTTTGTCTCTGTTAATCCCTTTGAGGCAATTGCATTGTGATACTGGGCCATATAAATAAGATTAAATTACAGTCCTACACCACTGAGCTGACACACACTCTCTGTGCTGCAGGTATTGGTCCCGTCTCTGCGTCCCTGGACTGTGTGGTGGCAGAGCAGGGCTGTGTGCAGGACCAGTCGTGCATAGGCCTGTATCACCTGCTGGAGTACTGCGCGGCCGAGGAGGCTGTGTCGCCGCTCGGCTCTGATGCACGGCTGGAGTGCCTCGAGGCCCAGAATGCCTTGCAGCATTACCGCCCACTTCAAGTATGCAAGTGTCAGCGTGGCTCTCGTAGAGAAGAACACTGCCTCAGGGTCTACTGGACCGTGAGATTTGCAGGTGCGGACAGTCCCTGACATTTGTGGCTCCCTAAATTCTCAGCTACATAATCCATGCTTTATACGCGGACTGTTTCTTGTTGCAGCATATGATGAGTATGATGTGTCCCCGTATGAAGAAATAAAGATCAATTTGGTGAGGCACATTGAGATGTCCCGTATGGCCTCTATAATGTCAGGTACTACTTCTATCACATTATACTTGCCACAGACAAAAATTAAATTTATTCTGACCTCTGTTGTACTATTTCCCAGCTTCCTCTCTCTCTGTGGATGGCCAAAACCAGTGTCTCAAAGCAGCCCAGGACTGTGGGCTGTATGAGAAATGTGGCTCCCTCCGATCAGAATATGTTGTGGCTTGCACCAAGCGAGCAGGCATCTCTGACAACAGCTGTAATCGTCAAAAATGCCACAAAGCCCTGCGGCGCTTCCTGGAGCGTGTGCCTGAGGAGTACAGCTTCGCTCTGCTCTTCTGTCCCTGCTCAGATACACTGTGTGGGGAACGACGCCGAAAAACTATTGTCCCATCATGTTCGTATGAAGAGACTGTGAGAGGAGAAGAAAGAGTGGGAAGACCCAACTGTCTGAGCCTCCACAATTACTGCTCCAGAGACGAGCTGTGTAGGTGAGGACGCCCTGCTGCTACATTTTCTTGTATGAGTTAGGCATTCACACTACATGTCTGTATATTTGTACTCTGTGCATCCACAGAAGCAATCCTGCAAAAGTACATCAAGTAAGAAATGAAGTTAGATAAAGTACACTACAAAAACATCAAAGTTGCAATTGATTTCTTTTTGCTGAAATACAAAGCACACAACATTATTAGATGTGTATTTAATAAATGTGAAGTCAATTTTGCCATGTTAGCAATACCTATTTTACAGAGGTATTGTGTTAAAGATAAATAGATATATATATATAAAGATATATAGAACGTATTTATGTAAAGATACAGATACTGACTCACATAATACAGTATTTTGTTTGTGCTGCTGTAGTGTTTGTATGTTTTGGAGCTTTTGTTTTGGCTCAATACTGAATCCCAAAACGAAAAAAGAAAAAAAAATGTAAAATTCAAAAATGCATACTCTCTTCCTAAGGCTCACACACAAAACCTCTTTTCTCTTCTATGACTGTGTATGTGTGTATTAGGTCACGTTTTGCTGATTTCCAGCACAACTGCCAGCCCTCCACTCAGTCTGCCTCTGGCTGTGTCCGCGAGAGCAGAGCCATGTGCCTGAAGGCCTACGCTGGACTCATTGGTGAGTGAGAAAGGGACCAAAGAGATCAGATGATGTAGGGAAAAACTATATATTCAAGCGACTCAAGGGGTGAGCTCCAGGAAATGTCTTACTTTTATCTCACACAGTTTGGATTTTATTGTGCCAATATTTCTCTGGGGGTTCATAAATGCTTGGCTGAGTCGGCTGCGCTGAAATTTGGTCAGCTTCACTTTAAAAAACTTGATTTAAAGATTTCCAGCAGCTCCCCAAAATTACCTAGGTAACATAATTTCCTTTTGTTTTCACCTACTGTGTTTCTTTTTTTTTTTTGTACCTGCAATTATTAATATCAAGAGCCAGAGGACTGGTGACACTGCATCCCCAAGGCGTTTAATATTGTTGACATCTTATCTTTATACAGGTGTGTCCTGAAAATGAAAAAAAAAAAAAAAGCTTCTGCCAACAGGAAATATTAAGTTTAAAGTTTTCAAAGTTGCACTTGAAACATCCCTGGTTTTCTCTCTGCACCCAGGCACAATCATGACTCCCAATTATGTGAGCAACAGCAGCACAGAGGTGTCCCAGTGGTGCACGTGTGAGGGCAGCGGCAACGAGTGGCAGGGCTGTCAGCGCATCCTGCACATGTTCAGCAGCAACATATGTCTACGTAAGCCACCGATTCAACGAGAACTTTGAAACTGTTGTAGTTAAGACCACATAAATCAAGACAAGTTGTCCCAGACAAGACAGCAAGACCCAGACTTTTGGGAAGTTATGACCAAAACCATTTTATAATAAATGAAATACCAGTAGTTAAAAATAGACTATACAATCACACTGGAATAAAGTAAAATCATGTTTGTGACCACATTTGAATATATTAATTTTCCAATGACGTTTTAAGTCAATTATGGTTTTGATTTAAAAGTCTGTGACCAAGACAAAAACATTAAAAAGACCAGTCTCAACGCCAAGACAGAACATAGGACATAGGCCATGTGATCTTTCTGTGTATGCTCCCCAAGACAAACAGGTTGGTGTGGAAGCTGCCGAAGACCCAGTCTGATTATTCTTATACACCATCCCATAATTAGATTGGCAGCCTCACTCATTTACAGCTCCTCCTGTGACAGGCCAGTGATAAGGGAAATGTTACCTTTCTGCTGTCAAGCCACCTGTGTAAACTAAATCCATCTGCTCTGACTGAATGTTTTAGAATGTGCATTAATACAGAATTTCAATGAATCAAACCATAATTAATAAAAAGTGGGAATCATTGAAGCAATAAAGTTTTTTCCTGAATAAATAAATCAGATATTCCCTCTCAATTCTGGCTGACTGCCAGTTGTGATTACGTTTTTCCAAGTCCTCAAGAGTCGATAAATCTGTCTTTTGAATGTGGTAAACATAAAGTGACTTCATTTTGAACTGTGGCCAAAAAGTGGCACAACATTTAGAGAATGACTAACAAAGTAACTTATATTAGAAAACTTATTTTATAATGGACTATGATTTATAGATAAGGCAAAATATGGCACATCTGCTTTTTGAGGAAAACTCAAACACAGAAATACAGCACTATAAAAAAAACTAATATATATGTCTTTAGCTGCCTTTCTTTGACTTTCTGTGTGTAGTGCGTGGTAGTATTGACTGTAGTATTTACAGTTGACCCCTATACTAAAACTAGTACTCAGTATTGAAGCCTCTTATACTCGTACTTGTACTCATTTGACATTCCCGAGCTGCTGTATATATTTTTCTGAGGATGATAATAGTCTCCTTCTGAAAAACATGTTACTGAACTCTGTGTATAAATATAACTTGGAGAAACGAAAGCACAAAGAAAATAGTATGTAGTAATTTAATAGAACATAATAGAATATTTTCATAAGTAGATTTGTTGTGTTAAATTACAACAGGAACCATATATTAACCACTCATGTAACTAATTCTCAGGAGATGTTTCGAGAATAAACAGTGAACGTAATGAAGATGACCCCTGCTGCTTGTGTTTCAGGCAACTCTATCAGCTCCATGGGAGTCCCAGCACCTCCTCCTGTGGAAAACACTGCAGTGCCAGCTTCACAACCCTCTCTGCGCGTCCATCAGGAGAGGCTTCATGTCAGCGACAACTCTGTGCCAGAATTCAACAGTGTAGGTGCTCTCACAGTTTCCTCACACCTCTAGCTACTGTAGTTGCTCTGTGTAACCTCACATTCTTTTCTTCCATTACTATTTAGTCCTATACTGGAGGATTAGCTGTAGGTGCTTCATTCATGTATGCACACCCATCGGCTCCGAGTTGCTTTAATCTTCTTCATTCCGCACCTGCATGTTATCCAACAATCCCTGAAACAGTGGCAAGCTTTGTGGTTGGTTCACATCATGTTTCATTATTTTTAAATGAGAGTGTTGCAGTATTGTACTTAGAAACACAATGGTCAAAGGCATCTAGATTTATTTTCGAACATTTTTTCCCTAATCCAAATGTTTCAGTGATTATCAACTGGAGGCTCCTGGGCCACATCAGGCCCCCTGCAGCTTTCCATCCGGCCCCCCTGCACATTATCAAAATGAGAAAACATGAGGAGGAAAAATAGGTTGAAAGTTACATCTGCTAATCAGCGAGCAGTTCCAGCAGCTTTGGCTTCTACACCGTTAGGGACTGCGTTGTCTACATTAAAGAAAGACAAATTCTCTTTGTTAATATCTCTGTTTTATTTTTTCACATGACAACTCATCTTCAAACAAGGTTTTTCCACAAGCTGTGGAAGCTTTTTTATAAACTATCGGAGTTTTCAGTCAAAAAAGAAGAAATCTAATAAAATAAAAATAAAAAGCAAAGATATGTATTTATTTATGTATTTAACTATATGTTTTAGTTTGAAAGTCTGCCCGTGAAAAAACAAGCTGACCCTCAAGCGTATTTAGTTGATGATATAAACTGACTAAAAATAACTCAAATGAATGTGAGAGTGTGGTGGAAGTTCAAGCATCATTAACTGGCGGCTCTGCAAAATTTGGTGAAAAGGCAAATACAATGCTATCAATCCATTCATTTTTTTTTTCAGATGGGGCTTTTATAAATTTAGCTCTTGGTGGAAGTGAACCAACCAACACCAAAGATTGAATCATGATGATGTAGCTGCACTAAATTATTGCAAATGGTTGAGAATCCAACATTGAATTATCTGTGTTGTTTTTAAAGAAAAGGTTGGAAGTCTGTTTGGAGGTCATTGGTCAGTGGGGAAAACGCCCGTCATGTACCACAACAGCTGGGCATACATGTGTGAGTTGGTGACAGCTGTTTCCTGCGGACTGCAAGGCCAGTCGATGTGTTTACCTGTTCGCCTACACAGTGCAGCCTGAGCACCCTGTGCAGCTGTGCCCTCCTCAGCCGGACATCTGTCTTTGTGTGTAGACGCCAGAATATCTGATAGCAAAGCCTATACTCCTGATTGACGCACTCTCCCAGTGTATTCAACTTGTTTGTATTTTTGTCGGCGCCAGACATCACAAAACAAATGGGCAGGAAAAATTGGCTGCAAGTCAAAGAAATGTCCACTATATTTTGTTTGTGTTTTGGATCTGGGGCAAATTCCAATACGCGGTAATTGTTTTTCCTGCTGCAGGGTCGAAGAACAAGAGCCATTAAAAAATCTAAATGATGAGTAGTGTGGTAATAAAAGACAGATCAGCACTGACAGTTTCATTTGCTGGTCATGATGCAGGTCCACACTGTACACAATCTTCTTTTAAATCAGCATTAGATATTGAGTGACTGACGTAAATGAGTATAGTCTTATTTTATCTCACCTGATATAAATAAACTGCCCTGATGCATGGGAGGGAAGGAAGGTAGAATATATGCACAATATTAAATTTTTTTCACTATATAAAGTTGTTGGCTTTAAAGATTCTGTGCCACAGTCACTTTATGAGTCATCCCATGGTCCCATGCCTCTTTGGAAAATATAAAATGCAGAAAGTGAATACAATAGCAGCTTCACCTTAATATGATTCAAAAAGAGAGAACATAAAAAAGAGCTGATTCAGGACTTCTGACTAAAAACATTTTAACACATTAGTCTTCCATGAGTTGTACCTGTTGTTACGGTACCTTCTCTAGCAGGTGATTCCATTGCTTTTTCTGTGTCCCTTCTCTCCAAACCCACCAGCGAGGGGTTTAATTGTGACCACACTCGCCCCTGAGTGTATTCTGTAGGGTTTTCCTGGGTTTTTATTTAGTTTAACTTAACTTTTTCTTTACAGTCTGAATTTTTCTCCACACTCCACTTCTTTGGTTAATTGGAAAAAAAAAAGTCACTGTGCTCCTGCTTTTCAGATGGAAGACAGTGAGGAAGAGGAGCAGCAGGAGGAAGAGCAAGGAAGCGAGGAATTCAATGTGATCCCACTGTATTCAGAAAAGGACTCCAACATGGACTCAGGGGCCAAGGGCAGTCAGCACGGAGCAGCTGTCAAAGCCTTGCCTGTACTACCGCTCATAGTGCTACCTGCTTTCATCCTGCAGTGGGACTGTTGGTGCTATTGAAACATCCATTTACCGTTCTACAGCTATGGCCGGAATTGGATAACTTTCACTTGTTTTTTTATTTGTATAATAGTGTGTCTTTATCCTACAAACTTTCTGTCACCAGCCATGTTTTCAGTATGACACCAAGGATATACTGCGCACAGATAGCCGTGTGCATCAGTGAACTGAAAAGTGCTGAAAGGGCAAATAGTGGAACTAGAGCTTGCCTCACACGCAAAGTACACCCCTGTTTTAACAAGAAGCACGTTGCCTAAAGCCACATTCACTATATATGCTCTCGAAAAAAACAAATCCGCTGCAACCGGGCCTGAGCATGCTCTTTTGATTTCTATTTCATGACTCATGTCACATCCGCTTCTTTGTTGCCCCTTTGGCTCTTCCTCTCATCTCTTATACTATGGTTGAGCAAGATAATCCACTTTACAACAAGCTAATAAGAAATGCTGCCGCACTTAACCTTCTTTGTGGTATTTAAAAGATGGCAGTGGTTGTGAAGTGATAATATGGGAAGCAATTTGTTTTCTCATTGTGTACAAGCAACTTCATACTGTTTTGCCTTCGATTTATTTTGCATATTTAAAAGCAGAGAGTTTCTTTTGTTAAAGCACAGCTGTTATTCTGTAATGCTGAGGATTCAACTACAGGCTACAGGCAAAAGTAATAAGATCAAATTCTTTTGTTAGACTTTTGCAGAAAAGCAACATAAGCAATTACTGCACTGTACAGATTGTGCAGCATGCCGGGAAAGTCTGGAAAAAGGCTCAGGGGAGCAAATAGCCAATTTACCGCTGTCAGCCCCTTTCACGTTTTATCCACTAAGAGATGTGTTTTTAGTGCTCCTTCCATATCATGTGCCGTAGAGCAAGATGCAGTGATAGGGACGGACACTGGAGTCTGCAAAGCCTGCTGGCTGCTCCGATCATTGAGCAGCACAGCCTGACACTCTCTCTGCCTCAAATATCTTTTGCTGATATTAATGATTTTCTCTTACGGCTCATTTTCTTGTGAAATTATTCAGCTGCAGGGATTTACTGTAGGTAGTATACAGAGAAGTTTGTTAAAAGGGCAAACTCTTCCTATTTTAAAATGATAGCGGAAACCCAATGGGTTCAATGCTAGGTAAACCTATACTACAGAAAAAACTAAATAATAAGTAAGACCAGAGCACTTGTAAAAGTGCTGCAACATGGACATCCAGTGCCACACCACAGCTCCTGTGTGGTTTAGGTTGATCAGTTTTGGATCTAATGAACCGCACAGATAAAAAAAAGAATGGATCTATTGACTAGTTTGGAGAGAAACACTTAGAGCCTATGAGCCGTAGTCTGCAAACACAAGATCATCCCGTCTTCAAACACTCCCCTTATTTTTTTGTTCATCCAATAAATAGATGATCTAAGTTTTGTTGAGTACATGGCAGTACATCAAGCTGAAGCAAAAGCAAGCAAAAGGCGATGACGTTAACGACCAATAGAGCTTTGCTGATGCCATAAAAATATGATCATAACCAAACAATGGGTCAAAACAAAGCTTTGTCTATGGCAGGAGTCATGTGCAGTCAGTGCAGAGGCCTTAAAGACTGACTGTGCATTGACCATGTGTTTATATTTGTAAAGCTTGTAAAAATAACTTTCACCATCTGTGTTTATGGGTTTAACACTTACACGTATTATTCATTTGGAAATTAAATACTTGTATGTATTTCATATATGTGAATAATTCATTTTTTAGAGACTGAGAGTGGCTGTACAGTAATGTTTATCCTGACTATCTTTTTTAAAACATATCAAACGTGCCAAAATAGTTCAGAATATAATGTCTGATATGTGTGTAATTCTGTGACATAGCCAAACAATGTGCCAGTTTGTTAAACAAGAAATAAAAGCCAAATTGGCAATGTCCTACAAAACAACACTTTACTAAAGATGCCTCCTATTTGTTCTCAACCTCTCCGTTTAACCATGACAAGAGCTCAGTTAAAGGACACTAATGTCATTTTACTTGTGCTGATCTAATTTTCTCAAGCTTACTTAAATTAACATACATTTTGTTTAATTAAATTACTAGAAGTCTTTGATTTTTAATGGCAGGTTGCCATCGTGGTCAACGTAAGCGCAGCCTTTCTTCGACTGATGGATGTGATTTCAAGCTCCTCTGCATTTGACCTGACAACACTGAGGAAGGAACATGCTTCAGTGGCACAGCTTCAAGACAAAAAGACTGTAATAAGAACTGGCACAGGGCAGCACTTTAATTACAGATAGTACAGTAAAACATATCTGGCACTTCCTCTGCTTTACGTTCAGCCAACTGGCCACAAAGTCACACTTTTAATAAACTCCAAAAAAAACAACAAAATAGAACATAAGGTCTGTCAAGTCTGGTACAAAATCATGTCAAGCGAGTTCATTTAGAGTACAATAAAAACACTTACCTGCAGCACTAGAGTGTGACCATTTGCAACAGACTTCATAAAAGTGTATGAAGTGAGTCAGAGGACGGTGTGTCATCAAGTAGAGCTCAGGTTTAGACCACGTACCTCTTTCCAAAAAGGCGACAGTAATCACAGCTAAGCTACTGTGCCGCCTCAGGAAGCATTAGGGCTGTGTTGTTCCTCTTCAGTCCCCTGTCATACAGGAAAGATAAGCGGTGACAATCATCTGGTTATTAATTAAGAAAATTGCTGAAATATTTCTTTGTAGATAATCCCGTGCTAGTCCATGCTATTCTTGTCTTCATGTGGCACACTGGCTCACTCTAAAGATTTATACAAGCAGAAATACAGCTCCCAGGAAAAAGTCTGCTTATAGCCTACATTCACTCCAGTTTCCAACATTTTTATAACAATACATTATTACAACACAAATACAGATACAAACAGATAAATCTAGATCATGAATATATGCTTTATTGGGATTACTTTAAGACTTTAACATTTAATATGATGCTGGAGCAGTTACAGTATTTGCTCAAACTTCAAAAAGAAGCCCTATTGTTGACAACGTACTGACTTTTTAAGCATCCTTCAACAATTAGCATGATTAGCTCGAGGAGCAGAAAGGCTAAACTAATCAGTGAAAGTAGATGCAGGTGCTCTTCTTTTCATTTTGTCATTTGAATACCATTTAAATGCTTTCATTCATCTTTTAAAAGTAAATGCTGCAGCAAAGGTCAAGGTTTTTCTCAGCTGCACATTCTAATACATGCCTTAAACTAAACTCTGAAGTACCTGACATTTGTACAGACTGATGGAGATGCATATTCACTTTTTCACTGTTTTCATGGTGGCAGTTCTTCTTACTGTGCCTTAGAAGATGAGGTATGTGCAGAAGCATTTACACAAAATATACTTTTAATAGGTTTAAAAAAATGTCAATATGTTACTGTGTATTTTGCTATTCTTCAAACAAAAAATCAATTTATGCATAATGTCATGAAATTGAATTTGTGATAATAGAGCGTTTGTAAGCCTACGGCCAATAGGATTTTATTGACCACAGACTGATGCTGCAGTACGGGTCAGTGAGCTTGTGGTGGGCTGTGTGGCTTTCAGGCTTGTATACAACAGGAAGTGGGCTATGGTCCCTGGTGCCGGTTTATCTTTGTACTGAAGCTGTAGCTGTGCTTTGAGTAAGAACTGACTCTGAAATTAATCTCTTGTCTCCAATGTCCTGTGGCCTGATGTGTTTTACTTCAATATCCCATTAGTGTGTCTAGGTACTGACCAAATATTTTCTGGTTTAAAAAGTCCCTTTTTAGACATTGGACTTTCTACTTTAGAATGTTGAAATCTAATCTGAACTAATTTCAGAATCGTTAATTAAAGAATCGTTGTTGACATTACCTGCTTGCATATTATCTATCCTAAATCTTTAGGGCATAAGTAGCTTATATCCTGTAAAACAGCATTCATTCATTTTTTTTTTATTTTTTTTTTTATGTTACTCATGTAACAGTCAGCAACCTTTGTTTAACCAGGAAGGTCCCACTGAGCAAGTGTCAGTTACAAAAGAATAAATACAACAACACACAGAACACAGGATGAAAAACAATTAACAAGATAATTATCTCAAAAACAGCGGCAAGTTAATGTTTCTGAATCAAAATGTTTTAAGATGGGTTTAAAATTTCTCAGCCAAATCAGTTTCTTGAGTTTTAAGACTTGTTGTAAACTGTTGGAGCTCAATGGGGCAGAATATTGAAAAGTAAAGAATAATGTCTATCCATCCTCTTTTTTTTATGTAAGTGTTGAGATATAGTGGAAGTAGTCGAAGAATAGCTTTGTAAATGAGCCAATACCAGTGAGGTTTCTAATACAGGCCAGCCAACTCGAGCATAGTGTTCACAATGGTGGGTTTGTGGTTTACAGTTTGTTATAAAGCGAAGCCAGGCATGGTAGACAGAGTCCAGCAGGTGTAGTGTCTGGGTAGGACTGTGCATATACAAGACATCCCCATAATCCAAAATGTGTGAGCAAGTAAAGTGACCTCAGAAACAGAAATGGTTTACAATATGATAATTCGTAAGATCCTCTTGTTAGTAGAGAGTTGATGCTCAAGTGGTGAAGGGCAAGCTGAATGTTTTTGTGAGTCCTTAGTGAGAGACATGGTACAACAGATGGAGAGAGGAGGCCCGCAGAGGCTGACTCTGAACAGGAGAGTCAGTGACCTCAGAAAGAAAAAGCAATGCTAAGTGGCTATAAGTTAAAAAAGGTAATTTCATTGATTTAACAAACACAAATTTGTTCAAATCCAGATGTGTTTAAGTCTTATACAATGCTATTTTCCATTCTTGTGAGTTAAAGCAACATGCAACATGGTTTATATTCAGGGAGACATTTTGATAGTTTGATTTAATAACAGCGTGTCGTACTTATACTCTGTGCTAAAATAAAATGGTGTGACAAGAGAAGAGAAAAGCGATGAATGTTTGATGTATGTCTTTAGAAGCAGAGTGGCCTTAATGATACAGCACTGCCAATGAATAAGTCTGCCAGCCAGTGGACTGGGCAGGGCTGTCAGCGTAAGCATAAAAGGTGATGAGTGAGAGCTTCGCACTGCTAAACCCTCGTGCTCTGGGATGCACTGCGTTGAAGGAGCCAAGACCAGGCCTTTGAATATAAAACGCAGCTAGAGCTAAGTGCTAATATATTTCTAGAGCCGCTAAGCACCCTCTTGCTGGACAACACCTGGCTGACTGTGAATTCAACTAAAGGAGGACACATATAATGACAGGTCTAAACAGGGGACAGTTGTGGTTTTGATAAAAGCACTTTCTGTCTTTACAATGGCAGAGGCCCCTTTTTGAGATTTTTGCTTTGTGGGTAAATTATGTAACCTAATGAATTCATCTCTGCTGCTCTGAGCTGAGACGAACAGTGAGGAGGAAAAGCGAAGAAATGTCTGGGAATGTGGAGAATTACGGAGGATACGGGGTATAAGAAAGGCAGTGAACGTGAGGCTATGGGATATCTCAGAGGTAAAGATAGAGCTCAGGGTTTTAAAGCTGTAAATCCTCTTTCTTCTTGGTTTTCCCACTTTTCTCTTTCATTCTTGGTCTCACACACGAAGACACCAGCACAAATACTCCCAGCAGCAAAGCACTACTCTGTAAAATCTTTCCCATATAACAGCCTCGAGTATTGGTACAGCAGAAAGCATGCTCTCAAGTTGATGACAAGAGAGCAGTGTGCTGTGGGCAGGAGTCAACCTTAATGCTCTCTGTACCTGCTTCAACGTCTTTCAAT
This sequence comes from Neodontobutis hainanensis, assembly GCA_024349245.1. Lineage (NCBI taxonomy): Eukaryota > Metazoa > Chordata > Actinopteri > Gobiiformes > Odontobutidae > Neodontobutis > Neodontobutis hainanensis. Next base: position 2,197,946 of record JALDNG010000008.1, on the reverse strand, counting down.
TGTACCCTATGATACCCTTAACATTGCAACTGTCTGATTTGAGTTTACCGGCTTCCTTCCTGCCACTTAAATTAATCATCTCACCAATTCAATAATTTACAATTTACCACTCTGTGCTTCATTTACCTTGTATTGTACTGATTGATCTTTTATGTTTGATCATTACCAAGAAAAGGTGTCTGTGTGAGAGATACTTGACTTGTTATTGTCAGATTTTTCAGATGATTCAGTCACTTGGTATTTAAGGAACACAAAGGATTAAACAAAGATCTGATCAGTTATGTGCCAGGACATGTTTAATGCAAGACAACATAGAAAAATCTGTTCTAAATAAGTAATAAAATGCATGTTCAAAACCTGTAAATGTAATCTGTGGCTGTCTGTGCAACGTCTGATTTGAGTGCAGTACTGGCTTCAGACAGATTTGAGTGATATGCTCATCCTGGATGCACTGTGGGCTCCAGTTCAGACCAGAGCAGTCTCCAGCTGAAGAGATTTGGCGCCTGTTATTCCATCCTATAGCTTGTAAAGTAGAGTTACCTGCTGCCAGATGACAATGAGTTGGATGTACGTCAAGCTCAGTGAGGATCTGTTAGGATGTGACATGTGGACACAAACTGTACAAACAGGCAAAAGGAGCATGTTTCTGAATTGTATTTTAAATTTAAAAAAAGGTTACTGAGTGCAAGACAAGCAAAATAAAACAAGCAGAATCTTGAGGGCTTATTTTGTGATCAAGTGCTCAGGCACCATTCCTTTTCTTAAATGAAGCTAGTGTTGAATGAAGACACTAGAGACAGTGGGTGACCGAATGCAGAGAGTTAAAGAGAAGAGTGTACAGAGTAAGAGTGGTATTAATTCTGACCTGTAATCTATGCCACTCAGTAATTGAGGTCACACACCAAGGGATGACTGAGTTTGCAGAGAGATTGCCATTTTGCTTTGTAAACCTCTGAGGACAGAGAAAACACACACAGAAATGAACTGAGGGATGCAGTCCTCTTTAGAGTTTGTGTGTCACTGAGTCAGAGTAACCACTGCAAATGTACTCTTTATTAAACAGTTTAAAGTAGATTATATTTAAATACAAAAGTTGTTGTAAATATAAGTAGAAATAAAATATTGTGTTCTGTTATTAAAGCACATATATTATCATATACTCATTGTAAATGAGCTGAGTTATCCCATATGAGTACTTCTGCCACAAAAACCTCTCAAACTATCTGTTTAATCCCGTGTTTAACCTGATGCGTTTTAGTTTGTTCCATTCTTCCTCCTCCAGAACTTTACCACTCTATTCACTGTGTTCTCCTACATCTGTCTGAGATCAATATTGTAATAACTGGAGAGGAGAAAGCCTCATCATAATCGATAAGAGCAACATAAAGCCAGGCAGAGGTAGACAGAGAGAAATCATTCTGCCCAACAGCGGAGCTGAACACTCCTGACACCTCATTCATTACACTATTGAATAATCTATCAGCTCTGTCACAGGCTCAGAGGAGCAGCAGGTTCCACTGGGATCACATCTGTAGCCCTTTCTGCTCGAGAAAACCCTGTCTGTGCAACTCAGACACTGCACAAAGTTGACAGTGGGTTTGAATGGTTAACACTGTTGAGTTTGACTTGTCCACAGTGAAAACTTATCTCTGTGAAAAGCCTTGAAACATGAAATATTTATGAAATATGACGGACTTTATATAAATAAATTTGAGTTTTTGCTGGTAGCATTAGTTATTAATCAATTACAAACAGTTGCTCATCTGCAAACATTATGTACAATGAACTCAAACGCTAACAGACTTAACCTAATCATATTGAGCTAACAATCAGGGACTGGGACAGTCGTGCTACTGAATAAAAACAGAGAAGTCTGTTTGAATATTCAACCCATATATGATTAAAATTACTTAAATTTAGATTTGGGATTTTAGTCTACATAGTTCTCTGTTGAGTTTGCCACGTTATTCGACTAAATTGAACCTGAGGAACTCATCTTCTGTTTAATCACCCACCAAAGAATGAACATGAATGTGATTCTCATTCCCCAGTGCTTAACATATACTGTCATATTGAATTAGGCCATGATTGTTACAGCTGTCGTACACACCTACCAGTAAGCCATCTGAACGCAGATGGTGAAGAGGGAGGAGAAAGGCTTGGGCACAAGATGCAAAGTCATCAGCTCAGATTCACATGCGTCTGGCAGACTGAATGAAACACTTCTTAAGAACTGCTCTGGGACGGCCTACCAAGCCTGTCAGTTGACTTTGGTGCGCTTTAAACTTGAGGCTAATAAGGATGTGCTGTTGGGAATTTGTGTGCGTGACAGCTAAGCAGAAAGGGAGGCTTTGATTAGCTCAGGGCCCATGGAAAGGGAATCACAGCACAGACACCGGTGCAAACCTGACCTGAAAGGAAAAAAGGTCCAAAAGATCCAAGGTACTTTGAATAAAATGAGCCATACACACTCTCTCTCTCTGTTTGAGTGGGGGATGTCATATAGAGGTCAAATAAGCAAGAATAATTGATCATTGGCAGGTCAAAATGGTTCATGAAGCCGAACAAGAGCAATGATTAGCATGAGCAGCAGGTGATCAGCTCCTGTAAACTACTTTGTCCTTAAGAACCTCTTGAGTTGTTATTTATTGTAATATGTGTCAGAAAATCATCCCATCTATAGGAGCTGATCGAGAGGTTTTGATTAAATTTGATTGGGCTAAAAATGACATGAGAAACACCTACTAATCACCAGGTTAAACTAGGATAAACCATTTGTATGGATACTCTTTGATCAATGTTATATGAAGAATTGGTTATGTGAAGTGTGAACACAATTTAACGGAAAAGGAAATACAATTGAAAAACAGCAGATTAGTGGTGAATTAGGACATCAGAACACGCTTACAATTGCTATAGTTTCTGAGGTGTCCAGCAGTGTCCACTGACGTCAAGAGGCAGCCTGTGATCAATGGTGTGTTTTGATTGAACAGTGGTTGTTCATTTGTCCAGTTGTTCTTTTCAGTTACAAACAGAGAACCCTAATTATGTTGTACCTGTAATCACTGATAATGTAAACTGCTTTGTCCATTGTTACCAGCAATGTCTGGTTAATAAATACTGCTTTAACACAAATGTGCATCATGTAATGAAGAGGCAGTTAGAGATAATGCCTAACTAAATCAACTAAGTCTTTTCTTTTCTTTGCTTGAGTTGATTTATAGTAAAAAAGGATGAGAACAGCGCCTGTGACAAGATGATAGGCTTCATGTTGCTTGTTATTCCTCTATTGTAGGGGTGTCTTAAGTTTTTGCAAAAAAGGCCACATTTGATGAGAGAACAATTTCCAAGGGCCGACAGTCTCTGATGATTTTATTCTTATTTCACAAATACAGGTTCCAGTTGAATTAAAACAGGTTTAAGTTGGTTTTGAATGGGTGTTAGATGGATTTAAACAAGTTTTAGTAGAATCTCACCAGGGTTTAGTTGGATTTAACCATGTAATTTTTGTTTTTTGTTGGAATTAACCAAGTTTTTTAGACTTCAGCAGGTTTTAGATGGATTTGAACAGGTCTAGTTGAATTTAAACAGGCATCAGTTGGATTTAAACAGGTTTTAATTTAATTTAAACAGGCATTAGTTGGATTTAAACAGGTTTTGGTCCCCGGGCCAGACTGTGGAAAAGCCTGCTCTACTGCATAACGATCGTGAATCTGTTTACTCCCTGAACTTTAATTGGCACAGCTCATGTAAATGTGCAGTGATTTACAAAAAAAGGATAAAAAATGCAAATAAAAATAAAACTAGGATACATTTGAATAAAACAATGTTCCCATGATGCTAAAACAAGCTCAGGATGGTAAGAGTTAAAATCTTTACACACACACAACACAGCAGCAAAACAAAGCAAAGAAAGTGAATGTCAGTGAGCAGCTGTGATTTTGCTCAGTAAAATCGTAGAAGTAGAGTTGTACAAATAATACAAGAGTGCAGACAGTGCAGAGCAGTGAGTGCAGACAGATGGCAACATCTCAAGGTTAAGCAAATGGGAAGCAGAAATATGGGAGCAAATGTAGACCTAACCAACATGATGCAATACTGCTCCGACACTGCAGAGAAATATGGGAAGGGAAACATGAGATTGATGTATGCTGGATGAAATAAACTAGAAATCAGTGGAATTCTTTTTTTTTTTTTTATAAAATAGTAGTACAGCCAGTACTTTTGATTATTTATTTTTTTTTCAAGAAAATAGACGCAACATGAAATGACACGCCACAGCAGAAGAGGGCCACAGAAGTGAGTGGGCAGCCATCAGTGCACAAGCCCCGAGCAATGAAACATTACGGCAGTATAATGAAGATGGTTCTGCTCGGTCACACTCCACATTAGCCCAGAGTCAGACCGACCCCAAAGTGTCAACAAGTTAATAGACTGGGTATCAGTGACTCTTTCACACGGCTGCTCTCTGCCACAAACTCCAATTATTTACAGGAATTAGGTGGATAAATAAACATAGATAGCTGTACATGGAAATTAATAGAACAGCCAGCGCTCGCGGCCGGCCACAAGTGTGTGAGGCATTGTTGATTTCCATTTGGAGTGTGGCCTCTGGTGTGAAGACAGACATTACACACATTGATGTTTAACGGCATTTTGTGAAATAAGAGGTGCAGAAGCAATTCCGGCCATTGATAGCTTGAGTTTTGTTCCAAAAGAAAAGTGCATCAGTAGATTTGTTCTGATATTTTGAATTATCTGAAGGTTAGAAATTCTGAAATAAGCCATTATTCCCTTCTTTTATGAACATTGTACTGTACAATACGGCATGGTGATGACCTCAAATCAATTCAGTTAATTGTAAATAACTGAACAGCAATGTTCACGGACAAGGTTTAAAAAGGTCAACTACTAAAGCTGCAATCCATTTATTATTTATTTATTTATTTTTTGTTAAAAGATTACTTTTCACTATTTGATGAAGCACTCTATTGGCTTTTCTCTGCCTTTTTATCAAATGAGTCAATTATAAAGGTTATATTTTGTGTGATTGATTATCAAGTGTAAAACAACAGCAACTCAACAAGCAATTATCGTAATCTTGACTGTTCGTTTAGCTCTGCTGGTCAGGCTTCAAGTCGTTAAATAAACCTTTGTGGGTTTTTCTGACACTAGCTCAGTCTTTGATGTTCTTTAAAAAGATGAAGCTGTAGCCATTTGTGTGCACAGTATGTGATCACAAATCTTTATGGCCTATTAAATCGAGTGTTTTGAAGCACTGGAGTATTTCCTGTGAAGTGCTTAGTCGAAAATGATTTTTTGTCAAGCCCGAATTGAACAATAATTTCCCAGAATTCTCCAAAGATGTCTCACACAATGAAGGCAATTTAGCAGGATGCATTCCACAGACATTACGATAAGGACTGGTTGGTTGATACTGTGTCCTTTTAGGCCCTTTTAGTCTGAAGCCTTGAAGCCATGAATTTTAATTCAAAGTGTGGATGAAATATAACATTCTTTACAACTCAAATAATTTGACGTCACATTTAAACATGGAACAATGTCAGATGTTGTTTGTGGCGGGCACTACTTATAACACAGAACAAAACTACACTGCATCTTGTAGTCTGTAACACTTACTCACCACGTCTATAATTTTCAAAAATCAAAACTACATTTATAATTCAAATGAAATGTGATGGCATACATCGACTGTATAGAAAGTAGATCCTTCATGAAAAAAAACTCTTGCAGAATTGAGGTAAGAAACATATACCACAGACAAATTTTCACTGATGAACAGCATAACCATATTAACCATGGCTTTAGACGTGTTATTTTGGGACGTAAAGGGTGCAAGAAATGTAAGAGCAATAAAACAAGTTTCTTAAAGCTCTACTACCTGATATTCTTTTTGTCATCCTTGACTCAGACTCCACTTTTCCCCAAAAGCAGCCTAGGGACCTTTCCTGCGTCTCTTTTATATAAAAATAAAAAAACGGACACATTTTTTCTCCACAAATTACTAATACATTACACCCAACTGAAGTTTACAGTTTAGCTTTAGCTGAGTGTTAGCTTAGCATTAGCTTACTAGCAACTTGTGAGAACAGCAATTAGCTCCACCTTGTTTAACATTACGTGATTGAATTGACAGAATTTATCCGTGTTTTATATTGCCAATGGGAACGCTCTTTTTTGAGCATTTAGTTTTGCAAGCATTGGCTGTTTAACATGGTTTTCTATAAATACAAGCTATAACCCATGTTTGAGAAACTGTACATTTTAGTAGTACCCATTGTCTGCTACAGAAACAATAAACTGAGCTGACTTTTTTGTAACATGTAAAAAGCAGCCAAATGTTGGCAAATCAGTTGAGCTTCTTGTTTAACCAAAGTTTAATGAGATGAGGGAGAGATTGGCAGCGGGACCAGATGCAGAGATGTGACACTCTCCTGGTGCTTTTAGATAACGGCAGATCACCTATAATTATGACTGGCTGCTCTTTTATTACCAACCAGCATAAGCGGGAGAAAGAAGATTTGGAAACTCCCCAGTAACTGCACTGAGCCATTAAAAAGAAAAAAGAAAATAAATATTGATACTCTGATCTATTTAATCAAGAGCTGCCTCACGAGTTGTCCTCTAGAATACCTTTGGTTGGAGACAAGAATGAAATATAAATGCGTTTTACATTTTTGACATTCGTAATAGCACATCAGAAGCTGCAGGTTCCCGACGATCTATAATCACTGTCATTAAGAGAGCCAGTGTAGAGCCAGATAATTTCCATTGTGCCTTTTCTGTTGTTTTTAAAGATGTTAACATGGGTTTTTCAGAGCTGCACTAGACAAATGTAATTTCATCATTTGTTAAATCCTTTATGAGACCAACTCTTTAAGGTGACTTATCACAAATATTTTAAAATCCCATCAGAAACAATTAAGTCATAAACAGCACCACATCTGTAGGCTTAAGTAACTGAGCTTCTACTTTTTCCTTGAGATCTAAAATTTCAGCACATTTTAAAAATGCAGACTTTCTTGCCAGTGTTGATGCATGAAAAATGTATTTCCACTCCTTTTCTTTGAAGCCCTAGTTCTTTCTGCCATTGTGCAGAGCTGCTGCACAAGGCTGGTGTCACAGAGCTGTACTGTAAGTCATGAGAATTAATTACAGTAACAAACAATGTGTGTGGCATGACTCTTGACAACCTATTTGTTGACTTATTGCCTCAAAAGGATATTTTATTTACATAGTGTTCCAGGCACAACATACTCCACAATGCTCTGGCAAGTCAGGCCACATTCTCATGAGAAGGCTGCAAATGCTGAGAACGAAATAGTGTTTAACATTGAACAAGAACCTTTTTGTTAGAGCTGTTTCCTTATGAGCCGCTGGGTCACTTTTTTGACTGACAGGTACCACATCAATAGATTTTGATTTCTCTGTGTGCACCACAGAGGCTCCAAGTCATTTATAGGAAATAATTAAAGCTGAATATGAAACAAAGCTTGGTCACGTTGCTCTCAGTTGGGCTTCATTAATTCATAACATCATACAGGAAATGTGTCGATGATAGACATTCCTTCTCTGTGGAGACAAAGTCTACCTAATAATAACACTGTAAATATATAATGCTTTATAAGAAGACATGCAATTATATTTTCCACTGTGTTCAAATCAGTTTAATGTTTCTGCTTTAGTTTTTAATTAATTTGGTTTCAAAGCTTCTGTGTTTTTAAAAGCGAGAACTAAAGAACAGTGAGATGACAAAGATGGACGTGGATAACATTTTGTTTCTGACATCTGAGAGCTGGTGGTCGTCCATGTGCGAGACGCTGGCACCAGTGCAGCAGTTAGGATGAAAAAGTGCCATAATGAGACCTTATATGGTTCCTTCCCTGTTTCACTGTTGATGATGAGGTCAACACACTGCTTCTTATGGGCCTTTATCTTGTACAAAATAGAGCTCTGCAACTGTGAAATACATCTTTCCCATGTGTTTTACCAGCATTTAAAAAAAAGAAATGAAATAACATTTCTTTCATTTTTAATCTTGTTATTTTGATGGTTTTGGTGCTTAACCAAAAATAACTTTTTTTTTTTTTTTTTTCAACACTAGATTCAAAAGTGCAAAGCACACCAGTTCGGGCCAAAGGTCACTGTGGACCAGGGATTAGCTGTTAGCCTCCAGCAACACCCCTGTTATTTCTAGAAAGCTAACACTTCAACAGGAGACACCCTGGCAGACCCTGATGCTACTGTTTACATCTACCATACTTATTTACAGGAAGTGAAGATTTGTTTATGGTGACATGGACAATGAGTGTGGTGTCCTGCAGTTGAGACCGTAAACATAACTACAATGCTAAACACAAAAGCCAAAGTCTAACTGAGGCATTTTAAGCATATCATATTCAGTTGTTCTTATGTTGTCCTTTGTCAGTGGGTTCATTAAAAGCGTCTCAAGCTGGTTTTCTATACACTTAAAACGTTCCCAGAGAGGAGCAGCTTTGCGAGCAGCTTTGCAGGGTCACAGAGTCCCAGCAGAGCCTTTAGCAGCAGGCGCCACGCATCACTGTTTGACATGAAACTCAGCTTAAAGAGTTGTGTTTTCTCCACAGGGAGGGGTCATCTGTTGCTTGTCGTAATGGGAGCTCCAAAGCAAGTCTGGTGTGTGGTTACCTCTAACATAGCCCTGCGTGGGAAACTTATTGTGATGAGTTGCACAAAAGTAGACAGTGGCTTCTGGTAGGAGGTAAACATTAGTGGCAACAATGGAGGAAGAATGGAGTCTGATTTTAAAGGCATGAAAGAGACTGATGTGGTGTGTTTGAATGTTGCAGCAGCAATGCATAAAAATTTAGCCAATCAGCTCCCATTTAGATCTAAATGGTGTTTGAGTTCACCTGTCAGCATGAAAAATTGTGTGGTCTGTGAGGGGTCATTGCCAGCTTGGCTCAAGATAAGTGCCTTTGGACTAAGTGTTCATTTTATACCTCAGCAAGCAGACATTTGAAGCAAAGTTTTTTCTTAGAGCTTAGGTGATAATCAGAAATGGTTATTAATTGAATGAATTGATTGTATTGCCTTAAAATTGTGCAGAATTCAGAAGAAGCTTTTTTACACATACATTCTTCCTCCAGATTTAGACAAATAGAGCTTTCTGAAACCCCCATAGAAACTGTTTTGTAGTGCAAGTAATGATTTGCCCACTGCAGGCCATTGAGGAAAGGTCACAGAGGTTAAAGTAACAGATTCAGCTGCTGAGGCTCTAGAGGTCAGCTGTTTAACCTCACTGTTGAGTTATTTGTGTTAAAGAGGGATACACCTCCAAATCATTCACACACAATGTGTGAACACACATTATTATTCACTGATTGTACTCAAGTAATATTTTATTTAATATACAATACATTACAAATACATAATAATAATATGGTTAACAATATGCTGCCCTTACCTGTACAAAGGCCACTATTCTAATATCAAATGGCATTTTAGGTTACATTTACATCAATACTTAAAAGGTTTAGTCTTTGCACACTTAAGATGTCCACATGTGTGTTGGAAGAAATACCACAGAAGAAGACAAGAAAAAACTCCTGCACACTCTTTTTCCAAACATTTGTTTTAGCAACGTTTTGGTCAAACGGTCTATATTGAAGCTTGACAAAGGAGATTTGACCAAAACGTTGCTAAAACAAATGTTTGGAATAAGAGTGAGACAGTGTGCATTAGTTTTTTCTTGTCTTTTCTTGTGGGTGACATTTACATGGAAGCTAAGATTTAGCACAATAAAGACTAGGAGTTGCCCCTCATTATTGCAAGTGGTTTGGAATATATTATGATACCATATATATTATAATTATATATTATAATGAATAATAATAATAATAATAATAATAATATATATATATATATATATATATATATATATATATATATATATATATATATATATATATATATATATATATATATATATATATATATATATATATATATATATATATATATATATATATATATATATTATGATATATTATGAGACAAAATAAACTAAACTGGAACAAATACTCCTAGAAATTAATGTTAAAATCATATAACAAAATTACAGTGTTCTGTCTGAAATAAAACCATTTCCAAAAAAGGCATAGAGTTCCTGCTTGCTCCCGTTTCTTTATATTTATTTTCACATCACTGCTTGTCAATGTCACAAGAGCCACTGATCCGGAGAGAAATGTCTGTGCATTTCCAAGACCTTTTATGTGTTATGCATTATTGCTTAAGAAGGAGAAAGCGTCCAACCTGTTGCCAAAACAAGAAGCTAGTTTTACAGCTGTCTTTTTCCACTAAGTCTAATAATGGCCAAAGGAATCAGCTATACAGTTGTAACAAATACACGCCATGTTGATGTATTTTATTAATTACCTGTGAGCATTGCATTATGTGGTGCACAGAACATGAAGTCTTGTTATGAATAAATAATTTATCTTCTGGGCTTCATGGTAGGAAGAAAATAATTATCAGTAGCCATGTATGAAGTCATGAATGTTGAAATATTAAAATGTATTTACATATTCTTGGGTGCAGTAACCCATCATCTCCATCCACGCTTTGTGCTGCTATTTCTGACCTGCAGAGATAAATTACAACTCCTGATAATTAGCTATACGTGTATTTCTGCTCTCCGATCGTTTGAAGCTGACCAACTCATACAAAATTATTACAACCTTGTAGCCAGTGGATTGTGAGGGGAGATTTTAATGTCTCAAACCTTTTGTATGATGATGTCTGGATTGAAAAAGACTATACATTCCAGTTTAATTTGTTTTCACCATTCATCCTATGTGAGTGCTACCAGCTCAGTAACATACAATAACACACTGCCCTAAAAAAAATCCATATTCCTTCAAAGACGTCCAGCAGCAAAAGCAGTATTGAGTTGCAGGAAATTTTACAAGTGTAAAAGCATATTGCTGACAGAGACTTTTCATATGAATTAGTGTGTTACATGTTCCCAGTGTACTGCAGAGTTGGATGTGGGGGTTTGAACGTAACATAAGATTTATTGTGTCTGCTCCCGGTCTTCTTAGCACCTGTCCCAAAAGGCAAATTAATCCCCAGAAACCCCCCTCTCTTCTCTCCCTGTGTGCACAGACATGACACATCTGTCTCTGCCATTATCCACGGCCCAACATGTTTCTGGGACACATCAAACCACTTCTACAGCATCTGAGTGACACACACACAACAAGTTTATTGTTTCTCTGTTTTGCCTCGCCTCGCTCCTCACATAACCTTAATCAAACAGTTCCTGCAAGGTAAAGTGTAGACAACAATATGAGCAAAAATGTCACACTATCCTGCAGGAGCCTAAAATAGGCCCAGATAAGGAACATGTTGATGGCAAATCAGTCTAAGCAGAAATATATAGTTATATATAACTGTTATATATACGTAGAAAAAACCTCAGTCCAGTTCGTGCGAGTCTGTGGTGCATTGCCCAGTGCTCAGGTGGTGGCTGCCCTGATGAGACATGGCTCTTGGCTGTTTTGAGTCCAGTTTAACAACATTGTCAGCAGCCAATCACAGGGTCCTCTGCCAGGCCCTGAAGATCAAAACCACAGGGACTAGGCATGCTTGTAAAAGCTGTCTTTTCACGCTTACTTACACAAGCGTAGCAGATGTATGAATGTTATGTTTAAAGGGGAAAATATAGCTGTTTTTTGATTGTTTGTTTGTGTGTTTTTTCTTTGATAGGCTATTAATTTTGTTGCCTTTAGACATGCAGGTTTACATTGCTTTCAAACTTTGTTCTTTTTCTTGCTATATAAGTAATTCCCCACTAACCACTCTGAAAATACACTCAGATAAAAACACTACACAATGTACTCTTGTCTTTGGGACTTTGCAGCAGATAACACGGATCACATTCTTGTTGTCAAGAGTGAGTTGTAGAAATCTGAAGGACATTGTTACATTTTATGATATTTCTTTAGTTACTAGTTAAATACTTTATATAAGTTTAATAAATTATCTTGAAGGTCACTTTGATTTCTTTGTTTTGAATGTGGACTCAGTTAGTCACCATTGTCTCTTTTAGTGTAAGAGCTTAATAATTCATTATTATCTTTTATAAAGCCATATCGAGGTAGGCTGAACAGTGTGACCAAGTCAAACACAGAATTCAATAATTAATGTAACAGTTTGTTTAAGCTAAATCACTGGAATATGTGAAATTTATATGGTGACAGTGTCCACATAAAAAATAAACAACAAACATCTTGCAGGTGTATTTCACTTTCAATTACACAGCTGTCTCAAAGGTCTGTCTCAGCAGCTCCATCATGCACCCCACTGCGCCATACCTGCAGGATATGTGCAGAAAAAAGTGTTTAAGTGAGGTGCTGTAAAGGCAGAGGAGGTGAAAAAGGAACACTGACAAAATGTGTGCTTGTAATTGAGTCAGGCAGAGATGGGCAGATGAAAACACTACAGTGAGAACAGGGATGGACTATGTGGTCTGTCTCTTTCAACCTGCTCACTGAGCCATGGGGTCTGCCTTGTAAACTGCACTGCTACTTGATTACTTTGTCAGTCTCCTTAAGTGACTTTTGCAATGTGGAGGAAAAAGTGAGGCATGTGAGTATGTCCACTGGAGAGAGGGGACAGGAGAGCAGAATAAAAATGATAGCAAATTATAACCTACAGTGCAAAAGAATAACAGCTTTTAATAAAGTCACATCAATCTTTGTGATACTTTTGATTTGTGTTGGACCAAACCAAAGAACCACAACTATAACATTTAACACTAAATCTGTGTGTAATGCACTCAGCTATTTAAAGAGGCCTTAGGGAATAGAGAAAATGAGTGGCTAAAATTTAAGTTGCAGTTCTACTAAGGAAAGAATTAGAGCAATTAAGGGATAAAGATTGAGAGCGCAGGAGCAGAGGAGGTACAGGACAGAGTTGTTGATGAAGTCATGAAGTGTCCTGGAGATAAGTCAGGTTTGTACAAAAAAGATCCTTTAAGAAAGGTCTTGAAAAGTTTAACAGACATTAGACCAATAGACAATGAGCCACAAAGAAAATAGTTCAATACTGCCTCCCACTGGCAAATTTAGGAATGGATTCCAACTATTTGAATTTGTGGAGCAATAAATGATTTGTAAAGTCAAGGACAAACACACCTTTATTCATGATAACTACTGCCTTTCAGATAAATAAGTGCTCTTCAAGGTCAATGTGCATCTGCATCTTCTTTTCAGACTTTAAAAAACAATGTTTTTTTAAAGAAAGTAAGAAATGAAGGTATCTGGATTTGGCTAGATGTTGGATTTCTGAATTTCATCCATAATCTAATTGATGTAACAAAGGATTAGAAAAACTTTAGCAAACATTGCAATGTGTACTTGCATCAAACTACATGTAAATTCTCTTTAAAACTGTTCTTTGACAAAGAAGAGTCATGTGGACTCCCCACCAAAAAAGCAACATAAAAAATGAGAATATATCAAAAAAAAAAAATGTTCTTTTTTCAGCGCAGTGAGGTGGAAATCCTGATGACAATGATTTTGACAGGCAGCTACAAAATGAGCCTCATCAGCTCTGCACCACTGAAGCACAAACCAGCACACAGGGCAGTGACAAGAAGACGGACTATGACACTGGCTCTATAACTTGTTTGTGCCTATATACAGTATGTGTAATGTGTTGTCAATTTCATATCAAATTCTTGAAACAGTGTTGAGTAACTGCTTGATAAATACACTAAATCAATTCCAAAACCATAAGATGAGGCAATAGGCCCATTACAAAGTTCATGTCTTTATTTAGATAACATTCTTATTGGTACTGATAAGATGTGATAGTTTGAAGTTGATAAAAAGGTTAACCAACTCACAGCTCTTCTTTACAACTTCTCTGTATTAAAATAATTATATAAAATATATTTTTGTCTGTGTGACACATTGCAGGAAGATGCCAAGGACCTTGATGAACTGACATTGGCTAAATCCTACTTTGAACTGAAAGAGTATTACCGTGCTGCATAATTCCTGTAAGTCTTATGTATTCTTGTATCTGGTGAGCTTATGTAGATATGTTGATTGTCTGTTTATGTACTTTTTTTATGACAAAGCCACCTAAACATTTGTCTTGTTTGTCTTCAGTCATGTAAAAATAGTAAAGAGACAATAGGCCCATTACAAAGGCCATGTCTTTTTTTAGATAATACTGTAATGATATGGCTTTTTAGCACGGATAACATCACAGGCTCTCATTTCTTATATTTTTCGAAAAAAAGGCTATATTTTACCATAAAAGAAAGAAAAAAAATCCATTTTACACACTACATAGTCTTCTTTCAGACCATGCTGCAATACATTTTGACATTTTTTCTTGAACCAAATAGACACATTTATATTTTTATTTTTGTTATATGTTGTTGAAAAAGTATATACCATTGATTATATATAATTATACACAAATAGTAAGCTAATAGGCTAGTGTTGCTTTTTATGATTGTAGCACTAGGTCCTACGGTTAAACAATGTGATATCATTACATTTGATATAAAGTTTAGTGTACAGACAAAAACAGTACAAATAAACAACAAGGTTAGTTTTTTTTTTTAGTTTTCTGTCAAATAATGACTAATGATTTGTTTGTAGAAAAGCGGAAGTGAAATTATATATTTTTTCCTCTATGGGCGGAACTTCCTGTTTTAACGTAAAAATCTACCAATCGCGTTCGCTCCTGGTGAAATATGAAAATGGCGGCTTTGTGTAGTGAATTTGGGGACCTTGTACAAATTAAAAAACAACTTATAACGATCATTTCCCTTTGTAAAGAACGAGGACTTCTGCATAGTGCAAAGTGGTAAGATTCCCAATGAGTAACATATCCTTTATTTTTACTTTAAGGATTGGAGTTTGACGTTTATGGAAAAGATTTGTTAGCTACATTAGCTAGATGTGTACTGTTATTGCAAAAAGAACGTTCCATTTTAGTAAACAATTATTATTTTGTATAATTATGTTGTTTTAGTTAGCTTTAATTGTGATCTGTACCTGTATTGATTCGCTTGCATAGTTGAGGAACCCGCATTGTGTATTGTTGACACAGGCTCACCTATATATTTACTGTCATATTGGTTTACTTTCAGGGCTTCTGAACTAGCCTTTGCTTTGGACCCTCTTCCAAAGGAGGAATTACCCCCATCACCTGAATTTACAGAGGTCTGTGCTTGTATCTGTTCTGCCTTATGCCTCCCTCATTGTGGTTAATTTTTGTCCAATTTATGTTGATGTATTGGTATTGCTATGTATTGCTATGTATTGATGTATTCATTTTTTTACCATGCTCTAAATCTATAGTTTATTTTTGTTGAACCTTAACTAAATAATTTGAAACGTAGCTTCTGGAGTTATGTTCTACTGACCTCTGCTGGGAAAAATGGTTACCCGACTCACAGCTCTACCTTACCTGTAGTAAATAAATTATATTAACAATATTTTTGTCTGTGACATATTACAGGAAGATGCCAAGGACCTTGATGCACTGACGGTGGCCAAATCATACTTTGACCTGAAAGAGTATGATCGTGCTGCATATTTCCTAAAAGGCTGCTGCAGCAAAAAGGCATATTTTCTCTATATGTATTCTCGTTACCTGGTAAGGATATCTAGATATGTCGATTTTCTATTTATGTATTTTATTTTATGACACTGCCACCTAAACATTTGTCTTGTTTGTCTTCAGTCTGGTGAAAAAAAGAAAGATGATGAGACTGTGGACAGCCTTGGTGAGAACATGAGTAAAAACAGAACAACAAACTATTTCCACTTTAGCACTAAGCCTGTTTTTTCTTTTTTTGCGGGTATAGGTCCTCTGGAAAAGGGTCAGGTGCGAAATGAAGCCCTGCGAGAACTTCGGGTTGAGCTTAGCAAGAGGCACACTGCATCCGATTTGGATGGTTTTACTTTGTATCTGTAAGTACCTCTTCTGCCAAATGTATTTTAATGAAAGAAACTTGGAGTGTTGAGTGTTTTAATGTATGTTTGTGCAATAAAACAGGTATGGAGTGGTGCTGAGAAAGCTGGATCTTATGAAGGAAGCAGTGGATGTGTTTGTGGAAGCCATCCATGTGCTTCCTCTTCACTGGGGAGCATGGCTGGAGCTCAGTAACTTAGTGACCAATACAGAAATGGTAGCAACTATTTGTTTACCTAATACACTTTTTATTGTTTATCAGAAATGATAATATATCTGTCTTTATGGACTCTGTTCTCAGTTAAAGTCGTTGTCTCTGCCTGACTGTTGGATCAGGGACTTCTTCATGGCTCACATGTACACAGAACTGCAAATGATCAAAGAGGCACTGCAGAAATACCAGAGCCTGATTGAGGCTGGTTTCTCTAAAAGCACCTACATCATCTCACAGATTGCAGTTGCATATCACAACATCAGAGGTATCAATTTCACATTTGAAGTGGATGTTTTTAATAACCTATTGAACACAGGGTGAGAATCTCTTTATTTCAGATATTGACCAAGCCTTGGCCCTGTTTTATGAGTTAAGAGATCAGGATCCATTTCGCATTGACAACATGGACACATTTTCCAACCTGCTCTATGTCAAAGTCAGTTTATCTGAGCAGACAGTAATGCATAATGAGTAAATCAAAAGGTGTTTTTTCTTTTGTCAGTAATTATAGCTGATTCTTTCACAGGGAATGAAGCCAGAGTTGAGCTACTTGGCCCACAATTTAGTGGAGATTGACAAGTATAGAGTGGAGACGTGCTGTGTAATTGGTGAGGATATAGCTTTGCTGATAGTATTTAGTTTTTAATTATAAAACAGTACACTTTCTGTCCTCACTGATAACCGTTGGCAGGAGAATATGTGAAATGAATTAGTCTCTTGTAATATTTACAGAACTATTTTAAGCAGCTTTGTTTATTTGTTCTAAAATCTGTTTTATTAACAGGTAACTATTACAGCTTGCGCTCTCAACACGAAAAGGCGGCTTTGTATTTCCAGAGGGCTCTGAAGCTAAATCCTCGATGTCTTGGTGCCTGGACTCTGATGGGACATGAATATATGGAAATGAAGAACACGTCTGCAGCAATTCAGGCCTATAGGTCAGACGGTGGCTCTAAACCATAAAAACAATATTTTATAAAAAAAAAAAAAAGAAATAGAGTTTAAGTCTTAATTAGTTCTTGTGCAAACGGATACCAAACATTTTTTTCTGTTGTGTGAATTTCATTTAGATTTTTTTTTTCCCCACTAGGCATGCTATTGAAGTTAACAAACGAGACTACAGAGCGTGGTATGGCTTAGGCCAGACATATGAGATCCTTAAGATGCCCTTTTACTGTTTATACTATTATCGAAAAGCTCATCAACTCAGGTAAGAAGTTGAAGGTTTACACTGGAGTGACAGAATTGTGGTTTGTATCAAAAAATAATAAAAATTTCCTAGACCCAATGATTCACGCATGTTAGTTGCACTCGGTGAAAGTTATGAAAGACTCTCGCAGCAAGTGGAAGCCAAAAAGGTAATAAAAAATTTTATTTATTCAATATTTACCAGGCTTTGCATGTATTTTTCCATTAGCTTTTTTTTTTCTGCTCTAGTGTTACTGGAGGGCCTACTCTGTGGGAGATGTAGAGAAAATGGCTTTACTCAAACTGGCAAAGTATGTATTAATTATTGAGTCTGTTCAAGTCACTGAAATGAACAGCTCGGGTGTTGTGTTTCATCATATACCAAAGTGTTTCTACATTCAATTATTTCAGGCTCCATGAACAGCTGAATGAGTCTGATGATGCTGCTCAGTGTTACATGCTTTACATACAAGACATTTTCTCCTGTGGGGTAAGCACTTAAAGTCTCAAAGCTTGTTTTGCAAAAAAAAAAAAAAATTATAACTAAACACTCCTTTGCAGGAACAATTGGAGCATGCCGAGGTGAGCACAGCCCTTCGCTACCTGGGTCAGTACTATTTTAAGAACAAACTATACGATGAGGCTTCCTTGTGTGCTCAGCGCTGCTGTGATTACAATGATGTAAGTGTGTCAACATTATTTTTTTTACTGAAAATACAGTTGCTGTGATCTAATAGCTGCTGGTGACTTTACAGGCTCGTGAAGAGGGTAAGGCCTTGCTGAGGCAGATCTCCCAGGTCAGAGACCAGATAGAAACACCATCAGCAGATCTCTTTGCGCCGCTGTCGAGCAACACACCTGTCAGGAGGCTTTCCCCACTCAATCTCATCTCTTTTACTCCCTGACCCTCTTCAGATTAGTGGCTTGATAGAAGTTTTTCTGGCATTTGAAACTGCTAGAGGATACTTGACTTTGTTGAAGACATGCACTTGTTTGCGCATAAGAAGTTGCCATTTGTTAATAAAATTGGCAGACAAATCTTGTATTGTAAATTCAGGGGATTGCTTTTTCTGAGTTTCTGCTCCTAGATGGGCAGATGTAAAAAGGATTGACATTTTGCACCCATTTGTCATCTGTGTCATTTATATGTAAATAGTACAAATATTTACCAGCTGTGCAAGGAATTGTTGGTACAATTAAAAACATAAAAAAATGTGTCTTAATCACACATGAACATATACTACTGTAATGTAAGAAATATACAAAAAGAAACTGATTATAAACATGCTTCAGAATGGCCACACAGTCACAACTGTCAACATTAAAAGCAGCAGAAGACCCAAAACCCAATTTGTTACTGGCTATAGAATCCACTTTTTAGCATAATAAAGCTTTGCAAACCGTGAAAACATAAAAATGCCGCAAGATTTCCATCAATAGCACCTGGGTTATATGAAGCTCTTAAAACTTAGTATTTCCCCCTAAGGCTGCGGGGAGTAGGGACTGGGCTGGGAGGTGGAGACTGTTGCCGAGAACGTAAGATCCTCGAGTAGGGTGTGGCATTGGCTTCATCTCCTGCACGAGTGTTGTATTTACGAGTCGGGGTGCGTGTTGGAAACAAGCTCTGGAAAAAGGGCTGTTTCTGTGGAGGCCTGTTCTCAGTGTCACCTCCTGCTGCTGCACAGCCTCTTTTCTTGCAGGAGCTTGATGTTGTAGAAAAGTAGGCTGTAGGAGGCAGGAGGGGCCTGGTGGTCTGCATCTGGGCCAAAGTCTCAGCTTTTCGTCTTAAGTCAGCTTTGACCAACATCAGGTTGTTCTGGAGCTCCACTAAAATCTGGTCCTAAAAAGAAGTCAGTGCACAGGGTTAGCCAGGCCACAGCAGAAAGTGAGGGATGAGGTGAGGAAGTCTAGGACAGATACGTAAAATCTAATTGTGCATCATGCTTTTTGCAGCAATCACCTGGTGCAGGTATTACACAAGTTAAAAGGCTCGCTGTGCGTTAATATTGTTAGAAATAAGAAAAAGAGAAAAAAAAAGAAAAAGTTTAATGGTTTATGTAGTAAAAACTTTTAAAAGGCTTAGACTCTTGAAATGTAGCTGGCCTCATTGGTGGTCATGAACAACAAAGCTGGTGTTGTTGCATGTATCTGCAGGTACTGATACATTTTAATTCTTCAATACAGAAATTACATATAAAACAATAAAATTGCATTTGATTTTTAGTGAACTTTAGGCAAAATGGTACCCTAGTCTTAAGTCACATGTGCTTTGAGGGCCCCGTCTACCTGCTTGGCCAGTGTCTCATCTGCAGTGGATAAAGCCTGGCGCAGACGTTCTCCTCCCGTGTTCCGACAGCATGCTCTTTCTCCGGACTGCAGATCCGTTCCCAGTCTCTGCAAATCCTGTCGCAGCTGTCGCAGGTTCTAATGAGAAATCGGTTTATTTAGTATTTTGTTGCCAGTTAATTAACCATTAAGGCCCAATACAGCAGTAACTCACCCGTTGACCCTCCTCTAGCTTGCGGTCAGCAGTATTGGTGAGTGTGCCAGTTGAACCTGGGATTTCCATCTGATTTTTTAGTTTTACCAACTCTGTAAAACAGTATTATAAGAGTAGCGTTACAGTTTATTGCTTTGATTTCCACAATAATTCAACCTGTCATATTTAACTTTCATTTTCAAGAGAAATTATTAGCCTTCTTAAGGCTATTGTACCCACAATGACTTGAGGCTTTGTTAGTTAAGTTCCCCTGTAATTATTGGGACACAACTATTACATTATACCTTCTGTTTTGGTAAAGAGCTCAGCACGACACTGGTCCAGCTCAGAGCGTAGCCTGTTAACGTCTGACTGACCAGTCAGTCGCTTAGACCGGCGAAGCCCTTCACAAAGCTCATGTGATACGGATGTGGAATCAGCTTTCCGTTTCTCTAAGGCAGCAGATAAAGCTTCAATCTCTTGGTCACGCTCCTGGCAAAAGGATACAAAGCTATGTCAATCAAAGTACAGTGGTGGCACAAGTCTAATACATTGCCAAGTATACTGTTTTAGTCATTACCTTGAGCTCCTCACTGTAGAAAAGTTTCAAATGTTTCTGCAGATTGTCAATTTTGTCCTCATATCTCTCTTCAAGTAGAGCCCTCTCTGCTTCCAGGCTCTCACTTTTGTGCACACAAAGATAATATTTGATTTGTCTTAGTCCAAAAGACTTCACGCCACAGTAAACATTAGACATCACTGCTGTCTAAGTGCCTTTTAAATCTTAAGTTAAATTAAATTTATAGCACATACCTGAAGCCATCCTGCATCCCAGAGATAATTTCCATCATCTCAGAAACCACCTGCTCACGCACATTCGCCTCCAGAACTTCTTTCTCTTCCCACTGGCGCTGCACCTCTTTCTTGAGGACATCAATGGCCTGAAGCAGAGCCTAAATCAAGACATGTATGTTTTTAATGCTTTAAAGCTTAATCAATTTTGGAAACAATGGCGTTAATTCAATTGACATACCTCAGTATTTAACATGGTTATATCTCCATCTTCTACATCACTCTCATCCTCCTCTTCAATTACAGTACTGTCATTACCGTTAGCTGCAGGCTCACGCAGCAAAGACAGAATATAGGCCACTCTGGTCTTTGTGGATGGGCCATGAACCAACTGTAAACAATGGCATAAGTTTAAAAACCTTTTCTAACAAAATGTTAGAAATTTTTTGCAGCGATGTAGAAATGAGAGATGCATTACCTGAGAAGCAATTGCAGAGAACTTGAGGGCTTGAAGGGTTTCATCATAGATGGAGGCACAGGGGTTGATGTTGACCACCATGCTGGAGGTTCCTCTCCCGCAGAAGAAGCCCTGCAGCACACGGGTCAGTTTACTGTCCCTGAAAGGCACAATCTGTGGAGGACGTGTCCTAGAAAACACACAAACTATTTAATAATTACTCTGGTTTTTGTTTCATAATAAAATTTTAAATCATAAACATACTTATTGTTTTGGTTGTGTCGCAGAGCAGCAATACATCGTCCCAGTGTCATCAGAGATGTGTTGATGTTGTTGGCCTCCTTCATCCTTTCACCGTTACGCTGCTCTTTACACCGCTCAGAGCCAGCCAGATCACATATGGTTAATCTACAATGAAAACAGAGACCAACTTTAAATTGGGTGAAAACATAAAAAAATAAATAAATAAAAAAATCTGCAACAAAATCCTTATTCCTTACTCGCTGATACGCATGGTTTGACCCGAAACATTCTCTGGGTGAACATGGAGGACACGAATGGAGAAGATGCTGTGACTGGGGTAAAAATAAAAAATAATAATAAAAATAAAATGTCAAACGTTTTAAAAAGAAAAATAATTAAATAAAAATGGACATTCATTTTTTTATCTTTACCTGCGGCTAGAGTTATGATTGAGATGAGTTCTGGCAAAGCTTTGGTTGCGACGTCCAGCTCTCAGAATCTTCCATGCCTCCTCAGCACTGTGGACCTGAATCCACGTCAGGTCTGTAACAGCACAGAAGAAAGACAAAATGAGACTTGAATAATCTAACTATAAAGCAAGGTCAAATAGTAAGTGCCACAAAGAGGTATGCCAGGACTGTTAAGTACTTCCGCATTACTACATCATTGCATCAGTCAAAGTTACCTTTCACATAAGGATTGCCCTGCTTGTCATCACTAAGTCTCAAAGTGGCCCTTTTTCTGGGCTGCAGCGATGGCGAAGCATCCAATAAGTCATACAGGAACTCATTGTATATTTCGTAAAAAGACATCCAGATAGAAAACTGCACGCCATCCTCCAGGTTGTCCCCTCCACTGTTAGACAGGCTGTCAGGCTCCAGACACACACTGTCAGCATCTGCAGAAATGTTGCAATTATTTGCATTGTGCAGTTCCTTAATTATAATAATATTAACATAGCAAAGACTATTTACTAACCTTCTAGTTGGGTGACCATGTTACATGTGGATGAGAGTCCTCCAATGCCACTATCCCAGGCTGTGGTTGTCCCAAATCGATGAGACGTCTGGCTGTCGTCCTGATAAACACAGTAAGTAAAAACTGAAGCTGGTCCAAATAAATTATACAATAGCTGATGAAACCAACACACTTGTATTACTGGCCCTCGTTCTGGGGTTTACCTCCTTGAGCAGCGAGTTTCTGCGGATTTCCTCCACTTTGACCTCAGTGGGGCCTAGCTGTTTTATATCCTGATACATGACAGGCTTTAGGTCCATGGCACCGTAGAGACGACCCTGTAGTTTCCTGAACATAGATGCCAAAGCTCGAGGCAGGAGGCCTGCTTCTCGACCACTTCCTGCAGAAATTAAGCCAAAAATAAACATTACTAGTTAAACACTTATGATTAATTGCACTGACAAAAGGGAAAAAAAACCACACCCTGAACCGTGTAGGTCTTTCCAGAGTTGGTGACACCATATGTGTACAAGAGTCTATTCTCTCCTTTAAGCACGTCTCTAACCATAGTTTGCATTATGCACTCATACAACTGCTGCTGTGTAGTGTCTGGCCCAAAGATCTACAAAAGAAAAACAGGGTAAATGTTTAGTCATTCATGTGTATATTATACATGGACTGTATTATTAAAATGATGTAACTGGTAATGTATGCAGGTGTGAAAAACAACAAGAGGTTACTTGTGGTTTGTTGGATTAGGCAAATTGTGATGGTAAGTGATGAAGAACATACACATAACACATTTACACTCATTTATAATATAATACAGTACACAAAAGCAGGTTACCTTGGAGAAACTAAACCTGTGCATGCTCAGAGCGATGCCTCTTTCTGCATTTCTCATGTTCTGAGAGTCCTTCGAAGCTTTTAGGAGTAGAGTCTTTTCATCTTGAACAACAACACAGCCCTAAAAATATCCATCACGTTGTATTATGCAAACTTAAATAATGATTTTAAAGCCTACAACTTAACTGTGAGGTCAGTCTTACTTGTTCTTCTCCTCTGTCCTTCTCGATCTCAGTTAGAGGCCGGATGCGAAGATAAACTTTCACTTTTTCTGTATTTCCCTGCTCATGAGTCCCTTGTCTTACAAACGAAGGCTTCACTGTCAGCAACTAGGATAAATAAAATATTAGTTATGACACGCATTTATTCTATTGAAGCTAATGGTATTATGTAAAACATACCGGCTCAGTGCTTGGTGGTTGTCTGTTGAGTCCCGGGGAAATGACAGAGATTTCAGGTAGATGTGGTCTGCTCATACCTCCATGCTCCGCTGCAGTGGATTCAAATACAGCCATCTCCTCATCGTCATCTGAACGAAATCCAGAAGGAGAGGACAAAGACAGTGCCATGTTTACCTGTGGCAGGAGAAGGACATAAATAAATTGGAATACAGGAATTTAGTAGGAGACTACGTTTTTATTTGGGCAGTATCTTGGCTACAGGGGTCATTTTCAGAAAAAAATATTTAGTGAAAATGTAATATTCAACTAACTTTGACGACTGCCTCTATTGCGTTACCGAAGAACATTAGGAAAAATAAAAGGATGTGTCTAAGACAAGCTGAGAAAGCATAGAAAGTAAGTGAAGCCTAGCATGCTCCCACAAGAGTAACCTGCAAAACAGGAAAATTAACTGGGGCATACAAACAAAACAATTATATTTCTTCATTATAGAATTACTTGTAAAACATGAAGTTTGACTGTAAGATGTCACACACTACATAAACTTAAAATAAAGTGTTTACGCAAAATGCAATGTGGCTAAGGCACGTTACGTTGTTTGGCTTGCGTTACAGTTTTTATTTCTAAAATAGGAATAGGAATTAGATTACCTCATTTAGCCCAATTTTAAGAAGGTGTATATGAATAAAAGAAAGACTTAAGCGAATAAAATTCCCTTAACATCGTAATCTTGAAGTTCAAAACATTCTTCTTAGCAAAAGTAGGTTAGCTAGGTTAACCAAAGATCGCCAGCTTGTGAGATTGGAATTCACTTCGTTAAATTACCTCGTCCACGGAAGGATTTTTGTCCAAAAGTGCAGTGCTGCTGACTTCTGGCGGAATAAATCCAAGTACCTTACTAAAACTCGAGACACTGAATTAAATGTATACAAGTCTGTATAAGCTACTCAACAACATGCAACAGACCAATCTTGGCTCTAACGCTCAATGATCACACAGCTGAGCGTTGAGGATTTTCTTTTCCCCTCACACGACTGGTTTTTTGAACAACGCGCTTCCCCCACAGAGCGAGCTGCTGATTGGCTGGCGGTGCTCACCCTCTGCGCTCCAATTGGCTGTTGGGAATTTACAGCGTCCCCTGTTTAACCGTTCCCCGTGAAAACAAAGCTCTCTTTCTGTTCCTTTCCAATTTGTATACAGTTGTACGGCAGAATTTGTGATTTTCTTTTTGGGAAATTTTTCAGAGAATATGAACGATAACATAAAAAAAAACTTTTCTTTCATTCACCGCTAGTGTTTGGGTGAAACCATTAATTTAACAACTGTGTTTACTCTTTTTAAATCATAATGACAACAGAAACTACCCAAATGACCCTGATCAAAAGTTTACATACCCTGGTGATTTTGGCCTAATAACATGCACACAAGTTGACACAAACGGGTTTGAATGGATACTAAGGGTAACCGTCCTCACCTCATCTGTTTGTAATCAGTGTGTGTATAAAAGGTCAGTGAGTTTCTGGGCCCCTGACAGACCCTTGCATCTTTCATCCACTGCTGCACTAACATCTCTGTATTCGGAGTCTTGGGGCCACCAACAATATGCCAAAGCACAGAGACAAGCCTCAAAAGTCTGGAACAAAGTCATTTGGAGTGATGAGACCAAAACAGATTTTTTTGCCACAACCATAAATGTTACATCTGAGAAAATAAACAGCCTTATCCACACAGTAAACACAGTTGTTTTACAATAAATGGCTTCACCCAACTACTAACTATGAGTGAAAGAAAAGTTTTAGTGTTATCCTTCATATTCACTGAAAAATGGCCCAAAGAATTCTGCCAAATTTTGTAAACTTATGAGCACAAATGTATATGTGGGGCATTTAAACAAAACAAGGACATTGCCAGTGTAGGCTATGACCCAACTATTCATGGATTGTTGGCAGCATCCAAATTATTGAGCAAAACCTGAATTGAAAGATAAATACTCCTTTATTAACAACATAAATCAGATTTCAATCCCAAAAAACAAGCATGGACAAAATACAATTATATAAATGTGTGTAATGAATAGCAATGTCTTTTTTCATTTTAGCAGTGCATGTTACACTACTCTCAATTATGCTGTTGATTATGTTGCATCTCTTGACTATTAAAATCTTGTCCAGGCTCTTTTCTTGCCGCAATGATCCTTAAAGGGACCTCATCGTATGGTCTTTGAAGTCTTTGTTTCTGCACACTGTGATGAACACCATAACAGAAGTAGATGATTAATCCTGTGAAAACAAAGGTCACTTGAGTGTTATGTCATATCCACATTTGTATCTTTTGTTAGATTACTATAATTCAATTTTTTGTATTTTTTTTTCTACACACCTATGACCATCCACACTGCATATCGGATCCATGTGTCAGATCCCAGCTGAACCATTAGGTAGACATTAACAAAGGTGCTCAATATTGGGAGAAAAGGGACAAACGGAACCTGCACATAGAACAAAACAATTAATGTAAAGGTTGTTTTTAAAGTGTTTCAAAAGACTAGTGAGTAATGTGGCTCAACGACACATACCATGAAAGCAGCTTTGGTTTTACTCTGTGGCTGTCTCCAGATGATGAAGATGAGGATAAACATCATCAGTACATTCAAAGAGACACAGAGCAGGATCCACCACTGTAGCACCTGCACAGCCTCTGTACCTCCAGATATGAAGAGGCTAAGACTAATAGCTAACAAAACTGGGACAATACAATTATGTCAGTTTCAGTTCATAAAGCTCATTCGTAGCAGAGCATGTGGTGACAGTTATGTTGAAGACGTACTGATGAAAACAGCTGAAACAGAAGCATTTTTGGATGTTCTTGCTGTTGCTTGCGTTGGTGGACAAAGTACTCCACGCAATGTCAACGGCTCAGCTTTTTTGAAACTTGAATCTTCACTGGCCTTGAATTGATACCTGTTAAAAGTCCAGTTAAAAGGATGATTTATATATACAAATGGCTGTGTCATGTCCCTGGCTGTGCCATTAGCTTTTTCTACTCCCCTCTCCCTGTGTGTAAGGATGTGTGTGTGTGTGTGAGTGTGTGAGAGTGTGTTTGAATGTGCAGAGATTTCCTGCGAGCTGCAGCTGATGAGACAAACATGGCTTCAAGTTCCTGCTTCAGACTACAAAAGCCCAGACAGTTGTTGCCATCTACTAGATGGTAAATTTTACCTGCTCAGGTTTGAGAGGGTTGACCACCCTTGTAGTAATTTTGATTCTGTTTTTGCAGTACTAGTTTTGCTCTTGATTCTGCCCATTCTGCTCCACAGTGCCTGCTCTGCTCTGGGTGACCTTCAACCAGCTCGCTTAACCCCTTTTGACATTAAAATTTTTTTCCAAGTCTTGTCTCTCTTTTTGGGTCCACACCTTTTGAGCCATAACAAGTCCCAACTGTTTTTTTTTTTTTCACAAAATACCTTATATGATTTATCTGTGGATGTTCTCAGTCATCCAGGACATAATTAAGAAAAGGTTAAAACCCTAGGCATCAAAAGTAAGTTTCTCAAAGAGAAAGGGCATTCCTTTAACAGCAATGTCTAAATCCTGGGAAACCAGGTGGTTAGAGAGAGGAGTTAAGGAAGCTATTTTTGTTTAAATGAAAACACCTTACTCAAATACCACTTGCCAGCTATTTACAACAGTGGTTTTAAACCTAAATCCAAACAGTGTCACTCTAGGAGGACATTAACACCTGAAGGGAACAGTTATTCTAATGGTTCACAGGAGCATGACTTCCCCATTAGGAGTCACACTGCCCTTTCAACAACAACGAAACCAGAACAGCCTGGTCCAATCACAGTTAGTTTCAGGTTAAAACCTACTTACCTTAATTTGAGAATACATATTGACACAAGTGTGTAGGCAAAAAGGGTTCCAATAGACATCATATCGACCAGCGCTTTAAGGTCAAATAATAATGCCATAATGGCTGCAAAGACACAAAAAACTAAATAATTGAAAAATCAAACAAATATTTGTATTGTGTGTATATGTACGTATATGCATTCACTGTATGTAGAGAGTAAAGTCATTACAATGTTACCTGCCACAATCCCTGAAGCTAGTGTTGCTATAACAGGACTTTGTCTGTCACTCATTTTACTGAGTGATCTGAAAAGAAGTCCATCTCTGGCCATTGCAAAAAGAACTCGGGGCATGGGAAACATGACCCCTAATAGGCTGATGGGAGATACAGTGAAGTGCAAATTAACTTGATACAGGGTCAGTTAAATAATGACATTAGTTTTTATACCTGGTTGAGAGTGCACAGAGGGCTCCAACAGCCACTACATACTTTGCAGGGCCCCAGCCAATGTATGCGAAGGCTACAGGCAGTGGGCTGTGAACACTGAGCAAATAGTAAGGCATCATAAGAGTCAGTGCAGCCGATACACCAAAATAAGCCAAGAAACAAATGAAAAGTGACAACACAATTCCCAGAGGAATTGCCTTCTGAGGATTCTGCACCTCCTCTCCTAAAAAGTTAGAATAAAGGTACCATCACGGTTATACAATATTGCTTATGAATAATGACAAAACACGTGTGTAATTTACCTGTAGTTGCTATACAGTCAAAACCTACAAATGCATAAAAACAAGTGGCTGCTCCTGCTAAGGTCCCTTCAAACCGGAAAGGGAAAAAGCCTCCAGTGCCGTAGCTCGTGGTTAGATTTGATGACATATTTTTTCTGCAAACATTTGTTTAGTTCTAGACAAACTAGACAAACCCATACATACACACATTAACTGTACGAATGTTTTTGAATCTATCAAGAAATCCTTATTATTATTAGCTATACAATAGGTCCATACTTGTATTCATTCAGATCATCCTCCATGATGTACCAGTTGTTGATGTCTCCTTTTATAAACCCAGAAAGAATAACAAACACCAACACCAGTATGTTTACTGCTGTGAAAACCTTATTTAGAATGGCTGACTCTTTGACACCAAATGCCAGAAGCCCTGGAAAGGAAACATTGTACATTATGAGAATGGACACAGTGTACTACCAATAAGTGAAGTGAGACTCAAACAATGATATTTTAAACACTGTCACGTGGAAGGAAAAAAGAAAGTACCGGCCAGGAGCATAATGAGACCTGCTGCAAGAAAGTCTGGGGAAGGAGCTAGTCCTGGTACATGGATGGCAGCGTTTTTACCCAGAAAGCTGGCAATGACTTTTCCAATAAGGTCATCAAAGGTTCCACTCCAAGCTCTGGCTACACTTGATGTCCCTTAATATACAACATAATATGAATGAAATTGGCAATAAAGTGAAGATTATAGGATATTTAAACATGCATTCCATGTTCCAGATGTTTTTAGTCCTATCTTTACCAATAACATATGACAACAGTAGATTCCAGCCTGTGATAAAGGCCCATATCTCCCCCACAGTCACGTAGCTGTAGAGATAAGCAGAGCCTGTCTTGGGAACTCTAGCTCCAAACTCAGCATAGCATAGTCCAGCAAAGATGGATGCTATGGCTGCGATAAGAAAAGAGATAATGATGCTGGGCCCAGCCACAGTTCGGGCCACTTCTCCAGAGAGGACGTACACGCCAGCTCCCAATGTGCTGCCCACCCCCAGAGCTACCAGGTCGAGAGTGGTCAGACAGCGCTTAAAATCAGACACCTCTCCCTCGGGCTCCAGGGGCTTCCTGCGACACAGGCTCTGAAGGAATGACAGGATCTTTGCAGCAGACATCCTATTCATGAAGAACCAGTCTATAGACACAAATATTTAAGCCACATTTTTCATATCAAAGTCTTTTTAGAATAAGCATATCTTCATCTAATTCATGATAAATACAAAATATAGCTATAAAAAGATTATGTATCAAATGTATTGAAATGAGACTTAAGCCATTCAGTGCAAAGAGTAAAATTATTAATATTATTTTAAAACTATTTCACTGAAGAAAATCTTACCTTTTGTCAAATAGTGCAGTGTTTTGATCTGTCCTCGACCGCACTCTTTGTAAGAATACATGCATTCACTGTGAAATCTTCGCAGTGCAACATTTTTTATACAATGTGTTACATTTCAAAGATATGTGCCATTTCTGAAAAGGGGAGGATATGAATAATTTGTGACAAGAAGTTTTGGAAATGCCGTATATTGGAGGGGAATGCTTTAGTAAAGGTACAGACAAAACTGGTTAAACCTGATATTTTAATGAGAAAAACATTTACAAATGCATTTACATTTTTTTTTCTAGTATCATTGTTAACTGACTTGGCCTTGAGCAATACTGAAGTTGAACTTTGCTGCTTTATACAAAATAAATAGGACATGTATTTCAGGGGACTTTTAAAGTCTGTCTACATAATACAAGTTTACTTTCCCTGGCAGAGTTTTAGATTTTTTAGGGTAACTTTTCAGAGAATATGAATGATAACACAAAAAAACTTTCCTTTCACTCATAGTTAGTGGTTGGGTGGAGCCATTTAATATCAAACAATTGTGTTTACCATTTTTAATGACATCAGAAACTACCCAAATGACCCTGATAAAAAATTTACATACCCCAGTTCTTAAAACTGTGTATTGCCACCTTTAACATCAATGACAGCTTGAAGTCTTTTGTGGTAGTTGTGGATCAGGCTCTTTATTTTCTAAGATGGTAAAGCAAAAGAAAAATTTCCACTTTTTTGTTAGAGTTTGAACACTGACTATCATTCTCTTTTTATATCCCTTTCCTGTTTTAATACAGTTCAGTTACCTTTTTCCTTTTACAATTCTTTTGCTTTCCCCATGACTCAGAATACAGAAACGTCAGTGCAGTGCTGGATAAAAGATACAAGGGTCTGTCAGGAGCCCAGAAACTCACTGACCTTTTATTCTGATTACAAGCGAAAAGACCACAGGTGACGATGGTTACATTTAGTAACCATTCAAACCTGTGTGTGTCACTTGTGTGCGTGTTATTACGCCAAAATCACCAGGGTATGTAAACTTTTGATCAGGGTCCTTTGGGTAGTTTCTGTTGTCATTATGATTTAAAAATAATAAACTCAATTGTTTGACAATAAATGGCTTCACCCAACCACTAACTATGAGTGAAAGAAAGGTTTTTGTATTTTTCATATTTTCAAATTGTGTTTTGAGCACAACTGTAAATACAATGAAAAAAGGAGACGGCCTTGTTGCAGTGCTACCTGGTGACGAGACAAGTACACATGTTGTAAACTGTAATTGTTGTGACCAGTCACTTCTGCTCAGCAACCGCCTGCAGACTGGTTCATCAGAGCAGAAGAAGACACGTCACTGTTTGAGGAACATCATGGTGCAATGCACTGCTTCCAGGGCTTTATGGAATTACGCAGCAATCCCCGCAAAATGGACCATGTGCCAGAAAACTGTTACTACATGAACTTTATGTTTGCTCAAGTTAGTTTAAGATAGTAAATAAGTATGTCTGTGGTATACTACTATATAACACATAATGACTCATTAAAACTACTTTCCTCACTCTTGTGACTCCAGTTCTTTGTAGTGAAGGCTTAAGATTCATTAGCTCAAGGAAATAGCCCACCCCTTGCTCGGTTAATGATTTATCTGCAGGTGCAGGCTTGGACGCTCTCACCATTGTCCAGCCAGTCCATTTAGCCCAAAGGATGTTTTAGAAAAAGACGTAAAACTCTGTACTCTGAGTTGGATTTGATTTGACTCAAAAACAGGTAAGGTATATTGCTAGAATTATTATTTCATTTGAAAGTCCTTTAAATTTAATAATCATTTTTATGTAATGTCTTTAATTTTGATCATTAAAGTTGTTAGATTGCTAGATTGTTTGTGATGCAAACAATTCTTTTACACAGAAATAACTACTCGGAATAGACAAATATTTCATGACATCGGACACAAGATTATTTAACATACATTGCTACATAAGTGTCCTTTACTATTTCTAATTTGTTTCAACTTTAATGTGTTGACCCTATCAGCTTAAGCTTGAAAGGTGTCATTGGGCATTATGGGCCTTCACTTCTTATCCCATTATCCCAGTTCTGTTCCTCGAAGCATTAGTCTGAGCTAGATTCAGCGCACGGCCACTATTGCTTTTCTCCATGTTGATGGGGTTCATTGGACACAGCATGGGACCAGGCCTGAGCAGGAAGAAAGCTCAGTAGAGTGTGACTTTACTTTCCTGCATCTATTTAAGTTCTCAGAAACATTGTGTTGCAAAGAGACAGACATAATGATAAATCAGATGGATCTTGTCGTCTGTTTGGAGTTATTAGACAATGTGAGTAGGAACATGCCTTTAAGTGACTTCAGTGTAAATAGATTAATTGGGAATTGAGTTTAACCATTTTACACGACTCATACTTTATAAACACATGTATAATCTCTTTCTTTTTATTGTCAAAGGTTCCAATTTTGTAAACATGAGCAGTACGAGACAGCACAGGAGGCAAGTTAATGGTAGAACAACAGCCTGAGAATACCTTCATTTTGTTGAGTTGTAAAGAGAAAACAACACAAAGATGAGATTTGTTCTGTATTATCTGACACTCCTGGGCTCCAGTTATGTCATTTCAACATATGGGCCCCATCAAAGAGCCCAGATGACCGGGGATATTCTTCTTGGAGGACTTTTCCCTATTCACTTTGGGGTCGCATCCAAAGACCAAGACCTCGCAGCTCGGCCAGAATCTACACAATGTGTCAGGTAAATGGGATTTCTGACTGTAAAACTAAAATACAAAGTTTGTGTAAATTTTAAAATCATATTGTCGCCTTAGGTTCAATTTCCGTGGTTTCCGTTGGCTTCAGACCATGATTTTTGCCATTGAGGAGATCAACAATAGCAGCAGTCTCCTGCCCAACATTACACTGGGATACAGGATCTTTGATACATGCAACACTGTGTCAAAGGCTTTGGAGGCCACTTTGAGTTTTGTGGCACAGAATAAGATTGACTCTCTGAATTTAGATGAATTTTGTAACTGCACTGACCACATCCCATCAACCATTGCAGTAGTGGGAGCAGCAGGGTCGGCGGTTTCTACTGCAGTCGCCAACCTTCTGGGCCTATTTTATATTCCTCAGGTGAGAGACATAAACAAGTATTACAGTTATGCATGTTAGCCAGTGATCCTACAGGTGCTCTGGGATTTTTAACAGATTATGTTGTCACAAATTACTCCAGCTCAGGTAGGCCTATATAAAATGTGCTGTTTCCAGGAAAAAAAAGGGTTGCGTCAGGAAGGGCATCCGGCGTCAAAACATGCTCATGTTACTTATGCAAACTACTGAGGATAAACCGAAGGGCACTTACTATATACACTAATGAAATTCTAATTACTGCCTCAGGCTATGTGTATCTCATTAGTCTAACTGTAATGACACCAACTCAAATATTCTCCTAATACACCTATGTATTGTCATTGTAGCTTCAATATGTTCACAACTCTGGAGCTTTCTTGGAAAGAGGGAAGCTTAAAAGCTGTCCCTTTTAAGCATTTAAACAGAATGAAGGATAAAAAAAAACAAAAAAAAACAAAAACTGAGAAATAATTATTATAATAATTATTAGAGCATTAACACATAATAGGAAAGCTTCAAATAACAGGGGACCTTTAAAATTCCACAAAATGAATTGAAATAAACCTGTCTTGACACATGTTGTTTGAAATCTTGTGTTGCAGATCAGCTATGCCTCTTCTAGTCGTTTACTGAGTAACAAGAACCAGTACAAGTCATTCATGAGGACTATTCCCACTGACGAGTACCAGGCCACAGCTATGGCAGACATTATTGAGCACTTCCAGTGGAACTGGGTTATCGCTGTAGCTTCAGATGATGACTACGGACGCCCCGGCATTGAGAAATTTGAAAAGGAAATGGAGGAGCGGGACATCTGCATACACCTGAATGAGCTCATCTCTCAGTACTTTGAGGAGCATGAGATTAGAGCTCTGGCTGACAGGATTGAGAACTCCA
Source organism: Neodontobutis hainanensis (assembly GCA_024349245.1). Classification (NCBI taxonomy): domain Eukaryota; kingdom Metazoa; phylum Chordata; class Actinopteri; order Gobiiformes; family Odontobutidae; genus Neodontobutis; species Neodontobutis hainanensis. The sequence goes on along the minus strand of JALDNG010000008.1, from coordinate 2,164,364 downwards.
CAGCTAAAGTGATTGTTGTGTTTGCCAGTGGTCCAGACATTGAGCCTTTGATTAAAGAGATGGTGAGAAGGAACATCACAGACCGCACTTGGTTGGCCAGTGAAGCCTGGGCGAGCTCCTCTCTCATCGCTAAACACGAGTATCTGGATGTTGTGGCCGGGACAATTGGCTTTGTTCTAAAGGCGGGAAACATACCTGGATTCAAAGAATATCTACAACAAGTACAACCAAAGGACAGTCACAATGAGTTTGTACGGGAGTTTTGGGAGGAGACATTTAATTGTTATCTAGAGAACAGTCCCAGACTGCAGGAAAGTGAGAATGGCAGCACTAGTTTTAGGCCTTTATGTACTGGCGAAGAAGATGTCACAAGGGTAGAGACTCCATATCTGGACTACACACATCTTCGTATATCCTACAATGTGTATGAGGCAGTTTATTCCATTGCACAGGCCTTGCAGGACATTCTCACTTGCACACCAGGACAAGGGCTTTTCGCCAACAAATCATGTGCCGATATAAAGAAGATGGAAGCCTGGCAGGTAATTATCCAAAGCAATTAATAATCACTGTATTTATCAATTATTTATCTCTCAGTGTGGTTATCATTGACAGGTCCTCAAACAACTAAGACATTTGAACTACACCAACAGTATGGGGGAGAAGATACACTTTGATGAAAATGCGGACTTAACTGCAAACTACACTATTATGAACTGGCACCGGTCAGTTGAAGATGGCTCTGTACTGTTTGAGGAGGTGGGGTACTACAACGTGCATGCTAAGAGAGGAGCCAAACTCTTTATTGACAAGACTAAGATCTTGTGGAATGGTCACAGTGCCGACGTAAGTTGTGTAGTAAAACACAACGTGCATATGAATTAGTCTTTTTGTTTTTTTAATCAAAACTTCGTTTTATATTCTGAAACCTGACCAAATGAAAATCACAATCTGCTCGTAAATGTTTATAAGTGAAATCAATTAAGTCTTTTAGTATTTTACACCCATGAGTTGCTTATTGGTGCCCAATAGCAAGTTCTTTTTTCTACCTGTATTATGCCAGGTGCCCTTCTCTAACTGCAGTGAGGACTGTGAACCTGGAAAGAGGAAGGGGATCATAGACAGCATGCCCACGTGCTGCTTTGAATGCACTGAATGTTCAGATGGAGAGTACAGCAACAATAAAGGTAATGACAATTTGTTGCTTTTTAAATCCCTTGTATTATGTAGTGTTAATGTTGCTAATTTACAATGTATAATCCTTCATCCCCAGATGCCAGTGTTTGCACCAAGTGCCCAAATAATTCCTGGTCCACTGGTAATCACACATTCTGTTTCTTAAAGGAAATTGAGTTTCTGTCTTGGACAGAGCCGTTTGGGATTGCATTAGCTATATGTGCTGTTTTAGGAGTTATCCTAACAGTCTTTGTCATGGGAGTTTTTGTCAAATACCGAAACTCTCCAATAGTAAAGGCTACAAACCGAGAGCTGTCATATGTCCTGCTCTTCTCGCTCATCTGTTGCTTTTCCAGCAGTCTCATTTTTATTGGGGAACCTCAGGACTGGACATGCCGCTTACGCCAACCTGCCTTTGGCATCAGTTTTGTTCTTTGTATTTCCTGTATTCTGGTAAAAACCAACAGAGTGCTTTTGGTTTTTGAAGCAAAGATTCCCACAAGCCTCCATCGTAAATGGTGGGGCTTGAACATGCAGTTTCTCTTGGTGTTTCTGTTCACATTTGTCCAGGTGATGATCTGTGTGGTATGGCTTTACAATGCGCCTCCCTCCAGCTACAGGAACTATGATATAGATGAAATTATTTTCATCACCTGTAATGAAGGCTCGATGATGGCTCTGGGCTTTCTTATTGGTTACACCTGCCTCTTAGCTGCTATATGTTTCTTCTTTGCCTTTAAATCACGCAAACTTCCAGAGAACTTCACAGAAGCTAAGTTTATTACCTTTAGCATGCTCATATTCTTTATTGTGTGGATCTCCTTCATCCCCGCATACTTCAGCACTTATGGCAAGTTTGTGTCAGCTGTTGAGGTTATTGCTATTCTGGCATCAAGCTTCGGGCTGCTGGCCTGCATTTTCTTTACCAAGGTCTACATCATCCTCTTCAAACCCTCCAGGAACACCACTGAGGAAGTCAGGTGCAGGACCGCAGCCCACGCTTTCAAAGTAGCTGCCAAAGCTACACTAAAACATGGTGCTGTTTCAAGAAAACGGTCCAACAGCATTGGTGGATCTTCTGCCTCTTCTCCTTCTTCCTCCATTAGTCTCAAGACCAATGGTAACGACAACGACCCAAGCTCAGGAAAGCCCAGAGTGAGCTTTGGAAGCGGCACAGTGACTCTGTCTTTGAGCTTTGAGGAGTCACGGAGGAGCTCGCTCATGTAAAAGAGTCTGAAAATGACTTGAAACAAGGCACAATTCATTAATAAATGTACCTTTAGATTTTTATTGCTGTTAATCCTTTTAGCCTTTCATGTCTAGTATTGTGGATAAGAAATACTGTATTCTGTCTCCATATCTGCAAATAAAAATAAACTTTTGTAAGGCAGAAATGTTTTATATATATATATATATATATATATATATATATATATATATATATATATATATATATATATATATATATATATATATATATATATATATATATATATATATATATATATATATATATATATATATATATATATATATATATATATATAAATACAGATGAATTCAGCAATATGCTGACTGGTGTCAGCTAAACGCAAAGCTTCAAGAGAACACTTTGTGCTTACTTATCACAGGTTTCTGACAAGTGCAAACAGTGTGGGTCTGTCTCTCGTGTTAATGTTACTCTCAGTCTATATGTCTGTGGTGAATATTATGGCGTCACTTTAAGGGAGCTATAGAGGGATATATAGGAACAGCAATCTGTTCCAAAATGCTTTGTTAGACAGACAACTGTGAAGAACACAGAAGCTATTCTCTTGTTCTGTATTATTTCACTGTATGATAAACTTTCTTTAAACTAAACTGTAATTTTCTCTTCACTCCCTGGACATTGGTGTAGCTGAGTAAAGATCACCTAAACTATCTGTGACTCAACACTGCCATCTTATGATTTGCAAATGAGCAAATGGTCCTGTAAAAATAGTGAGATGCCAAAATCTTCAACATGCAAGTGTTTTCTGTCGTCCTAAAAACAATCCAGAAAATCTAAAATCCAAAATTGAATCAAAAGAATGATGTTTATTAAAAACAATGTGAAAATCTATTAGAGGTTTTTCCAAACGCACAGTTAAGTCAATAAAACTTTAGATTAGGGGACACATTTTATCATGAGTTCTTGCATTTATTCGTGCAGGACTCATGCATTAGAACATGCAAATACAAATACAATACAAAATCTCATGAATCACCAGGAATGATCATGTTTTCCTCATATTTTCATCTTAACCCTAAACAAAAACCCCTAACACCAACCGTAACCGTAACCCTATGCATGTACTAATGCAAGAGTCATGAGTCATGCAAGAATTCATGATAAAAATGTGACCCTTAATCTAAACTTAAAGTTACCATTGAGTCAAAGTTAAATGTAAAGAGGGCAGAGGCCATTAGAGCAGGTCAGATTCAAACATGGCTAACTGTGCGAACGATTAAGGTCAACTCTGAACAACAGGCTGAGGAGCAGCTGGACAATCACAGAACCCACTGGGCCCAGAAGACGACGACATGAGACCACACACATCTCAATATCAAGAAATGGAGCTCAACCAATATATTCTCTTCTTTGAACTTTTTAGCCATATTTAGAAACAAATGCTGTATTCTTATATTTGGCCTTTGAGATAACTATAGTTATTTCTTTGCACTCTTAATCCACAGTTCACAATACATCCAAATGTATTTCATCTATGGTTGCCACTATATGCCATCTACTGATATGAAATTATCTTGCAAAATCTTTTAGTTTGTTAAAAGGCTGTTCTTTTGAGCTTAAGACAAATAACAAATCCCCCAATAATACAAAATAAAAACAGTTAATAAACAAAACTATACAAAATTGTGTGACAATACTCTAGTACACTATAATTTTCCCATGTGCTGCATGTGCAGCAATTTCATAAGTCCAATGGCAATCATGTAATACAGAATTTAAAGAAATAGCTAGATCATACTGATTACTTTATACAACTAAAATAAACCTAATGTTTACTACTGTATTTGTGCAGCCGAAAGAAGCTTTTATGCTGAAAGGCTTTAAGCGGAAGTGAGCTCCCTGATGTTGATAAGGGGTCGAGCCTGGAACAACCTCAGCATGTTAAAGGTAAGAAACCCCCCTCTGTTTAGTTGACAAACGGGAGACTCGAGTTTCTTGCATAAAAATAATAATCTGCTTTATTTCGGCATCGCACCCGCGAGCTGCTATTTTCAGCAAATACTTAACTTTGACAACACTTTGCTGAAACTCTGTAGCGTTAGTCGTCGCTAGCATTGTGCTAACTCCTGTAAGTCAGTATAAATACTGGGATTAAACAGTCTGAGTTTGAATAACCAACAGCAAATAAAGGAACTGACAGTGGTATACACGGTAGTATGTGTCCGACTATTAAAATTATTGTTAGGTGTTTTTTCTTATATCAAATACGATAGGTGACAGGGTCTTTTGGTGTAAAAATTATACAGCTGTAAAATTGGCCCAGACCCGCTAAAGTTATACAGCAAATTAACAGATTTAGCGTTAAATATTGTCCTAAATTAGGTGTTGTCCAATAATTATTAAATCAAAGCGACCATTTTTGTGTATAAGGTTACTGTGTAAAGTAATTCATACGCGTAATCAAAATGAATCAGTTGTTTATGCAACTTTGGAGGATGTATTTTGTCGCATGACATTTAACAATAATATCACTAATCTGTGGAACAATGAATGACTAAATCACCAATGAATATGATAGGCCATTGTCCCATATAGGTATGTCAAAACAGGTATTTAACCTTTGTAATGTGAGTGGAGACAGGCGAGTATAACAATACCAGGCTCTAAGGGCCTGGTATACACTTTCAAAAGTGTTTCCCAATGAAAATAAAGTTAAGAGGGTGGAGTAAAAAGTTTACATTGTGACTTGGATTGTTTAGATAATATTTCATTTATTTTCCGGGTTGCCATTGCATGAATATTATTGAATGTACATCTTTGATAATAGATTCTTTATGTGAAATGGTGTTAGTGTCTGTGGTGGAAAGATGACACCTCTTACTAATAATAACAGTGTTTTCTCTTGAAATTCTCTTTTACAGTAAAAGCCTCACTGCAGATGTTCAAGTGATTCATCTTTCACTGGTGAACAACATTAAAGGAGTATGTTTCATTGCTATGGGATAACTTCTTCAAAAAGACCTTTTGAATGACAGAGTTGGTGACATGTCTTGTGCTAAAGACATATCATAAAACTGTAATAAACAGCGTAAACAGTTTTTTCATCAGCACTGTCTTTCAACCATGGCTCTCTGCCCATCTATCTGTAAGATTTTGCGGCGAGGGAAGTATTTTCTGCTGCTTCTTCTTTCGCTATCAGTTCTGGCTTGGTTTGCAACCTTTTCAGGTGACACTTTCAAAAGTATTCAGTTTTCTTCTGTCACACCACGGACTATTATAAAGGAAGACTCTCCGAGGGAGAAACTAGCATCTACATCCACAACAAAAGATTTGAAAACACTTCCTCCGAAGCCTGACTGCCCAGATAAGTCCCCACTGCTGCGTAAGTTCACTGCTGTGTGTTTTTGGTCTAATAATGTTTCAAATCCTGTGAACACATGGGACTGAGCTACCAGAAAACATGTTTATATAGAATGGAACACTTTTTTGTTATAAAAGATATATATGATTTACTTTACAGTGTATAACAGTGTCTGATACACTGTGATTTGTGCAATGTTCTCATATACGTCTAATATTATTTATTGTAGTAATGTAAATGGGACTTTTTTGTACCCTTCTCACTCAAAGCGCTTTACATGATGCTTTTATTCACCCCAGAGCAGACAGGCTGCCACACAATATACACAATTCACCTGTACAATCACACACATTCATACACTAGGCAAGACGGGTAAAGTGTCTTGCCCTAGGACACAACAACAGTATGAACTGGGGAGATAGGGAATTGAATCGGCAACCTTCCGATTATAGGACAACCGCTCTACCACCCGAGCCACTTATGTGTATTAAATCATTCTTGTTTCAAATTTAATTAATTGGACAAACATTTAATGAATGGGCATTCTGTTTCTACAGACGGAACTGTGAAGCTGACCTTTGAGTCCTCACTGAAACTGAAGGATGTGGAAAGTGAGAATAAAATTGTGACAGAAGGGAAGTATGAGCCTAAAGACTGTAACGCAAGACAGAGTGTGGCTATTCTCATTCCTCACCGCAACCGAGAGAGGCACCTCCTCTACCTCCTGCATCACCTGCACCCTTTCCTGCAGAGGCAACAGTTACTCTACACGATTTATGTCATCCAGCAGGTATTTATATATGCTTTTTAAAAAGCTCAAGCTAGCTCTTATGAGACCCTGTTATGACCTTCTTATCAGTTATTATCTTTGTTTTTAGCAGGTGCTGTGAACTGTTCACAGTCTGGGGTCAAAGGCAAGTTATGAACCTTGTGCATGTGTGTTTTTTCTTAAGGCTGGTGATGCAACATTTAATCGGGCCAAGCTGCTAAATGTTGGCTATTTAGAGGCACTGAAAGACCACAGTTGGGACTGTTTCATTTTTCATGATGTGGACCTTGTTCCTGAAAATGATCATAATTTATACGTGTGTGAAAAGGAGCCTAAACACTTGGTGGTTGGTCGTAACGCAACAGGATACAAGTAAGTGATGGAGCTGTAATTAACCTTTGTACAAGCCCAGAGAAACCCACTCTGGAATTATACATGCTTATTATCTCAAAAACACTATTGTACTGAATGATTTTTTTTATTTTCTTCTCCACACCTAGGCTGCGTTACAAAGGATACTTTGGAGGCGTCACAGCCCTGACCAAAAAACAGTTTTTTCAAGTGAATGGATTTTCAAACACTTACTGGGGCTGGGGTGGAGAAGATGACGACCTTCGCATTAGGTGAGAAAGAAATATAATTGTAAACAATATTAATGATTACTGGAGTGCTGTTGATTTTAACTGCTGATTATTTGTTATGCAGAGTGGAGTTGAATAAAATGAAGATTGTGAGGCCTCCTGCTGATGTAGCACGCTACACCATGGTTTTTCACAAAAGAGATAGTGGAAATGAAATAAACAAAGACCGGTATGTGAAAGACAGTTTTGTACTTTATTCTTTGTTTGTATAAACTAAATGCAATATTGTACATTTTCAGGATGAAGTTGCTGGGCCGAACTCCTCAGGTATGGAAAAAAGATGGACTCAACAGCTGCTCTTATAAGACTTTATCTATTGAGAGGATGCCTCTTTATGTGAATGTAACTGTGGACATTGGGAAGCCACAGAGTTGAGATTTTAAAATGGGGAGCGCAGCTGTGACCAAAAATATTTTCTTAAATTTTCTGTTTAGGACAGCAAGTGAAAAGAAACAGACATTGACCATACACCATATAAAGTACACAAACAAACATTTTCCTTTTAGCGTTTATTACAGAAGGCCATGGAATAAATTGGAATTGGTCAATCAGAATATTCTTGGACATCGTTGCACACCATGCTCCTTTATTTGTTTTTTCTTATCACTACAAGTCTATCTGAAAACTGAACAAAAATGTAGCATTGAATATAATAATATAATATAAATATATTGTTGAAATACCAAGCATCAACATTATGCCTTAAGCCTGCCAAAGTACTATTTTGCAGTCTAGGTAAGTTAAGGGAGATCAGCTGTCATAAACCATAGATCAGATTTTCTTTGTGAGGTGCCAAAATGAAAGTCCCCTAACAGAATTCAGCTGCTGTTGCTTTTATTGTTACTGACCTTCAAAGACTGACAAAGGGAAATCCTACTGTTAAATATCCCACTGATATTTAACATTTATAAATTGTGCATTGCTGAAAATGTCAATGAAAAATTTGTTGAGGACTTTTTTTTTTAATGCACTCCATGTCCTTTTATAGAGTGTATGTTTTTAGGCCTTATTTAAGTTGTGGTGGGATTTGGAAAAAAAAAAATATTTCAATATCAAAAATCTGTGTTCATTTATAGAAAATCAGTGTTGATCATTGCATGCTGCTTAGACAGGAGAGTCTAATCAATTTAAAACAAAATTTATTATATTTTATATATATTTTTAATATTCTGATCTGTTTAAAACTAAGCATGACAATAAACTTGAATCTACAATATACAAATATGAAACTCAAACTGGTAATAACTGATAATACTTGCCTGGTTATGCCTTACTAAATGTTTTTCTATGGTGGTCAAGAGCCTTTTTATACTGTATGTGAAAGTCCAAATAATCAAAAGATTCTTGTGCCATTCAAATTTCTGTTAGACTTGATTTGAACTTTACAAAAAGCATTGTTTGACGTTCGATGATTTAATTTTATTGCAATGCCATATAGTAGCTCTGTGTGAATGGGGTGATCATGATGTTTGAATGTTTAGGTGCTGGGTTGTTTTAGTCTAATTATTATTATTTGACAATACTGGGGAAAGACTAATTGAAGGGAACTAATAACAATGATTATGTGACTAAAAAGATTTTCTTCTCCTCAGAAATTGTGTGCAATAAATAGTATTTTCCTACGAGATGTCTTGCTTCTTGTGTTAAACTGTTTATGTTCACTGCTCATATTTGACCAAATCATTTAAATGTATCTAATCTACCTAATCTAAACTAATATTGAATATCCCTCACTTAACACTCGATAGATGGAAGATGAATCCAATTTGGGTAGCTACATCCAAAGTGAAAATGTGTAGTGCACTGATGAGCCTCAGTGAATAAGTAGAACTCACACGTGACAGAAAATATGGATGTTTTTATGTGTGTGTGTGTGTGTGTGTTACAAGATACAAGATACAACAATCATGTGGCTGTGTCCCATATGCTCGTTTATCAAATAACTGAATAAATTAATAATTTTATTGAATAAATACAAAGTGAATTGCCCCTGTTTTAAGGAGAAGGTTTAGCCCAAACTTAGAATCCAAATTAAGGCAGCGTGCTCATTCATTTAAATGTATTCCAATCAAATTTTAATAAAATTTAGTTAATATTAAGATATGTTTTTTTGAAAATTCATGAGGAATGCTATGCTTTAAAAGAAAATGAAAATACTATTTTCATTTTCTTTTAAAGCATAGCATTTCTCAAATTTTTACTGGATTCCATTTCCACATTTAGCAGAGACAGACTACGTTTAAATGGTGCATAAAGACGTGCGGGACATGTGGTCCAGTAAAGCAGAAAAATAACCCTTCATTATCCAGATACAATGAAATGTCTTCTCAGCTCAGGCTTTTTTTTTTTTTTTTACTCATGCAAAGAGAGTGGGATGCCTGAGTCTTTGTATGGACAGAATGATGTCACCTCCTCTTCCTATGGGGCAGAATGCAAGCTTTGTCCCGTCAAGCCCAGGCCTGGTCATCGTGTTCACATGTGACATTCACAAAACACTCCGAGCACTGACATATCAACAGATCTGCAAAACAGAACACCCTCTACTCTACAATCGAGCCCATTCAGAAATGATAAGTAGTGTACAACTTGTGGTCTGATATTTGTCGGTGATGGAAACTGAAATCTTTGGCTTAACCACAAACATCTCAGACTGCAGCTTCTACTGGGACAATTTTTATTTTCTTCTTTGTATTAAAATTTATTGTCCTGTTTATATATTTATCCCAATGTTTCACCATGAACCAAGTGCATCACCGAGTTGCTAGAAAAAAGTGTTCTGCTCCTGTTTTCTCCAGTTATTCAAGTCCAGTGCGCGCTCCCAATCTAAATCCTATATCTTAATTTAAAAAAAGTAAAGGGTAAATGCAATTTGATACATTGTGCAACCATGAACTAATGACACAAAATAGTGGGGCCTTCAAGTTTATTTTGGAAGATGTTGTGCCTCCACCTAATCATTTCAGGCAGTGCTTTCTTGATAGAGGTCCAGCACTGATAGAAATGCTGCCATCAATTATAAATTTAAGAAAGCTTCAGTTTATTAGAGCAGCCCATGTGAGTAGATGTAGATTCTTTAAAACAGATTCATGACACATACGCTTATCCTACAACGTCATGGCTCAGAAGTTAAGTCCAAAAATGAAGATATGCTTAGCTTTTAGTAACGAGAACCATGTGCTGTGGGTCTCCTCCCTCCCTCCCCCCCTTATTTCCCATTTGTGCCCTTCAGGCCGCGGTTCTAGTTGACTCCCACTTCCCTCTTCCCTTCAGAACCGTCTGTTTTTGTTTTCCAGCCCGGGCTCTCGGTACAGGAAACTGTATACATAGGGAGCATTCAGGAAAGGCACAGGACGATTTACTTTCCCGTCAAAGCTTAGGCACCAAGAGAAAACTGATCCAAAAGTAGAAGACATACAAGGGTCAACTGTTCCTGGAATTTATTCACAACCAAAGCACTACATAATCAACAAATAATACTATTAATGCCCTTAGGAGGGTTATTCTAAAGTAGGGAGCTATTCCTGTGTATGTAAGCTTTCAGAGCTCCCGTGAAAAGGAGCCTGTGTGTCTCTGTGTGAAGGAAAAGAGGAGGAGATAAACTGAGCAGGGAGACTGGCTGGGGTTAAAAAAAACAACAGGAAACTGAGCGACTCTAATGTTGTTTCTGCAAACCCTTTGGAGGAACAGAAGAGCACTGCCACGTCCGAAGCCAAGCAACCATGTCTTCACAAGGATCATGACTACAAGACAAATATCTAAATACCTTAAAGTTATAAACGTGACGTCACTTCTGCTGTTAGTCAGAATGCAAGCGGATGCAGACTTTTTGGGAGCGCATTGCTAAGATTTTCACTTCTGACCTACGAACTTTCTCAGGGTCCTATGGATCAATCGCTGTGGAAAGGATATAGAAGTTTTTATCATCGGGACGAATAAGTGGAGCCACATGAGGAACAAAAATACTAAGCAAAAGTCTAAGAAGAAAGGAAGTGACAATGCATTCGGCTGTGACCTGATCGAGCATCTACAGAACTCCGGACAAGATGGTAAACTTCTGAATGTGCTTGGCTTTTGAATCACATTTTCCTTTCAAGGCAGTTGTACATAAATGTCAATTACAACATAGTAAGACACATTCAATAATCTGTACTCATCTTTCTGTTTCTCCCACCTTTATGCGGGTCTTAATCAAGCAACAATAAGGAGAGAAATATCTGTGGAATGGCAAGAGTCTGGGTTACTCAAGTGGAAAACCCAAATACATGTGTTTTAGTTTATTTGCGTTCATTCATTCTCCGAGTGGTATGTTCTGTCTCTGTCGCTGGGTGTGGTTCTCACATTTTAAATCACTTTGCTAGATTGAATAGTATATATCTGACAAAGGACAGGGCGGTGCTGCTGCCTAAATGAAAAAAGTAATGTAAAATAAGTGTCTAAACAAAAAGATGATCAGATATTAAGCTTGAATTTCTTTAAAGCTTATTAATGTTGGAATGTGTTTTTCTCCTGAAAGCTTTTACTGAAACTGAAAATGCAGTGTTAGCTTAAATGAATAGCTGTTGAAAATAACTTAAAGGAAGAGGTTTTGGAGTGGACATGAGCTCACAGTGGGGCAGGGCTATTGGGACAGGAAGTAAGGGAGGAGGTGTCCCATTGTGCTCCAATGTCGTGGATGTCCAGCAGACATGTTGTCTTTCTTATACATCCCTCTCTCACTGATACTGATACATTGTGAGTATAACATTTGGACAATGAAGTCACACTTTTCTGTAAAGTTGCATCCATGCAGCAAAACAAATATTTGTGAGGATTATCTTTTAATATAAGTGTACTTACAAAAATCCTGGGGCCCTCAACATCATCTGAATAGGAACATTTCCCCAAACACAGCACACAACATTTGACTTAAGAGATTTTATAACATTGTTGGCCCCTGGAATAAAATACCACGCTTGACTCCACACAACTAAACTTTGACAATAAACTGTTTATTTACTTGTTTATAGGTGCGTAAATAAATTCAGACAAGAGGAGAGTTCTTGTAAAGTCGACCGCTGAGAAGTAGCTGCAGCCTCACAATTCAGTGAAGCACATACAAACAACTCCTATCTGTTGTTCAGCTTTTACAGGCCTGCAGTGTATCTTTAACAAAATCAACGTCTTAGCTGCAAAAACAGAAAACAGAGGGAGTATATGAAGGCTTTGGGATTCGTTCATCATCGAGGATTTCACCGCAAGCACGTCACTTAAAGTCTTAATTAAATCTAATTCACTAGAATGTAAATGGTGCAAATTATTGACATCTGTTGTTATTATGGAGAAATTGCCAAGGCATTTAAACTCCAAGCCTGTTTAAATAGTAGCTTTTTAGGTTATGTAAATTAAATTAAACCTTTTACTATGTACTATGCATGTGTTATACAAAAATTTACAGCAAACAAAGCAAGGTTTTAAAATCTCACTGACGACACCAGCATGGCACTCACTGTCTATGTCAGCATTGTTTTCACTGTCACAGACAATGATTCACTGACTCTGCTTTTGAAATACTCTAAACATTACTAATTATTCCCATATATAGTAATCATTATTTCTGGTGTCAGACAAAGGGAAGTTGTGGCCAGACTGATTCAGAGAGTAAATCACATGCTCAATCCAAACAAAGTGTATATCTGATGTATCAGGAGGCTGTTGTGTGTGGGTCAGTGGTAAGATTTCAAAAGCAGTTTTCTATTAGAGGAAATGTCGTAAGTAATACCAGCTACAAGGACTGGGTGTGTCAACCTTCCTCTGAAACAAACAAACCATTTTTAACTTCCTGCCAATGTCCACCTACAATCACAGGCCCTGAGGAATAGAAAGCTGCAATGGAACAGCCCTTTAGCATTAGTTACAATTACATGTGCAATAGTTTCCTAATTATCCAGCCCTGTCGGTAAAACTCACAAATCAAACCTTCAAGTGTTCCTAATAGCAGTAAAGTTATTTTGAATTTGCAGTGCTAACAACTTTTTGTCTTGCCTTTAGTTCCCCAGGTTCTGAAGAAGTGTGCAGAGTTTATTGAGAAACATGGCGTTGTGGATGGAATCTACAGACTGTCAGGCATCACCTCAAACATCCAGCGTCTCAGGTATATGACAACTAAAATGAGTCACTTGTTGCACAGTACTCCTAAAATCATCATTGCAATGGCTCAGGGGGCCACAATGTCATTTATTCATGAATTGTTATCAAAGTTGCTACTAAGTGTTGCATTTTTCAGAAAGAATGCTGTTGGTCAATAAAGTGCTCTGATATTTTGCAAGCCTCTTTCTTAAGAGACCCAGCATAGGTTTAACATTGTCATGCAACATAATATAAATTCTATTTGATATATATTTATATTATTTTGTAGCATACACAAAGAAACAATGTCAATGGTAAAGCTTATCACTGACATTAGTTACATAGAAGGCTTCATATATACAAAAAAATCCTTGCATTAAAATGATGCTTCTACATCTTGATGTGGTGATACAATTAGGTTAACTGTATTTAATATTAAAGAATCTTCTAAATCATCATCCATTGACCACTAAGCACTAGTTTAAAATTTAAGATGTTGTTTTATCTTTCTATGGGACATTTTCATGTCTGTCAATAGATGAGGAACATTAGTTGACTCCATTTGTAAAAAGTGTCATTCATATAACCACGTGTGTGTGTGAATAGGCAAGAATTCTGCTCCGAGGCGTGCCCTGACCTTACAAAGGAAGTATACCTCCAGGACATCCACTGTGTGGGTTCCTTATGTAAGCTGTACTTCAGGGAGCTACCCAATCCACTGCTCACTTATGAGCTGTACAGCAGATTCACCGTGAGTACATCCTAATCAACACTGTGTTACTACAAACAAAAAAGTTCATTCATTACATTGATAAACCAAGAGATCCAGCACACAGAATGTTTCTTGATATAAAGCATACTGCATTTTGTAGTTTACCTGCAGATGTGAAATAGCCTAAGAAGGGAAAGTAACAGGAATGCTGCACTGTGAGACCTGGTTTATGCTCACTGTGGAACTTTCTGTTTACTTACCCAGAGCATTTGCATATTTGGGCATTCATACAGTACTTCTCATGCTCCTCGTGCCTGCCTCATGCCTAAGAACAGTACTGCAGTGTTAAAGGGAACTGTGCAATGCTTGAGCGCATGCAAACAGAGCAGAAGTTGATCAAATACTTCTAAGTTCTTATTTCTTCATGACCATAGGTCATTTGTGTAAGAGTGCATTTTCAACACTGCCTATTCTCCAGTCAATAGGATGTTTTTCATATGAAAAAGTCCATGTCTCACCTTAATCTATGATGATTGTGTCTAGACTTATCATGGGTTGAATAGTTTTATCTTTGCACGGAAAATATTACATTTAATGAAAGCCTAAACAATATTCTATAGATAAGAATTTACAAATACCTCCCACACAGGAAGCTGTCTCTGTCCAAGGGGATCACGAGAAACTCCTCCATATTCAGAAGGCCATCAAAGAACTGCCAACTCCTCACTTTAGGTGCACTTTTCATTCAGAAAGTAAAACCATTTCTTATTGTAATGCATTGTAGTGAATGCATTAAGGGAAGTGTGATTCGTTCTCAGGACTCTGGAGTATCTGACCAAGCACCTGGCTCACCTCGCCACCTTAAGCACAATGACCAACATGCACACACGGAACCTGGCCTTGGTGTGGGCTCCCAATCTGCTCAGGTAAAAAATAGGAACTTAACTGATCTTTTTGGGAAGCTATGACATGATAACCCAGCACACAGAAATGAACCAAACCAACAGTTTCCATTACCTGCTATTTGTTTTAGGTCAAAGGATATTGAGGGTTCTTCTGGTAATGGAGACATGGCATTCCAAGAAGTTCGGATTCAGCAGTCAGTCATTGAGTTTATTCTAAACCACACGGAGCAGATATTTAACAGCGGATCAGTGCAAATCAAACCAAAAGAAGGTATTATTCACATAATGAAACCTCTACAGTTTGAGGAAATAATAATGTAACTGGTTTCTGATGCTTCTCCAGGGCTAGGTTTAATGTGCGGAGAGAAGTATGCCACACTGCCCATCAGTGGCCCGTCTGGTCCAATGAAGCTGATGAGTCTGGAAGAAGCTCAGGCCCGGTCCCTGAGTCCCAACCACCCTGTGCATAAGGAGCGCCAACGAGAGAACAGTCTGCCCGACCCCAGCACGGCCAAGCTCTACCACACTGTCATCGACATAGACAGCAAGTATGGCCCTTTAATTATGCTTTACATTTTTTTTCATTTTGATCAATCTCAAATTAAATTATGCATCTGTGCCATCTCTTTTTAGAAGAAAATTCTCAGGAAAATCAAAGAAGTGGAAGTCCATATTCAATTTGGGAAGGTCTGTGGATTCAAAGGGAAAACTGAGCCGCAATGGCAGTGTGTTCATCAGAGCACAAGGGATGACAGGTGGGACAACTATTACAAATAATTCACTGTCTGCTTGATTATGCTGAATATGGAGTGTAAAAACAAAAACAACTCTGTCCTCAAGTAATATACACACATTTAACCACGCAAATGAGTAAAGGATATAAAGGGATACTATTGTGACACAAAGGAAACACACACTAGGCTTGTATGTAGGCCTTTCAGTGTCAAGTCTCAAGAAAAGCTGACATCCTTAAAATGTCTTGTTCATGCTGTCAGACTTATTACTGCTGTACTATTTTTTATAAAGTGCCAAAATAGTGCAGACGGAGTGAGAAGGGAACCCTTATGTACAATTATTTCAATTCAGGGATGAATGTACATGCTCTGAGTCAGATAAAGGTTTAGTCATATAGTATAAGACTATGTCAACATTTTTGTGAATTTTTGTTGCAGAAAAAGCACCTTTGCGTCCGTCAAGGAGCATGGAGTCACTGTGCTCTTTAACAACAGGTAAACTGAAAGCATATACATTCACACAAAAGCCCCTCTAACATGTGAATAACAGGTGTGGTTTTTATTGCTTAGATGATGATAGAACTGGAAACAGTCCAGCTGCTGGAGCAGGCAGCCTTTTTGCTCCAGATGTTAAATCTCGAACACTGGGCTCAGACTCACTCTTTGAGCTGAGTGAAGATGAACCCACCTGGGAGATTAAAGGGATTAAACCGAGTGGGGCAACAGCCGGCTGGACGTCACACGTGAACCATAAGGGTTCATTGGGAACATCACTGCCTCCTCAAAAGACACTGCCTGAGCAGCTGAAGGTGTTCAAGGGCGATGACCTGAAAGGCTTCCAGCCCACATCTCCAAAGAACAGGAGGATGCTGTACTCATCACACAACACCTCTTCTCGGCCCTCCTTCCCTGGGAGCTTTTTTCCTCTGGAGTCTTCACCACGGCATCAACGCAGAGCTGTCAACATTTCTGAGCCTTTTGCTGTTTCTGTGCCTCTGCGCGTGTCAGCTGTTATTAGCTCCAACAGCACACCCTGCAGAAGCCTGGCCAAAGACAAAGCAGCTGCTCTGAAGCCGGGCAAAGAGATCCCTGAACGGAGCAGCAGTGGAAATACCAACACTATCCCCCAACTGGAAAACAAGAGGCAGGAAGAGCCTGAGAAGAACAACAAAGAGGGGGCCACCTCGGCCCAGTCAGACGGTGATTGCAACTTCAGTATTGTATTTTAATCTCTTGTTTGGGTCAAACAGCAAAAATAATCATTAAAATGTGTTTTTTCTTTAGATTTAAGCAAGGATGGACCTCAAAAGAGTCAAGGTGGCACAAATAATTCTGAAATGAAAGAGTCCTTTACTGAAAATGCAGATGAGCACACAGATGCAGCGCCATCTTGTGGAGAACAACTGCACAACCAATCTGCACCTAAGAAACTGGTATAGTATTGAATAATAGTAAAGAATAATATCCATACACAACATGTTACAAGTTTTTTATTTGCACAATCAATATGGTCATAGTCACTCATACATAAATCTGAATTTTAAATATGTTTATTTGGGTTTTTTATTATTGCTCATAGGAGATGGGAGCTTCACTGGGGAAACAGCTTTGGTCTGATCACCATCAAGAGTTGAAGATAAGTGAACCTGAAACTGAGCTACTGGATGAAACCTTTAAACCTGTTTTTGGGACACAGAAGTCATGTGAGGGCATGAAGCTGACCCCCGATGTCAAGTCAAAAAGAAGTCAGAGCTCTCCATCTCTGTCTTTGTTATGTAAAGAAACATCATCTTCTCCCTGTCTGAGCAATCACAAGACTGAATCAGAATCTGCAAAGAGACAGTCCTCAGAGTCAGATATCATGTTTTCTTTGCATAAAGACTTTGATTTTGTTGTATTTGGAACCACAGAAAATGTGCAACCTGCTGAAAAGTCAGATGAAAATCAAGTGTCTCCAAGGATTTCGCCTTTAAACAATGAAATCAAACAGTGTCCAGCTTTAGATCAAGTTAATGTTTTTACTAAGAAAACAATGGAGATTACTGAAGTGAATCCTCCCAAAGAAAAAAGCAAGTTAAAAGATGCACTTCGTAAAAAAATGGTTCTTGAGCTTGAAAGTGTGCCAAGGCTTTCAGTTTGTCTGGAGGTGAGACGAAGCATTTTGGAACAGGACGACGAGGAAGGATGTGTAGGAAACTCAGAGGAACTGGACTTAGTGGAGCCTTGGGATGATCTTAACTCACCTGAGCAGTGGGTGACCAGCCCACTCCACTCTCCTGATGTGGAGGAGCTATTTAAACAATTAACACCATCCGTCCCCGAAGGAGATGCTCCAAGTTTGAATGAAAGGAATATTTCACCACCACTATCAGACATCAACAAACAATCCACTAAAACGACTGCGATAAATAGCTTCGCTGGGAATATTCCTCAGAGCTCCGGCAGTAAACCAGAAGCTAAATGGATGTATGTGCCCACTCGAATGAGCAATAACACATCCCAACAACCTCAGACGGCAAAGTGCAGCACAAGTAAACACAAGAATACAGTGTCATCTCAGAGGTTTTACAGACAGCTGTCGTACGAGGCGACTGCTTTAGACAAAAAAGAAGAACACATCTTTTCAAAGCACAGGCCGTATTCACTCAATCTAGATTTGGGACATCGTTGTATCAGAGACATTTCTAACCAGCAAAACCTTGGTTCATCAGAGTTATCTTCCAGTCCAAAGGGAGTGCAGCCTGGGAATGGAAATAATTGCTTATCAGAGCTAGATTTATTTCTAAATGATAATCAGGCACCATTACGCAGAAACTCTGCCCCGGTCAGTGTGTCCTCGGTGCGGACAGCCTTCATGATAAAAACATGTCAAGCCAAAGCTGTTCCTGTAATCCCTCCAAAAGTGCAGTACAGCCAGATACCTCACTCCAGACTTGATAAAGACACAGTGAATGAAAAAGAAAAGGAATGTGTTAAAACCAGCTCTGAGAAAATGAATGCATTGCCTCCACAGTTGATGTCCGAACTAAAAGAAGAACTGGAAAACAAAGAGCCGGCTCCAAAATCTTACAATCCCCCCCATGTTGAGAAGTCTGTGGAGCCTGCTGCAGAGTTGCCCGTCATCACACGCCGACACACTCCCAATCTGGACGTTTTTGTGGATGCTCCTAGGCCAAACAGATCCAACCTATTACAACGACCGTCATTTCGAAACAGACAGAGACCCCAAAGCCTGATCCTACTGAGCCCTCCGTTCCCCATCATGGACTATCCCTCCTCTGGGGACGACAGTAGGGTCCTCTCATCCATCAAGACCCTCAATGACACGTCTGCAGAGAACTTACGGACAGCAGAGGGGATCAATGTGCAAAACAAAATGACTATTCCAAAAAGTGGACAGAGATTGGAGACTTCCACCAGCTGCTTCTACCAACCGCAGAGGAGGTCCATGATCTTTGACAATAGGACCCACAGACAGATCGAGTGACTGGACGAGCAATACTGATGATGTAAATACATTCTGTGTATCGGTAAATATTAGACAAATGGGAGCGACTATTGTAAATGTTTATCAAAGAATTATGTTTGTCAGAGCTGTGTGACTGAAATCACTCACTATTTTTATAAGTCAACATATCAGTGTTCCAACTTGTTTTGACCGAACTTCACAAACTTTATATTTATGGCTGTGAGCACTTTAAAGGTGACTCTGCCAATTTAAAACAATTGGTGACCATTCCTGTTGACTAATGCTACTATGTAAATTAAAGTAAGTGATATTATTAGGATGAACATAAAGGTTGAATACCATTGTACTTAAAGAGACACCTTTATTTAGAGCGCTATAAGTCAAATAGGAATCGCTGTAAAATTTCTCTGCAATTACCAGAGAATCTTCTTTATAATTTATGTCCCCAGATTATCTAAGTGAGACATGGAATTAAGATGCCGAAGCTTGCAGATAAGCTGTATTTCACCCTGCATTAGCCAAATAGGTGTGGTACCAACATAGGTTAGGTTTTCATTTTATTATCAGTTGAGTTACTGTTAACCATCAACACTTTGGAAAACAGTAAAATTAAAACATCTACAAAATGGTTACAAAATGACTTACGGACTTATGTCTCCTTTAACATACAAAATAAATATAAGTAATTTATAAATATAATAAATACCTTCTTGGCTACAGTAATGAGTAGTGTCGTAATGACTGCAAGGGGTCCAGAAATATGTGGTAATCAACACTCATTGGCCTGTACATAGAAGATTGTCATTTTGTGACTTATTCTGATTATCTTTATATATTTCCACATTTTCTGTTTGGTTCACACATATCTGCTGTTCTCAGTGGTTCTATGAACTGTATGTTTCTTTTTTTCTTTGTAATGGCCATGTCATTTGCAAACACTGATACTGAGCCCATTAACTGCCAGAGTTTAAAGGTCAAACATGTCATACTTTATAAAGTTTGACCAGAAATCTAGTATTTATTCTTATATTAAATTCCACACATGAGATAAACTTGATGATATGCTAGAATATACTGTCAGTAACTTTTGGCTTTGGCTGAGCTTGTTTTTTAGCTGAAATGCTATATCATGAGAGTAATGATGGTATTTTTACTGAAGATTTAATTAATGTTTATGATATTTGTAATAGTCATTCATCTTGTGTTTTTTGTTTGTGTTGAATAGTATTGAGAAAAAAAAGCTTCTTACTATTTATGGCGCTTTCAGAAGTCGACTGTGGAGCTGCTCCCTAAAAGTGTTTAACAGTGTTAAGTTTGACTCACGTTTGGTGCTTTGAGAATAAGACAGTATTAAAACGATCTGGCTGAAGGCTAAAAGAAGTTTGGACATTTTAAAGACTGGAAGAATAAATCCAGCGTTTTTGCTGTGTGTGTGTTTGTTTTTTTGTATATTGTTGATACTGAAAATTACTGTCTACTTTGAAGTATATGACTGTGGAGTTGGACTAAATTTGTATGAAACATTTTTATTGAAAATTAAAAAAATGTTGAAAAATGTCAGGTATGCTTCTGTAATTCTTGAATCTAAACACAGTGAAGAAATGACACTGGAACAAACCTCTGCTTGGAATCAACTTAACCACAGCAACATTTATTTAATAAGGATGTGTTTTGTGCCTCGGATGTTGACTATGTGCTATTATTCCTGCGTGAACACTTTCTTCACGCTGTCACCAGCAGGTGGCGTTCCTGCTCCACACTGACTTAAAGCTGTGGCTGGAGAGACTGCAGGTGTTCTTTAAACCATCTCTAACTTAGCCTACAGCCAACGTTACTGTGGAACCATATATTTATCAGAGGTTTTATATTTCAGTCAGTAAGAACGCGTATAAAAAGTGCGCAAAGGAAAACGCGTGTCCTATCTGGATTTTTAAAAGCTGGAACATAATACAGTAAGAAAGTGCCTTTCGGCTTTCCCCCCTCAGGGAGTCGCCACACCGGAGTATTCCGCAGGAGTAGCTTGGCAATGTTTTACTCCGGATGCTCTTCCTCACGCAACCTTCTCCATTTACCCTGCTATATGGACCAGCACCGACACCGAACCCGTAATGACCCGCTCCCAAGCATGGTGCACTAACTCCATCACAGAGCAGCGTGACGCATACTACAAGACTCAATTAATAACATAAATTATATGAGTTTTATGCCATTGCACTGTCAAACCCTGGGCATTAAACCGACAAACGTATATATTTTCTTTGCATGATTTTTAAATGGCCACTTTTGCGAATGTTTTCAAATATTTGTAATAAAACGTCCACAAAAGGCAGCAATGTAGGTCGTCTTTACTCACCACTTTGCTGTTTGTGTCAAATGAAAGTCAAACGCATAACATTAAGTAGAAATATCCATTGTGCGAGCCATAATTTTAATAGATAATAACACCAGTATACGTGTAACCAGGCCCCATTCAGGGGAGCAGCGTTAGTTAAGTGACAGCAGAGGTCAGTTTCATGTGCACGCAGTTCATTATTTCTCGACCTCTGACATCGCAGTGTATGGGCCGAGAATTAAAAGGCGTATTCTAAGCTCACACTGAAAAAGGCACTCAGAAGATGAAGAGGAAGAAGAGGGGGAAAGCTGTGTGCCACTCTATCTTCTATCACTGATGATCTGTTAAACACACAAAGCTTAGCGTCTCCTAATGTTGAGGCACAAAGAGTTATGTCTTCGTAATGGGACGCGCTTAAACAGTTTCAGTTTGGGTTGATTTATTAAGTCAAGAGTAGTACCAAGATACAAAGCTGTCATGGGAACATTTTATTTAGACATAATAATACAAAAACAAACTTGACATGAATGTATGCAGAATTGGTAATCCAGGAAACGTGATTTACAAAAAAACGGACGTAAAAAACAAGAAATATCATTAGTAATTCGACTCTCGTGCAATGTGAGGTTGAAAGTGTTGTTAACAAAGCAATGATAGAGTCAAAAGACAAATGTGAGAAAATAGCTTATAGAAACTCTACAAAAATAATTTGAGGCGAGGGCGAAAGCCTGCAACAGAGGTCGTTTGTGCTTGAAATGAGCCAAATAGAAACTGTTAAAACGTACTAGAGTGTGTAAAAAGTTTATAAACTACTTTGTTTAAGTTAGTTGGTTAACAAGTGAAACATTCAGCTCGTATTTACTGAGCTGAACAAGTTTAAACTAAGTGAATGTGCAGTGCCACAGAAAGCCACGCGGGTCCAAAAGAGCTCTCATTGAGAAGCCACGTGTCCGTTTCCAAAGCCTCTCCAACTTAACCACCTCCTTTGTACCACTAACCCACATCGGCAGCGTCCCTCCACATAAAGGGATTTGCAATTTCAAGATATTTCAGCTTAAATGTTTTTGACAGTTCCCTCGCTTTTACCTCGGCTTGGTTATTTTAACTGTGCCAAATGGGTCACCTTGGGTTGCTGTCTGCGCGCAAAGGGCTTTTGCGCGCATTCAGTCTGAATTTTTTCCAACTTTCCTTGACGGGGAAACCAGCTGCTGGTCGTGAAAAGACGGCTTATTAATTGTCCTTTGTCATGCAGAATTGCTTGATTTCTAAAGAAACGTACAAAGGCTCTTTTTCAGGATTCAAGTATTTTGTTTCGTGCGTATTTTCAAACCATCGAATCAGCTGCAGCGCCGCGCCGTCTACCAGACTCTCAGGTACTGACTGCCTGCTCCTTTTGTCCCCTTTTAATGCTGTTGTAAATCGTGCAGACTGATTTGTTACAAGCTGTTCTTTTAATCTGATAGATAAGAGACATGTCAAAGAAAAGCCGTAAATAAAAAATTAGGCCGAATAAAGACAAGGGCGAGTCTGCTAGATGGGCGCCTGTTGACTCAAGCGGCTCTCCAGCGTCAGGGGAGCCCTCCTCAACTCCGTCAAGGTTACGTCCACAATCCCCTTTTCTTCTTTTCTAAAAGACACCGTAGTCCTTTTTGCTTCAATGAATTGATCGGCACAAAATTAAGAATAAATAATTTGAGCATTTGGAGCAGGAGCGTATAAGCTCCCCCAGGGCGCATACCCCCGGGCTATTGAGCGGATAAAGGGCGCTTTGCACAGTAGTTGTGAACAAAATGGAGCTCTATGGTGCAATTAACAAAATAGTCTAATCCCATATCTTAACAAATGCAAATACTAGAGGTTTGTAAAAATGGTTAAGTGAACATTAAATGAAAGTTTACGAGTGGAACTGCACGTCTAGAAAAAGGCACACTGAAACACACAATGTGCACGGTTTAAGCGCACCTTTTCCTCCCTTTAAAAAAGCTTGGACATAAGTTTATATAGATGTGAATATAGTTTAGGGTCTATTGATAAAAGGTAATAACATATTGAGGTAAAAGTTGTACTCGTGGAGCAGCTGTGGCCCTGCGTAAAACACATAAACAAGTGAACCACGCGCTTTGGCCGCTGCACCGCTCCAGTGTGTTACAAACATCACACTTCATAGGATAAGAAACGTATATTTTAATGGCTTTACTGAAATTGGGAAAACATTATCAAAAGGCCTTTTTCCCAGAACTTGATATTTTCTTTCGATTTATAAATTGCAAACTCTGTAAGCAATACTGTCTGATGGTGTTTTTTATATTGTTTTAAGAAATAGACTATTTGTCAAATACTTTTTGTGTTTTGTATCTTTCAACATATCATTTTAGCTGAGAGGTGGCTTTTCGGATTAGAAGTTTATCAAAGTGCCCGTAAAGTGGAGCAACCCTTCGCGCAGACAACGGAACAATGCGGGTCAGCGACACTAAACAGTGTCTGTCCCTCATTTATTTTCATGTTAGATCAGTATCTGCAGAGATGCACTCACCATTATACAGGCGTATAGTTATTATGAGCCCAGTCACACGAGACAGGTCACTTTAACAGAGTGGGTCCTGAACACAACACTATGAGATCTGGACTAAGGGAGCTGAAGAGAAACGCGCGTAACGACCCAATTGCCTTTATCTAATCTAACTCTAAAAACAATTAGGATCCAGCGGTCTCTTGGCTCTATACTTGAATGTGCATGGGCTATTTAGATATAGATATTATGAAGCCTGCCACACAAACAAATGTTTTTAATCGTATTAACCTCTTTCAGTTTGTTCTTCCCTTTGGATTTTGACCTGTTCCTAACAAAATATCATGTCCCTTACCCAAATTACAAACCCTTGGCATCAGAGGATTACTGTGTCTAAACGTTTTGCTTACCATTTACAAAAGCACATCACCCAAACATTTCTTTATTAAACCAGAATTTAAGTTAACAGTAAGGTTATTTTACTGTTTTCGAAACACTCCAGACTCCCACCTTGGATTTTACGCGCGCCATAGTGATGCGCAAAGAAAAACAAGTTAAACTCAGACCAGATTCTTTACGGCTCGGGGATATTTTATTTAAGTATCAACATTTTTAAATAAATAAATATTTTCACACCGAAGATATAATTTGAGATGTATCTCATTGACAGCGTGGAATTTCTCCACTTCCCTTTTAGAGTCACAGTTCCATATGTAGTATTCTCCGTTTTATAAAATAGTGTGTAACCCAAAACATTAACAACACTGTTGTTATAGTCTCTGTCGTTTGGGTTTGTTTATCCAAATGTGCCTCACACTTTCGGATTGGCAACAACAATTGGACCGTTTTCAGAAAAAAACTACATACAAAGCGTACAACATGTATACAGCTATACAATATTCAGGGAGAGGCCTGATAAAAAAATCTCTGTCTATTTACAGGCGACTGGCCTCAACGGAGCAGTCTTTTTTGGTTCTTTAAAACAAGGGATGGGTTTTAGGGGAGCTCACGGGGACACGGACAGGTCCACGTCCTCCTTCTCCGATGAAGAAGGAGAGATCGGCATGTCGTCCTCCTCTTCCTCGGAGCATCTGGCAGCTGAGCACTTGCAGTTGTGAGAGCCAGTCCTTGGGCCGCTGCTCTTGCCCTCCTTTTTGTGCTTGACCCTGCGGTTTTGGAACCAGATCTTGACCTGCTTCTCAGACAGATTCAGGTACGTGGCGATTTCGATGCGCCGCAGTCTGGACAAGTACATGTTGGACGTAAACTCACGCTCCAGTTCCAGAAGTTGTGTGCTGGTGAACGCTGTGCGCATGCGTTTGCTGCTCTGAAGTTTGCCGTTGCTGCTTTCTGTGAAAATAACACGGACTGTGAGCAACACTGATAAATACAAGTCAAAAGATTTTCTGAGGATGTTTTGAATCCTTCAGCTGTACTCACCGATGGAGATGCAGTGGAACTGGCGCGGGTCCGGTACAGAGTAAGCAGCCTGGTAGAGGCCGGGCGCGTGGCCCAGGTTGATGCTGTTGCTCGTGGAGTGGCGGGACAGTGCAGAAGGGCAATACTGGGAGGCGAACGGGGAGAAGGACGCCTTGAGCAGTGGTAGTGCAGGCGGAGACGGGTGCAGCTGAGACGCAGTGATGCACAGCGGACAGAAGCACAACAGTCCGGCTTTCCGCGAGTGGCACGATCCCGGCAGAGCGTGCGGGTGGTGCGGAGAGTGCACAGCGTAAGGAAACAGCGGCGGGTTGTTCTCGCTACCCTTGTCGTTAGTTTCTCTTAAAATCAAGGAATCCACGAGAAAAGAGCGTGGCATTGTGGCGGACTTGTGGCTGAGCGCGTGAAGAGAGGCTGTCGTGCGTCAGAAGAGTGTTGTCCTCGAGACCTGGACAGCGAAGTGGTGCTGAAGGCGCAGCGCTGGCCTTAAATAGCCGCGTGGACTCGGTTCGGCCATGTGACGGTTACGCTCAATAGGGTTTTGTGCCTTTCTCTCGGCATTCCCACTGCACGCTTCCCCATTATTTCACTTGTTAACTAAATGAACTGCATAATGTAGTCTATTCTTGTCAGCCCCACCCACGCCGCGAGAGGCGGCACTGCCCATTCTCCCTTTTATCATCTCTCATTTTATCATGAGCTGCACAAACCCTCATGAAGCGTTCTGAACTGATCTTAATGTCAAAACACACCACAAGCCTGTGTTTGAGGCTGCTTTGACCAGTTTTATTATAGTCTTCTTCTTCTTTAATGTTAAACTGAACATTATTAATATGTCACAGGTTCTATACTTTTCATCTAAACTTTTTAACCTAAATTTGGATAAGTTACTGTTAACCAAACATATCAGCTGTACTGCATTAGACATGATGCAATCTCAGTCGACTTTAAAATAATTTATTTGATTGTTATGCTATAGTTAAAGTTGGACTAAAAGACCACTATGAAACTCTTACTGTAAACAAACAAAAAAGGTTGCGAGAAAACTTTCCCTTTAAATAGTCAAATATCTGCATTTAAACGTTAAAATGCATTCTTTATTTCCCCTGCGACGTGGTGTTGCCTTTATTGTCATTTAAAGTATCAAATGTTATCCACGTTGTTTCTTCATTAGCGCCGTTTAAACAGACGTCGTATTCACTGTGTTCTATGCTCTGCATTGAGGCCTGTGTGTGGCTACTTTACTGACAGTTCAGCACAAACATAAACGCAACAGCTGAATGTAAAGCTGATGCACATCCACCTGAAGGTTAATGTGTCATTTCTGGCCACAAAAAGGGACAAGCGATCGCCCGGAGGCTGCGCTGTTAAAGAGCACTGATTCATTCCATTGGCCGGGCCCCTGCCGAGTCGGGCCAAAGAATATGTAAAAATAACCAGGTTTTCACTCTGCGGCCCTTATTGAATGTCATTGTGGAAGGGTTTCAATGAGGGAGAAAGAGAGTCGAATTAAAGTGTGTGACAGCGGCGGATAGACGCAACAAAGGCGACTCTGTCATAGAGGAGCTCAGTGCGCGGCGCGTCAAGCCCCCGCCTCACGCACTCATTCAATTAAGTAATAGGAAAACATTTTCTTTCACTTTAAGGCTGCGAACAAGACCTTCAAAGCGGCAGCAGCGTAACATCGAGTAAACTGTGCAATGGGCCTGTGTTTCCCCTGCTTTCCTTCGCACACACAAAACGTTTGTCTATGGGCCATTTACAAAAATAAAAGTATAGCCATACAAAAAACCCAGTTGTGTTGCAGGCCATGTTATCCTGTCGTGTGTAAGCTTCATTTTAACCCTTTCCCTTAAAGCGCTACTCTTAAGGGCACATACCTTTACAGGGATCCACTCCTGCTCCAAATGAGAATCCAGGATGGGCTAAAACCACGTTAATTTATCTATTAGTCCATCTTTTTTTCTCCCAGACGTTAAACACTTTTCTTATTTTGTCACTACAGAACTAGGCCTCTTTCGATAAAAATGTAAAATGCGTTTGTTTTAAAGATAATAATGATATAAGGGCATGCTTTACATGGTGCAATAGGAAGTTGTACCCTATATGAGGACACACAGATGTACAGCAGCAGTCCGGTCGATTGAAGCAGCCAGGGCTCGGTGGTCCACACACAGGGAGCCTGTCCTAATTTGCAATCCCAACTGGAGACTGACAAATAGTTTTGACCTCCCTCTGGAGGCTCGGGCCAGAAGTGCAAAGAAGCTCGTTCTCCACTATCACTTGTTACTGAGATAAATAATGGAGGCAAATAGCCCACTCACCAAAACCACATAATTACATTTGGTGCCCTATAGTTTGAGATAAAATATAGGCTGTATGTGCTGCCACTTCAGGTGTAGCTCCCAGATGTTGTTACAGGTGTAAGTTCCACCTAAATTAAAAACCAGGACAGTTATTTATTAATCCTCTCAATCATTTAGATATAAATTAGACACTACAGCCCTGTCTTTATGGGACTGCTACTATCTGAGCTGATGTAGATTTTGTTGACCTTGTGATAAAGATCGCAATGCACTTAATATTTGTGTTATGTGTATGCAGGAAGATCCAGAGGAGATGCATCGTTTGAATACTCGAATCCTTCCATAATATAAATTATGAGTGAGGTCAAAATGTTCATAACAAACAAGGACTGCAAAAGTAATAAACTCTGTTTTAACTCCATCTAAAGGTCCTATATTCACCAAACCGAACGCACATTGTTGCATACAGCTGTGGCTTCATGAAAGCTATGGTAATGCCAGCTTTTGGGGGCAGTCCTCTCAAATAGTAAATTATTTATAAGATATTAAGTTGAACAATTGCCATCACTCAGATTTATCCTGTTGATCACACTGACCAGGGCCTGCTGTGCTGCTGCACAAGCACATTTTCAGGAGCTTTTACGCAATTATTCCCAAAGATCTCGTGCCTGACGACAAAAAGAGAGCAGTCTGTTTATGGAGATGTAGTCAATATCTCCTTTTCTTTTGGTATGAATAATTCATAGTTTAAGACACTATTCCCCCTCACTTAATATGTACACACTTAAACACCCACATGTCTAATACAAATGATGGTTTAGCTGACAGTGTAACAGGATTTAAGGTCCCACAGGGGTTTGGCGGCACCATGGATGGGCGCTGTGACTGTCGACGTGACACAGTGGGCCGGCTGCCCCTCCTAATCCCACCCTGAGGCAACATCACACACTGCAGATCATGCTGCACCTCTGCGGACGCACAAAGGCCTGATTATCATTCATATGCTCAGCACAAACACCAGTCCAATAGATAACAGATGACACATAAGTACCAGCTGAATGGTGCAATATGTTTAGGCCGATGGAGTCTATAGGGACTAATGAATCCTTAAGAGAGAGGCTGGCTCACAAAAAGAGTCAGGGGGGCAACCACGCAGCGGGACACAAATAAGTGATCCACAGGTGAACCCTGACGCGACTGATGCCACAAACAGAAAGCCTCCCACTGCCAGCTGGAAATACACAGAATTAAACACTGGGCCTTGTTTTGTGCTCGACGACGCTCTGATAACATCTGAAGGGTGATTATTTGGGGATGAGGAGCTATTTGAGGGATTATTGCAGGGACATAATTACACACAAGTACTGTTTAACTCACAGTGGTCCACAAATTAGATCAATTATATTTCACTTTACCCCAGACACTGTTAAAGATATGTCAACAAGTACATTTAAACTAAAAAGAAACAATCTGGTGTTATAAATATATTTCAGGAACAATTTCAAACAGCAGCCACAGATCTGAGGGCCTTTGTTATGGTGCTTTAGGAAACATATGGTCCAACCCTTAAGTTAGACAATCTATGCATTATTTAAAAACACAAAGCCTGCTTCTAATGCTATTATTTACGGTAGGTTAGTAATTTCACTGCATACAAGACAATAAAATAAATAGGCAGCCTAATGTCGGTGTGCTTAACAATTACACACTTTAGCTTTTTTGACAGTTAACTGTAACAGTTTGTTTCAGACCACTGTGCTGTGATTACTCTTGGATTGTCTGATGTCTCAAGCTCCTCTTTAAAGCAACATTATTTAGACCAGACTGAGCTTTATTTAAATAATGAAACTCCAGGTCACAAGACAAAGGTTGTTAAAGCAGCCATTTATGACTGTGAAAATAAGTTTTTTGTAAGAGTGACATTCACATTAAATAAAAAAGCTGGTTGAAGTGGCAGCTCTAATGTGTATCTATTAAGCAGCTTAAACATAAAATGAATGAATGAATTGGATAATTTCTCTTTCTGCAATAACCTCAACATTTTGACTAATATTACAAGTGAGAATTAGTTTTATATTATATATCATTTTATTTTTAATAATTTGTGCAGCTAGTGTCAATTGTGACTATTAAACTTTGATCTTGTTAAATTATCAAATAATCTTGACCAGACCTGCTCAAAAAAAAAAAAAACAGAAAATACACAAAAATTAAAAAAAGACTACCCAGACTCAACAAGCTTCTACAATCTTATTCCTCCAAACTTTAAAAGGTACTTGCTTTAATTATGAAACTTTATTTCACATTTTATTACCTTTGTAAGATTCCTGCAATTCAATTCTATTTATTTTTGAACTGACTTTAAAAGTATAACAATTATAGTTGCAGTTTATAAATCAAAAAGTCAGTTTCCTATGCAAAGCAGCGTTTTGATTGTTTTTATTGTGGTATTATTATCAAATTATTATTATTATTTACAAGTTGTCCCTTACACTAAGTAGGCTTAAGCCACAGAGAAACATGTCTGTGGTTTGAAGATGACAAATGACATACCGTACATCATGCTGACACTGGCCCAGACAGATCCGAACATCTCCTAGCAACCAGAGGCATCAACATCAACATGAGGAGGTCCACTGTCCCAGTCTGTGTTCAAGTGTTCAGAATTACAGAATGTAGCTAAAGGGAATTTGTTTGTAATGTCTTTTCTGATTATGTTTTTTGTGAAGTCTTTGTTAAAAGCAAATTTGGTTTGCCATTACTTGTATGAAGCATGTCGTGGTTGAGTCCTGGTAAAATATAGCTGCGGAGTGCATCCTGCATCCTCCCAGGTTCCAGCAAGAACTCTGCATCTCTGCACAGAAAAAAAAGAATGTTTATTTCATAACATAGGCCTACTAAATCTCACTTGATAGCACATGAAACCACAAACAAAACCACACAAAAACTTTGACCACGGCACATTTTTACTATGTCAGCTCTTATGCCATTATCTCATAAACTAAATTAAAAAACAAAAATTACAAAAAATTTGGGTGACAATTGTTCATATTTTGATGCAAATGTAAAAAGACGTCTGGAAATACTGAGATACATATGAAGGCTGACTTATTAATGGATCAATTGAGTGGCTATATGCAACGAGAGACCACCATTGAACGTCCCATGGACTTGAGAACTTCTGAACTCTCCCACTCTGACTTTTGACATCAAAGTTCCATAAATCTTAACACAATTCTCATGGACAGAAAATGATGTGAAAGTGTCTTTTGGTGAGAATATTGTTGTAAAAACTTCACAGAGCCATTAGCACTCTAAATACTCTAAATATCTTTGGATGATTTCAAATTCTCTTTTGATGTAAATCCATTGGTTCTGCTTTAGATATGTCTCAAACTTCCCCTTTGACCCTATTCACAGGAAAGCCTTGAAATGCTCTTCAAAAGGGTTTGTTACCCTACGGAGGTCATTACGTATGGCTGATTCACATTTTTCCAAATCAGCAGACTTTTGGCCAAGGAATAACAGGTCAAACCAATGAATTTAATGAACTCTCCCAGACACAAAGAATGCCTCTTGCCATTTGAACCCCAATAAAGGGATATGGGCAGGTCAGCAAGCCCTTTCAAGGGGTTTGTACACAAATGTGACAGAATGCAGTTGCTTCAGTGTCCACACTGACAAGTTGTTCAAAGTGCTGGGGATGTCA
The DNA here is from genome assembly GCA_024349245.1 of Neodontobutis hainanensis. Classification (NCBI taxonomy): domain Eukaryota; kingdom Metazoa; phylum Chordata; class Actinopteri; order Gobiiformes; family Odontobutidae; genus Neodontobutis; species Neodontobutis hainanensis. The sequence goes on along the minus strand of JALDNG010000008.1, from coordinate 2,132,989 downwards.
GTGATAGTGCCTTCATCCACACAGCCCTCTTTGTTCTCCATTTTCTGTCTGTTACTCTTTCATGAACAGTGTCTAAAATACAAAAGCGCAAGAATGCAAAGCGTCTTTTTCAGTCTTCTCTTTGGCCCATTTCTCTCAACTGAATCTGATGCTGTAGGCCGACATGTGAGAGACTTTATTGTGGGGAAAACAAAGCGCAATTACACCACAGAACAACTTCTGACGGCAACTCGCTACACCTCCCTCCTTTTCAGTGATTCCCTTTTGTGATCCTCCCTTCATTTGCGTTTTATGCTCAATTTCTCCTCAAGTTTGTGCATCTGATTCTATTCAGTAGCTAGTCTGGAGTAAACAGAATTTCTAAGGTAGACTCCAGTGGTGAAATGCTTTTATCGCACTTGAAATAGTTTCACTCAAAAGTGCCAGTTCGGCGTAGCTGCCAAGTGTTCATGCATGGTTGAGAAAAAAACATCTTTAAGCATATGGTATTTGTGTATTGAGTTAATTGAATCAATTGGCAGCCCATGGGAAACCACCAAGGGGGGTAAGGGTTAGAGAGAAGAGAGGTCAGAGAGTTAGAGAAGCAGGGAAGGGGAGGGGGGGAGGCAACCACCCCCACAAGCAACTCATGTAACCATTACTTACTCATTTTCAGCTCAGCAGTCCATGATCACTTCATTCTCAGTGGGTTTCTCTTAACAGCAGAATATGGACGAGCCTGGCTGACAGCAGTTTCAAGTTTTAAAGGACGCGAGGACTAAGGACCTCAGTTCCTTAAAGTTGATGGTTTTCTCATTAATGGCCTCCTGCTGCTTTACCCATTTCCTCCCCATTCAGTTCACATTAGCTCCCTTTCAGGAGTCACTATTGTTTTCAAATTGTTTTGAGTTTTGTTGAGTGAAAGTGAAAAGCCTCAGTGATAATACGTACACAAATGTTTTTAGAAGGAGACTGATGGAAGTTGACTCTCTGTACTTTGTAACTGAATGAGAGCTTTCCAATGCTTGTGTCCGTTTCCTGGGTGAGTAAAACACTATCAGGGACATTTTGTGCTTTTTAATTCAATCAGTTCAACTTTATTAATCCCCAAATTCCATTGTTAGATCTCTTCAAATTATTTCATCAGTTAAAACAAATGTATGGTTTTCATAACGCAATATCCCCTTTTTATTATTCATATTCTAATGCAGCCATTGTGATTTGGAGTCAGCCTTTGTTAGACTTTTTTCAGTCCCACTTTGTGCGTGTTGGATTTTACTTCTCCCCCTCCAATGACCTTTGCAGCAGTGTCCCAAACTCTGCTACTGACAGAATCGGCAATATATGGCTCATTCTCAACTTTTTTCTCAAGAAAACCGAGTGAAAAAGAGGCTCATACAAAGTCTATATGACCATATATGTGAGTCAGTGTGATGACGGGTCACTGCCCATCACAAGGGGTCCCCCAGTTTTCTGCAGATGCGTTCTATTGAGGAGGCGACACGCGGCAGGACGCTGCTGAGACGTACTATTTCTCCATTACCATAGAAACTGACACAGTGGCTTTCAGCAGGGCTAGACCAGGGGTCCACTAACGCCAACGTTCACACTACTTTTAGTCCTGACAAACCCCAAATGGCTCTCTGTGTTCTGAAGAATACCCATTGGCCCGTTCAGTCACAAAATGAGCAGCCAGCATAATGCTATGACAAGCCGTCTGCACACATGACGCAGAAAAATAAAGAGGCCTCCTTTATGCAATACATAAACAAAAGATTGAAAAAAGTCTACTTTAGGGCTTTCAAACATGTGGGGGAGGCAGTTAAAGTTGGCACTGCTGTTTTTTTTTTTATCCCAGAAAGCAATAGTTTATTATGTTTAATGTTGAGTTTATTTGACTAGGCTGAAAAGCTAATCGCATCAGTCCACATTACACTTTGATCAAGGTTTAAGGGGTCAAAGGAAAGGGGATATTTATTGTTTATTGTAAAGTTTGTAGTTATTTAGGACAATTGTGTAAATATACAATTAAAACATCCTTGTCTATTAAAATGCCAGTGTCGTTTGTGTTACTTTAATACTGCTTTATGGTTCATATTTATCTATTTGCGGTGCTGTCTGTAAATTAAACTTCCACATGGAGATACTTGATTTATTTTGTTTTATAACGGTATGATTAAAAACATTACTGCAAATGTATGTAAATGCTGGACCATCCCCGCACTCTTAAGAGCTTCATGTATGACGTACACATTACATGGTATGGCAGTGTATTGTGGAAGGTAAGAGGTCAGAGTTCAGCATTGATCCTGTGGCCATGGCAGGTGCAGCTCACAGGAGTGAGAGGAGGCGGCCCCTCTTCTCTCCCACCTCTTCACGCTGCTCAGCCAGAGAAAGGGAGGAGTGTAAATGAGTGCTCTCCAGAAAGCCATCACCTGCTCCCTCCACCCGACAAGCCCGTAACCCTGGCCGACAGAGATGTCCAACGAGAACGGTCCCGACATCTCCGGCCTTAATGAGAGATGGTGAGAAAGAGGAGGAGAAAAAAAGAGAAGGAAACAACAACTTTTTAGCATTTTGAACCATTTGCATCAGTGACTTCATTTTGTTTGTCCCCCTGGTTTGTTGTTTTGAGTCAGACACCTTCATTTGCAGCAAAATGTACATTTGTCATGGCCTCAGACACTGGATCAGACTGGAAGGGTGAGGTTGTGTATTGATGGGTGCCCCTCCCAGCTTCTCTCAGATTCTCCCTCTATTGTGACTTTGAGTGAATGTATCCTCTTGCTAAGGGCACTGGAATGTGTCTTCTCAACTTGTGTGATGGATGGCCCCTTGTTTTGCACTCCTCGGTCCCTCCCTCTGAATCCCTCTTTCTCTGCCTCAGCCTTTGACGCTTTCATCACATCCTTTTATTTGGCACCAATAAAAGTCAGTGATTCTTCATTGGCCCTTGTGCAGATCTGAGGGCCGCTGTTATTTTTCATCAGGAGTGTGTCACACATCACCATTCAGCCCCACCGTCACACAAATTCAAACACTGGCACAGAGGCCGAAGCAGGTGGAGATACACCATCAATGAATTATGTAAATGACACATCAAGCATGTCCTTTAAATTTAATTTAAATGCTCGCTTTCTGACGTTTAGTGCTTTTCTACTGCCATTTATCCACAACAGTGATATACTGGCACAGCTAAACGTAACTATTTGAAAACAATTTCATTTTAGCATTATCCTGATACCTTACATTAAGTAAAATTATTTTTAATTATTAAGTTGCATGCAAAAATGAACCTAGAGCAGTAGGGAGACTTTGTCTGGTCATCAGTGACCCACAGAAGGCAGCTGACCGGTTCTTTTTTGTGCATTTATGTTGTGCATTTGTGACAAATATCATTTCTACTTAAAAAAAAAAATAAAAATAGTCTTAAAATATGTACAACAAGCCAGCAATATTTACAATTGTTTGTAACGTTATTTCTTAAAAACAAAACTAAAAATATGTTTTAGTCACTGCTTCTTACATTTACTGTATATACTGTCGATGTATCTACTACAGAAGTGCATATGTAGAGAGAATGGTAAAGAGAACAGACACCAAATTAAATTTGTTTTGACAAATCCACTGTCTTTATTCTTGCAATTACGTAAAATAAAAACAAATCATTTGGCATAAAAGAGAAACCAGCTGTACAAAATGTGTTGATTAAGAGTTGGCATTACAATTGTTCAGCACGGGTTTGAGTTTTTTTAGTGGCAGCGTGGTGCTCTTTAGTTGAACTGTTAAAATAACAATGATAATATGCAGCAGAGGGCCATATGCTAAAACTGTACAAATCTGTGTTTTTCTCTAATGATATGTATGAAACAGACCTGTGACCTGTACCTGATACAGATATGTTCCCATGTTCAGTCAGTTCTCATTGTCCAGTGCTCTTCCTGCTATTTTCCATTTTATTTCTGTTTGCTGTGCATCACCCAAAGCTAAAGCATACTTACACGTTAATTTCCTCTCGTGGGTATTGTGGAAAGCAAATGTGTCGCTATTTAAAAAGTATTACTCAACCGAGTGTTGCATAAAAAGCTATAAACCTTACAAATGACTCATGAGCACAGCCGTCATGTCAAATAAGCATCCTTCGGTGGTCCTACACTTGACGACATCCGCACAATGTAAAAGACTCAAAGCTAAAAGCAGCCTCAAGGATCACTTATACTGCAAATATATGAAAGTAGCTTATTTTGTTTAGACATTTACATTTAGATAAACAGACACAGATGTTATTTATGGCTAGGAATAGGATCAGAACTAAAACCTTAGTTCTGGAACATTCCGAAAGACAAGATGTATGTTATTTTTTAACACTATAAGTTCATCTGTGTGTTGTAGACTCAGGAGCTCAGCCTGTGAGACATTCCCCTTTAATGTAAAGGAGGGCATAGTTTGTCAGTAAGCCGTTAAAAACCAGTGACTCTCAGTGTTTGCAGAGGTATATCTCAAAAACAGGTGCCCAAACCTCTTCCAGTTAAGAGCCAAGAGTTCAGTGGGGGCCTCACAACCAAATCAAACAATTCTTAAAACAAGTCACGAGTTGAACAAGTGCCTTGAAAGGAAACAAACTAAGGAAGCCTTTCTTGAGGAAAAGCTGCAAGGTTTTCAAGTCATGATGACTTAAAAATGACTTCACTGCACAATGAGGCTGGGTGAATGAGAATCCAAAATTAAAAATCCTAAAATGCTTTTTCTTAATTATTATTAATATTATTTGCCTATGCCCCACACAGGTAATAAAATATTTAGTCTTTTTTTATATTATACACAGTGCTTACATTACTGCTTTGGTCATGTTTGATGCAACTTTAAACATTAATAACTCTTTGGGGTATTCAGTGATAATATATTTAACACAAAATAAGTCTAAGATATAAATTGACTAATGAAGTAATACTGTATCTTAGTTGTGTTATTAACATGTGCTTCTTTTAGTGGCGCCCTCTGCCTCTGAATAGTGCAAACCTACAGGAGGAATTACAGTGGGAGACATTGACTTTTTGTCTCCTTGGAATTATAAGGTTCTATCTGACATTTATGTCAAAATTGTTATTAAAGACAATATTATAAGGTGTATTATTTAAAGTTTAATGCATGTTTGTGGTCATTGTTGCTAATTAGAATGTCAAACTTTAGGACGATCTATCGCAATTAAAGGAAGCTAAAACAAAAAGAACAAAAGGCCCTTATTGTGAATTTAAGCTTAACATGTAACTGTTTTTAATAATAGCTTTTTACCGTTTATATAAAATGGTGTCACCATTAGAGGCCTCTACATTTTTTCATTAAAAGCTTCAAAGAATGACTGTATTGTATAGATAATTTTTTTGTTTTGTTTTTTTACACAAAAAATATTTTTACACAGATGTTTTTGTTTTTACTTTAATGACATCTTATATTATTTTCTAATTTTGAGTGAATTTATTTTTTTTATTGTTGGTAAATGTTTAAGCTATATTTATTTTGATCAGTTAAATGATCCGTTCAGTGTTGATTGTAAATTAATTTGCCTTTTTATTTTAAAGTTATAATGTATTGCATATTTACCCCAAAATAATCCTTGACTAAGCAGAATAGAAACACAATACATACTGTGATTTAGGCTCGGTCTCTGTTTAATGTTTACTGGTGTTTATGTGTTCATCCATGAGGCAAATGTATCTTTTTTCATCAGTCCTGGGATAACCTCTTCACGCAGCAGAAAAAATGGCACAGACATTAAAACATAAAAGGGAAAAAGGGCAGTAATGAATTTAGAGGAAAATGGACATTAATGGTATTAGCATTACTCATGTTCCCTATAACGAATTATTGGAAATTTGACAAGCACACCAAATTATCTCCTCATGCCTGACGGGAGTGTGCTGAAGTCCTCTCTATCTGCCGAGGAAAGACAATTTCTGCTCATTTTACTATTTTTAACAATAGAACCAGCCCATTAAGACAAATTAATGTCATTATCAAGTCTCTATGAAAATGACAAATACCACCGTTTCGAGCAGCTTTAGAGGCTATTGACAATAATGAAATTCGCTGTACAGGTACTGAAAAGAAACACTCCAAGTAATTATTTTCTAGTAGCTTGTTTGTCTGCTATCCGTTCATTTGCTTTCAGCTCAATTATCTGACTCTGTGAGCATGTGGAGGCGCATAGTGCTCCGCGGCCCACGGAGCGAGGGCCCTAATTGGGCAATTACCGTTCTGTTTCAGGGCTTTTAGCTGCTGTGGAGAGTGGAGGGAGACCGCCGCGTGTAAAACCATGAGGACCTGGCATGCACAAAACCACACATATATACACTGCTTTCACGCAAACAAAACCCACGTCCACTACACACAGCAGAGATAGATCCAGGGAGCTTTAGAACAAACTACAACAAACAGTGAAAACATGAAAAGTGACAGGAGCTGCGGAAATGCTTTTAGTGATATGTGTGTGTGACTGACATTGTGCAAACATGGGATCATGGCCATCTCATGTGCATATATGCATTCTTCCTGGTTTCCCTTTTAACAGCTTATTGACGGAACAGTAGGTATACATATCTGAGAGCACTTGTGGTGTAACCTGCAGAGTTTATGGACTGGGCTGCAGAAGCAGGGTGATGTTTCTGGTTTGGATCACATGTCAACAGTACACAGCTCTTACAATGTTGGAAGCAGCAAGAAATTCCTCCACAGATCAGGTACACTCTGTACAATGTACAGAGTGTACCTGATCTGTTGGTCGCAGTTAGAGACAGACAATAGATAACAAACAACCATTCGCTCTCACAATCATTCACTAGGGATACTTATGAGTTGCCAATTGCCAATGTCAACTTGTTAACTCCAAAATAAAGTGTGAGTCTGAAGTCACCCACTGACTGACCTCCCCAGAACAGACTTAAATACTTTTTTAGACAATTACAGAGATTATATACAACGTTTATAAAGGTATGGTTCACATGTCGATAAGAATCTTGTATATGTTGTAGTTTATGTGAGAATTACAATTGAAAGTTAAAAACTTGCAAATGCCTCACTTTACGCTTTACATGACAGAAAATCAAGTCAGAGTTTCACAGGTGACTTTTAGAAGTGTTCGTCATCATTATGTGTCATTGCAACTGCTGTTAATATACAATAGAGTCAGAGAGAAACACTTAAAGTTTGAAAAGATTTGTTTCTTGTGCTTGATTTCAGACGTTATAGCTACCTGCCCCAGATCATTTAGTATTTAACTACTCTCAGTGATCTTGATGTGACAGTGTGCATTAATGTGCAAAAACAAAAGTCATTTCTCGACTTTACACCTGTGAAATAAAAGTTGGCAGGAAAATTACTCCTGACCCCCCGGGCCCCCCTCCTCCCTTGGCTAATTTTCATATATTCTCCTGTGCGCCACTCTCCCCCTCACTTTAACATTCTGTCACGCGCCCATGTAGCTTGTGTTAATTAAACCCTCTGTCAGATCATTTTCTTGCTCAAGTGGCCTCAGTGCAGCACCCATTAGGCAGAAAGCTCTGTTATCTGAATTTCCAAATGTAGCTCAACATTTATTAAAGTGAAATTCATACAGTAATTGCCCGCCTCGGTATGGCCCATGTCTCCCTCTTTACCTCCGAGGCCACCTGCTCAGAGACACCTCCAACTATTTACCACATGACGCAGGGTAATTAGACCTCAGCGACCCCAGCCACTAAGAGCCCAGTAATTGCGTTAATAAAAAAATTAACAGCAGCAGCATGAGGATCATTATGTAGAAATAACCAGTAATGAAGCATTAGCCTTGATTTTATTTGGATTAAAAACAGCTAGAGGTATTTAAAGGTTATAGTGTCTGCTAAAACAATCTCAACACTAAGTTTTTTTTTTTTCTTGAATAAAGAGTAGCTTTTACCACATGAAAGAATATGAAACCTACAGAGAGAAAAAAGAGGCATATGAGCCATTGTCAAAATATTGATTATGGTTTACATTATTAATGATGATTCAACAAACTGTCAGAAAAAAAAAAAAAATATATATATATATATATATATATATATATATACACACACACACACACACACACACGGCTCTTACAGTATTTCTTCAAGGACAATAAAAAAACTTTTACAAAGAGGCAGCAGAGGAAATGCTTATATTTATGAACATAACTAGTTTGAGTTAAGTTAATTTTAAATCAGTGTTATAACCAGTTTAAGTAAGTATGTAATTAATTAAATGAATAATGTGAGAATAATGTTTAATTCTCACACTTAGTTCTAAAATATTTTAGCTATCTTTGAAAAGTTACTATTTTGACTTTTTTTCAAAAAGTAATACTTAAATTTACTTCGAAAACAAATGTAAATGACTGCGTGGATTTAAAATAATGCAATCATTTATTAATAACGGTAAAAAGCCTCATTTGTTTTACCGTTTCCTGCTGAATTGTAGGCCTACATTACATGATTCATGTAAAGATAAACATCTATGTAGTGACACCCTCTGGCCACATTTTGCACTGCAGCTTCAAGATGTTTGCAAAACAGGGGTTCCATATAATTTCATTTTTTAAATGTTACTTTACCAGAAATAATCCACTTTCCTCAATTTATAATCCTTGTTGTGTGTATTTGATATCCAGTCATTATCAGTCCCCCCAGGCAATACGAGGACATCCAAATCTGCACTTCAAAAGTTGACATCAGATGTGCATCTCTGCTCCCAAACTGGTGGCCTGCTTTAGGACTAATGCACACCTTTAGGCATGTGTTAAGCTGAGCCTTTACAAGTCTAAGCTAGTTTAAATCCTGTTCATTGCATGACCATCTCAGCCCCTCTCTAAGGCTGGTAATAAGACTAATGTCAAGCAGCTCAGGTCTTTAACCTAGCTCCAGCAGTGGCTCTCCATCTTCTTTAACTCCCACCTCGACTGTGAAATGCCAAATGTTGTGAGATTTTACATTACACGTGACATTTTTATTAAATCTATCTGTGGTACATGTTGATAAAAATGATATCAGTGTGATAATGGGAAACAAATACAAGTGCTAATATACGTATTGTACTTCACAAATGTATTGAGTCACATTTTAAAACACGCTCGTCCTGGAAGAAGATCTAAGTTAAAAACACACTAACCGTAAGATCATTGTCGATTAGTTTCTCTTTTTGTTAATTCTAAATACATCTCTTGTCTTTGTCAATGCAAACTGCACTATTCAGCTTTTGGGTTCTACGGTTAAGGCTCTGAATAGGGAACAGAGCCGTCGTCATTACCCACCGGCCCTGTTGGTGTTTCCAGCATGACGGAGCCCAGACCTCACAGTATGCATAGCTCCACAGTCCACAACCATTCACACTAGAAAATAAACACGGTCCCAAGGAATTGATTCTTGTGAAAAGATGTGGCTTTGGTGGGATGCTGCACAAGGAAGAGTCCAAACCCTAATTGGGAAATAGGAAACATGGCCTTTCTTATCCTGAATACTTAGAGGCATCTTTTTATTTCCAATCAGTCAACCATGCACAATCATCCACCTGCTACTTTCAAATGGAGCCTGTTTTTGTCTGGATCCTTCCTAAAAGAATTTAAATGGTTTCAAACACATTCAGGCCACTGTGGTGCTCCTAAATTGTTGTTTGGTGGTTGATTTAAAAAAACAGCTTGAATATCAACACATTCGTGTATGTGCCTAAAGGTGCAGTATACAAATTTTATAGACCAAACTTACATTCCTTAATACGTCCTGCTAAATAATTATTAGCTATGATACTTTTTCTGTTACACAAAATGCCTCTCCCAACTTTAATGATGAGAAATCATCGAAGCACTGAAAAAGCAAAGTAACAAAATGTACTAATTTTATTGAGTTACTCTTTCTTCATGTATAGCCTATGAGCTTACAATTACAATTTAGTCCACCTTCTCAAAACATTGCAAATGGTAGCTCACTTGGAGACAAGCAGGTGATGGTGCTTAACTTAAAAACATTGCATCCCGGTGCGAAGGTTAAATCCACAGAAGAAAGCAAAGATTAGCCTCTTTTTGACACAGCAGCATTAAACATATTTACCTTTTGTTGTGCATCTGACTGTAAAATCTTTTATCGTTATCTCTAAAGACCAATGAAAGGAGGTTATCATTGAGGCCTGATAATGATGGGTTTATAGACTTTTAAAACAGGCTAAAACAGAGCCCTGATGGTTTACAGTGAATATTTTTATTATAATCTTGTGTACAGTTTTTAAATGTTTGTACAAACAAGTTAATTTGGAAACAATAGCCACTTTATTCAAGTCTCTAAAGGGGCTTTGAAGCCTTGGCCCAGAGAAACTATTCTGTCAGGGCCCCAGCCTCCCTAAATGCCTACAAAGGGCCATTCCTGAAAGGATGAGGAGTTCTGGGGAATAATAGAAAAGCAAATGTTGAGAAATGAGAGCTTAGAAGACTAGAAAATTTATAGAGTCTGGAAGGATTTTATTAATGCAATTCCCAGGAGAGAAACCGAAGACAAAGGCCAGTGGAGAAGGGAACCGGCTGAGGTCAAATTGTGTCAACCTGAGTTATGTTCAGATGAGTGCACTGGAACTGACCTGTGGACCAAATGTAAGAACACAGCCGCCTGTTTAAAAGCCACCTTTCATTTTAGCTCCTTGATGGCATTACATCTCCAGTGGGCCATGTGCCAATAGTTGACAGCCACCCGTTTCACAACATTATTTTTTTCAAAGCAGCCCCTATTTGAAAGCCTCCAAAAATCAGCAGCATTTGTGATCTGCAACAAATTAGACCATTGATACATAGTGAACAATAACAAGAATTTTGGTTATTCAGGGGGGACTACTTTCAGCAACCACTCCCTCCAATTTACATTTCAGCTGTTTTATTTTTTTTTTTGTGAATATGAACTGAATTTTCTTCTTACATTTTTCCCCCAAATAGTCATATATTTACTAACTTAATAAACATAATAAAAGCATTTGACACCCTCAGGACTTGCTGTTACAGTCTTATATGTAACAAAATCTGCAACTTTTATACATTTTAAACAATAAAACATTTTTGTTGTACTTCTTGTACATTACTTGTTTGAAGTTTTCTGAGACTATGTCGTAGAATAATTAGCAAAACATTAGTTAACTTAGTTACAATCTCATAATAGGCTATAATCCCTCTATATATAGTAATCATATTATTCTAAAGCGCTATGACGGGAGCATAATGATGGATGGATGAGCCCATGAACAATGACGGTCACATATCCCCCTAGTGGTGAAAAGCGGGACCTCTGCTCTTGAAAAGTTTTTGGGTGTGCCATTGACAAATGTTGACACAATTAAGTAATTATTGATCTTCTAACCTAGTTATATGTGGATATGAACAGGATGTTTATACTGCTGTTGTTTTTTTACAGTAGCAATAAAGATTATACTTATATAATCATATGAAAAAAAATAATTTACTGCTCAGGTTATAAACTATGCCCCTAAAGCCCCATCACACAAATCATATAAAACGTGTTTTCTAGTTTGTTCTTAAATCAAAGAAAAAACGTCCAACTCTTTTGAATGTACCTTGTCCTGAAATAATTCTTAATCGACTTATTGTGAAATGCTTATAATGCATATATTGTGTGTACAATAAAATAGCGCTACAATTTACTCCAAAAGGTGGGATTCCAGGATGACACACATTGAATTAGTTATGTCTCCAAACAAACCCTGAATAAAAATAATACCAAGAGGCAAAGAACTGATCATTTCATTTCAATAATGTGAATTGTGTTGAAATAATTAAGATTTGGTTCATTTTTCCTTTTACGTCTCTATTAGAGTTGAATTGGCTGGAAGTCCACACGAGCCTCCTGAGAACCATAGCGGTGATGGAGCAGCTCTTTTTCTTTCTGGTTGCACTTTTTGGCCTTGTCTACTCTGCAAAGATATGGTCCTTTCTTCCTACCAGCCAACACACGATGAGATTCCTTGGCACCCACAGTCACACAGGCTTTTAGACACTCATTACCCCATACTAATACAATAAGTGTCACCTTCCATTTCATGGTGCAGACTTGGATATCAGGATTGGAAAATCACCAAATCTGCTCACAAGGGGTGCTACCCCCTCATGCATCGTATTGTCTTTCACTTACAATGTTGAATTGTTTATGCTTTTCCTCACTAATGCATAAAAAATAAAATGTACACCAAACACAGTGTATGGTTAAGTTCTAATGATAATCTTGTGCCATTTTAACTGTTAACTGACGGGACACACATTTATCTGTGTGTGGATACTCTTGGTAACTGAAGTTTGTTTCAGATGTGCCATGCCCCGCCCTGTTCAAGCATGTTGTCTCGCATAAGGACAGCACATGCAGAGTTGTAAAAAATCTTAATTAAGACTCCTAATTCTCCATGCTGTCGCCCGACTGAGGCTGTGCGCTCACGTGAAAAGCTGCCAATCACAGCATGAGGGTAGATGCCATTGTATAAGTCCTTTTATTTTCCTATTTTTCACAGAGCACGGAGTAAAGCAAATTCATAAAAATAAAAATAAAAAAATAAAACAAAAACAAATAAATTAAAACATTTTAATGATTTTTATTTCTATTCTACTTTAGGTTTATTTATAGGTTCTGTATATTTCCTTACAAGGAGCTGTAAAGAAATACACAGAACATTAAATTATACTTTGTTATTTAATAATGTAGTATAGAGTATAATGTTTAAGAGAAATAATTCACACAACATTAACACAATTTTAAGTAAACTACAAATAGAGTTTCCATTTTAATCAGCCATGTCATGTCATGACCTAATGTTGCTGTCATCTTAAATGTTACTATTCAGGGCTAAATCATTTGTGCAAAGATCCCTCATTATTGTATGAAGCTGTAGTAACACTGTACCACTACATGGCTAAAGAAAAAGAAGTGACAAGCACTGCTCAGTGTAAGGGTAAGTCCAACAGCGTGTTTTGTATGTCAGCCTGCTGTTTGGGGCTTCTCCCTCTGTGCGGTGGCAAAGGGCATGTGGTCCTCTGTGTGCAGCAGATGCCCCAAATAACACTTGTGACAGATGAGTTGAAAATGACCGTGACATGTGTTTAACAGGCAGAGGCCCACAACACTGACATTTGACAAGATGATGGGCGTGGGCAATCATTATTGTCTCCACTTAAGCTAGCAGCAAATATTCAGTGCTGAATATGAAAGCAAAGGACAAAATACAAATGAGTCTGAGCAGATTTTTATTACTGATGTATGTGTAAATTGTCGACTCCGTGATATAGTCTATACAAATCTACCTTTGTCATTAGTGGTTTCAGCTTTAACCTAAGTTTTGCTCAAATGTAACTCTTTATAAACTTAAGTATATAGTGATTTGTGAAAGCTTTGTGAAAACTCTGCTCTTAGCCACTTATACTAACTTAGACTAATAGACCTTCGACCTTGGTCCTTCCTCCTTGACAAAGGTACCAATGATAGCAAGTTAGGCCTGGGGTAGAACATGCCAAGGAGGTGTCCCCCTCTGTGCCTTTCCTCCCCCTCCTTCCAGCCTCCAGAACCATTTGGACCACAGGGAATGGGTTAATCACATTAGAGGCCCAGAAGAGAGATGGGAAGTAGACAGTACCGTGACAGCCGGGGTAGCACTGGCACGACTAATCCCGTTAGGCCAAGGAAAAAGGGGGACGCCATCGCGCCTACAAGGCTGGGAACGAAAGCACATTTTCCCAGGAATGAGTTCACCTGTATGGTAACTCAGAGAAGTTGGCCTGCTGATGCCTATTAGAAGAAACAATTGCACTTGGCACGTACTAATGTTTTTCACACTGGGCACCACTTCATTGTCACTGGTGCCTGGAAAACAATCGGCCGCAGACAGTGGCATTGCATGAGATCCTCTTTCATGCCATGGTAAACAAGCTCCTTTCAAGTCGGTGCTATCAGTCCAACAGTGAGAAGATGGGGAGGGGACCTGGGGGGGTGCTGTAAGAATGATAGAGCTTACTTCATCTGCCATTGTAAGTGCACCCGAGTGCAACCTTAATGTAAACCTTTGCGGGCAGGATATGAATAGGATGCTCTCTATAAAAATATATCCTGCTGGTTAATCCGGCAGATGGCCGCAGCAGCAGACACTACAAACTCGGCTGGCCACTGCAGAAGTAACGGGAAGTCCGAACCCCAGCCTCTCTCCAGGAGATGTGGAGCTGTGTTTCTTAACTCCCCTTAGCAACGCTGGGAAACAGAGCCGTCAGTTTACATCCATCAGGTTCCTACTTAATCTCACACACTATTTTTTTTCTCGCCATTTTCTCCTTTTTTTGTATCTTCTCTTTTGTTGTGGGGATTAAGCCAAGTGGTAAAACAGTGATTTAATGATCTTTCCATGGCTATGTGCACCACTTAAACCATGAGACAAACAACCCGAGGCATTCTAAGAGTCACCCCCTCTAAAGTCGGCTGCTCAGGAACTGTAATGCTTTTGATTCAGCCTTAAGCTGCTGCCGATTTTTTTTTCCCACTGCTGTGTGATGTGCTGTGCTCTGCTATGGGAAAGTTTAAGGTTCTGTACTTTGTATAGGCTCATTGTAAATAAGATGGAAATAAAACAGTTGGTTAATACCTAATGATGGCTATACTTTGTTAACACAGCACAGCAAAGCACTATTGTAATGCAATCATTCTTATCATTTTGTCAGAAGTAAGTAGTTTATGACGTTATGGCTTAAACTTTTAGGAAAAATATTAAAGATCACGTCAACTTTTATTAAAACGTCCGGAAATTGTTGAAATACCAAACTGAATACTGTTTTAATTGCTTTGTGAAGGCACTAATAAAAAGAGTGAGTACAAATTTTACCTCCAGAAGAATTTTATCTTAGCTGGTTGCTATTAACAGTGTCATTTTTATTATTTAATTTTATTTAACCTTTTATTTAACCAGGAGTCCTCATTGAGATTCTAAATCTCTTTTTCAAGAGTGTCCCGCCAAAACAGCAGCTCATTCACAAGTTTCAACAATCAATAACAGGCATTCCAATCCTTGGTACAGTATAAAACATTAAAAACAAGTAAAGCCATCAGTAGATATCGCAATCATAAAATCAGGCAAAAAATCTGCAACGCAAAAATCTTTCTTCCAGAACATTTAAAGTTTAAACATATTTAGTAAAACCAGTTCTTTAAGTTTCAAATCGGTTTGCAGATCATTCCAAGAAGAAACTGAATGCCTTTTTTCCCCAAGTTCAGTTGTGACTCTGGGACTGACAGCGTGAGGAGGCTTTGAGATCTGAGACTGTGCTCTCCCAATCTCTTCTGTTCAATGTAGTGTGTCAGATACCGCCGGAGCAGACCTAAGACGGTCTTGTAAATAGAGGTGCCAGTGCTTCAGTCTGAGCAACGACAAAAAGGACCAACCCACTCTGCCATACAGCAGACAGTGATGTGTGAGGCTTTTTAGATTTGTGATAAACCTTAGCACACCATTGTAAACACTATCAAGAGATGAAGCATGCTAATCCAACACTGGCAGAAAAGTCATAACTTATCATAGGAGAAGGAAGGTTGTTCTATTACTTCTTCTTTACCAGCCATTTAATATACATAACATAAGAATATATAGAGAAATAGTTATAGTTAAAGCAATCATCTCCATTTATAAAAAGAGTTTCATGAAGTTTAACCTGAAGCATTATAACATTTGATCTTTACATATTTAAAGACCTAATATCTATGCTGAAAAGATATGCTATATTATTCACCTGGGGGTTTTGGAGCTCCAGTCATTACAGCTCTCATCATCACTTATTTCCACTAGATTCATTTGTCTGCAAGGACAAGATTAAATTGGGGTTATGCACAGTAATTATTGACAATTAAAGCATTTGGCAAAAGTACAACCTTACATTTCACATGACTTGGTAAAATCACAAGACATATAACAAGCAGCAAAAAAATGCAATTTTATATAAGCATTCAACCTTATATAAAAACAAAAGCCTCATGACAGCTCTGTGTTTTTGAGGGCGGAACACCATCAGTGGGTAATAACAGCCACTGCATTGGCAGTCATCTATATGGAGTGAGACTGGAAAGCCATAATACGAGGACAAATATCGGAGAGATGCCCGTAATGGATGGTGGGGTTGTTAGTACTTGCTGTGCTGTAAGTGTGTAAGCTAGCGTTTGGCCATATTTGGTGAAACAGCAGGGTCAATGATGGCAATAATGGGGAGGTAAGTACTGTATTGGGGTTAATACTTGTGAGCTGGCCAAGAGATTATGGCAGTGTGTCTAAAAAGAGAGGACCCCTTAGTGAAATGCTTTGCTTCCCATTGTCAATGCAAAGTGACGCCTCAATGCTGATGATGAAACAAACATCCACGTGCAGTCTTTTTTGTGCCTTATTTAGGTGCATTACACTGAATGTATTATAATAAAGCAAAGAGAATATAAATCTTATATATTTCGATGTATAAACTACAAGCTTTACTAAAATTGCCATTGACGGAACTACATTCTCTGGACAAAGGGTGCACATGTTTAAATAGTAAAGTTATTCACAAATATAAAGTAGGGTAGGCTATGTATTTAATAGTTTGTGTGATGTAATATCACAACAAATGTGTAAATGGTAAATGCAGAACTACCTACACAGACCAAGGTGAATTAAAAGGCCTTTGCCAAATTCAAATAAAACCCTACTCCTGTAATAACCGAGTAATATTTTCATGGTGTACTTATAAAGGTTTAAGCCACCAGATCTGGGTTACACGACTCCCTCCCAGATGAAGCCATCTGTGTGATGATAAGTGTGTGTGTTAGTGTCTGAGGTGTGCGTGTATGTGTGGCTTCCAGATGAAAAATCAGTTCCCTATTAATCCAGGTCATCTCCAGTGAGAAGATACATGTGGCTGCTTTTTAAGCTTAGTTTTAAAAGAGGAGTGGATGTGACGTTTATAGACTTACGGGTAGGCTACTTTACTTCATTAATTAGGTTCCTAATTAGTGTTTTCTTCTATTTAGCTACTTTAATTACAGTTTTAACACAATGCTAAATTAGCTACACAGGCCAACACATACAGAACCAAAATATATGCAAATGCAAAATTAAATTCACTCAGGGTCAAATCTGAGGCCATGGATCGTGAGTTTGACAGGTGAGCTCTAAGCCACAGTACATAAAAGGACCTCTTCTAATATGTAGGCCTAATACACAGTCCAGAAAAATAGGACTGTTACAAACACCAAAATAAAGCAGTGGATGGGCAGCGGCTGGCATTACGACTGTGATTGGATGACAGCAGTAAATCTGTCCAAATCCCCTTTGGCTCAAGCTGTGATTTGAACCAGGGATTTGTTTTCACAGTGAACTCCGCCCTTCAGAGAAGATGCTGAGAGCTAGTGTCCAGCACACGACTACAGCAGGCCAGCGACAAGTTGCTTTCATTTGGATGAGCCAGATTGAAGCCAACTTTCACTGCTCCTTCTCAGCGGCCTGAGGTTTCCCCAAAGATGAACCGATTAATGACCCAGCGGCATGGTAGGGTAACAATGCGACGTTTCGTGTCCTTCTGTGTTATGTAATGTAAACTATTGTTAATAATAATTTAATATGTCGTGTATGGGAAAACTTACACTGGGAGCCTTTGACATTTCCCTCCAAAATGAGCCCAATACCTCTGTTAAAAAGTTGATAACAAAACTGCGGGGACTAGGTGATTACGTAGCGACATAACGGCTTAGCGCGCAATGAATCATGGGAACTTGGTTACCTGGCTAGAGCTATTCTCATAAATATTGTATTCACACAGTTACCCTATATTCTCTGTAATTTACCCCCAGAATGTTTTGGTATAATAAAAACTAAATAAAATGAAAACGTTATTTACCACCTGAAAATCTCACCTTTTTTATAATCCTCCAAACAGGTTTAAAACAGATTATTTAAATGAACTGCTTGAGTGGTTTCAAAATTGATGTAAAAATGTCATACCTGTTGTTTGCCTGGGTTTTATCCATGTAGTCGTGTTAAAATGGTGTTACTAAATCGATTTTGAAAAAAACTAAAAAAATCCAAATCCAAATTACCAAACAATAAGGGGACCATTTGACAGATACTGCTAAATGGTAACGTTCAAAAGTAATTGTTTTTTTTTTTTTTTTTGAGAATTTGATGCAGGCTTCTAAACACAGTTCTTTCATGTTTCTGATACATAGCTGCTAATGTGTTTGTGTGTTTCTGAATTGCAGGCTGTATCTAAGCTGCTGTGCTGTGAGCTCTAGCAGGTGTGGTGATGTGAGGTGGGGTCATGCCTCTAGTCAAGAGAAACATCGAACCGCGGCATCTGTCCCATGGTCCAGTGCCTGATGGGATTGGCAACGAGCTGGAGTGTGTAACCAACAACACACTTTCTGCCATCATCCGGCAGCTCAGCAGTCTAAGTAAGATTCAGCAGTATATTTAACGCACTGAGATGGCAGGTGATCAGGTTTGTACTGTGCAAGAAGGATTTATTCTTATAATAATAATTATAATGCTATTTTTGGAGGAATATATACTTGTGGACATCTGCCCATAAACAGTATGTGGACTAGTGTCGGGATTTAGTGAAGTTACAGGAGCTTAGAGCTTACCGTAAAGCCCTGTGTCACTGGCTAAGAAGGAGAGTGAATGAGCAGTGGAAGATCCTTAGTCCATCAGTATATTGAAAGCTTTTACAATAGGGGGATGTGTGCTGTTTGATGTGCCATGTGAGGCACCAAAAGCTGTCACTAATGTAAACATTGGATTTAAAGTATAATGAAGAAAAAGAAATAGTGGTATAAACAGAGAAATTTGTATTTTTAATGATGGTGCAGCTTAATTACACAGAAAATTGTCCTAAAACTTGCCCTATTTTTTCTTGTAGGCAAGCATGCCGAAAATGTTTTTGGGGAACTTTTTAATGAGGCCAATACTTTTTATGGGCGTGCAAACTCTCTACAAGACCGCATTGATCGCTTGGCTGTCAAAGTCACACAGCTGGACTCTAGCATTGAAGAGGGTTGGTGAAGTATGCGCTTGGTTTTAATTAGATTTGTAGTTTACTGTGAAATTCACTTCTGTCAAATTGTCCTACAGTCTCTCTTCAGGACATAAATATGAGGAAAGCATTTAAAAGCTCTACTGTTCAAGATCAGCAGGTTTTGTCAAAAAGCAGCATTTCCAACTCTGTGGCTGAGATGTACAATGCTAGTGACAAACCCCCTCCCTTAAGTGCCCTTACTGCCTACAGGTAAGGCCTACTGTTAGTCTCTATTATTTAAGTTAGACGATGCAAACTTTCTATTAACAATGTGAAGTTTTCATTCATTTCTAAAAAACAGAGAAGACTCAATGGATGCAATGAGGTTTTACTCAGACCCATCATACTTTTTTGACTTGTGGAAGGAAAAAATGCTGCAGGACACTGAGGAAAAAAGGAAAGAAAGACGGAGGCAAAGGGTAGGAGGGTACTTATACTGCATATTTATTAAAGACATTAATAAAAAACACATCATCAATTCTCTTTCTAATGTCTATAGGAACAAAAGCGATGTGTTGACAGTAATACGCTTCAGCGTGAGGTGAAAAAGGTGAGAAAGGCAAGAAACCGCAGGCAAGAGTGGAACATGATGGCCTTTGATAAAGAGCTTCGTCCTGACCATCGCCATCCACAGAGTCTACGCAGAGGGGCATCATCGGAGGGCTCTCTTTCACCAGACGGCAGGTTTGCGTGGGACAACACCATGGAATTTTTCTTTTAAATGCTGTTTTTACACAATATGTCACCGTTGGTGGATATTGTATTTTGATCCCTCTTTTTGAGTCAGATTTACTTTGTAGAGTGCAGACATATCTTTTGCGTATGTTTGTTTCTAAACCTGTTGGCTCTTATTCATTCAGGCCTGACCTTCCAGACTATCCCGTCCCTCCAGTGCCTGTCCATGCTGCGTGTAACTTTGCCAACTCTCCTGATTACGTGCTTGGGAATGCACACCCCCTGCCACCTGTGGAGCATGAATACCACAGCATTGATGTTAACTATAAGAGAGGAACCTACTCCACAGTAGAGCCTCCCTTTGCAGAACATGTGAATGGTGCAATTCGTCCACCTGCAGAATTCAAGTATGAAAATAGTAGCGCTATAAACAGATTTCTTTTTAAATCATTTCTTCAGTAACTTCTTTTCTTTTTCCGTCCAACAGCTCTATCCCTCCACTTCCTGCTCCAGGACCGTCAATCCCATCTGCGCAAACAGCATTTGGGTGTCCTCCTGGTGCACTATCACCACCTCACAATGGGGTTTTACACTTTGGCCCAGGATATGTGTTTCCTCTTGTACCGCCTCCCCCAGGCCCCCCACCTCCACCTCTTCCACCCCCAGTTGCACCCCCACACCCAGCAGGCCACACTGATAGTGGAAGAGTGGAGACTCAACCAGGGGATGCCAGAAGTGATTTGCTATCTGCCATTCGTATGGGTGAGTCATCATTTTGTCTGCTTCCTTTTGCATAGAAGCTCATGGCAGATTTACAGCTCTTGTCTCAGCTCAGCTATAGTTTACAGCACTTCACATCTTTGTCAAAATTGATAAATCATCAGTGACCAAAGGTTTTTTTTATTTCCACACATCATTAAAGGATTATTTGTGGAAATTTAAAATTTAAAATTTCTGCCCTCTCTGTTTCTATTAACTGACAACTCTTTTTGTTATTCAATTAAACTCTAGAGTCCTAGAAATATTATGAGTAATTGCTGTAGCATGTGAACTCTTTTTTTACTTAATTTTTGGTATTTTATAATAGGCATTTATTTATCTCTGTTTTCACACTAGGCATCCAGCTGAAAAAAGTCCAAGAGCAGCAGGAACAGCAAAACCAGTGGGAACCGGTGGGTAATGATGTAGCAACCATCCTGTCTCGCAGGATTGCTGTGGAATACAGTGACTCTGAAGACGACATTGAACCGGATGAAAATGAGTGGTCAGACTGACACAGTGGGATTAATTTCAGTACCACCTCATGATCCCCTGAACTCTGATCCACCAGCTCTGACTCCATCTAGTGGGCTTTTTGTACAAATTTCTCCCTGACATTATATTAACAATTGTTTATAAAGTGCCACCAGAGCTAATGTATTTCTAAATAATTTTGATATATTGGAACTAAAAATGTATTTAATACACAATTTTTCCCTGTATAAGGTACTAAAAGTTTAACTGATTTAAATAATACTAAAGAATAAAGCATCTATTAATTGTAGTTCTATTAATAAATTATATTTTTCTGCAGTCAAAATCTGTAAAACATTTTCAGATGTAAATGTAGTGTTTTTTTGTTTTTTGTTTTTTATTAATTTGATTATCCAGCAAAATTGAAAATATTTTAGAGCATTTGTGTTGCATTGTGTTGTATGTTTATTATTAGTATTTATTTGTATCACTATAGTATTGTATAAAACACTAATCCTTAATGTGCATATCATTTCTACCTCAAATAGCATTTTACTGTTGGTGTTTAATTGCCAATAAAATGTCCTTTGTCTTTTTATGTTGTCTTGTGTGGTGTATTACTTTGTCAGTAAAACTCTGGCATTACCTCTTAGACATCTGGTATAAATTTATATTTTAATATACAGAACTGTTTCTAAAAAGATATGTTTGACATTTATAATTTAGGGTTAATAAAGGGTTTATATTTTGTAATTTAGTTTATGGTTGCTGTATCCAGCAGAGGGCAGTAAAATGTGTGGCAGTGGCATAAACGGAATAAACACAGGAACTTCTCACGAATAGTCGGACGCCATTTTGGCTCCAAGGGTCAGCTTCCAAATCCTCTACGCCGCAAATCGGTTGAGCCACAATGGCAGTGTTGTCTTTCCGTAATACTACGGTGCTTTGCAGGTGATTAGTCCTACGACGCTAGAGATAAACCTGGAGTATTAGGTAATAGGTCAAGGTGAGTTAATCATATGATGGCCTTTAATTAAAGTCAGTAGCCTATTGGGCTATCAAGCTCAGTCATTTATTCTTTTTAAACGTGTTTGTGAAAAACTGTTTGAAAACATAAAGATGAAATGGCTAGTGTTGCTAGCTAGTCACCTGACCTGTAGGCTACGTGCTCACGCACAAAACAGCTTTGCTGTCATATAAATGGTGTAGTAACACACACGCTTTCGTCATCTGGATAGAAAATGTGTGGCTCTTTTAAATTAACGTTTATCTCCTAGTGCCTTCTTAAGTTCTCTAATTTAGGTTATATCCAATCAAGTACTGTAACTGAATGAAGGTTATTGAACTTGTAGTATTGTTCAGATCCATCATTAATCGTGAATGTAAAATTTAGACCGTAATTTTCAATGTTTAATAAATGCATTGCTTATAATTTTCCAGAAAGATGGATACTTCAAAACTTCCAAAGATCCGGGATGAGGAGCGAGAAAGCGAGTTTGGGTATGTCCACGGTGTCTCTGGACCAGGTATGACAATGTTTTTAAAACCTTAAAGAACTTATATTTAAGTAGATTGATGTACTTTTATGTTTGCTGAAAATGTTCTTGCCAATCTTTCCAACGATCAACAGTGGTGACAGCCACTGCAATGGCAGGTGCAGCCATGTATGAACTGGTTCGAGTTGGTCACAGCGAGCTGGTGGGAGAAATCATTCGTTTGGAGGGCGACATGGCTACCATTCAAGTCTATGAGGAGACTTGTATCCTTTTTGGTCCTGTAGTCACAAAGTATCAACAAAAGGCTGTTGTATAATATCACATTACCAAGTTTCATTATGGTTTTTCTTTTTTGCCCTTAACCCTATTGCAACAGCTGGTGTGTCTGTTGGTGACCCTGTCCTGAGAACAGGAAAACCTCTGTCTGTGGAGTTAGGTCCAGGAATTATGGGCTCCATTTTTGATGGTATTCAACGTCCACTTAAAGATATCAATGACCTTACACAAAGCATCTACATCCCAAGAGGAGTAAACATTCGAGCCCTTAATACAGACATTAAATGGGATTTTTCCCCTGGTCAGAATCTTCGGGTAAGAAAGTTTGCTTCATTTCTTTTTGTTGTCTTGTTGACTAATCTCACAAACTGCATATGATTTTTATTTAGGCTGGCAGCCACATCACAGGTGGTGATATCTATGGTATGGTGTTTGAGAACTCCTTAATAAAGCACAAGCTGATGCTTCCACCTCGAAGCAGAGGCACAGTGACATACCTGGCACCTCCCGGACACTACGACATTTCTGTGAGTGTGGCACAGGACACTTTGCTTTCTGATCCAACCTCCATTTAGACGGTCATTGTGCGACACTTTGACTTTTCACAGGACGTTGTGTTGGAGCTGGAATTTGAGGGCATTAAAGAAAAGTTCACCATGATGCAGGTTTGGCCAGTGCGACAAGTGCGCCCTGTTACAGAGAAACTACCTGCCAATCACCCGTTACTGACAGGCCAAAGAGTCTTGGATGCACTCTTCCCGTGAGTCATGCTCTAAAAGGATTTAATTGTCCCGTAACTGTTCTTTCAGTGATACTGAAAAAGCATTTCTACCTTATCAGTTGTGTGCAGGGTGGTACAACTGCTATCCCTGGGGCTTTTGGATGCGGAAAGACTGTAATCTCTCAGTCGCTGTCTAAATACTCTAACAGTGATGTTATTATCTATGTTGGTTGTGGAGAGCGTGGAAATGAAATGTCTGAAGTGTTGCGAGATTTTCCAGAGGTTGGTTAAAAAAAACTGCATGTATTTTTTTATTATATTATATACTATGTCTGCCTGCATGTTTTCATTCCTCTGAATTGTGTGTTACAGCTTACTATGGAAGTAGATGGTAAGGTTGAGAGCATCATGAAAAGAACAGCATTAGTCGCTAATACATCCAACATGCCTGTGGCTGCCAGAGAAGCCTCAATTTATACAGGTGCATTTTGAAATTGGCAAAATGGTTGTTATTAAAACTCTTAGTTTGACAAAGTCCAATACAATTTGCATTTCTGCAGGTATTACGTTGTCTGAATACTTTCGAGATATGGGTTATAATGTAAGCATGATGGCAGACTCAACGTCTCGCTGGGCTGAAGCTCTGAGAGAAATTTCGGGAAGATTGGCTGAAATGCCTGCTGGTGAGTACTGCAACTACAAAATTGTCAATGATCATCAAATTTATTGTGAAAGCGCTACAGTTGTTCTTGTTATTACTTGTAGACAGTGGGTATCCTGCCTACTTGGGTGCACGACTTGCATCTTTTTATGAACGAGCTGGACGTGTCAAGTGTCTGGGAAACCCAGAGAGAGAAGGCAGTGTCAGCATCGTAGGAGCGTAAGTTTAAGGAGGTGTTTTCTTTTATGTCCTGCTGCCACAGCACAACACAACATTTATCAAGTAAGATACATATCCGTGTAGCAGGTTTAGAGAAGGTCCTAACCTATTTGGAGAAGTTGCCCTTAACCCAATGTAACTTTAATTCCCTCCCCACTTTCCACTGGCTTTCCTGTCTTTTTCATTCATTTGATTTGATTCATTTTGATGTGTTAGCTGTGAACAGATGCAAAGTGACATCTTACAAGTCTAAATTGTAAACTTATTTTGACTTTCTATAGCAACACTGAATACCCCCCAGATTATTGTGTATTTGTAATATTTTTTTGTTAACTTTTTTGATAGTGTGTCACCCCCTGGTGGAGACTTCTCAGATCCTGTAACATCAGCTACTCTAGGAATTGTTCAGGTAAGTAACCTGTTCTTTCACTCTTGCAGATTAAAATGTGAAATAATACACTTTGCAGTTAATGTTCATTCTTTTCCCATTTTAAACATGTATAGGTCTTCTGGGGTTTGGACAAAAAACTTGCTCAGAGAAAACATTTTCCATCTGTAAACTGGCTAATCAGTTACAGCAAGTACACACGTGCGCTTGATGAATACTATGACAAACATTTCCCTGAGTTTGTGCCTCTCCGTACAAAAGCCAAAGAGATCCTTCAAGAAGAGGAGGATCTGGCTGAAATTGTTCAGCTTGTAGGCAAGGTTAGTCTGTTTTATCTCGGTGCATAATATTCATTCATTCATTTTCTACCACTTTGCCATATTTATCATATCTATTGATCATATTTTTGGTGCTCAAACATGGCATTATCAAAATATGTGTACATCATAGGTCATTTGTCAATCTTGACAACCTTTTTGTGTTTACAGGCTTCTCTTGCTGAAACTGACAAGATCACACTTGAAGTCGCTAAACTTCTCAAGGATGATTTCCTCCAGCAGAATGGTTACACCCCATATGACAGGTAAAAAAAGCAAGTCATAAATTATGAAGTTGATAAAATAACTAACTTGTTATCTGTGTAATTTATATTAATTGTTTATTATTATTATTATTAGGTTCTGCCCCTTTTATAAAACAGTCAGCATCCTCTCAAACACAATAGCATTTTACGACATGGCCCGTCATGCTGTGGAGTCCACCGCTCAGAGTGACAACAAAATTACCTGGGCCATGATTAAAGAGCATATGGGAGAGATCCTGTACAAGATCAGCTCCATGAAGTTTAAAGTAATTTATTGTTCATAAATCTCAAGACTTTAACATTTCATTTGGTTTCTTTGTCTCAGTTTTCTCTTAAATAATAACTTAATCTTTTGATAGGACCCTGTTAAAGATGGAGAAGCTAAGATTAAAGCAGACTATGCCCAGCTGCTGGAGGACATGCAGAACGCCTTCAGAACCCTTGAAGAATAAACCTTTTTACCTCATTTCCCACCCAACACCTCAATTACCTCCCACCCAACACCTCAACTGTAAAGTGCAACCCATAGCATATTTATTGGCCTATGTTCCTTGTTGTTTTGAGACCTCCTTCATTCTTGTTTGTTTACATCTCTTTTAATCATTCCATGAGCTGCACATAATTGCATTTTCTGCAGTTTTATCTGTTTCAATTATGCAGTGAAAGATTCTCACATATATATATAAGAGCTACCTTACTTAGCCCATCTACAAGCATTCAGTCACATCTTTCAGTAAGGTGCACGCTTGCACTTAACACTACAACAAAGGGAGAAAAGGGATGGTCCTCTTCCCCAAATGTGGCAGTGAGTCTTAAATAATGAAGTAAAATGGACATGTGAGTGAAAGGAATGATGCTTGTGTTGATTTAGGAGGAAGAGTTTAACCTTGTGTGATGGTGATTTGTGAGGTATAAACTTGATATATTGTAGAGGTGCGTGCATGTGTGTGATGAATGATTGTTAGTTTTGTTTTGTATTGGGTGTTTAATATAATTCAATCAGATGTATTCATTGTATTGCATTGGTTAAAAATAAATATTGTAAAAGCCTTTTGAAAAGTGGCATATCAAATGAATAAATTACATTTCTCTAGCTTATAGGGCTTTCATACATGGGCATAAAAAACTGAAAATTTTATTGTGTCTTAAACATACAAACCAATTTACTAGTTCAATGTGCCAAAATTTGGCTTTAAAATAGTGTTGCCTTGACCCCAAATTATTAAAATTATTTAGATTGTATATTTGCACTTTTATTATCTGAGCTCTAAGAACCTGATTTAGGTTCATGAGTAAAACCATAACCCCCTTCTGTTTTTGTTTTTAAAAAATGCTGTCTCTGAGTTTGCTGATCTGACTGCTGCTGTCTACTACTCTCAGCATTAATTTCTTCAAAATAGATTACAGCTGGTATCTTGGCTTCCGGGCTCCATCAAGACTAATGGAGGCATAACCCACAGGAGCAAGAGCAGCATTCTTTCTCAGCATTGATTTAGTCCATCTAGACTCAGAATGGAGCAGAGATCAAGAGGTTTCACTGGCCACTGAACGTCCCGCCTTATAGCTTTTAATGCACCTGTCTCTCATCGTCATCCTCCAGTTTGGCAAGACACGCAGGATGAGTTTAGTATTCGGAGGTAA
The DNA here is from genome assembly GCA_024349245.1 of Neodontobutis hainanensis. NCBI lineage: Eukaryota > Metazoa > Chordata > Actinopteri > Gobiiformes > Odontobutidae > Neodontobutis > Neodontobutis hainanensis. Next base: position 2,106,018 of record JALDNG010000008.1, on the reverse strand, counting down.
ATGCTACTCACTTTCCTGTTGTAACTTGACCCCACTTCACAAAACACACAGCTGCAAAACATGTCCTGGAAGTACCCACTGTTAAGACCGACAAAAATAACATTATGGGACTTTTATATCCATCATTAATATACTGAGCATTGTCCAAGTAAAATATCTATTTTCTAATCAAATCTAAAGCCTTTCTCTTAAAACACTGAGCTGTTTTGTACTTAATCCTTGTTTTCAACCATAAAAAAAGTATTTCATTGGTTAAAAAAGTGGTAAATAAAGAACTGTTTATCCTTAAGGTTTAGCGTGTGCTCACCTCCAGAATCTGTTTTCCAGAGTTTTCTGTGTGTGAGCGTTAAGGTCAGGTTGCTTGTGGGAGGAAATGTGATCACTGAGGGTGGGGTTGCCCTCTGGATCATCACTCATTCTTTCGTCTTATGAGTGCTTGTCATGTTTGTTATATGCGCCCATCGCCCAGCACACTGTGGATTATCAGGAATGCTCTTTTGTGGCTTTCGAACACCACAACACACTGTGACAGCTGGTCACTGGAAGGACAACCTACTGGCACTGCATGCCCCATGCAGTGCCCCACTCACTAGTTGAACTTGCAGCTACTTTTACCAAGCAGTGCCAGTATCACAATGACAAGATCTAAAGCAAAAGTAGGCTGGGTATGTCCGAGAACGACTTGTGAAGTATTTAATGAAATGTGAGGAAGATAGTGTTTGAAAGGTGAGCCGGCAGATGCAATACAGTATCAAGGCATCGTAAACCACTTGTCAAGAGGAATTCAAGACGCTTGCTGTTGGGACATTGCTGCCGTGGGAAGAAATGAAAACTATTTAACTGCTCTGATATGGTGCTGCCACAGAGCTACCAGAGCAGTAAGGTGCCACCTTTTCTTTGGATCCATTCTCATCATAGGTGCACATTTATTTTATAATTTGCTATTAGTCTGCAACTACAAGAGACAAAGGTAAGCTGACTTTGTGAATGGTTTAAAAAGTCTTTAATATGTTTTAAAAATGCAGTGTGATGCATGCTTATATGATTTTTAGTTGCTGAAGATTTCCTCTTCTCATCCAGCAGATTGGGAACATTCTGTTTATCCTCACTGTCATAAACAGAAAGAAAAATGATGACATATACTGACAATAAATCATGTATATTTGGGAATGATAAAGACTTGGGTTTGCTGACCTACTTAGGTTGTCCCTGTGGACAAAGTGGCCTTGTTTTAACAAATTACAAGATAAGCTCTTGAGGATGTTACAGGAATGAGAACCCAGAGATTATGAAAGTGTGACAGTAATTGAAAGGGACATTATTGTAGGTCAGTTACAATTTTTGTCACGTTTGTTAATTATTAAATATGTAACATCTATGTTTTTTTTTAAATGTTAAAAGGGTGCTGTGTTTTTTACAACGTAGCGATAAACAAAAATTGTTTAATGGTATAGGTTCTTGTTTAAATGTGGGTTCAGGCGGCTTGTGGTTAGACCGAGTCTCCAGGAAGCCCCTAAGAGAGCCTACTCTAAGTGCATGTTTAGATACTAATTGCAGGATATTACCTATCAGCATTAGAGAACACAGAAATCAATAAAAAGGGTTTTGTTCAAATCCCTCTTGGCTGTTTAAGAAACCTTTATGTAAAGACAGTGTATAAGTATTCTTCTATTAACATGTTTTCTGACAAATTAGTCTGAACTTTGCAGGAAGCCACCATGAAGTGGGAAAAGTTAAAGCCACCTGAGCCAGATGACCCCATGTGTTGTTGTGAATGTGATGGCTACCAGTGCTTTGACTGCGAAGATCTGGATGAGGCCTTTAACAGGTAAGTAACAAAATGATTTATATTTATTTGTTGCCATGTGAAATGTAAGGGTTGTGATCTTACTGCTCACATACAAGTCCTACCAGGCTCTTGCTCATCAGTGTCTCCTGAGATACCTACTTGTCCACACCTACTTGGAGCCTCTTTTTTTTTTTTTATTATGTGACCCTATAGCTGGCTGAAGACCAAACCATCCAAATGTGGGTTCCAGTCTGCAGTTTTTAGGGCTGTGATTGACCACCTCGAGATCTCCATGATCCCAGCCCTGGTGCTGTTGCCTCTCCTCCTGCGAGTTGCAGCGCTGCACTTCCTGCTGGGCATCATCGTCCTGACTGCTCTGCCTGGCCTGGTGCTATGGTACTATTACGCCACCCACCGCAAGAAGAGACGCACCCTGTTCTTCCTCACGCTGGCGCTCTACTCTCTGGCCTATATGTATTACCTGTTCATCACAGAGATCCTGCCTCGTGGTGACGTCAGCCACAAGCAGATGTGCACTGTTACCACTGGGATGATTCTTACCATTATCTTTCTGATTAACACCAAGAGGGGGCCAGGATTTGTGACTTCATCACTACACGAGGCACACTGTTCAAAACAGCAGGATAATGGAGTTAACAAATCAATGAACACTTCCAAAACAACTAAAGAGCTCATTACGGCTAAATGGGTCCAGTGTGCTGTGTGCAAAATAATGAGACCCCCAAGGGCAGGCCACTGTCGAACCTGTGGAGCCTGTGTCCTGCGCCTCGACCACCACTGTATCTGGTGGGTGACACAAAATAGCTTTTCAAAACTTATTATAGATTTTTACTAAATCTGTCTTTAGAACAAATCACTGAGGACACTCAGCGGTGTCTAATGACAGTTGTGACATTTGAAGGGTAAGCGTGATTGTATCCTATCTGGAATTAGAAGAACCTGATAGAGAACTGAGTTTTAGGTGGTCACATGAGTTTATAATGCTTAGTGTGAAGAAAACTAGGGTTTATTAATGAAAAGTCTAAACAGGACAGCTCCATAGAGGAAAGTGTTACGAAAGAACCTACATCTAAAGATCATACAAATACAGGGGGTCTATTTAGCACTTGAAGTGCTCAAATTTTTAAATGTCTGTGTTATTCTGTTTGATTTAATTGAGATGCTGCAGGATTAACAGCTGCGTAGGACAAGCCAACCATCGCAGTTTCCTGCTGACCCTCTGTGTGTTCTTGTTGACTTCTGTGTATGGGATCAGTCTGGTGCTCAGCAGTATCTGTCCGGGACAGTACGTGATGACTGCTGTCTTCTACTGTCCCGGTGTCTACAGTCAGTTCAGGTACAACCTTTGTTCAGTTTATAGTGCTCTGCTGTATTAAAATACTCAGGTCATTAATGTTATATTGTAATGTATGTTTACAGCACAGCTCTTTGCTTCACCTGTGTATGGTACAGCTGCATTGTCACAGCCGGACTGTTTCACCTGATGGTTGTCCAAGTCCTGAACATCAGCTTCAATGTGACGGAGAGGGAGGCTCAGATGGCTCTGAGAAACAAAACGGACCAGTGGCGCCTGCTGGGACTGGTGGTGGTCACCGGAGATAATTCACGCAGCTTCTGTCAGAACTGGCTTGAATTTCTCACAAAGACACATGACTTGGCTTCTTCTAGCTCCAGATGCCCAGACTTGGTCTAGTTGTCCATTGTTTTATACAAATATTATGATGGTATTTCTTAAGACAACATAAAAAAAAATGCAAAAACTGTAATTAGATGAGGTCCTGACATCCACTGTTTACTTCATTCAAGTGGCCAAACATTTTTAAAATAAGGTCAAGATTATTGTTTATTAATTAAACAGTGACACACAGTTGAAGGGTTGAAATTTGTCAGCAGGCCCTGCAATGTTATTTTAATAGCTGCTGCTGCACATGCAACCCCCTATAGGCCTATTTATACATACATATATTTCATCCCTAGGACTGCATCTCAAACAAAAACTAAAATAAAATCAATTCACAACAATTATGTTATTATATATTATTGGCCAATATGTGGCCTTTGCTACATTTTATAATTTTATTATTTCATAATGCTGTAAGTGAGTCCCAGACCTGCTTTTGACTTTCTGTTTGCCTCTAGCACCACCCTCAGTCCAATCTCTCCTCTTAGACAAAGTTTTCTAGGAAACCATAGGCTACTAATTCATAAAATATTAAAACTTGGCTACAGTGGGTCAATACAAAGCTATTCATGGACTTTTTTAAAGTCCATTACGGAAGCCCCAAGCAGCCATGCATTCAGAAATTATACCCTTCCCTTTTCTAGTTATAACAATTTTATATATGTTATAAATATTATATACATTTTGTTTGTTTTCTTGAGATAACAAATTAATTTTCTTGTTATACCAGTAAAACCAAAGTTGTCTCACAATTGAAATCTAGACCTAGAAAATCAAAAACTGTAAATAGGCCTACATAACAACTTAATTTTGTTTTTTATAACAAGAAAACGGGAGTAAAAAGTTATGACTGCATTGCTTAGGGCTTCCTTTGTCCATAATATCAAAAAGACTAACATTATCACAAAATTCTGAATTTAGTGTAGGCCATATAGGTTGCATGCAAAAAAAGCTCATAGAAATGCTTTTTTCTTTAGCGCCCATTTTCCATGAGCTGAACTCAAAGATCTAAGACTTTTTCTATGAACACAAAAGGCCTATTTCTCTCAAATATTGTTCACAAATCTGTCCAAATTTGTGTTAGTGAGCACTTGTCCTTTGCCGAGATAATCCATCCACCTCACAGGTGTGGCCTATCAAGATGGTTCTTAGGCTGGCCACGATGAAAGGCCACTCTAAAATAGGCAGTTTTATCACACAACACAATGCCACAGATGTTGCAAAATTTGAGGGAGCGTGCAGTTGGCAAGCTGACTGCAGGAATGTCCACTTGAGCTGTTGCCCATGAATTGAATGTTTATTTCTCTATCATAAACCGTTTTCAAAGACATTTCAGTAAGAATTTTTCAGTACATCCAACCGGCCTCACAACCGCAGACCACGTGTAACCGCACCAGCCCAGGACCTCCACATTCAGCATCTTCACTATATTCTATGAGCGGTGAAGTAGAGGTTGCTGACCTGACGGGGGAGTGGGGGTGGGGGTGGGGGGGGGGTCAGATGTCAGATTTAAACCAGGTAAATGCAATGTGAGAAACACATGATATCAACTGCTGCCGTGAGGTTGAGGAGAATGATGATGGAGAGGAGTCCGGAGTCTGCGTCTAAGAGGAGGTCATTAGTTATTTTTACCAGGGCTGTCTCGGTGCTGTGGAGGAGTCGAAAACTAGATTCAAATTGTTCACAAAGATTATTTTTAGTGAGACCTTGGGGTTCCCAAGTCAGCTAAACTAAAAAAAGACCTGAGGGATTTAAAATGCAGACTTGCCTCCATTTTCTGTTAATAGTCTCTGCATTATTTTCAGTCACTTTACCTGCTCTGTCTATATCTCCACCAGTGGAATATTTGTCTGACATGTACCAAAGACAAGGTTAAAAGTCAGACTGACCTCTGGCTTGGCTTTTGAACATAAGCACTCCTCTTTATAGTGGTCTTCTCATTTAAGTCCACATTGGTTAGTCACTCTTTCATAGAGCACTGAGTACATAAATGGCATAAGTGCTTCATTACCATAATTTTTTATTGCATGTTTTAGGGGCATTTTGTACCTGCTTAAACTGGCATGGTATGTAGGTCAAAGGATGAACTGTGACTTGTATCTGCCTGCAGCCCTGCACTTGACAGCACTTCTCTGTTTCCGGTCTTATCCACTGTTTTATCTCCTCAAGACTTCTGGATTCCATGGGATCATTTTAGAAAGTGGAAGACTGAGAAGGAAAGAGGACTTAAATGTTTACAGCACTGGAGATAAATATCTGCTCTTTTCAGCTCTTCTCTTTTGTCTTCTCTCCCTGCCTCTTGTTCTGGTGCAAATTAAGAGTGTTTGTTTATGAACAAGAAACCCCTTCAGGCATAAAATCCAGGAAAACAAACCCTGGTGCTGGGGAAAGAGTAGATAAAAATTACTTTTGTGCAACTCATGTACAAAATTTGTGCCACTGTAAGACACACTAAAAATTGTTCTTATTTTGTATTTTAGTTTGAAACAGCATTTACGTTTGTGGCTTTCAATGAAAACACAAAACAGCCTTTTAGAACATGATGCATTCTTTGTTACAGCAAATGTGATGTTGGAATAAATATGTGTTGCTGCATGCATGCACATGCATGCATTTGTTTTGTCTGTGTTATGTCACAACTGCTGACAAATGAATTTGATTCTTTGGCCTAAACCATGGAAAGGTCTCGAGTTGGGCCACCATTTTTTGTTTGCTGCATTTGGATGCCAGAAATATGACTTAACAAAATTGTGAGTATTTTTGCAAACATTTCTTTATATTTGCATTAGATTACTGTTAAGAATGATTTATTGTGATTAACTGCCTTCTGTGACATTTACATTAGCTCTAAGTTGCCATTTTTGAAAGGCTCTCTTGCATGGACATATCCCAGCTGCAGGCTTTGTGTGGGCATGTCCCTGTGTTTGTGCTGGGAGGAAAGACTCCCTCTATATAAAGAGATGCCATACAGAACTTGAGCAACAAAACCTTCATCCAGGCTTCATTCTCTCTAAGACTGATAGCACAGCTCAGTCACTATGACCTACCTTCTGGCAGCACTGGGACTAATGCTCTGCTTCTTAACTGCTTCTTCTGAAGTCCTTCCCCAAACAGACTTCAACCTACAGGGGGTAAGAAACAAATCTAACTTTTGACGTACCAGGGTAACTAAATGAGCTCTTTAAGGAAGCTATAAAAACAAGACAATCAAGTAAGGAAACCAGACAGTTCAAGACTTTAGTTTTATCATACACTTCCATTTGATGTTCCTCTTTAGGCATGTGGTCACTTATTGATTCATGGTTTGAGACAACAGTTATTAAAAATACTGGTTGTGGAATTTTCAGATGTCCGGAAAATGGTACTTGATTGGATTTGCAACTAATGCTCAGTGGTTTATCAGCCGAAAGGACAGCATGAAGATGGGCACGGCAATGTTAACACCAAGCGATGGAGACCTAAACATGGCCTATGCAAGTCTAAAGTAAGTCATACATAAGAGAGTTTTATTGCAGCAGTTAGTTAAGACCATGTGTTAATGGTCCGTGCAGAGCCGATGGGTCTTGCTGGAGAATGAACAACCTGGCCAAGAAGACCAGCGTGCCTGGAAAGTTCACTTACACAAGTGAGCGTAAGTGTAATACAAATATGCAGATTATTTGCATGCAACAATCTAAATGTAACATTCAAATTAAATGACTACCTGTGCTTTTATGTCAGGCTGGGGTAGTGAGAATGACATGCGAGTAGTTGATGCCAAGTATGACGAATATGCTTTGATTTATACCATCAAGACCAATGGAGATTTTCACACTGTTGTCACCAAACTATATGGTATACTCGTCACTGACCATTTATGCAACAGATATGAGCAAACAAAGCATTAAAATGTGAACTTTTGTGGTTCAACAGGCCGTGCAGCAGACCTTAGCCCAGACCTGCTGGAGAAGTTCCGTCAGTTTTCCTTGGAGAATGGTGTCCTGCCTCAGAATATTGCTTTTCTGGCCAAGAATGGTATCCATATACGTTATTTAATTCAAACAGAACAAGAACATTAGTCAAGTCACTAATCAACACATGAATCACTGAATGCATTTTCTTTCCTTAGGTGAGTGCTCTGCCGCATAAATGCCTTCCTAATTCACTCAAGTCTTATAAATTTTTTCACCATTGTTGTCACAACAAATTGTATTGAGTGTAATTATTGAGATGGTAATGCAAGTAAATTAAAATACTTGGCTAAAATACCTTGATTTTATTACCTTTTTAACAAATATGCTGAGGTACATCCACGACAACACAGTTCAGAAGTTCTTTTTATCAAGTGTTTACATCTACACACTTTGTACAGATTGTATACAAAACAATAATTTACGTCCCATATAAGTCTAGTTACACTCAACTATACAACAACTTGTAAATGAAATAAATATAAAAAACAGAAATGATCACATGAGGAAAAACATGAAAAGCCAGAATACACCACCAGCACCGGTCTTTCAATCTTAAATGATATACATTTTCCCTTTTGGCAAAAAGTACATCTCTTTATGGGGAAACAAGAGTTCAGTCCAAAGCTCTATGACAGCAACATGTACAATCCCCACTGAGACGGCTTCATAGGGACACGCCAATGTCTAACTTTTTTTTAATTTCTTAATACTATTTTTGAGAATTCACTCTGATTAAAAAGATTAGTCAATTCATATAAAATATGTTCATAGATTTATGTCCAACATATAGATGGATCCTTAAAATAGAATTAATGTTTCCAATGTTGGGGTTTCATTCTCTGGTATTATTTGGGATAAAAATACTGTCAGTGAAAGTTTTACTTGTCCTGCACAATGTATAGTACTTGTACTGAATAATTGGAGGGCACAGGCATGAAATAAGCAGAATGATCACAATGATCATAAGCTACATGTATCCACTGTTTCACTCCGTTTTCTTAATCACAAATGCCCATGAACAAAGCTAAAACAGCCATTACTGATAATTGTGGACACACAACCCTTCTTCGAGCTACACACTGCATTCATCATGAGCTTCACCAGGTTGCCAAGTGCTACTGGAAACAATATGCTGAACCATACTGCTGCATGTAGTACTAATTGATGCAAGCATTTTGCAAATCACTTTTCAGTTGTGACAATTAGGACTTTCGTGATTAAAATTAATTGCTGCAAAAATAAAAATGTGCCTCTACAAAGACATCTGCACAATCTGCCATGCAAACTGTCACCACGAAGGGACATGCAGTTAAAAGTGCACGTCTACAGAGGGGGGTTGTTACCTACTGTGACCGAGCATTAAACTTATGTACATGTGTATACATTTGAACAAATATGAGGCTGGGAATGAAAAAGAATGTAAAGAAAATGGACTAAGTGCAGTACACACACTACATTGTATACATGTGGATGGAGTTTTGCTGAGGGTGCAGTGATTGGGATGTGATGGTTGCTTTAATATTGTTCTTAGTATTGGCACAGTGTTTGGCTTGGTCAGAGTCACTCTGTCTGCACCACATCTTTGTGGTGACGCATGATATGCTGGTTTTTCTCTGAGGGTCTCCGAAAGCCTTTTGAACAGATCTCGCAGCGATGCGGATAGTCTTTTGTGTGAATAGAAATTACATGCCGCTTGAACCCTGAAGCGTCCCCTGTGCTGTAATCACAGTACTGGCACTGGTAAATTCTCCTTTCTTTTTGTCCTTTGCCAATCACTACAGTAACACTGCTGGCTAGGCTCGCTGCACTGACTCTTGCAGGTGGACCAGAACTGCTGGACCCGCTTGCAGACTTCTTGGGAGCCACGGCTGGAGTATTTGTCTCAGTCCTCTTAGCCTCAGTCTTTTCAGAAGAGGCCTGTTGCTCTTTTGTGTGAACAGACAAGATATGGCGACTGAGAACAAAAGGGTCTGCATTTTTAAAGTTACAATGTCGGCACTGGTGTAGTTTCTTGCTGCGGTGAGATAAGGAGTGCTTTTTTAGTTCTGATGGCCTGTGGAAGCCTTTACCACACACTGCACATTTGTGTGGATAGTCCTTGGTATGAACAGATATGATATGGCGTTTTAGGTCACTGGAGTTGGAACTCTTATGATCACAATGGGCACAATGGTGGGTCTTATTCTCTTCATGAGTCAGTCCATGTTGTATCAGCTCCTCCTCCTCAGCAAAAGTTTGAAAACAGCGTTCACACTTGTATGGCATCTCTTTACTATGTTTAGTCTTGATGTGAGTCTTAAGGTTAGAGGAATCAGCTGACTTGTAGTCGCAATACAGGCAGGAGTAAGGCTTTTCCCCTGTGTGTGTGCGCATGTGTTTCTTCAATTCTGAAGGGTGACGGAAGCCCTTTCCACACTCTACACAGATGTGAGGGAAGCTTTTACTGTGAACTGCCAACAAGTGTCGATTGAGCAGTCCCTGCTCAGCAGTTTCATAGTCACAGAACTTGCATTTGTGCATCTTGTTGGGTGGAGGTGGTGGCTGGGTCTTGGGTTCCCTGTGGTGGTGCTGCAGTCTATGGGAAAACAGCGCTGCCTGCTGGTGGAACTCCTTGCCACATATTTCACACTCAAAGGGGGCCTTGCTGCTGAGAGCATGGACTTCCATATGGTTATGGAGGCTGGCTTTCTTGTTGGTGGTGAATTCACAGTCTGTGCACTGGTACTTTTTCCTCGTTAGAACATCCTGGTGGTGGTTCTTAGTGTGGCGTTTTAGAAATCCCCGTGATTTGAACTTCTTACCACACAGCATGCAAGGATACACCGTCAGTGGCTGACCATATGGTCCAATAATGATTGCTGAGGAGAAAAGACAGAATAGAAATAAACTCTTTAACACGGTATGCTCCGAGTGCTTCCAATGGAACTCTGGTACTGTTGTGCTGCTCTTACCCGTCTGCACCTGCCGCGGCTCAGATCTTCTCCTCTTGTTTCGTTGCCTGTTGAGCTCATCCATACCATCTGACTCATCAATGTGCAGCAGAGCGCTTGCTGCCCCATTTCGGTTTTCACAACCCTCGCTGTCATCAGCACCTGTGGAAACAAGAACAGAACTTTTTAAAAACACAAAAAAACTTAATAATATTTCATTTCCGATATCTAAATAGTTTACCATGATTTCCTTGGTTGTGACGAGGATCCCCTACAGACATGTAAACCATCTTCTCTCTGAGTGGATGTCCAGTTGAGTCGGTTAATGCCATGCTCTCTGTGTCACCATCGCTGATGTCTACGGACTCACCTATGGTAAAAAGGACAATTAAATACCCTTTTTATTTTTATTTACAAAAATTGACTTAAAAAAAAAAACTAGAATTGTACTTACCCATGTCATCCTCTCCAGAGTCTGCTTTGAAGATGTACACTTTTATCACCTCTTGTCCATCCTCATCCTTCTCCACTTCGTGGTCCTCCACAGCTCCCTCAACCGTCACTTCTGTTCCATCTTCAGACACCATTTTACCAGCTTCATCCACTAGAAAGGCACAAACAAATCTTTTATCAAGACTCAGTTATAAAATCCCAACACAAAATGCATTTACCTAGTAATTATTACAACCGCTTTTTGTTAAAAAAGGTTAAAAAAACATTTCAATTTGAATATAAACACATCCCTTTAAACTCACAAGATATCATAAGATAATCTCCACAGCCATCCTGGTCATCGTCCTGTTGCTCCGGATCCAAGCCGTCCTCAGGGATGTCACTCATGGCAACACCTTCCTCCTCACCCTCCAGGGCCATCACACAGGTTTCTACAGCGACATCTTCATCTTCATCGCAGTGTACATACTCAGAAACCACATCCTCAACTGCATCCTGGATGACTAGCTCGTCTGAGGCAAACCTGTGAACCGCCATGCCTTCCCCCTCGCCTTCTGACACCAACACAGTCTCTTGAAGCTCCACAACAAACTCCTGCCCGCCGGCACCACCCTCATCTGCAAGAAGCAGGATTGCCCAGTTAGCCAGATAACAAGCAACTAACTTGTAGTATGTCAACACTTTCTGGTTAATTTGTTGCAGTCCTAGTAACTTCGAAATCTTAATCCTCACAAGGATTCAATGGATTATTTTGTTAAACTTTTATGACATCATATTAGTTATCTGGCAAACAAAAGAATTCTGCTTCTTGAAATACCCCAACATCACAAATGCCCAAATATACATAGATAAGAGACAAAGTAAAATAATGTCAAAGTCTAAAATTCAAGAGAAAATTATTTCTAATCAAGCTCCTCACTCAGTTGGCCCTTTTGGCTTTAAGTACCTAGTCCAAAAACAGCACAGCTAAACATTTTTTTTCCTTTTATTTGTAACCTCTCTACATACAGTCTAAACACACATTAATATTGTTACCCGATCCGTGTAGTATTATTCTAGGCTCTCCAGAATGTATTGAAAGCCTGGTGTCATCCTCATCCATTGTCTTCGCACTGCATTTGTTACTGGAGAGCTGGAAGCAAATGAACACAGACTTAGAGCTTCAAAACACAAAAATTACAGTGAAAGAATAAAACCAGAATTATTAGGTGAACCACAAAATACCATCAATATAGTATTTTTAATTTAAATTACACAGTAACACTGCTTATGTGCCATGCTAGACATTTTAATTCTAATATTTGTTCAATTTTTTTATGAGTAGCCATTTATTTATGCCTGAAGTAATTGTTATTTTAAAGTACTTTTAAAAATAATGTACTTTTCCAATTGATCCTATTAACCAATATTTATCTCCATTTTAAAAACACAAGAACTGGTTTGTATTATGATTAATACGTCCTCATCATCATCATCATCATCATCATAATAATAATAAATAAAAAACACTTTAGACTTGAAGCGGGCTAATGTGCTCATAAAGGTACAGAGGGGGATGCAGGGATGTAAACAGAGGTGGATGATGCAGCTAGGTGCCAATTGATTTTACTGCAAGTACCATCCCCCATCTCCATGTGGAAAGGGATGACAACAAAGTGATGAGGTTATGGATAAAATAAATCCTTTAATTGTTTAAAGTTGTATTTTAAGCTAATATGCCATCTCTGTAAATGATTGGTGCAGGGGCAATAGCGTTAGCTTGGTTAATTGTCCGCAGCGCCCACGGTCTTTTTTTATCCAGATCCGTGGAGCATCAGTCCGACATGTAATGGAAAAAAAAAACATTTAAAATGCAGATAGCACAGCGCCACAAGGTGTGTTTTTTCTACCTAAGTAGGAGTGTATTGTAAAGTCTCTGTAGATGTGGGTCAGTAGTATTCAGTCAGGGGGAGGCGGGTTAAACATCAAACACATTTTCCACAGCCTCTTTCTATGAGAGCAGCATGCGCCATTTTGTTAGCTTTCGTTTAGACAGCAGGCTAATTTTAACGCTCACTAAAATTACACATCAGCAAGGGAATGATATGTTGTAACATGCAACGTAGTGCAAGAATAAATGCTTTCAAGTACAAAACTCATTGGCTAATGTTAAGTCCGTATATAACCTGTTTTTTACAGCAATCGGGCAAGCTAACCGGATAGGCCTCGATCACCTATTATGGCCTCCTTTAAGGCCTGGGCCTGAGATGAAAAGGCCCATCCCTCTGCGGCCTCTCAAAGAGAATAAAGGAAAAAGTCCAAACTCAACATGCATACCAAGACAAAGCGATACATGCATTCACAGCCCAACACAGAGGGCCTAAATTAGCGAATATGAGCGGCATACCAGATTTCTGCTGCAGGGATGGCCTCTCTCCGCTCTCCTTCCCCAGGCCGCTGCTTCCCCCAGACTCGGGCACGATTCAGACGGGATATTGTGTTATTTGGGCGGGCCGCCGATGAGCAGAGAAGGAGGGGTTATGGGTTGTTTCTGGAGCTTCGCTGAAAGCAGAGCAAAGCGTCTGAAGCCAGGTCTTGTCCTGCTACAGCCCCCCGCTCCTCCAGCTCCGAGGCCGCCGTCAGCACAACACGTCACAGCCGAAGAGCAGCAGGAAAACGCGGAAGAGTTGCTGGAAATCACTCCAGCAGCGCCAAACAGGCCGTCACCATCTTTTCTGAGAGAGTAGGTCTATGTCAAAACCTGCAAGGCTATCTTGATTAGTTTATGGATTAAGTTAGGTTTAGCTCAAATACGTGGCCTTGTAGGGCAATGAAGTGTGGGCTTTGACCTCCACACAGAGAGCCCATCAACTTTAATCAATCTCTGACCATCTTCACAACTCAATTAGACTAGCTGTATGCAAAATATTGTATTTATCTAGAAGAATGTTTAAATGCCTTTAAAATGACCTGCAATCACCTACATTGCACATTTATAGGCCAACTTAAAGGTATAATGCAGGATTTTAATGGACATTTAAATTAACCCTAAAACAATGGCAATCCCCTTCTTTTCACACATATGGCTCTCTAAATCAAAGTGGAGTACTCAATGAGTCTGTAGCTTTCACCCAATCACAGGTCACAGACGAAAGGAAAGTACAGCACTACAATAGAGAAGACTAGAGTTTATATAAAATCCATAATAAACAGAAACAGTCAGTTTTATACATAAGCCCATACCTTGAAGTAAAATCACTGAACACACAAGCGCCATTGTCATGGTCTTGTTTACTTGTTTTGTCAGTTCAGCAGAAGATTTTATGGGGGAACTTTGCCTATAATGACAAAGGCCTACCTAAACAGTTTCATTTCCAGGTTTACAATAAAACAAAACAATACAAACAGTACACAATACTTGATACTTCAGTTTCAAAATCTCAGTTTGAGTCTTCTCACAAAGTTGATAAAATGTAAAAAGGTTAAAATTCCAAAGCTTTATTTGTTAATCATACCATTTTGTATAGGCTACATATAATGAATAGGCTCCAACAGTTTTTATTATAAGCAAGTATCTAAGAAAGTTTCTATAGTCAGTCATTTTTAGACATCAGATTGATTTGTACAATGGCTAATAGTTTCATTAAATCAAAAGATTGATTGCTATAAATAGCCTACTGCTATGTTATAAACAGAGGACAATAATCATGGGTAAAAACTGAATGATCTCTCTCAGTAGTTGCCAACATTTTATTTTGCTGACATTTTCATCAGGTCCACTTTGTCGATTGCAAAAAGTCTCCAACCCTCCTCAGAAGACAGGTCAGCTGCTCCTCTGCGCTTGTAGAACTCAATGGACTTTGTGTTGTTTTCTGCTACAATAAAGTGCATGCTACTACAGCGGGTCTTGGCAGCAGTCTAGGAGTATATAAACATATTAGAGAGATGTGACACTGATACCTAGAAACATGTAAGTCACAAAGTTATTAAGTTTTACCTCACTGAGCACTTTTAGAATCTGCGAACCAATGCCAAAACCTGATTACATTACACAGGAAACATAAGAGTGTTATGATATATTCAGTGTAACTCATTAACCTGCTTAATTAATCATTAATCATATAACTCTGCTTTACCTCGATAATCCTCCATGACATAGAAGTCCTCCAAATACAACAGTTTTCCAATCCAAGGGTCGTAGGTAAAGTAGTACATGGCAAATGCTATCACACTATAGCCTGCAAGAAGCAACTCTTTGGTTGGTGGTGTCAAGTGTCATTCTTTTATGTAAATATAAGCAAGGATGTGTTTTTACCTTCTGGGCTTTTCTGTTCTTTTGGTGTTTCAGCAACCAAGCAGTGGTAAAATGGATGATCCCCAAAGCCATCATCAAGTAGATCTAGTTATAGGATATTTACTTTGAGTGTTGAATTCTCATATTTTCAGTGTAATCCAGATACATACATAATTCACAAAATGTTACAATGTAGGCTATACTTAATCACCTTTTTCAGTCAGTTTGACCTGCTCCTCCATTTCTTCAAATTTGGCAAGTTCCTGGAAAAGGGGACAGAAATGAGGAACTTACTTGTGCTTTTCACATGATTAACAAAAACTTACAAAAAATCATTACTTAGAAATAAAAGTATATATGTTACTTGAGTCACATGAGACAAATAAATTTAAGCTTACCTTTATGAGTCGTAAGATATCAGAGACATCCTTGGGTTCAGCTTTCCGTAATATATAACCGGCCATTTTCTCTTTTTTCCCTTTTTCCCTTTGCTTACTAGTCCTCTGAATGTAAAGAAAAGTAATATTTGTTTCTTCATTCGCTCCTCAGGAGTTTACCTCCCGGTAAATTAAGAACTGTCATATAAAGAATGATATGGGTCGTCACACCAGGAATTGAAGATCCAGTGTCGTTTTCACTCACTTTATGCGTAACGCAGTCAGGAGGATGTGTTCAATAACCCTTATATGGGTAGACCACAATGTAACGTCCGTTTTTTAGTAACGCCTCTTTGTGATGATTAGTCATTCTATTTGAAGGTACATATTAACTTGACCTGGAACATATATGAGGTAATGATTAAAGAGTAACCAAACAATCAAGTTTACACAAACATGAATTTCAAACATACTTAATGTAGATGTACTCAATTATTAGTTAAATACTTAATTCTCAGATTATATATCTGAAATTTGTCTTGCATAAAACACAGATGTTCCATTTACAACACAAAATACACAAGTGTAGACAACACAATGACACTCAACATAGACATTAATTATGACACATTATTACTTAATATTTTACACAATTTGATCATAATTATTCATTTTTCGGACTGACTGATGAAAAAAAAAGCTTGTTCCAGTCTAACCTTATTAAAACTGTATCGTTGCCCTGATGGAAGAAGTTTATATTTGCTGTTTAGAACATGTTTAGTGTCAGAGATTTTTTTGTGTTATTATGATGGTCCTTCCAAGGGGTGGCCCAAAATCTCTGCGCAGTTGGAGGTCAAACTAAACGCAGTTTTGTGTATTTAATTTTAGTGTTAATTTCCAGAGAGTTGTTTTTACTCCACATTCCTATTGAAATTTGGTTGGAGCAGCCCGAGCTATTTAACAATGTTAGTAAACAGTATCATTGGAGTATTTTAGGATATATTGATTTAGTGAATCTGAATGACAATCATAACCCTGGTGTGCACCAACATTGGTCGTGATGGCAAGAGTTCTGTTCACCTTTACTAACTGGACTTTTGGGGGTTAAAGGAGGCGTACCAGTGAATTAGGTATGGATTTAATGTTTTAATGGGAGGGGGGGCTATTATACATGTTTTTAGTTGTAGGGGAAACTGGAGCACCCGGAGGAAACCTACGAACACAGGGAGAACATGCAAACGCTGCACATAATTGCCCTGCCCTGGGATTGAACCCATGACCTTCTTAATTATTGGGCTTGTCCTGTATTCGTCTGAAAAACTATTTTCAACACTACATATTGTTACAATAATATAATTACTTGTCAGAAAGTAAATGTTAGCAAAGCATTAACTGAACATCCAGTTATCTTCAAGCTGTTGCCATTATTAATAAATAAACCACGTAGGGTTCACTTTCAACATATCTGCTGCTGACAGGTTACCAATAGATATACATGCAAATAACCTAGATTTATCTGGAATGTTTAACAGCCTTTAAAATGACTTGCACTTATTTCTTCCATTGCACATTTATTTGTGTTCATTTCATTCAATAGCCAACCTTTCAGACTATAGGCCTACTTAAAAAGGTATATTGCAGGATTTTAATGGTCATGTAAATGAATCCTAAAAATGGAAATCTCTTTAATTTCCCACATATGGCTCTCTAAATCAAAGTAGAGTTGGACTCATCTGTAAACTCACTAGCCACACCATTTTACTCAGCGAGTGTGTTTTAGCCAATCACAGAACAGAGAGGAAAAGAAAATAATGTAGTGATAGACAAAACCTTACAAGAAAAAGTTTTTTATTGGATCTTTAATTGTAAATGTTGGAATAAGTGCAACTTAGTTGGTTTTATCAAAATATTTCAGTTTGCCTGAAGGGTCTGGAATGATCTGTAGGAAAGAAATTAACAAATAAATGAAAAACAAATTGATAGATCAAATAGATTTAGTTAAAGCAAATTAAGATGCTGGTCTAATCTTATTCAAATCAGTAACATTCTCAAAAGTACTCACTGTGTCACTGCCAGGCTTCCATCCTGCCGGGCACACTGCAAGACAAAACGTAAATTTAAGTCACCATGTAATAGTTATTTAGCAATTGGTAATTTGGAGTCCGCTCTATACCCTCTCCATGTTTATCCGTGTACTGGAAGGCCTGGACCAAACGGAGAGTCTCATCTACAGATCGTCCAACTGGAAGATCGTTCATTGTAATTTGCCGTAGGATGCCTTTCTCATCGATGATAAAAAGTCCCCTGTAGGTTATATTGTATTAGTCAGTACATTTAAAATATTGTATAGTTTAGTCTTAGAATCTACAATTGAATGACATGTTAAGTTGAAAAATGACCTAAAATTTAAATGTAAAGCTATACCTCAATGTGTGTCCCTGATCTTCGAGGTACACACCATAGTCTTTAGCAATTTGGTGAGTGAGGTCAGACAACAGTGGGATTTTCATTTGGCCAAGACCTCCCTGCTTCCTTGGTGTGTTTATCCTGTTCAGAAAAAAAAATCATTTGAGTATCTCATCACACAGACACAGTCCATTTGTAATGCTTGAGTACGGCTTTAGTAATTGTTTCACCAGGCCAGATGAGTGAACTGAGAGTCCACAGAGCAGGCAACCACCTCGGTGTTGATAGCCCGAAACTCATGGACACGATCACTGAAGGCAATAATCTCCGTGGGGCACACAAAAGTGCTGCAAAAAACAAATATGGCATTACATATCACTTGTTACCGAATGCAATAATGATTATTTTAAAAATACTTTCATTGCTACTCACAAATCCAGGGGATAGAAGAAGAAGACAAGATATTTGCCTTTGTAGTCCGACAGTCTCAGCTCTTTAAATTCCCCATTAATAACAGCTGTTCCTTCCCAGTGTGGTGCAGGCTTTGAAACTGGAAATCATTCAACCAATTTATGCTTAATCTAACCTCATTTTCTTGTAACAGTGAAGTCAATAAATATTCATTCACACAAGTTTGATAATAAACCAGCACACTTTATCCCAGCCTAAAGGAAGTACTTGAACAGGTCTTTCTGCTCTTCT
The DNA here is from genome assembly GCA_024349245.1 of Neodontobutis hainanensis. NCBI lineage: Eukaryota > Metazoa > Chordata > Actinopteri > Gobiiformes > Odontobutidae > Neodontobutis > Neodontobutis hainanensis. Next base: position 2,087,433 of record JALDNG010000008.1, on the reverse strand, counting down.
GTAAATCTTGTTACTCTGTGTTGGAGTTGGGTCATACAAAGTCATGTGTCAAAGAGGCGGACACGGCTCTTCGATTTAAGAGTGACGTGTCCTATCATTTTCAATAAAAATATTGTCCTGATGACATTTTGGCCTTGATAAATATATTACACTCAACATACACGCGAAAGACAGATGTCAATAAGCTGCAGAGTCTCTACAGTGGGCATTATTCTAGCACCAGCTGTTTCAGTTGAAAAGAAGAAATAGTCTAAAGACAAAGCTTTGTGCCAAATTAACCAATGCTCAGATAAAAAGCTCACTCTTAGCTTTGCTGAGGTGCAGGGAATGGTCAGACACTGGCACACGGAAAGCCTCTCCTGGATAGACGTGTCCTCCCGCGTAGTTGTGGCACTGGGAGTTTTTCACGTTGGTATTCTCCGCTGCAGACGTGACTCTCGTAATGAACAACAGAGCAGTGCACAAAGCACAGAAAAGCTCCGTCTTTGCGTTAGACTGAACCAAAAACTCCATTGCGGTGGTGCTTCTAGTGCACGTATCCACTCGCTGGCACCAGGGATTTGAAGTGCTTTTTTCTTCATGCTTTAATTCCGCTCCCGTCTTCGTTTCTGAGCAGTACTACCGCCATCCTCTGGAATTAATAGGCATTTCATATTTATCAACAGTTGTGTTTAGTGTTCAGTGTCTCTGAAATGTACCTTAAAATGATAAGTTACTTTTTATCCTCATACTAAAAATCTTAGTATTTCACCAATGCAGACTCATGTTTCTTCTATAAGTAGAAGCAGGCAGCTTACAAGCAGGACCCTTGGTCACGAGCACTAACTGGAGGACACAAAAATAACTAATTCTTCAAGGATTTTACATTATTTTTTTCCCACATTTGTTTGAGATTAACAGGAGCTTTAAACCCACTGGTCTCCTGAAAAGTAAAACATCAGATATTTCTATTTAAGCCTTTAACATTTCTGATTCAGCACAATTTCAGGCAAAGATGAAGGCTCAATCCCCAGCACCTTAGGAGTCTTTTATTTCAATGCTACAGACAAAACCATAGCGTCCATGGAGTGTTTTTTTGCACAACCCTCCTTCCCTTTATGTAACAGTCATTTTGAACAAAATAATTTAGATTGTATATTGTTACATTTCTTTCCGAGTCTGCCTTTTTTCTCTGCTTGCTGTATTTGAGCAAAAGGAGGCGAATAATGAAAAAAAAATAAAGATACAAAAAACAATGTGTCTGTGTAAGCTTAACATTCACGTAAAAGTATTGACATTGTTCACCACAAAAGATGTAAAAAATAAGATAAGATTTAATGTTTTTGTCCAGCTGCAATTAACAATTGGCACATTTGGGTATGGATGTAATTACAATGCTTGGGTATAACAGGACATGCCACCATAAAACAATTACACATTAGTTGGAAGAGATTGATATTTGAGGATATGAAAGCTTGCAAATCCTGTCTGTTAGAAATGTGTTGTGTATTGAAAATGTATAAACATGTTAAACCTGTTAAATAAAAAGGGAAATTTGGGGTTCATGGTTGAACAAATCGTTTATACTTAAGTAAATTGAATACAAAGCTGTGTTTACCAGAAAAAAAGGGGTCCTCAAAAATTGCTTGTGACCAGAACCAGGAGGATAATCTTTACACACACCCACAACCACACCCACAAAATATATATGTTTTTAAGAATAAAACCATTGCGTTGTATGCTGTTAATGCTTAACAAGTATTTAGGGTATTTTACAGTAACCTTTTCTTTATTTTAGATGTTAAAAGCGTTATATAGACTGATTTCCTGACGGTTAATCGCCAGGTGACAGGCACTAGTAAACAAAACAGTATTTGTGAGATTGTACAGATAGAAGCTTATGACATAGACTCGGAAAGGTAAAGGATGGGAACAACAAAAATTTTAGCTGACAGATTTGAGCTTAGACCAGGGGTTGGTACCGCGCACCTCAATTGGTAGGCTGTTGTGGTAAATGTGGTTGCACAGGTCTTCCAATGGCGGTTCAGGATCTGTGGTGGCAAACTGAGCAGCATCTTCAATTTCTTTCCTAACTTCAATATCAATTTCCTGTGAAAAAGAGCATAGAATATATAATAATTAAGTCTAAATAGATTTCCAGAAACAGTAATCCTTAAACCTGTCATGTATTACTGTACATACAGACAGAATATATCATGGTAGAGTTCTACTGGTAAGGGCATACAGATATATTAATATTACTTTGAGCTCCTCAATGCTAGCCATGTTGTTGCTAAGCATGCGGTCCTTTAGCAGGGAGATAGGGTCACTCTTGCTGCGGACCTCTTGAATCTCCTCACGTGTGCGATAACTGTAAGCAGAGAAACGGCACAGGAATGATTAATGTTTTTCTTTTTTGCAAAAAATGGATATGCCTTTACCCTGCAATTGTGATGATGACCAAGATTTCCTTTTTTTGGGAAACTATCTAGAGACTAATTAAAAAAATATAATTATTTTGAATTAATTTTATTGAATTATGTTAAACATCAACATTTAGGATTTTCTGCTTTGGAGTATTAGTTCTCCAAAGCCTCTATTCAGGGCTTCCCACTTTCACAGAATCACAGAGACCCACTGGAGGAGTACTTCCTAGGTCAGTACATTATCAGTATGTCACGTCACATCATGGTAAAAAAAGGTACCCCAAATATGCATACTGCTATTGTACTGCTCAGCAAAAATATGGCACATAAAGACAGCTATGGAATGCTACAACTGCAGTGGAGGGGTACTGGAGGAAACAGAAAAGCACTGCCTTAAATGCAAAATAACAATTGTGTAAAGTAAAAAAGTGTTGATTTACCTGATGCCAGGATCACTCATACTGTGTCCATGATAACGGTACGTCTGGAGTTCCATAAGAATAGGACCCTAACAACACATTTAAAATAACATTTCTTAAATGCGTGATCCCAAAAACATTGTGTTTATAATAGTACTTCAGGACGTTGCCTTACTTTTCCAGATCGACAGTGATCAGCTGCAAACCGTGCCGCTTCCCGAACACACAGAACATCCATGCCATCAACCTGGAATCAATATACAACATTCTCTCAAGGTTGTCAAACAAAAATAAATTATTTATATAACTATAAAAATTTGGCAGACTACAAGCATTTCTACTAAATAAATCATAAGATTTAAAAGATACTGTACCCTGAGACCAGGAATGAACTCCCCTCTCTTGAAGTAGTCTGTGCTCGCTGCAGCTCGCTCCACTGACGTGCCCATGCCATATCTGTTGTTCTCACAGATGAAAATAACAGGAAGTTTCCAAAGTGCTGCCATGTTGTATGTTTCAAAGATCTGACCCTGTAAAATGTGCCAAACATTTCTTTATTCAAACAGTTATATCTTTCATTATAGTTGTGTGCAATAATACACATGGAAAAAATACACAAAAATACACATGGCAAAAATGTTCTGATTTTGCAAAACCCTGTAGAGTCATACCTGGTTCGCAGCACCATCACCATAGAGACAGACACACAGCTCGTTCCTGCCCTGATACTTGCAGGCCAAAGCCACACCAGCTCCCAGGGGAACCTTTAGAGAATGAAACAATGCTTGTGGTTAGACGGATTAGATCACATTTAAGATGAGAATTTAATGAATTTAATGATGTAATTCAATTTCTGCGTGTTTACAAGTCAGAACTGTAGACTATTTGAGAATTAAACATGTGACATATACAAACACAAAATGCATTAGGGCAAAAGTGGTAATGTAAACAAGTTTATTAATTCTTATCACAAAGTAACTAACTGACAGTTAAAACATAAAGCTTAAGTATAAGTGGTGAACTAACAAAAAGTGGTTGAGAAAACTAAAGTAAGTTTTGTGTAAATACCTGAGCTCCAACAATTCCATTTCCACCATAAAAGTTTTTACAGTACATGTGCATGGAACCCCCTTTGCCTTTTGCAATACCTCCTCTTCTCCCTTTAAACAAAAAACATAGAAAATAACATACATACTAAAAGAAAATATTACCACAGTGTACTTTTATTAAACAGACGCACCTGTAAGTTCTGCCATGATCTCCTTCACAGTCCCACCTCGAGTGTAGGTGTAGCCATGGGCACGGTATGCAGTAATCAGGTGGTCAGTCAAATTAATGGCTGCTTCTATACCAACTGCGCAGGCTTCCTAAACAAAGCAGAGATAACATTTAATACAACATACTGTATGGCTGCACACTACACCTTTATTTAAATATATCATATAAAGTTAGACAAATAATATAAGCAAAAATAATACACCTGGCCGTCATACAGGTGACAGAATCCTCTGATGATCTTCTGCTTGTAAAGCTGATCTGCCTTCAGCTCCATCCGCCTCACAGTCTGCATGATGCGGTAGTACTGCAGACCCTCATCACGAGTCATCACCACTTGAGTGGCAGGGGCCTCATCCAACTTATGTGTGTCACATTTCTACCAAAAATATTATTCAAAATGAAAAACAGTGTCACGTCATTTTGTCCAACTTTATAAATGGTAAAACAAATCCTGCTTACCTTTATCTCAAATGTTGCCTGAGTGGTGAAGTCAGCATAGGTGCGTGCTGACATGACCACTGCAGCTCCCTGACCACAAAAAATATAAATATAACATTAAATATAATTTGGTTTAAAAATAATATTCAAAATAAAAATTGAGCTGACATTGTACTGCGCCATAATGTGGGTTTGCAGCAGTGAAGTAGCAGACAGAGTTTACTAGGTATAAATATTAATGTTAATGTTAAATTGTGTTGTTTTGATGCGGTACAATTCAAATACGCATTTAAAATACATTTAAATGGGAGAACCTGACACTGTTTTCTGTCTCCAAAGTAGAATAACCATTAGATATTTTGAAGACTTTAGCTTTGTTATCCAAACAAGCTATCGCCGGCCTGCCAAGGTCAGAATAGTGCAAGTTTTTTTAGGAGACATTTTCCGATTAGGATTACACCTACGATATAATACTGCTAAGACCACCTTCATCAGTGATAACCTTTACTTACATTTCTCTGGGCGCAGGCTCTCAGAACATTAGAGATATTGGTCAGCATCTTAGCCTCACTAGCACAACCCACTAGCCTGCCCAAGTCAGATTCTTCCGTCCTTCCTTGACACAACCTGGCACTTCCGGTTCTATTTTTTCTTCTACACTTTTGAAATTAACACTGACAAACCACCACCGCCATCATCCGCCAGCGTTTTGTTTATGACAGATGCAGAGACAAAAATAGCCAACACGTGGGATTATTCTTTTATAAATATGAAAATAACGCATTCATTTATTTTCTCAACTATTTAGGTTTTTGAAATCAGTAATATTTAGGTTAGGCTATGTGTGATTGTTTTCAGGGGCTAAATTTACCTTACTCAAACATAAAGTGGACACGGCTTTTGCTGCACTAACAGAGATCCTGTGCACTGCGCATTGATTGTGTGCGTTTCATTTCATTGCTTCATTCATTGTTTTTGGACGTCTCCCCCATCACAGCGCTGGAGCTTATTGCAGAGTGGGCTCTTTACGCAGCGACGCAAAGCACTGTGTCGGTGGTAAAGTGATTTGGTGCGCAGCATCCTCTCTTTGCACGAGCCTCAGTTCCTCTCTTCTCCATCATCTGACGCTCATATTGACCTTCACAGCATCTAGCTCGATCCTGTCAGCTGGTTTTTTTCTCCATCGGCGCTGCGCTTCGCTTTTTCTGCTGTGTTGGGAAACGGATAACTGCATTAGCATCACTGCAGACTGTTTGGGGGACTCCTCATGACAACTATCATGGCGAAAACAATCACCTCGTCTACTGCGAATCCAGGTAAACCTTAAAGATACGTTTAGAGTTGATGTTGTGTTGTGAATGCGTTGTGATTTTAAACAAGCTCCTAAATGACGTAACTGCCATCCCAGCTGATGTGCGTGTCCATTTGTGCCTAATCATTTTTATTTTAGGCACATAAGGGAAATGTGTGAGATCGTCCGCAGGCCTACTTGTTTTTTTCATCCCGAATTAAATTAAAGAGGAGTGTCTCGTTGGGAATGGCATGGGCTTCTACCAAGTACTATCAAAAGCCAAATGTGTTGTTCTTCTTCTTAAGCCATAATTCAGTTTGGGAAATACATCTTTTTGAAATGTAGAGAGGCAGTTTGGACTGGACTGACCTGGGACAAACACATGGGTGATAGTTTTATTTAAATAAAATCAATGACTGTTCCTTTGTTTAGATTAAATATAGGTCTTGAGTCCACGCCCTGACAGAGATGGGAATCATTGTGAGTCAATAATCAAATTAAATGTAGGGCCAACAGTGTATTATATTAGTGACTAATGTAACAGACATAAAATAACATACGGTTATGATTTTATTATGATTTTAGTTCACAGTAGGCTAATTTCCTGAATATTTAAACAAAACTGAACTGAACCAAACTAAAAAGACAAGAGTTGAGTGACACTAGCCTATAACAAATGATAATTTTATGTAGTGAGCAAAGCTGCTCATTCATGGATCATTCATCAGCCAAAGAGCAGTACACCATCAGTCGGCTGTGTTATCTGACAAGATTTAGCATTAACAGAGTCATTCACTAATGTTGTGTTTACCACTGCACAAATGGGCAAAGTGAACCTGAGGCTGTCTTTTGTTTTGTAAATATCAAATTTGTATTCTCCCAAATTGTATCATAGTTGCATGTTTTCAACATTTTGTTATTTTAATATAGTTAGATTTTTCTTTTCTTTGTTAGAGGAAAAGATGGCACCACCCTCAATCACTCTACTTCCTGAAAATAAATCTCCAACAAATGGTCACAGCTCTCCAGCTCGAACTGGGAAAACTAGTAAGTAGTTGTCTACTGTGTCTACTATAGATTCATTCTAACATTGTTTCATCTAAAAGATGGAGGAACACAACAAAAGCTTAAAAACTCCATGAAAAAGGTATTCATTACTCTCACATCAAGGAGAGTTTCTTGCATGCTCTGTATGTTGCAGCAGTTTGTCCTTGGCTTGGTGCTTGTTGACATTTTACACCATGCAGTTCAGTTAATCAGAACAGCCCTCACACATACAGTTCAGCACTGTCGTACATCGACCGCATAGACACAGCTAACTGTGCTACTTATCCCTCTCTTGTGGTCATGTCAGCCTCATCCAACACAGAAAAGAAACTGCAGATAAATGGGCATGCGTCTCCTTTACATGTTCAAGCAAACAGCAGTTCCAGCCACGCAGGTACAGCAAGTACGTGTCTCTGAATGCTTGTTTTAGTGAATTGTTGTTTTTGTTTTGTTTTTTTCCATTTGATAGCACTTTTCCTCTTCCTCCCAGTGGTTTATTTTCTCATGTGTGTGTCCATCTTTCAGTCGTAGAGGGGTATATGAAGACAGACGACAGGATGCGTTTAGCCAAAGAAAGGCGTGAAGAAAGAGAGAGGAGCCTTGGTAAGTCATGCATTTATGTCATAATCAAGAACAGTGAGTAGTTTAGAATTGCCCCCTATAAATTTCTGCTCCGGTTGAGATTATTTTCTGGTGCACTGTCCCTATAAAGATAATGTGACATGACTGAGTTCACTGGCTTTCTGTTTCGCTTCAGAGAATATAAAAACAGAATAGTTTGTAAAAGTAGGTCTCCCATTCCCAGAAAACCCCGCTCCACATTTGCCTCATGATGACAAGTATTTTCTATTTTACACTGGCTTCAGCAGTAGACACAATATACAGCCAATGTAACTTATTCTTATGGACATATTCTGAGTTCTGTTAAAGGTAAGCTCAATACCAGTGCAGAGTAAATGTGATTGCTGCTTTCTGTGATTTGTGAAACATAAACTTTTTAGTCAATTAAAAAACACAAACCAAACAAAGTTTGTCATGTGTCTTCCAGTGGCCAGAGAGCAAATGATTAAAGAGAAAGAACGACGAGCACAGCTACAGTATGAACGTACTGTGGAGGAGCGCTGGAGGAGGCTGGAGGAGCAGCGGCACAAAGAGGAGCTTCGCAGGGCTGCAGTTGAGGAGAAAAGGAGGCAGCAGCTCGAGGAGGAGAGGGTCAGCTCATGTTGGAAAAGTCATAGGCTTTACTAGGGCTAGGCTTTTAACCAAGAAACTCAGAACATCTCATTTATGAATTATTCTTATTATTTTGAAATATTCTAAACCAAACAATACTTGAACAGTCCTTGAGTTTGTAGGATACAGATATAATAATTATTTTTGCAAGATCAGAAACAAAATTATTGTTCAGTCACTGAAATCCTAAAGTTTTGATTAATTGTTTATTTCAGACTAGTTGTCTGAATATTATTGCTGAAATAGCCAAATATCCCATTATCTGTGTGTCTGTGTTGTGCTTTAGGAGCGCCTGGAGGCACTGATGAAACGGTCCCTGGAGCGCAGCCTTCAGCTGGAGCAGAGGACCAGACGCTGGGGCAGGGGCTGCCCCCCTGGAGCAGGTAGGAACAGCTTCTCCACACTCTCAAAAAGGAATGCCTCTGAATTAGAAGTCATGCAATTAGTTAAATCCCACATTTAATTCAAAAAGAATGTGTGAGATTGTGCATGAGATAAACACAGACTTTTTTGGCTTGTTTTGGTGCATGAGCAGAAATAAAGAGGGAAATGTTGGAGAATATGCATCATCTTTTTGTTGTATTTAAATACAAGATGACTGAGTGATCATGTAATTTAATTATTTTCTAATTCGACATATAAACATGTAAAGCATACTCCACACTTTAATCACCAAAATGATACAAAACACATATAGTGCCTTCAAACCTGAACATAAGCAGTTTAACTGGATGATGATTGGCTTGGAGAAACTGTTTATAACGCTTTGCTCTGCTTTGCTCTGCTCTGCTTTGCCTGCTGCCATAGGTGACAGTGAGAATGCCTCTCTCCCCTTCTCTGCTGCCTCCGCCTTTCCCCATGGCATTGCCTCCCCTATTCCTGCTGTCAGCGAATCTGGTAAAGTTATGACCCATTTCCTCCCCAAATGTATCTTCCCACTTGTTCATCCAACAGTTGTTTGTTTGCCTTTCGATGAGCTGAAATTGAACATAAAGACTCACCTTTGTTTTATACTGCATGCGTGTTTGGCTGATTTGAGTTTTTCCTGGTGCTGGCTTTTGGACGTCAGCTGCATTCATTTATTTTGTTTTTTGAAAGCATGAGTCACTGATTTGGTGAATTACCATCGTGGTTAGTTTGGTTCATCACTCTTGCCCAGCATATTGCTTTCTGCATACTGTGTAATGGCATACATACTGTACAGCCCCATAATTATGGCACACCCAGTTACTATGTCCACTATAATGTAGCAATCCCATACTTAATTACACAGCTTTACTTAGTGGGCAGGACTCTTTTACTATTATTTGGTTCTCATTTGTTATTTACTTACATCTTTTCTAGTTGTCAAAGAACATCTTAATGAGTTTGTTGGTTTTGGCTAAAATGAGCTTTAGACAAAACCACTTTGCTTCATGTGATACGCATCTTGTTGCAGCCCCCTGCAGCCCTCACAGGTCACCTTTCCGTGGAGCACAAAACTCTGCTGATCATAGCAGAGTGGTACTACAGGGAGGCTCCCAGTCAACCCCCAACACCCCCAAAGTGAGTCTCTCACGATAAAACTGTAAGAAGCTACCACATCTTGCCTTAAATTGGTTTTGTTTCATCTGTAGAAACAGCGTTTAAGGAAAGATAGAAGAACTGCTTCTCCAGGTTTCGGCTCCCCTTTAAGAAGGTCTGAATCCCCAGCTGCTGTCAAGCACACAACTTCCCCTTCTACATCCAAGTGAGATAACATTTGGGTTCATTTAATTCCTTTTTTATTTTTGTACTTTTGTCATCAAGTACCTATTCTTTTTGTGTTTGTGCAGGCTTGTGTCAAAGATGCGTACTAAATCTCCTAACAACCTGCATCAGAACCACAACTCTCCTACAAGACATCATGCAAATCTCTCCAAGGACAGCAAGAAAGCAGAAGAAATGAAAGAAAAACACACCAAACCATCTAAAACTGAGAGTCCTCAGAAGAACGTTAAGAGTATGAATGCACAAACTGATAAAAACAGTGTTGAACCCAAAACTAAGGTTGGACCTCTTAAGAATATGAAAGCAGACACAACTAAAAAGTATCACTCCCCTGAAAGAGGGAACCAAATGCTTCAGGGAGTGAATTACTCAGGAACAAAGCCAAATGTTATTGTCCAAGAAGGAGACAAGAACAAAGGTGGGTCATTTCCTTCTATTTGTATGTATAAGGTAGTATCAGTATCTTACTTTCTCTTTTTTCAGACACAGCTCAGTCTATATCCACAGGGAAAGTGGCAACAGGTACAGCGAATGCAGAAGAGGCCACCAGGCTACTGGCTGAACACCGGCGCCAGGCTCGAGCCAAGAAAGAGCAAGAGGATAAGAAAAGAATGGAAGAAGAACGGTAGGTTATTTTTAATTATTAATTATTAGCAAATCCTGAGTGGTTTACAGCTGTCAAGATGTCAATTCATGTTTTATTATTCTGCCACCCAGACTCAAAGAGGAACTGCTAAAGAAGCAAACAGCACAACAAGAAGACATTAAGGCTCAGACAAAAAAACAAGAGATTAAAAAAGATGACACTCTTGAGCAGAAAAAGGAAAATGAGAAACTGAAACAGGTGACTCAGGAAAATCAGCAGATGATCCAGAATGGCAGAGAGGTAAGCAGCATTTATTCTGTTTAACAAAGCCTTGTGTCCTACATGTTCATGGATCAATGGTGCTTTTGTGAGGTATCAGGAATTAAATTGTTCAACTTTTAAGTAAGTATATGTTTTGTTGAAAAAAGGAGAATGCTACAGTACAGACAGAAGATTCAGTACACCAGAAACAAGAGCGAGAACTGCAAAAGCAACAAGAAGAGGAGGAGAGACAGCTACGAAAAAAGGTTCTACAACTGTAAAAGACATGAAAAAATGACTATTACTGACTATTGTATTTTAAAATTTGAATCAATTAAATGTCATTTTATTTTTCCAGAGAATTGAAGAAATTATGAAGAGAACACGGAAAGGCGAAGCGGACTTGAAGGTACCGTGAGATACGCGACTTGTACGGTGGTCCTGCCTTTGCTTTTGTGACCATGCACATTTTTGTGATATATATTTTTTCAATTTTAATTTATTATTCTCTTGTTTTTGCTGTTCTATTTATTAAATTTGATGATTGCTGATCCTTTAGTTGTGTGTGCTTCCTGACTCATGGGTCTCTGTTCACATTTGACTCAGAGAGAGCAGCAGGTGGAGACGAGTGCTGTGTCAGATACAGGTCAGTGGGTCGCTCGCTCTTTGGTTTGCTTGCCGTCCCGTGCTTTCTCCACCCTTCTTCGTATGCCTGGCAGCTATAAAATATATGACCAATACTTAAATTTTTGAGCATGTGTAGCAGTTTTCCCAGTTTTATTTGACCAACTTTTGGTAATTAAATCACGATTATAAACTTATAGCACGTTGGCTTTTTTGTTTGGCTTTGCCTTTAAAAAAAATAATAATAATTTTAGTTTTATTTTTTATATTATTTATGGTTTGCTTTTGAACAAACGTAAGCAGTTCTCTACAGTTACAGGTTGATATAAAAAGATTTATCCTCTTGGTCTTACATTTTAAAGATGCACTTAAGTGTAGTGATTTTCTTTTTGTTGCCTGGCTGCATAACTGTATAAAGAGATCTAGCCTCTTACATTTAAATCTGACAAGAAAACAGTCGCAAGTAGTGACATGGCATCACTTTTTTCACTTGATTGAACAGTCAGCAGTAAAATAGTAAATAACAACTGGACATTTAATTGACTATGATTCGCCTCTCAGCCAAAAAGGGGGAAAAAGTCTATGGCACTCCTAACATAATTGGACCCAAGAATGCATATGTAACAGATTCACATTTTTAACATTTCATCTATAAATAGGAACTGTGTGTATAAATGTTTGCTTTTCCGAGGATAAAAATATGAGATCACACATGTTAAAAGAATAAATGTTTTCAGAAAAGGGCCAAGAGGATAAACAATAAACATAGTCATAACCACAAGCCTGTTAGCTTCCTAGCCTTGTGCATGCACAGCTCTGTGGATGCGTGCCTGGAGTATGGTGCAGTGTCCAAGGAATTTGCTGCTGATAGGGCACGTTTTACTTCAGAGCAGAGCCATGGGAGCAGATGTAAAATTAGCTGCTCTTGAAAAAGTCCTTGGAAGAATTACTCTCAGAATCTGGGAGCGTGGAACCTGCTGTGCAGCATGAGCCTGGTGTTAAAACCTCAGTGCTGTTCTTTAGTATGACTTAGTGTTAATAATAAGTGAGTGTTAACAGTTGTCATTTGGAATAAAGTCTGGCCTATTGTGACTCTCTACAGGGAAAATTTCCGTGACTGTTAATAATAATCAGATGAAGGAACAATCAGACAAAAAGCTAAAGTGTCAGGACAAAAGTCAGGACAAAAAACAGAACAAAACAGTGGATAACACATTGGTGAAGAACGAGATACTGGCAGCTGTTCAAACAGAGAATCACAAGAGTGTTAAAAACAACTCTTCTGAAGGTACACACTCTGTCCTTGACCCAAAAGTGGACACCCAAAAACCTGTCGAGCATCAAAACCAGCAATCCAAAGAAAGCAAAGCTTGTGGCCTGAAGAAACAAGAAAAACTTGTGGATCAAAACAAGCAGAGCAATGCAAATGTGAAAGCCACAGACCAAATGAACAAAGAGCCAAAGACAATCAAAAGGGAAAGCAGTGGTGACATGGGGAATGGAGCTGTGAAGGGCGGGGGAAAGACAGATGAGAGTAGTCAAATGATTGCTGAGGTAAGCAGACACCAAAGCCTACACGTGTCGAGAGTTGAGGTTAAAGGAGAGTCCCAGGAGACTGTTTCTAGACCCTCAGTGACCCCCCTCCCTCTGGAACAACTTACTCCACCAGTCATCAAGCTGGCACCTCTAGATGTGACAGATACAGGCTCTTGTGATGAGGTGCAATCTATGGAGGTCAGGTGAGTCAAAGCCTCAGTTCACTTAAAATGTTGGACAAAAGGAAGTGTCGAAATTTATATTGATATGTTGTATTTCAGCCCGGCATCTAAGGAAGAACTGATCTCAATCCCAGAGTTTTCACCAGTCAATGAGAGTCTAAACGGTGGCTTGAGTAACAGCCGTGCTCTTGAAGATTTAATGGATCTGACAGGAAGCATGTCCCACCAGAGACTGTCCCCTCAACACCACATTGGGGATTGTAACCGGAATCTGATTGAAGGCATTGTTAGCCCTGTATCAGATTCAAAGCTGGTTGGCAAGTCACCTCCTTCCTCAAACAGACTCAGTATTAAGTAGTTTCTCTAACTTGCTTGCCTTCTCAAGAGTCTTATCCACTTTAGCAACAACTCTTTTTACACACTGTGCTGCTTAATTAGTGGAATTTGAGCCATACTGGTTGATTTATTTAAAGATCAACCATAACTTGCAAAATAATACTCAGCTAAATACTCATGCAGGTATATAATGTGTAGAATTTGTAAATAGGATATGTAATTGTGAAAGACAGACAGGGAAAGAGAAGAGAACTGAAACAATCGTTAGTCGGAGAAGTACCAATTACATAGAGCTCGCAATAAAGCTCTGCTAAGCACTTATGATTGCCAGAAATTGCTTGAATTGTGTTGTATATTGAGGAGAAATACTTAGCTCTTGCTCCATTTGTCACACTTCTATGTAATAGCACTTAAAAGGTCCTTTGCCAGTTAGCATATCAATCTTGTGCATGTCTTAGTGACAGAGTTGGCAGGTAAAATGAAATAGGGAACCATTTTTAATTTGTTCACAGTTTTATACAAAAACATCCCGTTTGTTTACTTGTAGTGATTTTCTAACCGCATGGGGGTCCAACTGCTGAATGTTACTGCTCTGTAAAAATGAAAAACAATGCCATTTATTAGTTTAAGGCTTAACAAAGGGTACAAAGGGTAACCATGCATTGCATTAACTCTCGCTATATTAATCAGAAGACAAAATGAGCTCATGGCAGTGCCTTGAAACAGTGATGGTTTACAAGGCACAGTAAAAACTAATGAAGCATTTATAAACACAATCTGCAAGTATTAGCATTTGGAATGTTAAATTTAGCTTTAGGTAACAACTTGTTTTTCATGGTTATTTGGAGACTGTGTGTGGGTGTTTTTATTTGGTCATCTCGTGTAAATTCCACATCATGACAGTGGGCATATGTCTGATCATCTGTTATCATTCTCATTGATCACACTGTACACTGGTTTTAAAAATCAAACCACTGTGTGTTGGATTACAGTGTGTTTTTGTGTGACCTGTAATAGCCTTGCTCTAAAGTAATATTTCCAGCTTGAAAACACAGAATAATATGGACATTTGAACTGTAACTGCAGTAGCCATATTTAGTGTAGCCAGTCATATATATTATGCATTTTTTGCATCACTAAAGATCACTCTAAACACACACTAAAGATAAATTTTGATTTGTTGTAGACAGATCTGGTTCTAGGCAAAAAGGCAAGCTGTCTAAATCTAATATACAATTAGTTCACATGACAAACAATATTTACTCTGATTACAATTTATATTATAATCATCTTTGGTTCTGTGCATGGTTAGCACGGTCATAATTATCTGTCTCAATAAAATGTACAACTGATATGTGTTAATGTGTTTTTTTATAATAATAGCCATGGACTCCAAACAGTCAAAAGGATGTAAAGGTTAAGGCCTAAATAGGTAGCCTATGCAGGGCAGCTTACAGGGGGTTATGAGTCGATGGTATATTTTAACCTTCTTATCTGGAAGTCTGGATTTGTTTTGCTTAATTTCTGAAAGTTAGACGAGCTTATACCGGCTGAATACCAGGCTAGTGAAGCTGGCGAGAGGCATCTTAGACTCCAGGGCGATAGGTGGCGCTGTTTCGTTATAAGCATAGGGTTGTAGAGGCAGAAGAGAGAAGACTCGTTAAAGAACAGCTGAGTTGGGTGCGTCGTACGGGCCGTTTGTTTGTCAGTAAGTATTTAGCGGTTAACATTTGTGTAAACAATGTGTGTGAATAGATTAGGGACACATGTTTTAAATTTATGTGTGCTAAGTAAATTGTATGTGCCTAAACAGTAGGATGTGCGTTAAATTAGTTTGAACTCGCTGGAATGCGATTCCAACTTGTATGGTAGGCCTCTCTGGTGAGATGGAGCCACGGCCCAAAGATTAATGGCTGTCGGACTTTGTGAAGATAGATAACTAAACCGATATATTTGTGTCCACTAACTCTGAACAAGCATCGTTCCAGTTTAGCTAAATAATGCGTATAGCGTATATAATTGTCCCAGGAATAGCAAACGTTTGAAAGAATTGTGTTGAAGCACAAACTGAGATTCCAAAATGGAAGCTCGGATTTTTCCCGACTAGTTGTGACAGAAATACTCCAAAGCAACCATTGGCTTTACAAATATGTACAGTTTTTTTTGTTGTTTTTTTTTGTGTCAAACGTACTGAGCTAACGTTAATCTATCCACAGACACAGCTAACCAAGCTGCCGTTGCCAAATCAAATGATCTTCCCAAGGATAAGTGTATTTTAAAAGTAAATGACCTAGCGTTACGTCTTGCGCCAAGCAGCAGTATTTCTTGGCTCGTGTTTATGTTATGTTCCCCCATTACGTTATGTGAAGGGCTAATTGCTAATGCAAATCGTATCTTAAATAATTCCATAAAAGAGGTTTTAAGGAGGGACATTTGATTATCATTTAGCCGTATTGCATTGGTTAGCTTAAATAAGAAGCTCTTAATGTCTCTGCACAAAAACGAGTTATGTCAATTCCAAATAGTTACTTTAAAAAAAATGTATATGTATTTTTCAGGAACTGTTATTTTTAATATTTTATTAGATGATGGGGTTGTAAAATTGCAGTCATTGTCTTACAGCACTCGATGAGATATGTCACTTTTTTTTTTTGCCATAGATTGTTCACTTATTTTCGAAGATGGCACGACCACATTTTGGGCCGCATCGCTTAAAACCCAGGTAATGTTTAGAGAGTGGTTACATTTAGGCTGTAACATATTGCATATTCTTTTCTAAATTTTTGTTTTTTGTTCAGACCCTACAGAGATGGTAATGACATGGGACCAAGTGACAATAATTACAGTCCTAGGTCTCGAAGACATGACTTAGACTTTCAGAGAAAGCCACCTTTTCACTGGAGAGAATCGAGAGGTAGAGGACGGCCCCCGATGGTAAAAAGAGTCCCATCAATAGGAGAGCATAGAGAGACCCGTTTTAACAACTGGAGGTCCTCAAATGAGCATTCTTTTCACTCCTACCCCCCAAAAATGGAGCCACACCACAACCAGAGAAGACCCTCCCCTTCTAGGTCAAACCGCTCCCCCCATGTCCAGCATCACACATCCTCCCGCAGTCCTGTACACAGAGGTCCACCTTTCCACGGTCATCCCCCAGGTCACAGGTCACCGTCACCAAGGCATTTTCATAGCCATCCAGATGACAGGAGGCCAGGCCCTCCACCCCCCTTTAGGGGATGTTTTCGGGGAAAAAGGCATTCAGGTTTTTCACACCTGGAGCAGCGGAATCGAGGCCCACCTGCAAACTACGGTCATAGAGAAAGGCTTTACGAGCACTCATCTCCCAACATGAAGCGCTGGAACGAGGCTGGAGGGTTTTCTCATTCACACAATGAGAAGAGTCCCAGAGAGATGCATGGCAGAGGCTCATGCCCAGAGAGGTACAGAAGTAATGCTGGAGTCCCAGCAGGGTAGAAGTATTAAAATGGCCACCAGAAGCTGGCCCACCAATCATTGGTCTTAATGATATGTCTTCTCTTCCCCAACTGATAGTAGTTAAAGGGTGTTAAGGGGGGACCTTTCAATTAAAAATCTTGCCCTTGAAAGTTACTTCTGCTAATGCATTGTGTCATGGCATTTTAAAGAGGCTGCATTACATAAAGGTTAAAGTTCCGCTCCCACTTTAACATGGCAACGGATCTACCAATGTAACTATTTCTCTATTGTTTGATGGATATGCAGGTGGTCATCTGAGCAAGACTCCAGACGACAGCGTGGTCCAATGGAGAGGCAGCACAGCAGATCCCACAGTAGAGAACGTGCACAAAATGTCCATTCTCACCCACCACCACCACACAGATCCCCTTCATGGAAAGGAGCTCCATCCCAGTCGCCCTCTCATGTTCATCCTCAGGAGAGACATATGGCAGTGCCACGCAAGAGGAGGATATCAGATGTCCACCACCCCCCACCAGACCATGGCAGTCCAAAACATCCCAGAGGCGAGAGACCCCAACTCCTTAATATACCCCGACCATGGGCTGGCAGACCCAATGGGAGCAGGCCATTTGGTGCAAGACCGCTTGGTGGACGACCTTTGTCTCTCAGAGATAAAAGTTACATGTTGAAGAGCAGACAAATGAGAGCAGAGTCTCTCATGAGGCTCAGATTGCCACCACCAGTCAAAGCCAGAGGCAGTATCAGCTCGGTCCTTGCTTTAAGAAAGAAGAGATTTCAGTCAAATGCAGAGCCCTTGAGAAAGATTGAGCCAAGGGAGGCAAAACTAAGACTGTCACCCACCACCAAGGCAGAAGTTGATGCAAGCCGGGCTTCCAAAGACTCTAAAACAGGAAACGAACAGTTGGAGTCGCAACGATCCGTGAACATGCACAGGTACGGTATTTTCCTTCTAGCTCTGTTCGCAGGGGCTTGATGATTAAAAGGAAAGAAAATTTAAAATGGAGATATTATGAGCTAATGTGCCACATTGAATCAGTTGGTGAAACACCAAAAGATTTTGAAAGCCTACTTATCGTCATATCGGTATTTGAAGTGGAATGAACAGAATCGCCAAGTTTTTGCTCAACTTATGCAGAGTATCAGTAAAGACAACATGTATATGTTGACGTAAGGTGTGGTTTTAATGTGGAGTGGGAGGAATAGTTTGAGCTGTGCTGCTGAAGGATTCCTTTTTATCAACATGGAGCATCTTAATTTCAGGATTTTCATGAAGGTTTCTTTTTAAGAATTAAATACAACAGATGTTGGTGGGTAATGATAGAAACTTGTACATCAAAACCAAACTGAAGGAAAAAAAATGAATGTGGCTGCTTTGGACTCAACCTGAAGCTATGTTACTGCGGGATCAGATGAGTTGTGATGAAAATAATGAAAAATGAAGATGGTGCAGTGCAATTTAACTATCATTAATACCTTTAACTATTTGATCACATTTCAGTCCTATTAATACTCTAACAACTAATTTGGCCTTGTCCGTCGATTAGAGCCGTTGAACAATTTCAAGGATTTACAACAGACATAATCTACACATTAACATGCCTGGAAGTGTGAATCAATCACAGACAAGACAAAAAGGAAAACGGAGGAAATAAGTGGACGCACAGAATACAACTGTGTCTTGCTTTGATAGAAGCTATGGCACAGTTTACAGTGGAAAAGTGCTAAAACAAGAAACCAATGGCTGACAAAGATTGCAGTGTGTTTCCAGTGGCTTGCAAGTGGGAGTGCATGGATGAAATATTCACGTATCAGTAGTCAGAATCATGCCTGTGACTGGCCTACATGATGGCTCCTGATGCTGTATTCAGTGTTACTGTGACAAACTTGAGTGTAAGGAGTGGCTCAAATATGGGAAACTTATAATGCACAGCATTCTAACAATCTAGAACATAACATTTTCCAGGGAACATCTGCGTCTTTGCAGAATGATACATTTGGAGAGAAGAAAAAGCGGACCCTCTACAATGTTTAATTTTGCTGCACTGTAAAATTGAAACCTGTTCCAAGCACAAGATCGTGGGCTTTTATCGGTGCTGTGTAGTCTGGTGTGTGACCAAAGTAATCTGTTTTAACACAACTGCATCCTGAGATGGAGAGTAATAAATTCTTATGACGCCTTCTAAGCAAAAGGACCCTTTCACTGTTTGTATGAAGAAACTATATTAAGTAATGGAGTATGGGTGGTCTCAGCAAGACTGCGAGTCGAAAAAGCACTGCACTATTTGATCTTCACTTCTGAGCCTCTGAGATAGTAGTACAAAAGCCCTGTCCTTCCACCAAGAGGATAATCAATGTAGACACCTCCTGTGAAAACTATGAAATCAAGCTCAATGATCGACAAAGAACTCTACTGCTTTTATCTGCATGATGAGAAATGCTCAAAGAAAAGGATTGAAGGCCCCCGGAACCACTAAATGCTTGACAACAATTCACCATCTGAATATCAAGCTTGGCATGGCAGAATACAACCATTTGAACAAAAGATGTGTGAAGAATTTATGATGCAAACCAAACGTATACCCATCACTTGTGCCTTTTTGAAGAATTGCCCACTTTAACATTCTTAAGTAAACGAAGAAAGCTCAGGGTACAAAAAGTAGGAAAAGGAGCAAGGACGGCCCAAGGTTTTGTAAGTACCAAAGTATGATGTGTAATAATTTGCCTGCCCTACAGAACAGTTGATGGATAATGTTTTATTATACTTTTGGGTTTCCTAAACTGATTGAAGCATATGACTTGACTCTAGATAAACCTTAAGGTGGTGAAATATACGGAAGATTTCTTTGATTAAAGCTGGCTTTACTGATCCCTCCTCAGATCATCACCAATAAAGAAAGATGATCTTGTTGTTTTGTCCCATTGGCCACCTGGTCCAAGCTCCTCTTCCAAGGACCACTCGCCTCGTAGGGATCAGCCCGCAAAAACTGGTCAGTAAAGCGTGTAATTTCCGTGCATTGATACTTGGCCAATAGTCTAAAATCTTCAACGGCCACTGTCGGTAATAAAAACATTTCAAATTATTTGTAAATTTTTTTTTTTTTTTTTGTTGTTGTAGGAAGGAGTTCAGAAGCACAAACCACAAACAGATTCCCAAAGCCAAATTTTTCAAGATCATTTGAATTCCGAAGTCGAACCTATTTTGACCAAAGGCCCAACAAACCTGATGGATTCTTCAGGAAACCGTTCCCTGGTGGTCCAAGAAAACCTGGTCCTCCTTTAATGGTATGTCCCACTACCTAAATTATTGTGGCATTTGAATGAGCTGTTAAATTTAGTAATAACTTGTGTTTTGTGTGTGTTTCAAAGGAGAGTTTGGTGCCTAGTCATTTCCAGAGGCCGGCATTCAGAAAAAGTCAAAGTATTGTGTCCAAATATCGGAACATGAGAGTGATGCGTCAGCATGCACCATACAACCGGGGACCCAACCAGCAGCGATGGTGATACCCTCACAGTAAGTAAATGTTTTTAAAAAGACCAAATATACTTTTATGTATATTTTAAATTATTAATCTGTACATGCTTGTAGGAATAATGTAACAATTGTCTTTGTTAGGTACTGAAGAACACTGAGTTATCAACCGTCTCCAAGTCGACTGCACTGTTTTGTACACATCATTATTTACATTTGTTTACTGAAGTGTTTAAGTTGCATCTTTTTAAATTGCTATGGTTTTGTTTTAGATTGACATGTCACACTGTCCTGCTTTTTAATGTACAAACATTTGGGAATTGTTTTCTGTGATATGAGCAGTGTTTATTTTACATGATGCATAGTGTTAAAGCACCTAGAATCACTTTCATTTATCTTTTGTTTTAACTTAAGGCCTGAGATTTGTCAAAGTTGTAGCAAGTTTGATCAACTGCTCCCTGCAATTTCACATTTTCTTATAGGCCTCTAATAAAAAAAAAAAAAGAAATGTATAATACAACTCCTGACTTATGGCTAATTTTGGTGATGTTTTTGAAGAGTATAAAAGCTGTGTTTAATAAACGATTGCAAAAATCCAAATATTAAATGCTACAGTGCTCTTACTCACTCCAAAATGTTAAGTCAAACTTGAATTTAGTAAAAGTGCAGTTTTGGTTTCAAGAGTTGACCAATATGTACACAGTCAATTAGTGTGCAGAATTATGAAACTATATAAAAAAGCTTTTCCCATCTCACTCATTTATTTTCACCTGTTAAAGAATCTCAATTTACAAAAACATTTCACAAAAAAAAAAAAACACGTGTACTTCTTGACACACAGGTAGGTTGAAGTTGTGGAATATGGCAGCACTGGAGGATAATGGGTCCTAGTAGATTCACGTTTGATTCTTCGCAAATCTTTGGCAGATAATTTGCAGCTTTTCTTCTCGACACGTTTCTCGCAACCCTGTTGACTATTTGCAACAATTTTTTACTTTTCAGAGTCAGTTAAAGGTGTTTTTTGGCCCATTTTTCCTGAGGAAGAGAATCTGCCTAATGCTTATGCGCACCTTGATATAGTGTGTTGATCTCCTTAAGCCACACCCTCCCTCGTTACACAAATACACATCACCTATAATGCATTAAATCCAGTAAGGTTTCAAGTTTATACAGCTTGGAGTTGGAAATAACGGATAAAATTATGATATGGTCAAAAATAAACACTTGCCTAATAATTGTGCACACAGTGTGGGTGACATTAGCCAACAAACCAATACAAGGTGTTTTTAAGCTGACCTGTAACCATACTCCAGCCAGGCCCTTCAACAGAAACATTGTCCTTCACACTGTTCAGGGAGCATTGCTCTATCCAGTCTTGTGCTAAACTTAGCTGTGACAGCACCACTCATTACAACAGTCTGTAGCCCACACTGTGTTACAATGGAACGTGTCAAGTTTCCACAGACGGGCCTTTTTCTCTTTGGGAAAGTTGCAAAAACAAGGTGAGATCTTCAACTGTAGCACACTAATCTGTTCTTTAGTTTACTTTCTATACCAAGGACATTGTCTGTCTCTGTTTTGTTTGAGTGTTTGGTTCACACTTGTCTGATTATGGTATGACAGAAACAGCTGCCTCTGTAGAGACTAAACTTGGCTCAGACGCACAAGTTATTCAAGTTCAAATGTAAAAAAAAAAAACTAACAATGGTCAAAACCATTTTCTTTTCTGTAGTTTTCTTTTTAAGTCTTGCGTTTACATTGCTGACATTGGTTTTTCACTGCGCTGACTTGCTCCCATCTGTCATTTGTAGATGTAGACTTTTAGGCTCATCATTGCAGGCTTCATGTCTTTTACTTTCTCCCTCTGCACGTCTTGTAATCCTCTGTCTTGATGGGCAACTCTAGCTCAGTCCTCATTCCTGGTAAGCCTACCAACTGTAAATTCCCAATTTCATTATTTTAAACACAGCAACAAGGCTTTATGTTGAAAATCAAGACAACTTTGAGAACAAACACTATTTGACACTTCTTTTTTTTTTTGAAGAGATTGAAGAATTTGATTCAATTGTGTCAGTAGTGACAGAGAAGTCAAACCAGCCAGGCTGTTTACAGACTGACCCTCAAAGTCTGGGAAGTATAAATTTTTGTCATTTAACCAAAATAAGCCTCATTTAAACCGAAGTTTAGAAAAGCACTGGTTTTGGTGAATATTATATTGTAAAAAGTAATTTAAACAGTGCTAACTTAAACAAATTATTGAAAGACTTACACTACCAGTCTAAAGTTTGGATATTATTTTTTACTTGTAGATTCATACTGCAGATTTCAGAAGTGTGAAGAACACATATGGACTTATACTGTATAGTAAACAAAAAAAGTGTTAAACCAGATTGTCTTTTATATGTTAAATTCTCAAAGTAGCCACACATTTACTTTGATGACAGCTTTGCACACTTTTTGCATTTAGCTTAATGAGGTATCACCTGAACCTCGAAGGAGTTCCCAGTGGTGCCGAGCACTTACTGGCTGTTTTGCCTTCACTCTGCCGTCCAACTCATCTCAAACTATCTTAAATTTTTTTAGATGATTTAAAAAAAATAAATAAAAAGATTTCATGAAAACAGGTTTCCACTGGTCTAATGTCCATTTCTTGTGTTTCTTGGCCCAAAATAATCTCTTCTGTTTGTTGCTTTTCCTTAGTGTTTTTAGCAGCTTTTTGACCATAAAGACCAGTCTGCTCTGAACAGTTGTAGATATGTGTCTGCGACTTAAACTCTGTGTGGCATTGATCTGGGCTCTAACCTGCGTTTGACCTGTGATTTCTGAGCCTGGTGACTCGGATGAACTTTTCCTCAACAGCAGAGTGGTCTTTATGTGAGCCAGCTTAAAGTTTTTGTAACTTTCGGGACTGACTGACTTAAAGTTCTTAAAGTAAAACTGGACTGTCATTTGTCTTTCCTTAGCTAAGTGGTTCTAGCCATAATATGAATTCTAACAGCTGTCCAATAGGGCTCTGTACCAACTTGACCTCTGCACAACAAAACTGATGGGCCCAACCCCTTTTTAAGAAGGCAAGACATTCCACAAATGAAGCCTGACAAGGCACAGCTGTGAAGTGAAAACCATTTCAGGTGACTACATCATGAAGCTCACTGAGAGAAGGCCAAGGGTTTACAGCGCTGTCAACAAAGCAAAGGGTGGCTACTTTGAGTTATTTCATACATTTTTCTTTACTACATGATTTCCATATGTGTTCATTCATAGTTTTGATGCCTTCAGTGAGAAAGTTAATAGTCATGAAAATAAAGAAAAGAAAATGTATATGAGAGGGTGTGTCCAAACGTTTGACTTGTAGTGTATATCAGATGTCTTGAAACAAACTTCTCTTACAGATGAATATGGAGATGGAAAGACAAGAAAACCACTGTGAAGAGCAAGCTTCTTATTCTCAATTTCAGGAAACAAATGAACCAGTAAGTAAAGGCTAATGGCTGCACATAAATTGTAGGATCTTGTAATTGTTATGTTTGAATGTCAATAGCGTTTAACACCGGCATCTAAAATGGAGCCTTCAGCATCCGGCACAGGCCTGTCCTTCTCCTCTTTACTCCCAAAAGCGTTCTCTGCTGTTCTTCATCCCACAATGCCTCCAGAACACAGCCCTGACCAGGAGCCTGCAACACACACATCACCAAACCTGGAGGAGCTGCAGACAGAGCTGAGAGTCTTGAGAGGGCAGTTTGAACAGATGAAGAGTCAGCACAAGTAGGCCATATTCAAAGAATTACACATTCAGAAAATACCAATGAGGATGATGTGCTAATAAGACTTCTGTTTCTTCAGCAAAGAAATAAAGCTGCTAATGAATGAGCTCGATGAGGAGAAGAGGATCCGCTTGACTTTGCAGGTAAAGTGTATACTGCAGTAGTTCTATGGAATTTTCTTTTACTGCAACCGTTTGGTGTGTATTTTTATTTTATTAGATGGAGATTCAGCGCATCAAGAAGCACATGTCTAAATAACTTAAACATCTATGCCAGTAACCACAAAAGTTTTGGAATTTGGCTTTGGTTTATTATTCAGCCACTGGTTCTCCTTTTTGTTTTTGTCGAAAAAATATAATCAAATAAAGTCAAATTCTTTCTTTTCTTGGGCTTATATACTGTCTTGGTGCTTTGACCCATGTTCATACTCCCCCTTGTGTGGTTTTGACATGTGGCAGTGAAGTGTTAAATATGTCTTTGATATTATGTACAACAAAAGATTATTACTGATATTGGGTATATGTTGTTTTTCTACCCTGCATGTTGGTAAAATGCTGACTTAGATATTACTGATAAATAAAACGTTCTAATTTGTTTGACCAAGTGTCTTTATTTTTATTTTTCTCCTGAAGTTCAAATGTCTAAAATAAATTATCGTTAAAAAAAACTGTCCCCGGTAGTAATTATCTGTAACATCCATGTGAAAAAATATAAAACATTAAAAAATAAAAAGGAACAATACAAAAATACATATAATCTTCCTATAAACTGTACATCACATTTGATTGGATTGTCCTGCATTCCAATGTGTTTTCCTGGAGTGTTGGTGACTTTTTTGGTGGTGTCTTCAAAAGTTACTGTCTTCACAGGGGATAGGCCTAAATGTCATCTTTTTCTTCTCCTCAAGAACAAAGTCATATCGACACAGAGGCCTGTGTGGGACAAACACAACCGCTGTGAGTTCAAGTGAAATAATTTTCACAGACAAGCCATGTTTGTTATGAAAGCTTAATGTGCTATTATGTCGTGTAACTTGCCTTTCTTTGCTCTCCAGAGGTGTCAGCCGTAGACGGAGAACCCGGAGCTTATACAGGGGTTTGAAAGTGTTTCCGGTGCTGAATTTTAGAGAAATCTTCTCCACTGACTTAAGGTCTGTGTCAAACTGAGCAAGCATCCTGGTCTCGGTAAACTTCTTGAACTTTGATGCTTGACTAAAACAAAGCAACAAATAAGACCAAATCACCCACAACCACTTTTGAAGACTCAGTTATGCTCATTGAGTGAACTGTACTTGATCTTTTGTATTAGACAATAAAAATGGTAAAAATAAATCTTACTGGTCAATGGTTGCCACTGCTTCTTTACTGCCATTTTGAAGTGTAATGTCAATGTATCCCCAGTGTGCTTCCTTGTTCCATGTCACTATATCAACCCTGTAGATTGTCACTGGGAGAACACAAGGAACAAGAGTTGTTTCATTAATTGAACTTAACTGAATCATTTAAAACTTAAGAAAATAGAATACTATAGTTTTTTACTCACTGCAAAATGGTGATTGTGCATTTGTTTTGAAATAAGTCTTTGTTTGGTTCAACTTCTTAAGGACATCTTTCCAATATTTGGCATCATAACCTGCATTTACACAGTCACAAAGTCATTTAATAAGATATGCTATAGTATCACTTCATTTAAAGCCAAATAATGATCAAAAATCCACAAACCAAAGACAGGACATCCAGCCGTTCCAAAGCGCTCACAGCTCACGCAATTGCCATCCAGAAAGTCTTTGTAGGAAGTGCAAGGGTATACCCGACTGACACAAGCCCGTTTTATTGAATCCAAAAAGAGAAACACTGATCGCTGGTGGTCACATTTAAAATACGCCCCTCCTTTACAGAGTTAAGAAAAGCAAACAGTTTTGTACTGTATATTTAGAATGAAGCTGCAATACTTCTTTTCTATATTTAGACATACTTACCAGAAAAGATGGTCAGTGGGCAGCCAGGCTGGTCTGTGCCTCCATTTGCATAATAATCAATATGACCTAAAGGCTCTCTGAAGCCTAGGGCTAAACAAATACACAATTTGTTAATAAAAATGTCTAGAGTGGCACAAAGAGATATGTTAAGTGGGTTGCAAAGTCTCTCAAATGCCAACTGACCATCTATGTCTGTGTGGAGGGCGTCTACAAACTGTGCATCAGAGGGATCGAGCCTGTCCTCTGGAGGTTTGCCAGTAAACTTAGGCCCTGCAGGGTCCAGAGCTGAAAGGAGCAAAATAACAGAAGCAATGTTATTATAATTTTTTTTAATGTATAGCAGTTACATGACACAACAAAATCAAATTCACCTATTACCTGTGATTCTGCCGATTAAACCATTTAAGTTTGCCCCAACAAAGCCTGATATATGCGCTCCAAGGCTGATTCCAATCATGTGAATTGAGTTAAGAGTGACACCGTGAGTCTGAAGAAAGAAAACAGAGTCAGACAAGTAGGTTTGTATTTAACTGGTAATAGGACAATCCATCGGTGCATCTTACCTGCATCACTTTGATCAGGTCTGTGAGGTTGTCTGCGACTCTGCGTGTGTTCTCTACAGCCTTGATATAATTGACATTGGCTGCTCCTCGATTCCAGTCCACCACAATGACGTTCATGTCCTGCCTTTCCAGCAGCAGCTCAGCGATTTTCTTGATCCACGCAGGGGGAGAGCCAGTGGGACGATAGCCATGGACGATAAAGGTGGTTGGCCGAGAGATGTTGAACTGAGGGGTGGCTGAGAGGTTTGTGTGAGACATCTGGATACCGCACAACACATTTTCTCTGGTGTAGAGCAGCAACTTTACTCTGAGGCTTGTTCCGAGGAATGCATGTTTGAAATCTAAGTCTGTAAACTCTTCACATTTCCAGCCTGAAAAGATATCACAAAAACACCACGTTTGTACTGAAAAGAAGAGTGGGCATTAAGTTGTGCTTTGTTATATTAATAATAATGTAATGTATAATTCATTAATATGTGCATTGGACAGGGACAAAACAGATGTCAATCGAAAGAAGTGCAACCAATGTTGTGCTTAGTCCTTGATTAGACTTTAAAAATAAAACATAAAACAAAGACAGATGTACATATAGAGAAAACCAACAATGGACAAACTGTCAAACACAGACAGTAATGTTAAAACATCCAGACACTAGTATAATAGTTACATTAAGTTTGACCCTGGCTCACAAAGCAGTCACTTCTCTTATGACTAATGCTCACAGGCCACTGTTTAACAGAGGTTTCGCTTTTACTTCATTATTAAGAATTTAAAAACATACATTTTTAATCATAAATACAGCTTTTGGCTTTTCTACCCACTCTGCTCATACAGTTGTGCTCATAAGTTGTACCCTGGCAGAATTTGTAATATTGTTGGCCATTTTTTAGAGAATATGAACTATAACACAAAAATCTTACTTTCACTCACAGTTAGTGGTTGGGCGAAGCTATTTATTGTCAAACAATTGTGTTTACTCTTTTTAAATCATAATGACAACAGAAACTGCCCAAATGACCCTGATCAAAAGTGATTTTGGCCTGATAACATGCACACAAGTTGACACAAACAGGTTTGAATGGCTGCTAAAGGTCAAAACAGGTCACCTGTGATCTGTTTGCTTGTAATCAGTTTGTGTATAAAAGGTCAGTGAGTTTCTGGGCTCCTGACAGACCCTTGCATCTCTCATCCAGTGCTGCACTGACATTTTTGTGTTCTGAATTGTGGGAAAAGCAAACGAAGGAATTGAGAATGCTTAGCAGTGTTCAAACTCTAATAAAGAAGTGGAAAATGATTTTGTTGAAACCAAACCAAGGTCAGGTAGACCAACAAACATTCTTGCCACAACTGCCAGAAACATTGTTCAACAATTTCAGCTGAAATACAGGACTCTCTGAACAAAAGTGGTGTGGCTGTTTCAAAATGCACAATAAGGAGGCACTCTAAGAAAAATGGGCTGCATGGTCGAGAAAGCCATTACTACGCAAATGCCACAAAGCATCCTGCTTACAATACGGCAAACAGCACAGAGACAAGCTGCAAAATGTCTGGAACAAAGTCATTTAGAATGATCAGACTATGATTTAACTTTTTGGCCACAACCTTGTTACATTTTGAGAGGAGTAAACCAGGCCTGTGATGAAAGGTACACCGTTTCTTCTGTGAAACATGGAGGTGGATCGCTGATGTTTTAGGGATGTGTGAGCTACAAAGACACAGGAAAAGATAAATGCAGCATATTATCAGAAAATACTGGAGGATAATTTGCACTCATCAGCCCGGAAGCTACACATGGGACATACTTGGACTGGCCATCTCAGTCTCCTGACCTCAACATCATTGAGCCACTCTGGGGAGATCTCAAACGTGCAGTTTATGAATTTACAGAAACTGGAGGCTTTTTGCAAAGAAGAATGGGAAATTAAAGAGCCTCATCCACTACTACCACAAAAGACTTTAAACTGTCATTGATGTTAAAGGTAACTGGGAACTGGGGTATGTAAACTTTTAAACAGGGTAATTTGGGTAGTTTCTTTTGTCGTTATGATTTTAAAAAAGTAAACACAATTCTTTGACAATTAATGGCCTTACCCAACCACTAACTATGAGAGAAAGAAAATTTTTGTGTTCGTATTCGTATATTCATATAAACATTGTGTAGCATACATTTTTAAAGTTCATTCAACTGTACATGTCACTTTTGGCAAAGAGGTATCCTTAACACTAACTATTGTGTAATTTCACAAAACAGAAATACCCTTTTATTCTTAAGAATTTTCAGTTCTGCAAAAGAGGAATCATTTCCAGGAATACACATGTTTTACAGTCAAGTAGAGAATATGTGGTTAATAAGCACATGGTAAAGTCAACTTGTGTGTTTTGTTATTTGAGCACCTTACCTATGCATATTTGAACAGTTATCAGCAGCGAAGGTATCAGATACTGGCAGAGGAACATGTTCTACAAGCACATGGAGAAATTACTTTGCAGAGATACAGTATACTTAGAAAACAATCATTCAAATGTAGATAATAGATAACACATTATACATACAAAGGCAGATTTCATTACATAACATAGCTGTTTTGATGAAAACAGAAATAAAATGTATTCCTTTTTAATCTTTTCTTAGACAGTCAACAATCCAGCAAGTTACTTCTGAATCAAAAAACTCACAAGAATTTACAAGTATATCGGTTTTTTTTTTTGGCAGATTTAGTTACAACCTTTGACTAAAAAGTTCCCCATAGTGTAAAAATGACATTACAGAGAAAAAAACGATCTTTAAAAGTCCTAACCCTTGCTCCCTGCTGCGCCTGACTTGGTTTCTATTGCTACAGAAGACATATCCTGTTTACTCAGTGACACTATTGATAAAACATCTTGTCTTACCTAGGTTCACTGTCTTCTGTTGTGGCAACTTAAAGTCCCAGAAGAGTCGATTGTGTCCTTATATTTTGTCAGTGTTCACTCAGGAAATAATAGAAAGAATGCTCAAGCAATTCTCCTGCTCCTGTTCTTACAAAGCCACACCCCTTGCACAGGTCAGAGGAATTTCAGTAAAGTCACTCCTTCTTCTCGTTCACTCAAACCGGTCCAGCCACTGTTTAAGGTGTGTGAAAATATAGTTAAGGTGAAAGATATTTGATTTACTTAACCACAAAGTAGCTACAGTTTGAGTTAATGTTAGATAGCCAAAGTAAATTAACATAAGTCCAGAGAAAATAACCTGAAGCAGAGGAAAGGTCAGTTTCAATGGGTGGAGGCTGAATTTTAATGTTAAGCATAAACCATTACTCCTGCTGATGAAAGGAAATGACAATACATTTGCTACAGTTGGATAGCATGAAAAACATTTGTCTTTTAGAGTCTTTGTAAATATAACCAAACATAAGGATAAGACAAAGTTAAAGGGACATAATCAGTAGATACAATGTGCTGGTTTGAAGATTCTTAGCAAGCAACTGTCACCATTTCTTTTTTCTAATGTGTTACATAAGCTCATTACTGACTTAACCCTTTACCACCAGTAATAATCAATTTATAAAACTTTAATAATGGGCCCTTGGTTGTAAAGTGGTGCAGATTAAACTATCCAAATAAAAATGCCTATCTGCCATAAAGTACATTGTGTGCAGAATTTCATTGATACTATGAATATAAATTTAACAATATCCTGCAAAGAACCCTCTGTAAGCTGTAGATATGTTGAATATTAAAACAGGTCATTTATTAATGTTAGGTTCCAAAGACTGCTGAAGGGGATAAACAGGATTGACATAATGTTGCCATGTATAACTTCCATGTGAAGAATAAATGTCAGAGAGAGTATTTTGTTTTTGTTTAGACTTTTATTTTATTTTATTTTAATATTTTATTTAGACTGCCGTGTTTAGTAGTTGGCTGTTGTCAACTTAATTTTCCTCCTGCATTGGTTTCTCAGGAAAAAGTCTCCACACTCATTATTGATTATCTATGCTTCTGGTGCGGAGTGAACTTTGTCCACTGGATACTCGTCACCAGGGTCAGGCAGGCTGAAGGGTTGTGCTCTTAAACAGAGCCTCAGAGACCACACTGCATGGTACATTAGCCGGCTGAGAAGAGCAGGATGTCTGGAAAGAGACGAGGCAGAGGCAGAGGCAGTCATGTCCAACAACAACAGGCCACTCAGAACCAGAGAAGAGTCCCTCGGAGGGTAAGACCAGTCTTGTCAAATCCAATCTGAATTTAATGTAGGGGAGACAGATTTTTCCTTTCAGCCACAGGTGATAATAAATGAACAGACTTTTCTGTTTGCTTTTCTCTTTTGTGAAATTCAGAGGTAATCTGTCTAAAATCTTTTCTTGCAGTTTACATCAATCAATCAATCATGCAAATGTTTAATAATTCATATACAAATGTGACATTTTAACAGTTAAAAGTACAGTTTATCTTTGTCACTGCAAATAAAGCCGCAGTTGTTGTATGTGGCGACACAAAGTCCAGGACACATTGCAATGTTAATTACTTTACAACTTACAACTGTAACAAGGTTTACCATTTTTATTTAATCTGGTTTTGATAAAATGTAAATCAGTGGATTATCTTGGGTCTGATAATGTCTGAATGTTTTACTGATAGTATATTATTCATCATTTATTTGTATTCTTCTGCTTGTCGTATACATATCACCCTTTGGCTTGCATTGTAACCGCGCTTTTTTTGCTGCCATTTTGAAAATGTATCTTTGGCTGTTTATCCTCATCCATCTCATTGTCACAATTTTCTTAACAGCTACTAAGAAATGACAGGCAGTAGGTGTGAATGATGAGGTAACATAAAAATCTTTTTAGACATAACAACCATGTTTTAGTTGAATGGCAATAATCAGACAATAAAATGTATATCTATAATACCTCAGAAAACATGGTTGACTGCTCGGTTGAGTTTAAGACGTCCGTGTAAACAGTCTAGCTCAGATTAACCCCATTCATTTGATACACTGAACAAATGATCATAGCTCAAAAGTTATACATCATACAGCCTTAATATTTATACAAGATAAATCTGTATAATTGTGTGAACATTTCATTTATGCAGTTTGACACAGCAACTACTCAAAGCTAGCTAGATAGTAAAGTTATGTTAAACCTATAGACATATGTAAAGAGATGTATTGTTGTATTTGCTGCAATAATGTAGTAACCCTAACAGTTACACATAAAGCGCAAACATACCCCAAGCTGGACGGTCAGCTGTCTGGTTGAGTTGCCTATCTGCTTCCTGATTGGGTAATTGGATTCAAAAAACCTGAACACAGTTTTACTGTAAAGTATGCTCATAGTGCAGGCTGTAATTTCCCCTACATACATGTCTAAACTTGTTAGACTTTTAAGAGTAAATACCTGAAGGTTTTGACTTGGTTGCCAACACAGTACATCAGACATGCACAAAGTCTGGACTGGGATCAAATCATGGCACAAAGTGAGATTTTGTGTGGCCCTCAACTTTAGCGATGAAATGTATTTTGTATGACCCCAACAGCGGCAGCTTCATACAAACAGGTCTAAATCTATACCTCTCTCCATCCATACCATAATCCAACTAAAACCTTTTCAAATCAAACTTAAATCTGTACAAATCCAACTAAAACCTGTTCAAATACAACTTAAATCTGTTCAAATTTAACTTATACCTGTTCAAATACAACTTAAACCTGTACTTGTAGAATAAGAATAAAATCAGAAGAGACAAATGGCCCTTGGTAATTTTCCACTTATCAAATGTGGCCCTCTTTGCAAAAGGTTTGGACATCCCTGCAGTACACAGTACCTACCTTTGTACCATATGCTGTTTGATCAAATATTTTAGGTAATCTTCTTGTTTCTGTCTCAGGCTCTGAAGGAGCCAGCACGTCTGGCCAGACCCACAGGCTGTGAGGCGGAGATCCCAACCACTGAGCGACTGACTATTTCTGAGGCACGGAGGGGCACACCAGGTTCTCTTAATAATGCATTTGTTGTGTGACTGTGTGTTAACATGAATATAGTTTATGGGCATGGTAGAATTGAATGGTTTTCCAAGGTGGAAATGCACATGTATACACTTAAGCATATATTTATAACAGTTATATATATATATATATATAATTTTATTTTTTTTTTAATTATTTTGTTGTAGCTCATCGTCCTGTGCGAGTCTATGCTGATGGCATCTTTGATCTTTTCCACTCGGGGCATGCTCGAGCCCTCATGCAAGCCAAAAACCTGTTTCCCAACACTCATTTGATAGTAGGAGGTAATGTAATAATCTCACAAACCTCTGTCCATAGACATGTTTCACGTTTGCCAAGCATATTTAATACAATTATTTCTGTGTATGCCCAAACTATATGTATAAGCTGTAAAGATAAATCTCCTTTTTAGCTCTAATGTTCCTCTGCATGTATGCTTTCAGTCTGTAGCGACAAACTCACCCACAAATATAAAGGCTACACTGTGATGAGGGAGGATGAACGCTATGAAGCTCTCAGGCACTGTCGATATGTGGATGAAGTTGTGCAAGACGCTCCATGGACCCTCACTACACAGTTCCTCAAATTACATAAGGTCAATAATCTTGTAACCATTGAAATATAACACAAAAACACATTAGATAAAAGATAAAAGGTAGACTAACATTATGTAATGTTGTCATGTTGAAAGATTGACTTTGTGGCCCATGATGACATCCCCTACACCTCTGCTGGATCAGAGGACGTGTACAAACACATCAAGGAGGCAGGTGAAGATATGCCTTGGTTTGTAAATTGTCATGTTGTTTTAAAATGCTACATGTGATTAAATCATTTATATTTGCATGTCAGGTATGTTTGTGGCCACTGAGAGGACAGAAGGCATCTCCACTTCTGATCTCATCACACGTATAGTACGGGATTATGATATCTATGTCCGACGTAACCTGCAAAGAGGCTACACAGCCAGGGAACTAAATGTTGGCTTCATTAATGTGAGAAGAATCTTATATTAGTTCAAAAAGAGGTTAATAGACCACATCACATTACATTCAGACATTTCCCGGCATGCTATTTTTTCTGCAGGAGAATAAGTACCGGCTTCAAAACCAGGTGGACAAAGTGAAAGAGACAGTCCGTACAGTAGAAGAAAAGTCCAAGAACTTCGTCTACAAAGTGGAAGAGAAGAGTCATGATCTAATTCACAAGTGGGAAGAAAAATCCAGAGAATTTATTAGCAACTTCCTGGAGCTTTTTGGACCTGATGGCGCCTGGGTAACATTTATTTACATTATGTCTTACAAAGGTGTCTGTAATTTATGATGGTTTCCTACAGTTGTAAATTCTCTAAAGGCTTACGGACAGTTACACACTTAAAGTATGTCCAGCTATTTCTCATCTGCTTCAACCCAAATCCTCTTCTTTTTTTTTTTGAATGGACAGGCCATCATTTTGTTTTGTCTCTTGTCTAACACCAAAATGTGAATACATAGAACCATTATTAGATTGTAACTATGCTCTGTTCTTTATTTAGCATGCTATTCAAGAAAGGAGTGGACGGATGCTACAGGCCCTCTCACCGTACTCTTCTCCTCGGGGCTCACCCAGCAGCAGCCCCACCAGAAGACGCTCCATTTCTCCAGATTCCTCGCTGTCACACTCAACCTCCTCCTCCCTCAGTCCTCCATCTTCTCCATCAGCCTCCTCTTCTAGGAGAAAAGGCACCAGGTCCTCCATCAAATCAGAATAAGTGTCTCATGGCTTTCCTGGTCCAAATGCCTTATTATTGTTAATAAATGAAGTATTTCTAACTTTAATATGCAAAAGTTTCATTTCATTTCAAGATTACCCATGGCTTTAAAGGAAAATCTGTATTCCAAAAAAAATAAAATGAATAGCTCTGATTGTGTGCTGTCATATATTTTGTAACTATAGGGAGTACAAAATAAATGCATTGTTAGTTTGTCAGTTGTCATTGTCAGTTTATTTTGACAGTTGTTTATATGAGTTAATATTGGACTACATCTCACAAGTCTAAATAATTCTAAAAGTTGTCTGGTCTGTGCAAAAATTTTAGGGCGTTTCAGGAAGACAAGGCAAGGCAAGACATTTATTTTTGTATAGCCCCATATCACAACAACAGTTGCCTCAAAGGTCTTAACAGACTGCACCAAACAAAATCCCCTGTCCTTATACCCTAAGGAAAAACTCCCAAATAAGCCCAGCCGGTAAAAAAAAGAAAAACCTCAGGGAGAACCACAGAAGGAGGGATCCTCTCCCAGGATGGACAGAACGTGTCCAGGACAGTTGTTAACAACACAGAAGAACACATAATAAGTATATTCACAGAAAAAAAAATATTATTGGCAATCTATAGGACAGAGTTCAGGGACCACCGAACACAGACTACAAAACACTATTGCGCATGCTCTTGAACACGACACGACCTGGGATTTGTAGTTTTAACGCCGAGTACATGACGTTACGCAGCTAAAGCTATGAGCTAAAGGCTGAACTATCCTGCAGATTAAAGATGGCGCCCTCTCACGCGCTAAGGTGCTGTAAACGGGCTTTAAACTGGGTACCTGTCCTGTTTATTAATCTGGTGATTGGCTGGTCGTATTACGCTTATGTCGTGGAGCTGTGTGTTTGTAAGTACACTCATTTCTTTACATTCATCTCATCTACTGTGTTTGTGCTGTTGTCCAACTTTGTCAAAAGCCTGCTGAGTGAGACGTAAAGTCTCTACTACAGAATGAATGTAGATGAAAATCAGTAAAAAACATGTACTTTTCTCCTTTTAAAATTGATCAAAAAATATTTGCGGAGTTGCTTAAATACTATGTGCGGCGACAAGTTTGGACAATATTGTTGTCAGTTTTTTGTCATTTATTACTAATAGCTTACATTACAGGGACAAACGTAGCATACACTTTCATTTGTTGTGCTGTTGAAATATATATATAAAAAGTAAGTAACATCTTGAGGCTCACCACAGATCGTTTTTCTAAGCATTTCACCTTTTCATCTATTAACATGTCCACTTTAATAAGGACTTGAGTTATATCATGTTAACATTAACAGACTCAAATAAACCTCATCTTACATTGTGAGAAAACTTAAAAATATCTAAATAAATAAATAACATTGATCAGTTGTCTGAAATATAGGCTACTATATCCCTGAACACCAACAACAGTAATCCCACTCAGCAGCATATACTGTCCTATAATGTATAGAGCTATGTGTAAGGACAGGGGCGTCCCTGCTGCTGCACAAAGCTTTCTGTTGTGAGGGGGGTCACCGCTGGCCGTACCAGGCTGCTGCCACATGTAGGGGTGGTGTGAGACTATGGGGGATGTGTAGTGTTGAGATTGATGCAGTTAGATACTATAATTACATCACTACTAAGTTACAGCTTAACTAAGAGGAAAGTATTGATGAACAGAAATTAGTGGAAATATTTAAATAAATATGGTAGTATAAATTGTGAATTCAGCACATCTTCACTCATTCTTTTTTTTTAATTTGTAGATACAATCCCAAAGAATGCAGAGCGAAGTAAGTTATTGCAATTTATTTATTTATTTTTATACTTACAAGTGTTACAGCTGACCATTGGAGACAAGGTGAGTTAAGTGTCTTGCCCAAGGACACAACGACAGTATGTACTGTGGGGGAGAGTGGGATGTTATGATGTATGACATTTAATTTTTTTTTTGTAATATAAATCTTTTAATTTAGGAATAAATGAGTTATTTGATGAAACCCTTGCCATTACAACCAGTTTGAAAACAAAAACTTTTATTCTGTTCCTTACAGTCAGCTATTTGATTATCTTCCACATTTGTCTCATCATGTTTATATGGTCATACTGGAAAACCATTTGGTCCACACCAGCTGCACCTTCTAAAGCAGTAAGCATGTTTCTGCCTCTCTGTTTATTCAGGAGTATAATATCAGTAATATTCTTTGTTATTAGCTTGACTGTATCTACCTCTGTTCTTTTCCTGTCAGTTTGGACTGCCCAGAGCTGAGAAGGAACAGTTTGAAAAAGAAGAAAGAGCAGAGATACAGCAGGAGATTTTAAAGAAAGTAGCTAGAAATTTACCTGTATACACCCGCACTGCAGGAGGAGGTGAGACTCTTACCAAAACAACAATATAGTAATTGTTTTAAACCCAATAGACCCAACACACCCGACATTGTCTGTAAATAAGAATGCGCTGCTCATGCAAATACAGAAAATACAAAACAATACACTCCTTTTACATTGTGTTTTTTGTGTATCTACTGTACCCTAAAACATGACATGAGATGTTTTTTTCACCCTGCATCAGTGACTCTGGGGTTGTAGAGACACACAAACAGAGGTTAACAAGGCGCAGGTGCAGGTCACATCTCCTATGGGACACACCTGGTCCATTTATACTACCATTTATATTCTCAGTGACAGAATCCCACTGGGAGGATTTCTAACACACTGAACCAAGATCTCTTTAAACAGATGTAAAGGGAGTCACATGATGCACACTAGAGTGTAATGAATACAATAAAGGTCAAAGATGATAGATGTATATTTGCTATACCAATATATTAGGACACAGCATTATATGTTTATTATTTTTTGGAGAAGTGTAGTTAAAAGTTTCCACGGTAATAATATTTTTCACATTAAAACGTTCACATTATTTATTCATTCTGGGGAAGACTTACGTAATTGTGCTTTCTTTTTCTGTTAACAGCCGTTCGATACTGTGACCCCTGCCAAGTCATTAAACCTGACCGCTGCCACCACTGCTCAACCTGCGAGATGTGAGTGTTTACTTCACTAACCCTTTGTGTATACAGCTGCTCGTGATGCTGGTATAATAAATGATCTCTTTGAAATGTTTCTCACAGGTGTGTCTTAAAAATGGACCATCACTGCCCCTGGTAAACCTTTTGATGTTGATTTTGAAGTCCTCATTTGTTTTGTTCAACCAGCTTATCTGTAAATACTGCATTGTAGATAAGCACAATGTATTTGTGCTTCTTTGTTAACTTTGTTATGTTTTTTTCCAGGGTCAATAATTGTGTTGGGTTCTCAAACTACAAATACTTTGTCCTGTTCTTGGCCTATGCTTCACTTTACTGTGTGGTCATTTGTGCTACAGTAATTCAGTATTTTATCAAATTCTGGACGGTATGTACAGAACTTCTTCTTTCTGATAATTTGACTCTGAATTAACAGTTTTGCAGAAAGCTCTCTTTAGAATAATACAGGAACATATGGTAAAAACCTCACACATGAGTTAAGTGTGTTTGTCATGGGATCTGTTATGTGATGATCCTGTTAAGTGCATGGTTCACATGAGACAATGACTCTTGTGATATTTACTTTGTGGAGCAGCTGGATTTTTGCACAATTTGAGTTTACAAAGTTAAAGAAATCAATCTTGTCCCTGTCAAAGCTGGTTTGGATAAATGGTGTCGCGGAACAGGCTGTTCTGGGCATATATTTGCCCTGTTGTTACTCACTGTGGGATAAATTGTATAATGTCACACAGCAACTGATGTCCATATTGCATTCAAGGTTATTTAATTTGGTTAGTTTGAATTGTTTGCTGTTTCTCTACTGGTGTTTATTAGACTTGTCACTAATTTTTTTCATTCAGGGTCGCACAACTAACACTTATTTTTAATCTTTTTAGAAACAGATTCCTGACACACATGCCAAGTTCCACATTTTGTTTCTGTTTTTTGTGGCGGCCCTTTTCTTTATCAGCATTGTGTCACTACTCAGCTATCATCTATGGCTCGTGGGGAAGAACCGAACCACTATAGGTAGCTTCATATCCACAGACTGACCATTTACTGCCACATAATACCATCGTAATAAAAATGCAATTCTTCTCTTATTTCATTCCAGAGGCTTTCAGGGCTCCTGTTTTTACAAGTGGGCCAGACAAAAACGGTTTTTCTCTAGGGTTCAGCAGAAATGTAGCTGAGGTCTTTGGTGACCAAGCAACATACTGGTTTATTCCTGTTTTCTCCAGGTTAGTATCAATAAACTGCAGCATTTTTAAATTAAATGATTAAGGTTTTATAACACATGGGTTAAAGCTTACGCTGTCTGCTCATGTCTTGTTTTGTCAGTCTGGGAGATGGACATTCTTTTGTGACCAGGTTGGTTCATATAGACCATGAACAGGCAAACAGCATCCTTCAGCAAAATGGCAAAAGGTATGTTTTTATTTTAATATGTATATACCATAATTAAATGGGTTTGAAATGTTCTTATTGGCTACAATTGTGTATGTGGACTTTAGTTCAAGCCCTTTTGATGGTGCAACCAATGCCTGTCAACTTGTCAACAATGTGGACAGTGACAAAATAGGTCTGTTGAGATTTTTTATTTAAACATTATATTGTCTTTGCGTGTCTTTGTATATTTTATCTTCTAATTTTTTTTGTTTTTTATATAAATAAAGATAAAGGACAGGCAGTCTCTGTGACAATGGAGAATGAGCCATAGTAAGTATGCTTTACAGTTTGTTCCAACTTTTTTTTGTTCTGATCCATTCATCCATCCATCTTCTTTCGCTTATCCGGGGCCGGGTCACGTGGGCGGCAGTCTAAGCATAGATGCCCAGACTTCCCTCTCCCTAGACACTTCCTCCAGCTCTTCTGGGGGAATACCAAGATGTTTCCAGGCCAGCCGAGAGACATAGTCCCTCCAGCATGTCCTAGGTGTTTCCCGGGGCCTCCTCCCGGTGATACAAGCCTGGAACACCTCCCCAGGGAGGCGTACAGGGGGCATCCTGAACAGATGCTTGGCCACCTCAGCTGGATGTGGAGGAACAGCGGCTTAAGGCCTGAGCTCTCCACCAACCTGAAGGGGACAAGCCAAACTTTTCTGACTGAGAACCATGGCCTCGGACTTAGAGGGACAGTGACAAAGGACAAAGAGTCCTACATGCACCTGGAACAGGTCTGCCTTACTGCCGGCAATGCAAACCAAGCTCCTGCTCTTGTCATACACGGACCTGACAGCGCTTAGTAAAGGACCCTGGACCCCATATTCCCAGAGCACCCCCACAGGGCGAGGTACACAGTCAAATGCCTTCTCCAGATCCAAAAAAGCACATGTGGACTGGTTAGGCAAATTCCCATGAACCCTTCAGCACCCTGGAGAGGGTATAGAGCTGGTCCACAGTTCCACTACCGGGACTAAAACCCCATTGTTCCTCCTCAATCCACGGTTCTACTATAGGGTGAATTTCCTCTCTAGTACCCAGGCATAGACTTTCTCCAGGGAGGCTGAGGAGTGTAATCACCCTGTAGTTGGAACACACCCTCTGGTCCCTCGTCTTAAAAAGAGGGACCACCACCCCAGTCTGCCAGTCTAGAGGTACTGTCCTCAAACTGTGTTGGCAGGGCACTGTTTGCCAGAATTTCTTTAAGGCTGACTGATAGGCCTTACCTATCAGCCGCCTCAGGAGTTCCATGAGCCAACCAGGCTCGATAGTTGACAGCTCTTCACCTCATTTTATTCAAGTGTCCAAGACACACTGCCAGAGTTCAGATGAAACGACCACAAAGTTGATCATTGACCTCCGGCCTAGGGTGTCCTGGTGCCAGATGCACTGGTGCCGGATGCACACCCTTATGCTTGAACATGGTGTTCGTTATGGACAAACTGCGACTAGCACAGAAGTCCAATAACAGAACTGCACTCAGGTTCAGATCCTCCCAGTCACGCCCCTCCAGGTGTCAACGGAGTCCCTGGTCAAAGCACTTTCCAGCACCCCTCCCAGAGACTCCACAAAGGCTGGGTACTCTGCACTGCCATTTGGCCCGTAAGCATAAAAAACAGTGAGAGACATATACCCCACCTGAAGGCGCAGG
The DNA here is from genome assembly GCA_024349245.1 of Neodontobutis hainanensis. Classification (NCBI taxonomy): domain Eukaryota; kingdom Metazoa; phylum Chordata; class Actinopteri; order Gobiiformes; family Odontobutidae; genus Neodontobutis; species Neodontobutis hainanensis. The sequence goes on along the minus strand of JALDNG010000008.1, from coordinate 2,046,933 downwards.
GAAGCGACCCTCTCGTTCATCGGGGTGAACTCCATGTTGCTATGAGCAAGCCCACACCAGCCTGCCGCCTCTCACTGCAGTTAACTCCAGAGTAGTGGAGAGTCCAGCCTCTCTCGAGAAGTATGGTTCCAGACCCCAAGCTGTGCGTGGAGTCCAACTATCTCTAGTCGGTATCTTTCAACCTCCCGCACAAGCTCAGGCTCCTCCCCTTCGGCAACGTGATAGTCCATGTCCCAAGCGCCAGATTCCAAGGTCGCCGAGGCCCTCACCTTGCCCAATCCACATTGCACCAGCCCCTTGCGTTTCCTCCTGCAGATGGTGAACCCACAAGAGGTCGGCCACATGTTGCTCCTTCAGGCTTTTTGTGCTGATGTTAATTTTTATTAAACTTTTGCACAGGTTTAGGCACTTTAAACAAAACGGTAACTGTGATGCCTTACATATCATCAGCACCTCCACGTGAAGACTCTTCCTCTGCTGCTTCTGATGTGCAACCTCCAGTCACATGTTTAGGTGCACTGTACAAACCAGTCTTTACACTGTACAACACATGTGACTCGGAGAGGATTCACAAGTTTTGGCTCCATTTGATTTGAAAGTACAAAACCAGCGATAAGCCAATAATATCTTCTCAGATTTATCACTAGAATCTATCAGTGTTAATTAATATGCATTGTTAACAAAGGTAAGCAGTGAAAATGATCAGTGCAAGATGAAGGAAAGCTTTTAATGTACAGTGTAAAAGCAGAAACAGACTGTCAAGGTCTTACTTCACACTAAAGGTAATTTGTTTACATTTTATATATTTTTTTTTTGCATTTTGTACAGGGCAAGTTTGGACCAAATGTATGTTAGCCTGTAGGCTTTCATTTTACTCCAAAAAATACTAATGTAATTATTTGTAATTGACATAAGTTATGTTTAATATATATATATATATATATATATATATATATATATATATATATATATATATATATATATATATATATATATATATATATATATATATATATATATATATATATATATATATATATTTATAATTTTTCCACTTTAATTTATTCAGGTTACAATAAATGCCAGCTCTTTTTTTATTACTCTCTCTTAAACTAACTAATGGAATGAATAAGTGAAAAAGTGTATTTAAAATGTCCACTGCACTGAAATGTTCCTTGTCAGGGTCATTTGAATTAAGCTTGAATTGAAAAACAGATTGACAGTGTGCTATTGATAGTGGTTTTATGTGTGAACTGTATGTCATTACTTTTTATTGAAAGAATGGTTCTTGCTGGGTGATTTCTGTTTTTAAGCTCTAATAAACGTAATGCTTTGAATGGTGTTTTTATCATTGTTGCTTTGATGACTTTAAACAATAGGTTTAACGTGACTAAATGTCATCTCAGAGGTGATAGTCACTAGTTGTGTTCAAATGAACAGTGACATTTTTTATTCATATTCAAGCTCAGTTATATTTGACTTTTCAGCTAATTACAGTTGAGGTCATGGATTCTGGATATTGTTTATGACAATATTTAAAGTCATGTAAAATCCTATGGGGGAGGTTTTCTTTGGAGTGGTTGAGTACTGCAGGGGTGAGGCTCGGGGGTGGGGAAGCCCTGCCACGCTGTCTTGCTGCAGGGTAGCTGTCGGGTTGTTGAACCTGTTTGAAGCCTGTGCCATTTTTTTTTTGCATTTAGACCAGATACTTTCTCTTTGTAAATCAGACCAGGGAAGATTCAATAAAATCTAAATCTGATATTTGCATCTTCAACCCTTGCTCTGACTCTGTCTCTTTTTGTTAATTCTCTTGGACTCCTAAAGCTGGACACTGTGTGAAAAGTGTGATGAAGTAACTTTTTTGTGTGATATTTACTGATGATTGATGGTTTTGTTGTTATATGGTAGTGCAAAGTTGTTTGGTACGCCCTTTTTATTTACAACCAATGGGTACGCCAAGCTGCTTGTTCTGTTTTAGCTTGGAACCATTTCAGTTTCCTCTTTCAGCACAGACGAACTTTAACAGTGGGCCTAAACTACACAAATGCATAACTTTTGTAATATGGAATAATATATATATATATATATAACAACTGGGACTGAGCATTAGAATGTGCACGTGGAATGTCAAGGAATCTAATAATCCCACAAAGTGAAAAGCTATCTGGAATTGTCTCAAAAAGGATAAAGCTCAAATTGCTCTCTTACAAGAAACACATCCTAATAAACATAAGAAATATCTTAGAGTGGGTTGGTCAGGTCTACTTTTCTTTTTATTATTTCTTATTAGTAAGAGGGGCGTAACCATTCTCGTGCATAAGAACCTGCCATTTACAGATAGCCTCATATAAAGACACTGGGATGTTAAAGGAGTACTTTATGGCGAGAGTGTTTTGATAGGAAGGCTTTTTTAATTTGACAATAAGCCAAATAATCTGCTGGAATAGCTAGCAAAGAATGCCCCCTCCAGATCCTTTATCTCAGCAGTGTGGGATGAGACTGATCAGCATCAAAGCGTCAAATATACACATAAATGAATGTTTCAGAAAGTTCAGTGAGAAACTGTACAGCTCTGAAGTGGACAGTGATGAATTGAAAGACTTACATAAACCACAACTATCAGATCAAGGTAATATACTAGAATTTGGCTTTTGTTCTAATTTCTTAGACTGGGTCAAGCTTTTGTACAAAACAAACACAGCATCTTTTCTGACAAATGGCCTTTTGTCCACACCATTTATACTAACAAGAGGCACAGCACAGGGAAGTCCTTTGTCACCCTGTTGTTCTTAGTAGCAATAGAACCATTGGCAATAGCCATTTGGCAGAATTAAAATATCAAATGAACAATAAAAGGAACAAACCCTGAGAACTCAATACCAGCACCTTATGAATGTGTTCGGACAGATACAAGGTCAACTTTGGGAAATCTGAAATAACACCTACGGATGTGATCATATCAAACCCGCTTTTGTTAAACCATTTTGTTTGGCTCCTGGGAATTCAAATCACACTCAGAATGAACCAACTTTATGCTGCAAATATAAATCCTCTAAATACACATATAAAAGAAAAGGTGACAAGCTGGAAGACACTTCCTATATCCTTTTTTGGCAGAATTAACTTTATTAGGATGATTATGGTCCCTAAAATACCTCACCCAGTGTCAATGCTCATTGTGTTCTTGAGTCCTAATCTTAATGACATCACTAAAGCTTTATCAGACTTTATTAAAAGCCTAAGTTAAAACTGAATATTCTGCAGCTTCCAAAAGAGCAAGCTGGATGGGTGTTTGCTAGAATTATTTCCACATGGGGAGTTGGACATGATGTGATGCCGTAGCTTGAGATTGAGAAGGCACTTTGTTAACTATTCTTACCTATGAGTTTATTAGACAGGCAGAGAATTACCACTTATTATTAAAGGTAACTAATTACCAATATTAATGAAACATGAAACCTCTTGAAGAATATGTTTCGGAAAACTTATATAGTACTCATTCTCTTAGTTATTGAGTAATTTCTCCAGATGGGAATGAATAAACTAACTAACTAACTAACTAACTAACTGACTGACTGACTGACTGACTTAAGTCATGGCGAAGAGAATGTACAATCTATAGGACAACTGCAAATTTAAGACATTTCAACCTATAAGAAATCAATATTATATACGTGCTAAGTATTTTTATAAGTATTTTAAAGTCAGGCTTTCAGTAAAGACAAAAATGTATACTCTTGAACTCTCAGACGATGCACACCCATTAGAGAAGACTGTCCTGAACTGCCGGAAGCGTGGACAATTTGTTTCCAAATTGTATTCTCAATTGCAGAAATTGAAGTCAGACAGACTAAAATGTTTACAGACAACATGGAACTTACTCAAAACAACAATAGAAACTGAATCCCGCTGTTGCCTTCTAGAATATCTGTAGATATAGAGAAATGGAATACAATATTTTACACTATGTTTACATCTCTGCGTAGCCTTCATATACAGCAGGAGCTTTTCTGAAGCCAAGGCAATGGCTCTAGAGAGGATTAGACTGTGTTTGGGCGGGAAAGACACCTGTTAAAATGTTGTTTTTTTAAGTTCTTGCTGTTCTGTGTGTAAAAAATGTTGGTTTACTCAATAATATATCATCCATTAAGCATATTTATTAATGCTTTACTACTGCTCAAAAGTGTGTAGTTAATATAAAGTGTTACCCCAAATTTAAACAAAAAATTTCTACTTCTTACCTCCAATCTTGTTATAACACTAATGCATGTACTGCTGCTCATTCTGGTTTACGTACAGACTTGTGCTACTTTAGATCTCAAATCCATTGAATGTGCCAAAGAGTGACCACAAGGGTCAAAGAGGTATGTATTGCCCAGGTCTGCCCAGGTCTGACACATGTTACTTCAACATTGAAAGTAGTAAGAGATAAAGGAGACCTATTACTACTTTCATTGTTGAAACAACACGCAGGTGAATGACCCTGGTGTTGATGGCCTGTCACGCTCCATTTCTCAGGAGCAGATAAGAGTCACTTAGCAGAGCATTAAGAAATCACCCACACAACAAAAACATGTTCTTAAAACAGACATTATCTTTAAAGTTTGCATTTAATCTCACTGTAGTTATTTCTGTATTAAAGTTTATGTCTAATATGGACACAGCGTACCTTTTAAGCAAATGTCTGAAATAATGCTTGACCTTAAATCAATCAATTTTGATGATGCTTTAATATTTTTATATGTGTTGAAGAGGAAACTACACACCCTCTCAAAGTTCATCTTCAGTGACACATTACTGTGTCTCAGCCGCAGCACTAAACCTCTGACCCTGGTGTTGTTTTAATTACTATGACTTGAGTCAGTGAATGAATGAGCGACAGTTACTTGGAGGAGCTGTCACATGCCTTGGGCCTACGAACAAGAGAAGACCACAAACTGATAGGAGACATTTTTGACTCTTAGACATTTTTCCTTATTGGATGACATGGAGGAAACTCTCAACAGCACCATTGATCCGGCTTGTTTACAGGAGCCCCCACTGGCGATAGATGTGATTAAGAGTAAGTAACTCACATTTCTTTGCTGCTTGTTGTTTCTTTATAAAAATGATATGAATGAAGATAGTAAACAAATATCACTTTGTAAGAGGATGATTAATGTTAAATTTCCTGTTGTAATTCCCTCTTTTTCCGTCTCTTTCCTTGAATTAGACCTTGACGTGTTTGGGATTTGCCTGTACTCCATGCTCACCTTCATGTCCTGTGTGTCACTGCTGTTGTATCTCGATACGTGTGTGTATATTTACAGAAAAGTCACTTACCCCAAGAAGACAACCATCATTTGGATCAATGGTGCAGCGCCAGTATGTTCAACACTGCGATCGTTTCTCAAAACTTACATAATTGGGTTGCTATATAATGTTGACACAGACGTTTACACTTTGTTTCAGGTCATTGCCACCATGTCTTGCTTTGGGATGTGGATCCCCAGATCGGTCATGTTCACAGACATGACATCAAACTGGTAAGTTGGGTCACACTTTCTTTGCTTAGATGCCTAGACAGCTGTTAAATATGATGCTGTTTCCTAGATATTATTTTCTCCAATAAAAAATGGAACATCTTAATAAATCATTCCACAAGACATGACCAAAGATCACACGTGCTCAGTTTTTAAGGACTGTGAACATCTTTATAGGCTTTTCCTCAACAATAACGCAATATGCAAAAAACTCTTCAATACCTATTTACAACACAATTTTATGAGCAATATAAAGATTGACTTTCACATCACGTTTGTCTGAGAAGCTGGTGTATGCAGTTATTTTGCAGTTGTGGTGTACAAGGTCCTGGTTTTGATGATTGAGGAGTTAGGGGGCAGCAGCAACTTCCTCAAGGAGTTTTCTGGTAAACCTTTTAAGATCAGCACGGGACCCTGCTGCTGCTGCTGCGTGTGTTTGCCCCATGTGCCCATGTCCCGGTAATCACTCGCATATATTCTCATTCATTCATATGTACTCATGCCAGGTCTGTTAACACTGACTCACTGTTAACCATTTAGACACATGTTATTCCTGTTGAAGTTGGGCGCTCTCCAGTATGCTATCCTGAAAACAGTGCTCTCAATCCTCTCCATTATTCTGTGGACAAACGGAAACTTTGATCTTGCTGATGTAAGTACATTAATTGTCTTTCATCTTGACTTGTTCTGAGAAAGATAAATGGCCTCATAGTGGATTTATGTCTTCTAGCTCGAGATTACAGGTACAGCCATTTGGATAAACCCATTTATTGGTGTTCTCACCATTGTCTCCCTCTGGCCTGTTGGAATTGTTTTTATGAACACCAACAGCCTGCTAAGAAACCTCAGGATGGTCCCGAAGTACGCCATGTACCAGGTGAGTCACAGGACTGTATATACTGTACTGTACTGACTGTGACTTTACCCGACTTTGGTGGTAACATTATCTTTTAATACAATGTCACAGATTTCCTTATAGTTTAGAAAAAAGAAAAAAATGTTAATTAAGTAATAATTAGATAATTTTTACTTGAGTTTTGTCTGGAACACAATGGTAGGTCCTGAAAAATTCAATTTCCAGAAGCACACTATATCCTATAGAGCTGTCTTACAGTACATTATTGTTTTTGAAAGGGATATTAGAGTACTTTAGTTTGCTCCAAGGCTGTATTTATTCGACCAACACACCCACAGTCAGGAATCTTTCTGCCACAATAATGCTTGTCTCATAAGGAAATAAGGAACTGTACTAAAAGCTCTCTATAGCATACTTTAGTGAGTCCACACAAGCGGTTAATGTCTCCAGGTATTGCACTATCTACGTACAGTCACCACATATTACTTTAAAGAAATAGTCACTTTTAAATGTGTCCTTAATTTTGACCCTTAAAATGAATATATTTATTGCATATTTTTCAGCTGGTTCTCATTCTCAGTCAGCTGCAGACCTCAATCATTAATATTTTGGCCCTGGATGGTACTATTGCTTGTGCACCTCCGTTCTCCTCACAGGCTCGTGGATCCAGTAAGAACCTTGTTGTAGACATGTCTTTGTGCAGCTGCTGCTCTGAGTCAAACCTTTTGATGTGTTTTGTCTCATTGTGTTTGCAGTGCTCAGTCAGCAGATGATGATCATGGAGATGTTCATCATTACTCTAGTCAATCGCTTCTTGTACCGTCGCACATATGACACACTTCCCTTAGAGGTGCAAGACAATAACCACAACTGCAACAGGGCCCTGAGGGCAGAGTCTGTGGAGCATGATGTTTAAAACACATGACAGTCTGGGGATTTACACTTCCCACTGATATTAGATGTACAGTGACTGTTTACATTTTACAAGCGTCCTTATTTTTCACATCTGATCTGGTGCTAATGGCACTACCTTCTTTCTTTTTTCTTTTCTGTTTTTATAATAATAAAGATAAAATTACTCAACAAATTAAAGGCCTATTGTCAAAGTTTATGTAAATTATTAAATATATTCAGATCTTTGTTCCTTTAAGATTCTCATGAATTATTTTGTTTGTGTACACATATATAAAAAAACTGTCAAACTGACACATACTTGTAATAAATGAACAGTAAAATATGCACAGTACACTGATGTTTGACCAAAAATATATCTTCAGAGACAGCTGTTCCACTTTTACTGAGCTTTATTCTTGGACTTTTAGCATCAGAAATAGCTCATCGCTGACACTGGCCAGGTGTCACCACAAGAGGGAGTGCTTGTGTTACATCTTTGATCAGTTGTCTGCGGCTTCTTCTGGACTGTACTTGTACCTCTACTTGATTCATCCATGAGCAATCAGGGCATAGCTGCTGGCCACAGACCTGTTAGGTCATATTAGATCATGTCTGTAACACTACACAGTGCTTATCCTTTCTTTTCAGGAGCCAAATCACCTCTAGAAATGAAATTCACATATTACTAATTAACAAGACATTATTATTTTATTTTTATCTATCTGACTAATAATTATATTAATTATAGTCACTGAAGTTTTCTGTACATCATTGCTGCTTTGGGGGGAAAACAATCTGCAGGTAAAGTCTTTGAATGACTTGATCGTTTTGAGTCTAGAATTGCACTATCAAGAGGTTCAGAAAGTCAAAGCCCTCATGATGTTTTGGATGAATCTTTACTGGCCCTCTTATCTGTTTTAAAATGTTCAAAAACTAAAATATAGCACAGTATGCTATTCACTTTCTAGATTCAATGCATTTCAACTAGTTTTTCTATCACAATATGGTAAAAATCTACACTCTACAAAGTTTGTATTAATCTGGGATGTGGTCTTTGTAGATGCCATGAATACTCATCACTGTAATCCATAAACTGTCAAATGCCCCAAAAAAGCATATAGCATTAACCAGGATGAGATATTTATCCAAAGCCGCATCAATGAGAATACCAAATTTGGCTGTGTGAATGGAATGTTTGTTTGTGGCCCTTATGTAAACAGTCATCAGACAGCCTCGGAGGGAGCAGAGGCGAAAGCTGCGTTCAGGGTGGCTTGAAGATAGCCCCTGGCTCTGCATTGCTGACGAAAGCTGCTTAGGTCCTCAGTTGCTATGGCAACCCATGGAAAGCAGCCAGACAAAAAAACGAGGCAAAGGGGAGGGGCTTGGAAGGGAGAAATAGAGGAGAAAGAGCTGGATGGCAAAGATAGACAGAGGGAGGGAAAGAGACGAGCAATAACGAAACACGCTGTGAGCTGCTACGGCCGCTACACAAGGATATTAACGCTGTATTTGCTCACTGGGGAATAATACATGAACAAGTAACAGAAGAACACAGAGAAAAGGAGAAAAGCCTAGAAGATGGATGTACAAACGGAGAATGCAGATCCTCCACCTTGTGAGTCGCAGCCGAGTGGAAAAATCAGAAAAGGATTCAAGCTGTTTGGCAAACGCAAGCCAGGTAACATCTTTTCTATTCGAAGTAAGAGTGAAGGAAACAACAAGTCCCCTGTGAACGGGAGTAAAGCCCAGGATGGAGCACCAGCGCCTTCTGCACCAGACTCAGAGCACGACCCAGAGAAAGAAAAGAGACAGGCGCTGATTCACAGAGATGGGGAGCAAACAGAGGAGGAACCACTCGGCGAAGATGGCGTTCTGGCTGCTGCTCCCGCTCGCACCTCAATCTCTTCAGCCAGCTCTGCCAAGTCCCTGGGCTTCCTCTCAATACTAAGGGGTGGTCGAAGAGGAGTAGGGGACCGCAGAGTTCACACCGTGTCCCAGTCCGTAGGTCGCCAACGTCGAGGGATTAAGGGGCTTTTTGGCAATGTCAAGTTTCGTTCAAAGGATAAGGATGAGAAGGAGGAAAAGGAGGAAATTCCGCCGAGCCCGCTGTTAATGTCGTCCCGCAGCAGTAGTGTGGAAATTATCAAAGAGGACCTCACTCTGACCCCCAAAACACAACCACGCTTTCTGGACAGCCCCGAAACAGAGAGTTCAGAGCCCACCAAGAGCCTCACAACACAGGACAGCTTGACCACGTCCCCTTTAAAGACAGAGACAGTGGGCAATGTGAGTAAATCTAATGAGCTTTTACCCACTTCACAGGCAGCTATGGTTCCCGGTGAAACCAGCCTGAGCTCACTGTTGGCTGATATCTCCTCACTCCTGACCTTTGACTCCATCTCAGGAGGAGGAGACATCATGGCTGACGTGGAAGCAGAGTGGGGCAAAGCCAGCAATGCCATGAGTGCTCCGGTCTCATATGCTTCACCATCATACACATCCCTTTTCTCCAAATCAACTGTCTCTTCCCCACTGACCACAACCTCCATTAGCACAGCCAAACCAGCTCCTGCATCTCTTCTCACCACAGCTTCAGCACGACCTTCCTCAACGATAACATCTTCTCCCATTAAGCCCAGCAGCATCATCACTACTTTGACCAAATCATCTACTTTGACAACTCAAACTGTAAAATCAACCTGGGGATCTTCAGAGCAAGATACAAGTGTTGCAACTCAATCAATGTCAACAAAACCTTTAACAACCCCATTAATAAACATTTCAGCGCCAATTATGTCTTTGCCTCCGATCACAATGAAAACAACTTCAGTTTTGACTTCAACTACAACAGCTCCTCCAAATACTCCTGCCACTCCAGTAAAATCCCCCTCTGCAAGTCCAACACTAACGTCAACGGTTACCAAACTATCAACTGAGAATACCGAAACTCCCAAAACAACTGCATCAGTGAGTAAACCTAGCCCTGTAGCCGCTCCACCTCCAGCTTTAGCTAAAACCACACCAGTTGTGCACAGCACTCCCACTCCTGCAGCTTTCACACAATCTTCTGCTACTAAACAGGATTGGGTGAGTAGTTTACAAGCGGTCTCTTCCAACAAAGCCCCAGTGACAGTATCGGTGACATCTACTGTTACAGCCTCTCCTCCTGCATCACTTATCTCTTCAAAGATGCCAACAACAGAAGTCACGCCAGCTCCTGTATCAGTACCTGCGGCCTTTTCAAAGCCGGCCCCCACCTCATGCACCACAGATCTGAACAAGGCCTCTCCCTCTATTGTCACCGAGCTTCCCAGTTCAACAGCTGTAACGTCAACAAAACACCAACCTAGCTTTGTACCTGCCCCATTCTCAACTTTAACTTCTCTAAGTCAAGCTCCTCCCATACCTACACCTGCCTCTGGAGCTGTTTCTTTGCATGAGACGCCACCAGCTCCAAAGACGCCTTCTGCTATGACTCCTTTACCTTCCCAATCTATACCGACCCCTGCTTCAACCTCAGTTTCAGTTTCTCACGTGTCCCTAGCTTCAATGACACGACCTACATCTAAAGAAGCTCTTCTCTGCGTCTCTCAAGCTGAGGTCTCTCTTGCACCTGCTGAGAGGCCACTTTCAGTATCCAAGAGCCCCATCTCGGTCACGCAAATCCCAGAATCCTCATATCAGATCCCCCCTGCTTTTACTCAGCCTGCACTTTCACAATTTACCCCTGCTTCTTTCCCTGTCTCGTCTCCTCCTTTGTCGAGTGAAGGCCCGTCTAAGAAAAGAGAAAGTGGACAGTTTTCATTGGACGGGCATTTGACAAGTCCAAAGAGTCTAGAGGTTCGGGACGTCCTGCAACAAAACTCACAGCAGTTTAAGGAAGACAAAAAGAGGACATCACAAGGAAATACAACAGGAGTTAGCAAAATACCTATAGTTGGAGGAGGTAGAGCAGGCAAGATCCCAGTCCCAGTGCGGGTTAGCCAACACACAGAGGAGGAGGCAAACAGGGACGTGCCTATGTCAGGGCCGGAGGAAGCAAGCCCTCACTTTAACTCACATGATATCGGAAAAAAAGATCAAATCAAGAACTCTGAGGCAGCTGTGGCCACCTCAAAACACAGCCAGGAGGACAGCCAGCAGCTTCTGCAACCAAAAGCTTTCACCTGTTTGCCGCGTGATTCCAAAATTCCTGTGAAGCACGGCTCCCAAATCCCTCAAGCAAAAGATCCCGCTCGCACCAAGATACCAGTGTCTAAAGTCCCGGTGCGGAGGACAGGCACTAAACCCACAGCTCCAAGTGTTAGCACACAGATACAAAAATAGAGCAATGGACTGGATCAATACATAAAGGCTTTGACTGCATCTTTTTAATGTGACAAGACCATCTTTTTTTTTATTCTTCTCAACTATTTTTGACTCATTTCTCAACTTCACAACAACACAAGCTACAGCAAACACAGATGAGGAGGCTGATTGCACTCAAGCACAAAACATCTCTGTTGGGAGCCTAAGCCACAAGTCTGGCCGAATATGAACATATGCTCAGGAAAGGTTTGGTGTTACACCTGGACACACAACAGCACTGGTAAATAAGGATAAGTGGAAAAACTGGCCTGGGAGTCTCACTAACACACTCAACATGGACGAGTGCCTTTTTAAAGGTGCTTCCAATAGACTTTACAAATGTTTTCTACAAAACTTTGTTACTTCCATTTTTGTAGGAACCTTTCTGTCTTTTTCTTTCCAGCGAGTCTCTTTTATAATACCCTGTTCTTTTACTGTTTATTCTTTCAGAAGAGGATCAGCAGGAGTAAATAAATGCAGCCAATTTCACATTCCACAAATCTGTCTGGATGTATGTAGCAGAAAACTTGCCGTTAATTTTTGCACAAGATGTTGGACTGTACAGCGCCCGTGTGTCCGTCTGCTAATATATAATGTGATCAAATGTCATAGTGAACAGTGGGAGAGACTTGGAAATACCTCTTCCCAGTTATAAGTGAACAACAACCATTATGAATGGACGTTTAATGAAATCTGGGAGGAGGCTGAAATTAGATTCTAAGCTACTCAACGAACACTGGTACTTATCCTTATCCCACTTGTACTTGACAAGAACAGTTTCTCTGTGTATTGTTGCTATGTTGTTCTGTTTACTATTTAATCAATAAATAAAAATGAGTCCTTAGCAATGTGAGATCTACATGTTTAAAAAAATGCTTGATTTGTGAAGCGTATATCAAATTATCCTAGGTTCAATAAGAAAGGTATTATGTAACCGTTTTTGATAATACTTTTATTGACAAATCCCAGTAGTAGCCTGAGCTCTGATGGCCTTTAGAGAAAACCTCATCCTAACATCACTGCAGTCCAAGTTCACTGACCTGAATAAACAGCAAATGAATGTTAGCAGCGGCCAGCCAATCAGCTGTAAGGGAAAACACTTAACATGCATACCGCATTTTAGTGGAGTTTGAGAATGTGTGTCATTGCTATACTTAGTGTGACATTCATTCAATCTGCTGAATAATTCCTTTCCATGTGAGTGGATTTAAACAGAGGTGAGAATTAAGAGACAGATTTTTTGAAGAAAAAGACCTCTGCTTTGAAGCACAGACATAAACTTGTGCTGAAAATGAATGGCTAATGGTGAGAGTAAAACCTCAGGTAAAGACTTGGAAGATTGGAAGACTTGGAAGATTGCCCCATGTTAAGACTCCTCTTAACATGGGGCAATGTTAAGAGGAGTCTGATGTTATGAATAAGAAGTACAATGGATGTGTTTTTACAAATAAAGCACAGCGGAGGTGACACAAAAAGACCTCTGTTTGCCTCAATAAGCCAGAGGCTGCAAGCTGAGAAGAGAACACCATCATTTGCCTGTGAAAAACATGAGGGTTATGAACGCATCAGGTGCTGATACAGACTATAGAGGGTGAAACCATATCTCTGAGAAAAGAACATCCCCCTGGGGCTCAAACACAACTCAACAAATGCTTGTTTCAAACAAACACCTGTAATTTAGGATCACAGGGCACTTATAAGGATGTCAGGCACAAAAGCTGGCAAACATTTGATAAATGACAATGAGTTGTTTTCAATAAGAAGTTTAAACAGACATTTTACACTGAATGCAGCGGTTTGTCATGACGCATTCACATGATTTGCCAGCAGTGTGGCTTTCATGCTTAAGTGCTAATAACAACACAGGTCTGAATAATCTTTTAGGCCACGTTGCATGAGCTGTTACATTGTGTCCCCGTTTTTTGGTTGTTTGCGCAATTGGTTACAGTGCTTTTGAGGCCAGACCCTGCTCTAAATATGTTACACAAATTAAGGCACCCATAATGTCCTCGGGTCACCTTAGCGTTCTATAAACTCTCTTTTTTTTACAAAGTGTATGTGTTTGTGTCTGTGCAGCCTCTGGAGACACAACGTGCCTCTTTAAAGAACCTAATTTAGCATGCCTTATTCTGTGTTTCCATGCCAACCCCAGTAGGTCAACCAATAAAAGGCTGAGAGAGTCAGGGGGAGGGGCTAAATATCAGTGCCTTAATCATCGTATAGATGGTCAAAGGACACACTGTAATGACTTAATATATTTAAGTGGTGCTAATGAGAGAAGCTAATGAGAGAATGATTTACAGTCCTAATACTGCTTACTAAAATAAAAAATTATAAAAAAAATTTTAACTTTCCCAACAAGTCTACAATTATTTATTTATAATATTAAATAATGTAAATAAATAAATAATAATAATGTTAATAAAGGCTTAATAATTATCCTTTTTTCACTGAGTAACCACGACATAACAAATTCTCAGATTTATTTTCACTTATGATGAGACACATGTAAATTATAAAACATAGCATATTGTCATACAAAATTGTTCATATACAAAATATATGAAAAATAAAATAATGTATTCAAATATTTAATGTATCTAAAATATATAAAAATGCAGTCATTTTTTTTTTTTTTTTTTTTATTTCAAGGCATGTGTCTAATACTATGGAAGGCAATTTGAGAACAAGGTGTTGACCTCCAAAATAGGCATTCAGCAGGAAAACAACTCATCCGCAAACACTGTCAGCTTTGGGGCCAACACGAGGTGAGCAGCAGTTCTGGGTCAACAGCTGCTCACTCCAGGTTAAAACTAATACAAGTTGCATTTGATATTGTAAGGAAATATCAAAAAACATATACAGATCAATGCATGCACTTGTTACGGGGTCATCTTTTTTTGAGTATATTACAGGACAAAATTATTTTTATTTTTGACAGCAGTTCTTAATCTGGTAATTTTCATTAATATGTGTTCATTTATGATCCTTTTTCAAATGTGACGCATCATTTACAGAGCCCGAGCATTACGTCATCTTAATGCAGATACTCTGCACTGAGGACCTCTGCTGGTGAACTTTGGTGTTGCATTGACGGTTGTTACGTGACATTGTTCAAACACAACTTGGTCTAACGCCTGCTGTTTCTTTACTACAGATAAAGGCCCAGACTGCATGGCCTAAGGCACTTTTAAATCGATAGCTACCTTCATGTTAAAGCTAAAATAAACATCATTCTAACTTTGAAAGACAAAAAGTGCTTCCTCATAAATAAATTTCACACACAATGTCCAAATCAATGAAATGTATGTCATTTGTTGCACTAAAGGTTAAGTCTGTTTGAGGTAAGATAAAATGTGCATTTTTGAAAGAAAGTTTGAAATCACTGAGAACACTTGCCTGACATTCACATGAAACATTATTGTAAATATAAAAGTAAGTGGAGATTTATGAGTTGTAGAAACTCAGTTCAAGAAAAGCATACTATTAATTAGTTTTAGAGATGCAGCTCCACAGAGGAACACTTTGAAGTGTAGTATAGTTTAGATAAAAAATCTTTTTCTAAAGCGCTCAACGGAGGAGAAAGGAAAACAGAGAAATAAGCAGCAAGTCAGTTCTAAAATGTAACAAATAGCATTTAATATAAGGAGCCATATTTAATAACGGCTGGATAGCTTAATATTGATAGTGGTGTATCAGATTATATAAAAGTTTCAGGTACTTTTGTAGTGGCCTTCTGGGTCTTGGCTTGTGAGCTACACATGTAAATATAAGCTCTTTGTCTTAAATTGTGGCCCAACAGAATACTTTAATCTGAATACTCTGTCATATGACACAATGCTTCAGTGTCAAACCATGAAATGCATGTGTCCCTCAGCACCTGTGACTATTACATCCATCCAGATGCGCATGGCCTCAGGAGATGGAGCCACCATGTAGTACACTCGGTCATGGGTCTTCACACTGAAGGTCAGCGACGGGTTGGGGCTCTGGGGAATTAGAAGAATTTGTCTTAGGCTTGTAGACAATAGGGAAGGAAAGGTACGCACTGACACACAACTACGTAAATGTTCTTACTTTGTGTGCATTTTTTAAGTGGTCATAGTACACCTCCTCGATGGCTTGGAAGTAAATGACTCCTTTCATCTTGGTCTCATGTTTGTCTGAGACAGAATATAAACAAAGCTTTGTTTGTATATGAATGTGAAGTTAAATCAAAGCTTGTCATGGTACCAACCACAGCTTTAAACACATGTTAATGTTGCAATAATTTACTGCTCACAGTTACGCCAGAGAGAACAAAAAGAGAAGTGTTCACCTGCATAGTAAGTGAGTGTCCTGCGGTTCTGGTCAAAGACAAACCAGCGCTTCTTCCAGGTTTTGATCTTGCCGCCCATTTTAACCAAGAAGCCCCGACAGGTTTTATCAGTGATGGCCAGATGAAAGCATGCATCTGGATTGTGTCCAGCTGTCTCAATGTGGCCGTGAAGATCAAAGTCGTCTTTCCTCACGGGGAGGTACCGTGACAGGAGGCGGGACTAAGCACCAAAACACGTGGAAACATTGTTCAGGAAATATATCATGAATTTACTAATCAAAAAAACATTATTTAAATACCTGGGACCTTTGTTTCTCTCGAAGTTTAACCTCTCTTTCCACAAGTTTCTGCCGACGGCTTGTTTCCTCTTGCAGTCGCTTCTCCAGTTCCTCTCTTCGCCGCCGCTCCTCCTCGAGAGCCTGTCTACGGATCTCCATCTCACGCTCCTACACATAATGTAAATAAGGTTTCACATCAAACACATGCACATGTATACAGACCACATAGTGTGAAGAACGACTGCATGATTGTTACTCGATGTTCCAGCAGCCTCTGCTTCTCCACCTGGGCCTCTCGGAGTAAACGCTCCATCTCCTCAATCTTGGCCATATTGGATGTACTTGCACTAATGGAAAAAAGATTTTCAAACAAAAGACATTGTTAATTATTACAACAAAGAGAAATTCATCATATTTCATTTAAAGACATCAAAAGGACTCCAAATATTCCACCCCAAACAGAAAAGTATAGCTCTGTATGGGTCAAACTGCATTTGCTGGAAAAAAAGTACAGCTGGACACAATATGTGGCTTTAAACTATTAACTCTACACAGCAAACCAGACAGAAAAATTCCTCTCAGATCACATATCCTCTAAACTTCACTCACAATTATGCACATTTCTTCTGCCTCACATCCTTTTCTGACTCAAATGACTTCACAGTAACTTTGAGCGTGTCCTGACCTGGATATGTTGTCCGGAGAGCAGGCAGAGAAGCTGGTCTCCAGGCTGTCCGAGCTGTCCACGCTCACTGTGTCCGAGGCTTGACTGTTGTCTTGGAAGGAGAATGAGTCCAAAAACACATTGCACTCAGAGACCATCCTGCTGCAAAAGTCGCTCCGCCTTTGCCTGTCGTCATTCATCTGTACATGGTTGTTTCCTGCTGAGGAAACAATATTAACCAAATGAATCAGAAATCCGCCCTGCGACTAACTGGCCGTTGTCCAGGGTGTACCTAAAGCTGCTGGGATAGGCTCCAGTCACCAGCGACCCCTAACGGGACTAAGCGGTAGAAAATGAATGAATGAATGAATGAATCAGAAAACCATATGAGAGAATGGTTTAAGTTCATTACTGCAGCAGCGACACAATTTTTACCGGACTAAGTACGTTATAAGGATTTTTGTGGGAATTACATAACATATTTAACATCAAATTAAAAATACATGTTCAATTTTATAATTTGCCCTTTAAATGGTTGTACTCTATTTATTAATGTCAATATATTGCCTCATTAAGGATATTAACTCAAGATTAACTAGGAGCTCATGCTCACCAAAGTAGACACAGACTTTATTTGGTAGATACTATTGACATGTTATAACGAGGGACAAGTGAGGGACAATAATTAAGACGTTACATTGACTTACTACAGAACTCACTTCATTCTTTGAACTAATTTAGTCTGTTTGTGAATGGATAGAAACTGCATTAGAAAAGCCACTAAACTATTTCATACCATGCTAACAGAAGGATGCATAAGACTAATTTAACTCACTCTTGGGTAGTCGACGATGGTTGAGGTCCCGGGACGAGAAGGTGAATCCAGGAGGGAGCACACTTCCACAGCTGGAGCTCTGAGACAAAGGACTATGAGCCTGTACAAATAGCATCAAAAGGGTTCATTAGGACTGAACTAACTGAGAATTAATTTTGAATTAGTGTCTCAGTCACACACAAAAAATGGTTTGAGGCATGTCAGATTGGGGTTTAATGCCTGTGATGTCATCATGTGACTGAGCTGTACAAGATACTGAGAAATTGTGGTCATGTAAGGATCACAGAGTACTACTTAAATTGTAATAATGTTCTGATATACCATGCACCAGCCATCCTTGAGATGCATGTCAGTAGATCATTTGGCCCATCACATGGAGTTTAGCTCATTCTGTGAGACTAACCCTCATCAAATGTTGCTACAATGCAATCTTTCAGGGGATACTTATGACAGTGTAACTCATATTGTTATTATAATATTGAACAATTTTCTAATCAAAACAACCATTCTCTAAACATCTCCCTTAGTGACATTAAGATGTTTTAATTAATCTGCTCATATGGACAGTGGAGTAGTAGTGACCTTAGGGGGGAGTGTGTGTCCCAGAGATCTGCCGTAGGATGCAAGGATCTGCTGGCTCCTCTTGTGAGGTAGACTGTCGGATGGGTGGGAGGGGTTTTCTTTGCTTCTTCTTTTTTCTTTCAGAGAGTGCAGGTGCTGTGGTAATCACAAATGACACTGTCAGGATCAAACCCAGTCCCACTGCTGTGTACTTTGCTGGTGTATATGTTAGCAGTAAAGCTGTCCTTCTTTACCTCTTTAATAGCTACAGGGTTGTTAGTGAAGGCCTGTCCCTCAGACAACTCTGAATATTTTTCTTCCAAAGATGCCAATTTGTCTTTCTCCTGCAGAAAATAACATAGTGGGTTCATTCTAAATAAAGAAATTTAGAAGCTAGCAAAATAAAGATCTAGCTTACCTTCTGAAGCATGACAAGCAAATTATTTTTCTCCTTTTGGAAGTTTTCTCGTTCTTGTTGAGCTTGCAAAGTAATCTGTGTAGACTGTTTCTTTAGTGTCATAATCCTTTCCTGCAATGAACAACAGTAAATAGTACTTTATGTAGCCTTTACGAACAAAAGCTCTGCTTTAAGAAGACACTTTCAAAAATAATTTATTCCTCAGAAGCCACTTCTTTTTTCCAAGTGGGGTATTTATACATTTTTATGAAAATTTATGAGTTTTATAATATTTAATTTAAGATATTCTTACTACATCTTATTGCAGAGTGTACCTTGCGTGTGACTGAAATACGCTGACACTCGGCAATCTCTCGCAGCAGCTCCTGGCTTTGATTCTCTTTTTCTTCATCTTGGTCAATCTCTCTTTCTAACTTCTGAAAATCCAAATCCTCCAAACGTTTGTTCTGTTCTTCAGCCTCCTGCAAAGTTAAACCAACTTTGAAATATATAACAGTAAAAATGCCAGTTAGGCTTCTGTAATGCTTGTCAAGTTTCTTGAGGTTAACTGCTAAATAAATATGAAATGTGCCAGAAAATGTTGAGGTTTCAAATGTCACTTCATTTCTAGAAATTGGAGTCAGATGCACTATTTTAAACACATGGCAGCTATTTGGGGCCCTTTCTGGGGACACTGGCGCTAAGTTGAAATTGTAAAATAGGAAGCAAACAAAAGAATCTAGGTTTTTGAAGAACAGTTACAACAACTTTCCTTGGTGACATTAAAGTTAAGGTTAAACGGTCTTCTTTTTTTTTTTTTTTACCTCTGATTTCTCGGTGGCTTTTGCCTTTTCAATACTGTGAATCTTTTCTTTTAGCTGGTCCAGAAGTTCTTTTTCACTCTGCAGCTGAGCAACCTCGGACTCATGTTCCCCTTCCAAAAGAGCGCGCTCCACCTCCATCTGCCGCGCATCACATTAAAAGTCACAATCACAGACAAATATGTTTCTGAACAGAAACCTTCTGCACATTGCCCTTTTAAAAAAACAAAAAAAACAAAAAAAACATAAAAGTGTCTTACAGTTAGCCACATGAGCTTTGTGACACAGTATGCTCTGGTGTGTACCTCTCGGACAGACTCCTCCATTTGGTTGTCTAGGTCTTTGATCTTCTGCTCCAGCTCTTCAATATTGTTCAAAACTTGGATGCGCTCTTCCTCGATATGCGTTACTTCCTGTTTCAGCTGCACACTCTCCAAGGCCTGCAGAGAAACCAGGAATGCAAGTAAATGCTTGGTTTTACAGACTCAAAACTACACACTTGGCTTATACAAACCCGCCAAGACACTTCAATTTTATTGAATCCGCTGACAACAGCTGCACATTTTACACATCCAGATTTGGAGCACTGACAACAGGGATGAGATTCATTTCAGCTTAGTGTAATGGAAATCTGCACTGGTACCATCCACTGCCAGTTTCTCCAAAATACTCCCACACAACTCATCACTAACAAACACCACACAAGCAGCCATTCATTCTCACTCTAAGTATAAGTCTGAATATATTCAAGATTATGAGTTTTTCATTTATAGAAGCTGGGAGGGAAGACTTGTGGTAAACTTTCAAACTGAGCTTCCCAGTTGTGAGAGGGCTACAGTGTGGAATGTGGGAGAAGTAGAAGGTACGAGGAATCTGTAAACATCTGTCACTATTGACGCATAACAGAAAAAAACGCCCCAGCTTCTTTCAAGAACTTGCAGATAGATTGGGAAATTGTTTCTAAGCCTTGTCAGTAACTTATTGATGTGTAATCAAATTATTTATTTTCTTAAGATCTCTTTTCGTTTGGTTTAAGGTATGAGTTTACACATCTGGAAAAGACGCATGTCCACACAGCATTTCCCCCTCACACACACACACACACACACACACACACAAGCGCAGAGCAATTCTCCGTGGGATAAAGTCATTTCCTGTTCCCCCTCCTTAAAAGGTTTGAACGGCTGAGCAGTGAAACAAAACTAGGACTTCATCATTAAAACCAGACGTGCCATTAGGTTACTGCCCCAGACTGGAAACGCTCTACTTTCACACAGACAGTGAGACAAGGACTGAGACAGTGGAGGGGCACCCAACTCCCAGGTAAAGATCACATGACTAATTTAAAGTCTGTGTGAGTGGAATAGGACTTTTCAACATAGAATACAATCAAAAATGTTTCTCTGAGTAATCTTACAGTATAAACGGAGGTTGTTCTGATCATGCATCTGACAAAACACCATAAACAGGAAGTGTAAATCACGTCCTAGTGGATCCTCACAGGGCTGTGGAAGACCACCACCAGAACATGCAACCTGTTATTATGTATGATTATTATGTTTTCCACTGAACGGAGCTACTTCCCAGTGGTTTTAGAAAATTTTTCTATAGTTAGCTGAGTTGAAAAGCAAATTCCTATTTATTAAAAACTAAATATTATTAGAACAAAATAGAGAGGTTAATTTTCAATGATGTTCTATTATTGTTGTGTCTTAAAATCGCAATAAACCATGAAACATGCCTTACTGTGATAAGAGGATTTTGTGAAAATGAATAAGTAGGAATTGGTTGCCATGACAATGCTACACATAAACAAATGG
This sequence comes from Neodontobutis hainanensis, assembly GCA_024349245.1. NCBI lineage: Eukaryota > Metazoa > Chordata > Actinopteri > Gobiiformes > Odontobutidae > Neodontobutis > Neodontobutis hainanensis. Next base: position 2,025,620 of record JALDNG010000008.1, on the reverse strand, counting down.
AGAGAAACAAACCTGCCAAAGTAATTAACAACATTCCTATAAATGGTTGTGAACTTTACGCTGGCCTTTTTCTGTAGAATATTTTACTTAATATGTACAACAGAGAAACGCATGTGAAACAAGAGAATATACATTTTTTTATTTCTATATTTTAGTTTAGTTTTATTGATTAAAAATCTACAAAAGGTTGCTCAGTTATCCAGTGTGTCAGCTTGTTGCTCGTTTGTGTGCTCTTACTTTGGCTCTGTGGTGTGTTGAGGGGGAGGGGGCGCTGCTGTTCAGGCTAACTGCAGGTGAGTGGGACCTGGCCCCACTGTAGCTGCTCTGCTGACCCCGCTGGCTGACCCCTGTGTCCTCACTGAGCTGGTATTCCCTGGTCTTGGAGGTAAAACAGCTGTCGGGAGCACTACCGCTGGGAGAGTCTGAAAACACAGAGTCATCGTCTGAAATCTGCAGCTTCTCCAGCTCCTTGTTGATCTTCTGCAGGTTGGACACAGCTGAACAGGACGGCTCTCTCTCCAGCTCAGTGCATAGGTTCAGGATGGTCTCCAGACGCTGACACTCCTGTAACACAGCAATGGTACATCCACATTTAGATATCACAACAGAGTGCTGGTTTCAGTGTATGTACTGTTGTGTGTATTCTGCTTTTTAGGTTTACTGTCAGGGATATATTCAAAATAACCTATTTCAATAAAGAAAATTTAATTTGGCTGGGGCGGGGTTACTCTGGGTACTCCAGATTCACCCCCCTAATCAAAACATGCTGGGCGTCCCCTGGTGGTGGCTGCAGACAGTGAATTTCCCCACAGAGATAAAAAAGTGATATTGAAAAAGGTTATAATAAAATAGTAAGATTGAACGGAAAAGTGATATTTATCAATTTTATTTTGTTCTGTAATATTTGATGTTCTGTGATGTTCTGTGTTGAATCTGAAAAAAGCATCCTGCGACAAAGACACTCACCAGCCTCTGCACCTTCTGCTCTCGAAGGCGCTCGTCTCTTTGGTGCTGGTGGTAGTCTCTCAGTTCCTCTTTCCCATTCAGAGAGCTGATGCTGCCTACTCTTTGCCCTGGGCCCAGCCCCCCCTTCCCAAAGGACAGCCTCCTCTCTCCAAACCCCAGGTCTAAGCCTGTCCCATCCACGTCCACACCCAGCGAGCTGAGTGAGGCCATGCTGGCTCTCTTGGGTGTGTTGGGCATGCTGGCTGGGACAGTGACATCAGGGGGCTGCTCTAAGGCAGACAGACTTCGCCGTGCAGAGCCCCCTGCTTTGTGGCAGCCCACTGGGTTACGTAAGGGCAGTGACAGTGTTGGGGGGTCAGCAGCATGATGTAGGCGAGGCAGAGAACGGCTATGCGTCCCTAAACTTGTCAGAGATCCTGTTGAGTACTTTCTCTGACGGGACTCTCCTACTTTGCTCTGGGAATAGAGTCTGCGGCCCATGCGGGGGCTCGAGGGCACACTGGCAGCACCACTCTTGATCCGGGGAGTGCGGGGCATGTAGTCATAAGAGGTGGACAGCAGACAGTTCCCATCAGTAGAGAGCAGCAGACTGTCCTGGGACTGGTGGCGAGTGTGTGAGTGGCGGTGCAAGCCGTTTGAACTGATCTGACGCTCCCCCTGGCGAGGGGAGGGGGGCACACTGCTGCCACTGGACACATAGGAGAGCATCCTGGATGCAGATGAGGACCGGTCCATGCTGAGGGCAGACAGAGGCCGTGCGGCCTGGGGTCCCGCAGGAGAGGGCATGCTGGGGTACTTCCGGCTGCACTCAGCTGCTCTCAGACTGGCTTCAAGAGCACTCTTCCTGCGCTGGAGCGTCTCCATCATCTCCTGCAGCTCAGCCTTAGAGCGGCCGCTCCTCATTGTCCCGCTTACAGAGGTCCCGTTGTGCTCCATCTTCACACAGTCTGCAGAAGAACAGTCACAGGGAAAGTAAGTATATTTTTGAGAAAATATGGGTTAAAGATTCTACATTAAATGGACAACAGTGACTATGTTCAGTTCAGTGTTCAGTCAGTGAAAATGGTGTCCCAGTCCCTCTCCTTTTCAAAAAAGGGGGATGATTTTTTTTCCCAGTCTCAACCAAAGATTGGTTTTAAGTTGCAATTAATTGCAGTAGTAACTGCAAAAACTGTCAAGAAGTTGGGCAAATCACTCTCTTACTTCTTTAACAGAGCAGATAATCCTCAGAGAGACAGGTTTAATGTAACAATGAGGAAGGGTGCTACAGTGGGATACATGTGCTGAGTAAGAGGGGAATACCAGGGAAGAATGTACTCTCATACACTTTTAAACCCAACACAAACATTGGCTCAAAGTGCCTCAGCTTCTTCTAAAAATGGAAGAAAACTGGTAGACCAAGAAACAAAAAAATGCACCATAGTCTCAACTTTAAAGCACCATCTTACTAAGCCCTATCTGGACAGGGACCAGAGCCATGAAGAGCTGGACTGGACTGACATAGAGCCAAGTGGCCTTTTGTCATTGATAGTTTTGAGCCCTTATAGTTTTTTTTCTTGAGATTCTTCTCTTACTGTAGGCTACTCCTTATGGTGAAGAAAGCAAAAGTGAAATGTGCTGAAATGTAGTCCATCTTATTATAATTTACTATATGTTTTAGGCCCTGGCTACACATAAACTATACAGGTATTTTTATAAATGCATACTTTTCTATGCTTTTTGCTTTTTCTCCACACTTATACTGAGTTTTAAGGCTGCTAAACAGATACTTTTTGAAACGCCTCCCAAAGTGAATACTTTTCCAAACTTCAGATGCAATAGAGACGTGTGGACGGACAAAATGGAGATGTATGTATCCATGCTGACGTTGATGATGTGTGTATTGAGTTTAACAAATAAGAGTCTATTAGAACCAACATATCACTACAAAACACATAACAGTTGAACTGTTCCGTCTGAAGCACTCATTAGCTTACTGCACGGACCTAATTATTATGCAATTATCATATTTTGAATACTATAGGCTATGAAGCTTTAAGTTTGTTAGAAGAGCAACAAGAGCAGGTTTACAGCAGCAGTCTGTGAGACTCTGATTGCTGGTTAAACTTAACTGATAGACAAAAGTTTGTGTCACAAAAACGAATGAGAGAAGGGGGTTTGGAAACAATAAAACAGCTACGCAACAACGGAGCTGCAGATATGTGTCACTTTTTTTAACTCAGCGACACAGACTGTTAAAATGTAGGGATGTATAAGTAAAGAAGTGAGAAGTTGTGTGCTGCTTGTGGGTGGGGCCAGTCTCAACACACACAGCTGAACTCACTTTTGGTGGGTTGGCGGATGTTAATGTCAAGCCCTGAATATGATGTTAATTAATATTGTAAACTGATATCATTATTAGCTACAGTGTTAAATGCTTCATACTGTATGCATGATGGTACATACAATTACTGTGCTGCAACAGAGGCCTTCCAGAAACTTGAGGTTATTTTTTTGCCAAAAGTAAAGGTGAGTAAAGTTACACAGATGCTAATAAATCTTTTTTAAAGTTTTTCAAGATAAGATGAAAGGTAAGATGAACAACTGAAAAATGAGGCATATTGCAATAGACAAGCCATAAATGCTGTTTATGGCCAACAATTGAATTTCTGTATGATATAAAACTATAAAGGCAGAGTAGCTGAACTAAACTAGTTGAACATGGTCTTACCTGTCCCGTAGCTGAGCGTGGCCACTGAACTCCTCTGAGGAAGCATGCTGCTGTTCATTTTGAACTCCTTTCTCTGGTACAACCTGATGATGCAGATTACAGCTGATTACCTAAGAGAACAAACAAGAAAGAAACATTAGGAGGAAACTTAATCTAAAATCATAAATAAACTGTATGTTTGTTTTGTGTGGCTGAATGTTTTATCAGATACGGCTGCCCATGGATTAGGAAAGTGTCAGACTTACAGATGCAACAAGTCATTTCTACATTAAATAAACTCACAGAACTGAAACTATAACAAGACATTGTGAAGCCAATACATTGTGTTCTCTAAAGTGGATCTTTATACAGGAATGGAAAATCAAACTTTACTGAAGACATATTGAGAAAGCAGATGCAGACTTTTTTATTTCTGGCTCTGTGTGACCAATAAAGACTGTCTGAAGTCTAAAGTGCAGTACTTGAATGTAGTTTAATTGATCTTTTAGCCCCAGACTCTTGAGTCATCCAAAGGGTTCCCTCAGAGACCCAGACTTATTGAGAGAGCAGCCAAAGTCAGGGCTGGTCTGGGAATACTTGAGGAACTGAAGCGTCGAGACGTTCCTAACTGAGTTGATAAATGAATCTAAAAATAAATGCATCAAAACGTCTTACTCTATCATTTTTATAATCTGCATCCACACAGCTACAAAACTCCAAAATCCAAAGAGGTAGTGTCCTGACCTCACAGACTGCAGACACAGACACCGCAGAAGAAAGGAGAGACATAGACAGGGGGATAGATGGCCGATCCAAGACTTTCTGGTGAGCTGTCTGGAGAGAGGGCCTACAGGAAGTGGGGTATCCTTTTACACAGTCACACAATCAATCAGCGTGAGTTCATTCTCCAGACCTCCTTGGAAAAAAAGGGGAGCGAAAGCCCCTGCCACATTTAAGGAGCAGGAGTTTTTACTGCATCACCCAGACTACAGACCAGCGGGGCCGACACACACCAATAACACACAGGAAAGTCCCATACTGATAAGCTACAATCCTCTCATATGTGGTAACAATGTGGACTAAAGTGTTTACTAAAACCACACTGATGGGCTCATTTTTTCTATATTCACTCATTGACTCCTACCACCTCCAACACATTTTCTATTCACTAAAAAAAACAGTCTTTATAAATGAAGCAAGTCTGACAGCCCTGAAATACTGCATGTGACTTTTGACACACTTCTTTTGCAACAGCTCCACATTTGACTTAGTTAAAAAATAAGCTATTTTCTGCAAAGTAATGCAGTTAGTTTTTGGGTTTTGGAAGAACTTCTTTAAAAAGCCTATTTGCCTTATTAACATAATTGAGTGAATTTACCTGACTGTTTCCAGTAAAGTCTGTTACATTTCCCGCAGCATCCCTCTGAGTGTAGATGAGCCAGTCAAGACTCCACTGCCCGGTTTGCTTTCTTCTTCTTTCCCGTTCATTTTTTCTTAAGTTTTTGTGACGTTAGGTTACTGTAACTGGGACTAATCTCATCTCCCTGCTCCGTATGAAGCCGCAGAGAAGTCCAAAGTGTTCCCATGACAAAGAGACAGGAGACCCTCTGCCCTCCCACCTCCTCCTATAAAAAATCTTTCTGAAGGGGAGTGTTTACTGCTCAGCATCAGCGCCTGTGCATCCGCGCGCCCCCTTCTGGTGAGTCTTGACATTGCATTAACAACTGTCTTTAGGTACAACGACTCACAACCACCATACTAACAGACTGTGACCTCTGACCTTTCAGTAATCAATAAGATACCATATCAGGCTGCTAACCTATTCAATTTCAGCATGTAGGCTCTACCCTATTCATGTTAGTATCCCATCTTGAAACAACAAGATTATTTATTATATATAAATATATTAGTTTCCATTAATTTTTATAGAATTTACACTATACATTTAGAAGCATGTGTGTGTCTTCGGCAAAAAAAACAAAATTAACAGAGTTCTTATTTTCTAACCCACTGGGTCTTTACACGAAAAGTTGTCTTATACACTGGAAAGTTGTAAAAAATGTAGACTCTGAGTTTGTTGTTTTTGCGGTATGAGGAGGCGGGATGAGGCCTCATGGCTGTGTTTAAATCAGAGCCAACTTTACTCCCCCTCCTCAAAATGAACTGCTGAAAGAGCTCAAATTGACTTAAATCAAAGAGCTATTGCAACATTAAACCTGTTAACACTTTAGTATTGATCTTTCATGTTGTAATATATCAACATGCAGAACATAAAAGCTAAAAGAATCAGTCCAGAGAGAAGAATGAGTCTCAAACACTTTGGGAAAGGCCTTGAATCTGACGAGATCTCCAACCATCAGGCACAAACCTTCAATGACATCATAGGGAGAGGGGCTATGGAGCACTGCTGGGACGGGATAATTACTTCCAGACCTGGGGCCTGTGTCATAAAAACACACACACACACACACACACACACACACACACACACACACACACACACACACACACACACACACACACGTCTGCTGCTGATTCTTTCTTTTTTTTTATATAACAACAAATGACACTAGTAAATCTTAGGAGGGTCTTGAGAAGTGTGACACACTAAATGTGTGGCAAACAGAAAAACAAAATTGACATGCAGCGCAGGAATGTTACCCCATTTCCTTTTCAGCGTGTGCGTTTGCATGGCCCTGAGTTTAAAACTGTACGAAAATATTTCTTCTTTCATAAAACCTAGTGCTCCTATTGAGACAAAATGCCAGTCCAAAGTCCTAAAACATTATGTTTGAAAGCTGTTTCAGGTTTGGGTTTTCTGAGAAATGCTGTGGGTTGATTAGCCTTAAAAAAATACTCGATGAAAGTCCAACTCATGTCCCAAGTACAAACATTGCATGTATGTTTTGTTTTGGTTTCCAGATGCAGACTTGATTACAGACTCACTCCTGTGGACGTTATGGATACTAGGGCAAAAACTACATTAAAACATTGATTGGTAGAGAATGATTTTAAGGGTTTACAGTCACAGTTGGGTTCAAAGGAGTCTAATCAAGTGTTATCATTAAAAGCGTTTTTTCAACCTCCCATTATTTACTCTAATTAGCCATTTTTGTGATTTAGGCCTGACTCATAACAAAATTTCTCTTGCATGAAGTGTCCTCACGGGGATGGTGAAACGCATATGTGTGTTTGAGGGCTGTATTAGTAAAAACTAGACCAAAACCATATGTAGTGTAATTGTGATTCTGGCTGCAGGAGTGTGGAAAAGCAGTAGAGAGAAACTGGTGTCAGATTTTGGGAGTGGAATGTATGATTAACTGCTGTAATTGTTGGGAAGTCTGAGTCACGCCGTCAAAAGTCATCTCTGGAGGCACAAAACCTTCTGAACCAATCATGAGTGGCCCTTATACCCAATGTGACTCCATTAGAATTGTCTCTTTTGAACACTGGTGCCCCTTAAAAGACTGAAATATGTACAGCAAGACAAAGCATTAGGGTTTTTGTTTGTCCTATAGCAAAAGGCCATTATTGTGCCGCTGTGGTCAAAAGCAATCACTGTGGTCAATTTAACAGTTTTTTGTCATCTGCTCACTCTGCCACAGTGTTAGATAAAATTTTCATGTGAAATTTGACACTAATCACATATTGAGCAGCACTTTAGCTTCGGTTAGTTTGTTTCTTATGTGAGAAACACTTAACCTTTACGCACATCAACTGCTCAAAGTAGAAACTATGTATTTATCCAGATCAGGCCCAGTGACCGCTAATGACTAAATGAGTCCCACAGCAAATTTGTGGAGCACGCCAGCAATTAAAGTCTGCCTGTAGGTTTTCAGATAACTCGCATTACTGCTGAAGCAATGGTTATCTTATTCAGCCAATTTAGTTTAATTGAAAAGTGGCTCAAGGACAAGTTGAAGCCACAAAACAGGATGTTGGAGGCTAGTTCCACCGAGACTGGGATAAACATCTTTAATTTATTGTTACTTTTAATGTGAATTTTACAGCTTGTATTAGCTTGATGTTTCTTGCTTTAAAAACTTTAAAAACAATGTAATCAACGCATGGTGTCTTTATTGTTGGCAATTAAAATGGCACATACAGTACATATTAAAGATAAATTACAGGTCTTAAAGGACACTATCAATAAATACAAACTGCACACAGAGTCCTCTTTATCTCCCCTGCATTTTCACAACATTGGATTTCTCATTTATAAAGTTTTTAAATGATCTGGTGTTTAGCTCAGTTCAACTCAGTTCCTTCCCTTATGGATGATTCAGTTTCTTCTTCTTGTTCATGAGTTTTAGTATCTGGTGTAACAACCTCCGAACAACTTTGTGTTGGCAAGACATTTTCCATTTCTTCCTCTGTTGTAATTTGCAGATGAACATTCTTCCTGTTTCCATTCTGTGCTATTTTATCTGAGGCTGTGGTGTTTAGATCTCCTGCTCCATTGTATCTGTGTAAAACCGTCCTGGCCTCCATTTCTGAAAAACAAAGTCATTCAGAAATTATTCATTAATTCAACAAACAGACCAACAGTTTAGAATCAGTTTTAACAGTGCTTACTTTACCTCTTTGTCTCACACACTGAGGGAGAGCTACAATAATGACCATTAAGACAAAAGCCGCAGAGGCAATCGTGCTCCATCGTGATCGCTGCACACACTGCTCATGCGCACCTACCAAAAACACACATCATAAAATTTTTGTTAAAACTTGCTGAATTTCCTGTCCGCTCTCAGAAGACATAAGAAGCATGTGCTCACTCGTGGGAGTTACAGTGATGTTGACACAGGTTTGCACTGTGTGTCTGCTCTGCTGGTCTGTAAAGATGCAGGTGTAAGTCCCTGAGTGCTCCTCTGTGTCTGCTTTGTGCAGCAGAAGAGAACCATTTCCGAGCAGAAGCAGGTCTTGGTCCACTTCGGCCTGTCCCTCCCAAAGGTTAAAGGTGTGTCTGGTTCTGTTGTCGTAACGCAGGATGACCACAGGATCGGAGGATGGTGTGAAAGTCCAAATCAGAGAGAAGTTCTGGAGACTGTGAGGGGCGACACAGGGAATGGACAATGTGTGGCCTTCTTCTTGTGTTATACTCTCTGGAACACAGAGTGAACATTTACAGTATTGTCAGCATCAATAACTCCAGTAAATGTTATGGCATCAGCATTTAATATATATTTATTTGAGAATTCAGTTGGAGCATAGACATAATAAACCAGTAAAATATATTCTGTTATTACTGCAGTATTTAATATTACAGCCGTATGTTTTAATATGCACCCCGACTTACCTTGTATTTTCTGAGAGGCTGTGCACACCTGCGTCTTGTCTGCTGACATGAAAGAGCAGAAGTAGGTATAATCAGAGAGATTACCCACAATCCTCAGCGTGCTTTCCACTGTGAAAAGCCCTTTGTGGTCTGTGATTTTAATTGTGGCGTTGTCCAAAACCCTCTGGTCAGTAGGCGGCTCCGTTGTCCATGTCACCTGAGGGACAGGGTAGATGTTTGGAGAGGAGCAGGTGACTGCCTCATCGGTCACTCCTATGATGACCGCCTGGATAAGGGCTGAAAGTGTATTACCAATATTAGCATCCTATTTACGTAAGATAAATATTTTCCACGTTTTAAATCAGGGAGATTTGTAATTTCAGTGGGACTTTCCTAATTTAAAAAAATTGAATAAACAAAAATAAAATACAGTTGCATTTTGGTATTTGAAGTTGTTATTATTTTGCATTTATTTTTTTATGTATTTTATTTAAAAAACATTATTGTTATGCTTGTACCGCCTGGTTGTTTTAAATGTGGCCTACAAATAATCTTTTTCTTTTTTTTATAAAGCACTTGCAAAGTCTTTTTCAGTCTTTTCTTTAGCACTTCAGTATAATGGTACTTACTTACAGCACAAATTCTATCTTTAAAAAAAAAAGAAACTAGTTTAAAACTGCAGTAGAGACAATCCTGTGCTCATTGTTTGCTCTTACTCTTTACTGCAGATGTTTTTGGCATCAGAGTGATGACAGGATTTTTTAGAAACGCTTATAAAATGCTACAATCCCATAAATCTCTTATTTAGTGCATTAGTGCTCTTTTTGGTAGTGGTTCGAGTTGGCTTTTGTATGCCAAAGTATTAAGTCATGTTTTTTATTTTATTTATTATTCTCTAAATGTATTTTGGGACATTTTCCCCTTTAATGGGTAGAGACAGAAGATAAAAAAACTTGCCAGTCCCAGCTTGGGATAGAAAACAAAAGCCTGCTGTTCTGTTTTAGTGAGTGCACTATCCGGCATTTTATGTAAAATTATATAAATCTAATAGGTCTACACAAGATAGCTTTAATATGACATTTTTCAAACATAAAATTGTTATTGTAGTAATCTTTTTGTGATGACAGTGTGGGATTTCTCTTTGGTTGTTAGATTGCCATTGTCTACTATAAAAGCAGTCTTAAAACAACAAGCAGCGCCAATGGAAAACAGAGAAGAAAATGTTCCACTTTGCAGTCACGAGTGTTAAGGTAATTTGACCTCAGGAATGCTTGATTTGCATTGTTTTTAGATCAAGAGTTTTACTCTACAAGCTGTTTAATGACTCTTATTATTAGGAATATTATCACATTAGTGTAAACTTACCTTTCAACTCTAAGTTGATAAAAACCTCCTGGTTGCCTTTCTTGGTGCTTGTGTAGCACTTGTACCTGCCCTTGTCCTGAACTTTGACCCTCCTGAGGAGCAGCGATGCATTGCCCAGTGGGATTTGGGAGTTAAACAGCGAGGTCCGACCACTGAAGTGCTTATTCTGAAGTCCGAACTGGTCCTTCTTGTAGTAGAAGCTGTGGACTGGGATCTGCTGCTTGTACCAGTGAATGACCACAGAGCCAGTGGTTCTGAAGCTGCAGGGCAGGATGCAGTCTTCATGAACCAAGCAGGTCACATTGACATCAGGGAGTACCACTGTCAGGGGGGAAGCATTGTTTATTGGGAAATGTATGCATTTATATTGTATTTATTCAATATAAAGTAGTTTTCAACAAACCAAACAAAAAGTAATTTAATGTTACAAAAGCATAGAGCCTTATGTTTTTATTAGTTCAATAAAATCTCAGCCCCACTGAGTATTCCTCCAGATGTGTCACAGCCAGAGCTCTGTGGACACTGAAGCTGTTCAAATAAAAAAGCAAACAACATTTTTCCTACAAGCTACAAAAATATGTGCCACATGGTAAAATGGTAAATATTCTTTATAATTTCAATTCATTTTAAGCTAAGTTTTTTTTTTAAGCTAATTATACACTCCGCTCACTGCTTAACATTTTAGAAGTTTGTAATTATTCTAGACAAATATATAGTCGAGGATCTTACAATAAAACAGTGAAAGTGTCACAATACCTTTTGAGTTTATCACTGACAGTGTCCACAAGAACAAAGGCAGCAGAGCCACGAGTGGTGCCATGTTATACGACCTGTGGCGGGGTGCTGCTCCTGTGACAGTAATGTGCATGCATTAGTGAGTGTGAATGCACTGAAGTGTGTCTGTGCAACTCCAATTTACATCCTGTCTAACACCAAAGAAACACTGAATAATTAACCAGGCAGGTGGAAGTTTAACCAGCCCTCCTGTGAATGCTGCAACTCCACTTCTGGAAAAAAAAATACATTTAATACATTAGATTACTTTCAATCAATGCAAGAAAGCGAAGTAATAATATGTAATTGTAAAATAATTGTTTAGATTGTATTTGTTATGTCACACCAGTCCTACTTGTTACAAAAACATTTTTATTTTTAGACACAATAGAGTAAACAATCCATGTGATGTGTTTTTTAACAGAAGAGTTTTAATAGTAACTTCAATAATAGTTATAGTTCCGATAATATCTGGATAAGACATGGCTGTCATCATCAGCTGATAAAAAAAAAAAAGTGATCTGTGTTAATGCTGTTCTGAGTTCAGTGCCTGTGAATTAAGGAACTGGAGGATGCTGACCTCTAGAGGGCACACATGAGACATCTGCACACTGAGGTCACATGTCCAAGTGAAACAAGGTCCACGTGCGTCATTCTTTAAGATGCCATTGCTCATCTCTATCTGCAACAACTTTAATCCACGATTAAAGGGACCCTGCCACTCGAGTGGAGCCATGCTGTTTGTGTTTGGAAAGATTCAATGATTTTGCACATGTTTCTTTTATTTTTGCATCAAATTTAGGAATCATTCAATGTGCTTGTTTTATTAATCCTGTTCTAGTTTCTTCATAATTTTGTTTTTATAGAAGTGAGTTTAACATAATATTTGAAATGATATTTTAGCTTCTTTAAAGGCTACTCTAAGACAGAAAAATGGACAAAAATCAAATTACATCAATGTAGACTATCATGATAAATATTGTGATTAAATTCAAGCTACTATTCTAATGTGAAAGGCGTCTGACTTGTATTATTCAGTTCTGTCATCACTCTGTTTAATTAAGTTATAACTCAATTTTACAAAGGCCCTTCGACAATTGCTACACAATATCATAGTTTATGTACCCTGTGACATATGCTAATGCTATATCTGTGTCCTGTCCATTCCTTCAACCAGCACAGTGCAACTCCAAATAAATTTACACTCAAGCCAGCGTTTGATTTTTTTCATGTAGGGATGATGATGAAACGGCTGCTCTCCCCGCCCCCTGCTGCCTCCTGTTTGTAGGTTACTAAAAGATTTCACCAACCACAGATAAGAAGATTAGAGAGGAATTAATGGTATTCCTTTGTCATTATAGGAATAAATTGATATTTGGTTTTAGATCAGAGGGTGGGGATAGTGAGAGACGGGCAACATGTTGTGTCAGGAGACGGGCGTGACACACGGACAATAACACTGAATCCGGGAATGCCTGGACACTGCAGCTAAGCACTGGACAGTCAACTGATGTTCTCCATGTTTGGGGAGATGAGAGAGCCGGATCAAGCAGAAATGAGCTGGTGTGTGTGCGGCGGTGCAGAATGTGTGACCGGGACATGGACGTGTCAGTAGAGGACAGGGGCAGCAGTGGCATTCCCTGGGAGACGCACTGACGTGGTGGGAGGAACGCTCAGGGTCCTCTCATCTCTCCGAGCCCCAGACTCACCATGAGAGTGGTCCTGCTGGCCTTAAGACTCATGTGCTTGGCCAGTCTGTGGCCTGTCACGCAGCTCAACACCAGCCACTTCCCTATCAAGAGGAGACACAAGGAGCTGTACCTGGGAGACAACGCAAAACAAAAGCATGGAGGGTAAGCTAGAGAGAAGGATACAACAGACATTTTGTCATTTAAAAAGTATGTGTCAAAACTCAGACACCACCTGCTGTGTTTTTTATTTGAAGTGGAACCTTCAGTCTTTTCAATGTGCTACCAGTATGGTTGCATAATTACAGTAATGGATATACTTTCTGTTTAAATCCAAAGTGGATCAAGGGGAGCACAGGTTATAGGATCATACGAGGTCAAGTCAAGTCATCACTTCTGATTAGTCTTTTTAAAACACAGAATACATAACAGAATGTTTATGCTAAATTTACTATTTTAAATGTTTTTCCCCCATTGCTTTTATAATAATTTTTTATGCAGATATTATCTTGTAGTAATTGTGATCACTAAATGCTATAGATTTGAGGCAAGCTGTCATCAGAATAGATTAACTTTGAGGTCCCTGGAGGGAAAGTTGTGCCATGCTACGTTACATAAATAAAACTGAGCCTCTGATTTTGATGCAAACACAATATTTCTTTTTAAAGTTAGTGTGTCTCTTGAAAGAAGAGATTGGCTGAAGTCATGAGGTCAAAGAGTAACAAGTGGGAAGCAGAGGTTTCTCCATCATTCTTGTCAGATCAGTGTCGACACACACTGTCATTTCCTTTAGGCTTTTCCTTTTAATCGGAGTGCTAAAGTCCAATAAACCAGCACTAATTCCCCGGCCAGATGTCAGTCCAAGTGAGTTTATGTTCGAAAGAGTGAGAAAAAGATTCACAGTGCTTTTTGTTCACTTTGCTTTACAGACGAGTGGATCTTAAAATGAAAAAACTGGACAGCACCAAGTCGATGCTTATTAAGTCTGAGCAGCTGCTTCGAATCGAAGACCATGACTTTGCAATGCGGCCCGGCTTCGGAGGTGAGCTCCCTTTCATTTATGATCCAGAATTACTCAGGTTTAGGGACATAATACTCTTTATTTAAGTCAATACAATGCTGTTTTTCTTGGGTCAATTCAGTTTAAGTTCTTTGCTTTTCTGTGAACTCACTAAGGGTTAATATGGGTTAGTGTGCTGTCTTTGGTATTAAAAACAAAATAAAATACCTTGGTGACCTAGATCATCTGCTGTGTGCGACCATGATTGCCGACAGTAGTACAGATAAAATGGTATAAATCTAGGGCCTAAATCTCTGGGGGGAAAAATGAAACGCCTCATGTTACAGGGCTTTGAGAATTTCCGTTAAAGTATTGTGATAATTTCATTCTACTAGTCAGACTGGAACATCCTGTCACTAGACAAGTTAAGGTTACTGATAACAGGGATATATGCAGGTGTTGCAAATGCCTCAATCAATCTACAATTTGTATTACAAACTACAAATAAAATTAGGAACAATGGCGCACACAAGCCTAGTTCTAAATGAAAGAAAATATCAAACATCCTAACTCCATTGTTCGTGAGGCAAAGAGAAGCATTTTTCAACAAGCCATAAAGCAAATAAAGAACTTACAAGCATGAACACTGATTTCTTTGAATAGGTCATTCATCAACCATTTTGTGAGACAGACATATTATGTGCAGTTTAAAATAGATCTACGGATCCACAAGTAAACTTTTAGAGTTTGAAAAAAAAAACAAAGAACAGGCTTTTAATAGATCTGTTTGCTATAATCCTTTGCTTTCCATTAGATAATGGCACAGGGCCCAGGATGTTAATAACACACCATACATTTACAGTATTATGCCACAGCAGGATGACACAAGGACCGCTTCACTTACAGTTGTTTGATTGTTGGATGTTTAGCATGTTTCTACTGCATTATAACATTATATGACATTTTACCAATAAGCAGTAACTTGTGTCTTAGTTTATTTTTATTGATTTGCAAAATTAGCAGAGCTTGACGTCTTGGATGGCTGCCTGAACATAATTTAAGAAAGTAGTGGTTCTCTGTCATCCGGGTCATCTTTAAGAAAAGGTTAAAGCAAAGGCATCTGTACTTAGTTTAACTTTTTCAATTCTGAGTTCAACTGTTTAAGAGAGCTGGGCTTTATCTGTAGAGGGAATCTCCCATCAGGAGTCACATAACCCTTTCATGGTAACGACTCAGAACAGCCTGGTCCAATCAGAGTTTCAGCTCAAACCCCTCCCTCTAGAGATAGAAGCTCTGCTCTCTTACCAGTTAATCTCAGAATTTAAAAAGTCTCTTGGAATTAAAAGTCTTTACATCTTCACCTTGAAAACCATGTCCAGATGTCTTTTCTTTAACCTTTTCTATAATTTAAGAATCTATATTTATCTGCGCTGTGAATGTTTATGACAAGGAGATAATGAACTACCATCTCTCCAAGTGCCCTGTAGCTGTCAGCGATTGATGTATCTATGCAACACACACGATTATGAATTATGTTGATGGATCAGCATAATGCCAGTGTCATTATTTTAGTCTCTGTCGTCTCTGAGATATAGTGCCTGAGATTTTGGATTAGGACATAAACATCTGTGACATCTGTATACATGAAAGTGATCCGATTGCTATGTTTGACCTTTTTTAGGCGCAGCACTTCCTGTGGGCATTGATGTCCAGGTGGAGAGTATTGATAGCATATCTGAAGTCAACATGGTCTGTTTACTCTACCAATAATGAATTGTGGGCATCAGCGTTGTTTCTGTTGGAGAAATTTAGATATAATATCTTCAACTATGGTTGTGCTCATATGTTAACATATCTTGCCAGAATTTGTGATTTTTTTTTTTTTTTTTTTTGTTTTGGGCCATTTTTCAGAGAATAAGAGAGAAAGTTTTCTTTCACTCATAGTTACTCATAGTGGTTGGGTGAAGCCATTTATTGTCAAACAACTGTGTTTACTCTTTTTAAGTCATAATGACAACAGACACTACACAAATGACCCTGATAAAAAGTTTACATACCCCAGTTCTTAATACTGTTTATGGCCACCTTTAACATCAATGACCGTGTGAAGTCTTTTGTGGTAGTTGTGGATGAGGCTCTTTAATTTCTCAGATGGTAAAGCTGTCCATTCTTTTTGGCAAAAAGCCTCCAGTTACTGTAAATTCTTGGGCTGTCTTGCATGAACTGCACATTTAAGATCTCTCCAGAGTGGCTCAATGACACTGAGGTCAGGAGACTGAGGCCAGTCCAGGACCTTCACTTTATGCTGCTGTAGCCAATGACAGGTCGACTTGGCCTTGTGCTTTGGATTGTTGTCATGTTGGAACGTCCAAGTACGTCCCTTACGCAGCTTGAAGCCTGATAGGTTGCTGTGGATTCATGGTTGTGGCCAAAAAGTAAAATTTTGGTCTCATCACTCCAAATGACTTTGTTCCAGAAGTTTTGAGGCTTGTCTCTGTGTTGTTTGGTGTATTGTAAGTGGGGTGCTTAGTGGCATTTGCGTAGTAATCATTTTTTAAAATCTGTATTTATACAGCTTTTCCACCTAGTAGGCACTCAAAGCGCTTTACCAGTGTTACAGCTGACCACTGGAGGCTAGGTGGGTTAAGTGTCTTTCCCAAGGACACAACAACAGTATGTGGGGGAGAGCGGGATGTTATGATGTTTTGGAATGTTTCGAGCGGGGATCGATCCGCCCACCCGCCGGTCGAAGGACGGCCGCTCTACCCACTGAGCTACTGCTGCTCTTTAATAATAGTAATGACCATGCAGCCCATTTTCCTCCTTATTCTGCATCTTGAAACAGCCACACCACTTTTTTTCAGAGAGTCCTGTATTTCAGCTAAAGTTATTTGTGGGGTTTTTTTTGCATCACAAAAAATATTCCTGGCAGTCGTGGCTGAAATTTAATGCCTTGGTTAAGTTTCAGAAGAAGCCATAATTTTGAATACTGCTGATTGGCATTCTCAATTCCTTGGACATCTTTTTATATCCCTTTCCTGAACCTTTGACAATTCTTTTGCTTTTCCCATGACTCAGAATACAGAAACGTCAGAACAGCACTGGATTAAAGATTTAAGG
Source organism: Neodontobutis hainanensis (assembly GCA_024349245.1). NCBI lineage: Eukaryota > Metazoa > Chordata > Actinopteri > Gobiiformes > Odontobutidae > Neodontobutis > Neodontobutis hainanensis. The sequence goes on along the minus strand of JALDNG010000008.1, from coordinate 2,008,743 downwards.
GTCTGGCAGGAGCCTAGAAACTTACTGACTCTATATACACACACTGATTTCAAGCAAACAGATCACAAGTGAGGATGGTTAACTTAAGTAACCATTCAAATTTGTTTGTCAACTTGTGCATGTTATTAGGCAAAAATCACCAGGGTATGTAAACTTTTGATCAGGTTTCTGTTGTCATTATGATTTAAAAAGAGTAAACACAATTCTTTGACAATAAATGGCTTCACCCAATCAATAGCAGTGAATAAAAGTTTATTTTTGTGTTCTTATTCTTATTCTCTGAAAAATGGCCAAAAAAAAAATCACAAATTCTGCCAAGCTTTGTAAACTTATGAGCCCAATTGTAGATGTCCTTAGCCTCAATTGGGCTAAGAACATATAGTTAAAGATATTAAATCTAAATTTCTCTAACAGCTTAATCAAACTGAATTGTGTTATAATTTGTGTTATTTTTGAAGGACTTTACCATGACATTGTATCTGAGACATTACTGGCAGGACAATCGGCTGGCATTCCCCTCCAGCAGCAACAAAAGTCGAACTTTTGACGCACGTCTTGTAAAAAAGATTTGGGTTCCTGATGTGTTCTTTGTCCATTCAAAACGATCTTTTATTCATGACACAACTATGGAGAACATCATGCTGAGGGTTTATCCAGACGGCAATATCCTGTACAGTGTCAGGTAAGCAAACATGCGTCAATACGAACAATATACACAACCTCCTAAATGTGTACCACGCAGTTAGAGTTTAAAAGCTTCAACATGAGCCATTGTCTCTCTTTCAGTCACAGATGCTGGCAATATGGCGTTTTAGTGACAGCTTGTAGAAAAGCTTTTATCATATTATGCAATGAAAAGAAAAGCATTTAGTGACCATAGCACATGATTCTTTTACATAATTATTTATATTTGCAGAATAGATGATAGACTGGCTGTGTAGTTTTATCTATATATATTTATTTTATATTCATTAATTATTCTTGCACATGGAGTCTGGATTGTTGTTTTCTCTTGCTATTGTAGTAACCATATTCTGTGCTTTAGAATCACTGTGACAGCTTTGTGCTCAATGGACTTCAGTAGTTTCCCTTTGGACACACAGAACTGCTCACTGGAGCTGGAGAGCTGTGAGTATCATACTGTAACATTGCAGATTAACAAGTCACATCCTTGTTTGTTTAAATTTTACATCATGATTTTTTTTTAATAACGAGCTTCTGCTTTCAACTGTGTTGTTTTAAATTAGTTAGACACCGATAATTAAGGTTACTGCTCTTATAGTTTCCATGCTTGTGTATACATCACAGCTTTGAACTAAAAATAACCACATTAGTGTGACCCACATTCGAACAACGTAGGTGAGAAGTAATTCTGATTCTGATGGATTTGGGTGTAGTTTCTGTCTAATGTTTTTGTCTCACTCAGATACTATATAATAAATAAATATGGCATGGATAAAGTATGTGCCTGGTCTCAGAGTAGAGCTGAGAGTCACCCTTGGGCACAGTCTCTAAATGTGTCACCTTTTTTCCTCTGTTAAAGATGCGTACAATGAGAATGACCTAATGCTCTACTGGAAGAATGGAAATGATTCATTAAGGACAGACGAGATTGTGCTTTCACAGTTTTTTATTGAAGACTTCCAGCCTTCCTTTGGGCTTGCCTTCTACAGCAGCACTGGTATGTGAGGAGAGTTCTGGTTTTAGTCAAACAAATATTTTTTAAGAATCTAGCTTACAACTGAATAATTTTGTTGTTTAGTTAACTGCATTTTATTTTGAGATGAGTTTGATTTTAAAATCCACCTCACTGCAGTCACATTTTCTGCCTGGTTAAAGAGAGATATAAAAGGAGTGAGCTTTTCTTCAGTTTGAAATAATCTCCCAGAGGACACGTTTCATCTGAGAGGTTATATAACATCAGCTCAAGACAGATCAGCTCCTGACATCGCAGATTCTTAGTACGACCAGTCTGTTTACAAATGTTAGACTTTTCTCTCACTGCCTGCTGTTTGTCTGTTGCAGGTTGGTACAATCGGCTCTATATAAACTTTATTCTCAGGCGGCACATTTTCTTCTTCATGCTTCAGACGTATTTTCCCACAATGCTCATGGTGATGCTGTCCTGGGTGTCCTTCTGGATTGACCGGAGGGCCGTACCTGCCCGAGTCTCTCTGGGTACTTACAATGAGTTAAACTATCCTAACAGCAATTTTGATAAAAAGTGGTACAATAGTGAATCTGAACTTTCTGCTTCCAGGCATCACCACAGTCCTGACCATGTCCACCATTATCACAGGAGTGTCCGCCTCTATGCCACAGGTGTCTTATGTCAAAGCTGTTGACATTTACCTGTGGGCCAGCTTCCTGTTTGTTTTCCTGTCTGTCATCGAGTACGCAGCAGTCAACTATTTCACAACAGTGGAGGAAATGAAGAAGCTCAAAAGGGCAAAGGTTGGATATATTTTGTTCTGTGTCATCTAATGTCTCCTAAATCTTTAAGGTTCAAATCGTATCTTTTTTAGGTCCCTGCTTCCTTAACTGCCACACAGGCCATGGCCTTTGATGGCTGTTTCCACGACAATGACATTGACCTAAGCTCTTTCCCAGAGGTCACCAGCACCACAAATACAGAGAGGAACACGCAGGCCCGAAACTCCACTGTCTCTGCACCTACTGAGGGCACGAGGCTACAGTGCAAGCACCCTTTAAAACGACACCTCAGCTTCATAATGAGCAACAGCTACATGATTGACTCTTACTCCAGGGTCATCTTTCCCCTGACCTACCTGCTCTTCAACATCATTTACTGGAGCTTGTATTCATAGTACAAGCCTGTGTATATAAATCAGCTTGAGTTTGCACAGAATGGACAATTCAGCTTTGTTTTGATCTTGTTTTTTCTCTCAACAAAGTAAAAGAATCTGTTTGTTGTTCACTGCTTGTCTGTTTTATAAAAGACAAGATCAAGAGAACTTGCATTTTATTCCACATCTTGTATTGTAAAAATCTTCTTAAATAAACATAAATAAATGTGACACAGCTTTAGACAGTTTCAGTCTGTAAAGTATATACTTGGACATCGGACCACAGTCACACGTTTTGCCTAATAACAATTAGTAAATGATGAGAGGAAGAGGTCAAAATATGGACAGAAGGGATTAGTTGTCATATAGTGAGTTAAAATGAGTTGCGCAACGATATGCTATTGTACATCCAGCCAAATGTCAGATTCATCAGAAGTGATTGATGAATAATGTGATGAATAGGCTGAGCTCTGATCAGAAAACACAGCAGGGGGTAGCACCAGGACACAACATGGCGGTCAATAAGGAGTCCTATGTTATTAAAAAGACGTTTTGACTATTACTAGTTGATATTATAAAGCATTTTTGACATTAATTGTGAATGTATACCACCCCCTTGTGTACCAAAATAGAACTACAATTCTGTATCTAAAACTTTGAAAGGCATCATTGTCTAAACCAAGAACCTGGTCATAACTCACCTGATCCTAACTCAAACTGACACATTGTCACACTGGTTTACCCTTGAGCTGTTATGCATGTCTTTAGGTTCAACTCAATCAGTTCTGTCCTTTAAAGCAAGCCTATTATATCCTTGGCTTTATTGTAATGATCCACTATAAAGATAAAAATATGTTGCAGTACTAGTAGTAAGTACTACTCACAAGTACTAGTCACAGTAAAATGATTGTTTTTACCAATGATGAGAGAGGATGTGTAAGTCATTATTAGATCAATAATGTGTGATGACCCTGCGACTAACTGGCCAGTGGCCACTGTTCAGGGTGTACCACGCCAAAGGCCCAAAGCCCGCGACCCCTAACGGGACTAAGCGGTAGAAAATGAATGAATGTGTGATGGCATTTTTAATCAAGGTTAGGTCTGTGTTGATTCAGGGTGTAACTGTAAATGTTATTAGTTCAATTATGTTTAATGATAGGTGCTGTGACGATTTAACATTTAGCTCCCATTTAAAAAAACGCAGAACAGGTGTATTACAAGCCAGACATACAAAGCTTTTGGGGCGTGACTTCTATGACGCAACGGCAAATGTTTCAACACAACACACATTTTTTTAACTCTCAAGTGTTCCCTGAAAACAATTGTTTAGTTCTAAGTAAGCACAGTTTAGACACGCCCTGAGGCACACCTTTACTGTTGAACAAAAAAAATTAAAGACAAACGTTAAACTACATTATAAAGTTACTTTAAAGATGGTTTTAAATACCCAGTGGGCTTTACAGATGTTTTTCAATCTAAAATTTGTCAAATTTCTAAGCCAGATTTTGGCATTATGAATCTATTTGATGTTCGTGTTGACATGTTTAGGGGCGGGACATTTATGACAGCTAATGATCTCTTATGAGAAAGTCAGTTTTACAGCAACCAGAGAGCTACACAGACATTAGTCTAAAGTAAATAGTGAACATGTGTGTCTAGTGTGAATGGACTTTACCTGATGGAAGTAATGAAATGAGAAGAAAGCCATGAAATCAGCCGCCTGTTCTGGAGGGTGTTCAGTCTGGCACACGGGGTCCTTTCCTCTCAGGTAACTCTTCATTTTTATCAATGGGGATCATATTTCATGAACATATTTTAGGTTATGGACACATCATTGTAGCCTACACAAATCCAAAAATATGTGTTCATCAACAAGCGCCGCCGCTCACACCACGCTCCAAGTGCGCCAAGGGGGGGCACAGCATAGATCCTGCTGTGATTGAATGACATGAACAAATGCAACACTAAACAGCGGGGCAAACGCGGAGCGAAAAAACAGCGTTTCCCTCTGAAAGTTGTCAGTCGCTTTGGTTGGAGTTTGAGCAAACCTGCTAATTCTTTCTAATCGCTTGTTTGGTTTGTGCTGTGTTCTCCCTCCTCTGTTCCTCACACAGCACCACACTGACCTCACACACTGACCTCACACACTGACCCGCGGCGCGTGCTTAACTGAGGCCAACTGTGGAGGTGTGGAGATTTACGGTTTACTTTGTACAATTAGCAATGATTAAAAAAGTAATCACAGAGTGGAGATTATTGTTGTTGGACAGAAACGTTTGTAAACTCTGTGGACAGACTACGGTTTTAATGAAGAAACTCAAACGGCTCCATTTACAGCAGAAAGTAGCCATGCTGCCAAACAGTGCTAACAATAAAGCTAATACTCCCAGAGGCATCTCTCACCTGTTCGAGCCAAATGAGCAAGTTTTATACACAGTCTGTGTACATTTGAGTCTTAAAGATGTTTTTTTTTTTTTTTAAATTAGGTCAAACAACTGTTTTACATTTTTATTAAATTTATGAATTATTAAATTTGTATTAAATGTGTTAAAGCACCCATAAATGTGAACCATGTGGTGATATAGACCGTATATGCCTCAACATCAGAATAAAGCCTGGGGTTTTGATCATTTGTGTGGTGAGAGGATTTAAGGGGTGCAGTGTGAGTGTGGCTCAGGAGCAGACAGAGATAAGATCTGCGATGGTGAGCCCTCTGTGCAGTGAGCAATGAACAGACCAAGAGAAAATTAGGTAAAGTGTTACTCAAACTATAGGCATATCAAATGTTTTAATATAATTTTAAATTCTTCAAAATACAAGAGATTATACCTAGATTATACCTAAATTTTGTTATTTTCTAGACACTAGGGCACTCAGAAGGCAAGCTGCGGCCCTGGCTACATTTTTCTCTAAGCCATTGTTTAGTGTTAAAATGATCAGTGCCACATGGTATATGGCATATTTAGGAGCACACAGATAAATTGTGTAAAATCTATTTGGGTTTTATGAAAGGAGCTATATACATCTAATGAAATTGTAATTAGGCAAAAGCATGGTTAAGCCCTGTTTATTTATTATCCTTAATGTAAAATCTCACTCTCAGCTATACTGCTCCTGTGTCCTGTTCATGACTGAGCTCTTGATGCTGCAGATGAGCAGTTCATTACTTCTGCCAACCGCCGGATTCAGTCTGGCAATGTGTTCAAATAATAAGGGATCATTTAAAGTAAATAAATATTTTTGTCTATAATAATTACATTAGTTTTTTTTTTTTTTTTTTTTTTTTTTTAAGTTCTAACTATGGAGATATTGATAGACTGAAGATACAACATTCTGGGATTTCATTAAAGTTTAATTTCAGTTAAGTAAATACAGTATATTAACTGGACGTTGTAGTGTAGGGTAGTGCTGGATTCTACAAGATTATGTTTTCATTTTTTGCTTAATACAATAAAATCAGTCCCAGGACATGTTTTAAAAGGTTTTATCTGGGGCATTACTCAAGGGAAAGCCACTGTTTGTTCATTGAGCCTAATGTGTGTATTTCACAGTTCAAAGGCCACAGAGGAAACTATTATATAAAAATTTGCAGTTTCCAACAGCTGCTACAAAGGCAGTAATGTTTGCTCTGCTCTGATGCATGTTCTTAGGCGTGCCTAAATAGGAATATCTTTAAGAAATCTTTTTTCTCTTCAACTAATACAGTATTTATTTATCAAGATAAGTTAATAAGGTTAATGTAGAGATAAAACAATGGGAATGTGTGGTTTAGAATTGCCCTTTGCTGAAGACTAAACACGTTAGCTCAGACCAAATAATTCCAGTATTATTCATTCACTCATTCAATGACTTCCATTTAGTCCTGTTAGGAGTCAGAGTTAAGTAGAGCCTGTGTTCAACTAAATTCTATTTAAATTAAAAGTATTTTTCTATAACAGGTTGAGGAAGTCGTTCCCACAGTGGTTACAGATACACCTGCTTCTCGCCCTATTTGCAGGTAATGTTTGCCATTACGGCGTAAAACAATGTCTGTTCACCTCAGCTCAAATACTTTGAAATTCTATTTATACACCACAATGTCTGACATCCTTGGCATTCTAGCTGTGCTCCGTAATTTACTCACTGCCTTTATTACACAACCTGTTCTTCCAGTCTACATTGTTTGTTACAATAGATTAAAGACGTCACAATAATGTAGTTTCTGTGTGGAGGAGTTAGTAATTAATATTTGAGGATCATGATAAAATAATAAATAATTTTTTTCGTAAGGTTATGCTGTGTGCAATGAGACTTCTATGGCTACTTCCACGTTAATGCCCACAGCCCAGTCTGGACAGGGTCAAGGTAAAGCTGCTTTATAACATAAAGAAATAACAGGAAATTACAATTTTCTTAATGAAATTTCTTTTGTGGTTTTTTGCCCTCATTGTTGCGTTTCTTCCTTATTGCAGAAATATACTATCTTCAAGTCACTGTGGACATAATAGGACAAGAAAAAAATATAACAGACATTGAAAGCTGGGTATGTAAATAGCATATTAGAGACTTTTGAAATGATACAATATGTCTGATGTATGTATGATGGTTGTACTTGTTGGCTGTTTTATGTGATATTTTAGTGGAATATTTCTCCTTTCAGCTTCGCCCAGTCTTTGAAAACAATCTGCAGAGTTGCGTGGCTACACCCACCATCTCAGCAACTCCAGCTACAAATTCAACTCTTCAAAGCTCAAGCACGGCTTTACCGACTACGTTACAAGTCAACACCACAACTAGCACAACAAACTCAACACAAAATAACACTACAACAGCGGCCACAACTCAACCAACCAGCAATAGCACAATCTCAACAACATCAGAAAGCACCAACACGACTGCAGAAAATACAACGTCTCAAAGCCCCAACACGACTGCGGACAATACGACTCAAAGCCCCAACACGACTGCAGACACTACAACTCAAAGCAGCAACAGGACTGCAGACACTACAACTCAAAGCAGCAACAGGACTGCAGACACTACAACTCAAAGCAGCAACAGGACTGCAGACATTACGACTCAAAGCACCAACAGGACTGCAGACAATACGACTCAAAGCACCAACGCGACAACTGCAGACACTGCAACTCAAAGCCCCAACAGGACTGCAGACAATACGACTAAAAGCCCCAACATGACTGCAGACAATACGACTAAAAGCCCCAACAGGACTGCAGACAATACGACTCAAAGCACCAACAGGACTGCAGACAATACGACTAAAAGCCCCAACATGACTGCAGACAATACGACTAAAAACCCCAACATGACTGCAGACAATACGACTAAAAGCCCCAACATGACTGCAGACACTACGACTCAAAGCACCAACACGACTGCAGACAATACAACTCAAAGCCCCAACACGACTGCAGACAATACGACTCAAAGCCCCAACACAACTGCAGACAATACAACTAAAAGCCCCAACACGACTGCAGACACTACGACTCAAAGCCCCAACACAACGACTGCAGGCACTACAACATCTCAAAGCTCCAACTCAACGACTGCAAACACTACAACATCTCAAAGCCCCAACACAACGACTGCAGGCACAACAACTTCTCAAAGCCCCAACTTAATGACTGCAGGCACTACAACATCTCAAAGCCCCAACACAACGACTGCTCACACTACAACTTCTCAAAGCCCCAACTCAACGACTGCAGGCACTACAACTTCTCAAAGCCCCAACACAACGACTGCAGGCACTACAACTTCTCAAAGCCCAAACACAACGACTGCAGGCACTACAACATCTCAAAGCTCCAACTCAACGACTGTAGACACTACAACATCTCAAAGTCCCAACTCAACGACTGTAGACACTACAACATCTCAAAGCTCCAACTCAACGACTGTAGACACTACAACATCTCAAAGCTCCAACTCAACGACTGCAGACACTACAACTTCTCAAAGCCCCAACACAACGACTGTAGACACTACAACTTCTCAAAGTCCCAACTCAACGACTGTAGACACTACAACATCTCAAAGCTCCAACTCAACAACTTCTCAAAGCCCCAACACAACAACTTCTCAAAGCCCCAACACAACGACTGCTCACACTACAACTTCTCAAAGTCCCAACTCAACGACTGCAGGCACTACAACATCTCAAAGTCCCAACACAACGACTGCAGGCACTACAACATCTCAAAGCCCCAACTCAACGACTGCAGGCACTACAACATCTCAAAGCCCCAACACAACAACTTCTCAAAGCCCCAACACAACAACTTCTCAAAGCCCCAACACAACAACATCTCAAAGTCCCAACACAACGACTGCAGACACTACAACTTCTCAAAGTCCCAACTCAACGACTGCAGGCACAACTTCTCAAAGCCCCAACACAACGACTGCAGACACTACAACTTCTCAAAGTCCCAACACAACGACTGGCTTAACAACATTACAAACCAACAAGCCGACTACTGTCACAACAACCACAACACTGCAAACATCTCCTGTAAACACAACAGCAGAGACGGTGAAGCCAACCTCCCCCTCCTCCTCGGCAGCAACTAAGTTGAATGGCAGTGTGACTGTGAATACAGAGACAACTACCAAAAGCAAACCATCAAATAGCCCCAACCCCAACTCTCTGAAATCCCTCATACGCAATGCTCGCCAGATAGAAAATCTGGCTTCCAGGTATTTCCTGTTTAATACATTATTTTGTCACAGGATTGTTTTAGATCACATCATTCAATTTGGTTTAATTGTCAAAACTTTCCTTTTAATTCTTTCAGTGGAGTAACAACAAGCCTTTTACAAGTAAGAAAAGTTTTAAAAGTAATATAAGTTTGAAAAGTAGTATGCAAAACTGTATTGCTGTTTGTTTGTATTTCATTAGGATTTTGAAGTTACGTGTCTCAACACAACAGAAATAAGGTGAAATACTTTTTGAGCTTCTATTAGCTACAAGATAAAGACAAGTCATGTTAAAACAATTGCGAGTTTTAACATGCTCCAAGATATTAAAGATTTTTCAAATGTAATGTAACGTTTTTTTTTTACTTCAGAAACACTGTGTGCTATGTGACTCTGACACTAAAGCTCAGGGTTAGTTCATGCTGCATTCTTTTGAACCTCTGTGCGGCCAGCAAGACATCCTCTAACATTTTTGTGGCAGGGCAACAAGCAAACACAGTGGGTGAGTATTAAAAAACTAAATTTTTTAACTTAAAAAATAAAAAAGTTCCCTCATTAAACACTCTTTTATTGTTGAAAAGGTCCTCTATCACAAAACAACACAAACGCACAATGCAGTAATTCTTCCGAAGACAGTTGTGTTTATACAGGACCTAGAGGGGAAGCATGGTAAGATTTTTTAAGTTTGAGATTATAATCTCATGATCCTGTCCTCTGTTTTTGTGTTTTTGTTGTGTGTGTGAAACTGTCAGTAACATGGTTCTTTTTGACAGTAATGTTACAGAGACTGCATATAAGGCACCAATGCAGTGTGGTGCAGGTAATGGACCAGCCCTTTTCAGAAATCTTGTTAAATATTTATCCGTCTATTCATTCATATTGCTTTTCTGAGCTTCGGTCTTGTTTTAATTGTTTCAGAGAACATATGCAACTGCTCGACTTACTGCAATCAAACTGGTTAGTGTGTTTCTTAATGACACAAGTAATTTAATCAAAAGGATTTCAAGTATTGACTGCATTTCTGGTTCTGCATGTTTTAGAAGCATACTACACTTTCAATGTGTCAACAAACAATCCCAAGCTAACTGTATCATACCTCAACACTCTGGTAAGTGCCCACAGATTGTTCAAACTAATATTAGTACAATGTGACTAACCAGAATAATCCAGGTTTTAGTATATTTTAATAGCTAAGTGACAAACAAGTTACCAGTAGGTGCAGTAGATTCTCAGAAAACAAACAAGACCCAGCATTGATGATATGCACGCTCTTAAGGCTGTGCAATTGGGCAATTAGTTGAAAGGAGTGTGTTAAAAAATGGTGTGAATCAGGTGACCCCTATATAAGGATGAAGCCACCAGCACTTGTTGAACATGCATTTAAAAGCCTGAGGAATATGGGTTATATAAGACATTGTTCAGAAGAACAGCATACTTTGATTAAAAAGTTGATTGGAATAGGGGAAAACCTATAAAGAGGTGCAAAAAATTATAGGCTATTCAGCTAAAATGATCTCCAATGCCTTAAAATGGAGAGCAAAACCAGAGAGATGAGGAAGAAAACGGAAGACAACCATCAAAATGGATTGAAGAATAACCAGAATGGCAAAGGCTCAGCCAATGATCAGCTACAGGATGATCAAAAACATTCTGGAGTTACCTGTAAGTACTGTGACAGTTAGAAGACATCTGTGTGAAGCTAATCTATTTTCAAAAATCCCCCGCAAAGTCTTTTTGTTTAAAAAAGGCATGTGCAGAAGAGGTTACAATTTGCCAAATAACACATCAACTGGCCTAAAGAGAAATAGAGGAACAGTTTGTGGACTGATGATAGTAAACTTATATATTTTTTGGGGTCCAAGGGCCACAGACAGTTTGTGAGATGACCCCCAAACTCTGAATTCAAGCCACAGTACACAATGAAGACAGTGAAGACGGTGAAGCAAGCATCATGATATGGGCATGTTTCTCCTACTATGGTGTTGGGTCTATTTATCGCATACCAGGGATCATGGATCAGTTTGCATTTGTCAAGAGACTTGAAGAGGTCATGTTGCCGTATGATGAAGAGGACATGCCCTTGAATTGTTTGTTTCAACAAGACATTGACCCTAAACACACCAGTAAACAAGCAAAGTCTTTCAAAGCAACAACATTTATGTTTTGGAGTGGCTAGCCCAATCCCCGGACCTTAATCCAATTGAGAAGCTGTTTCTGATGCAAAACCAAGAAATGTAAATGAATTGTGGAATGTTGTTAAAGAATCAAGGAGTGGAATAACAGCTGAGAAGTGCCACAAGTTGGTTGACTCCATGCCACACAAACATTGTGGTCATACAACTAAATATTAGTATAGTGATTCACAGGATTGCTAAAGTAGTTTTGAGTTTGTACAGTCAGTGGCACCTACTGGCAACTTGTTTGCCATTTAGCAATAAAAAATATACTAAAAACCTGGATTATTCTGGTTATTCTTTTATGGCTTTTATTTTGAACAACACTGTATTATGGTCTTTCCCTAAAACAAAACAATCATGTCTAAAATGTGTTGATTACAGATGTCTGGGCTAACACAACCACCCGAATGTCCTCCTGGTACAGTGTAAGTCTTACTTAGGTTTTACTTTCAAGCACTTTTAGAGCTTATTGTGTTAAATCATTTTTTTTCTTTTTACAGTTTTCCATGTCCGTCATCCAACACCAACATTGTGTCTAAATACAAGGTAATCAGTCTTTTTTATGCATAGTTTTTAAGATTTAAGTTAATACAACTACATTAAATACTTTTCATGCTATGATGATTTCCCCTTAGAATGTCAGCACTGTCTGCAGCCAAGCCGCAACGTGAGTCAAATCCTATCTTTGCAGTGATTTGTTAAAACAACAACATGTAATGGAGCTTATTTGTTACTTCCCATAGACAATTAAGCTGCACAGTAGTTTTAACCTTTTCGGAGGCAGTCTCTATCTGTGCTGTGTCAGAAGTGGTGACAACTCAGCTTCAGTCCCAGAACATCAGCATGAATGGCCTAGTGACTCGGGCAGGTGTGTGACTCACTAAGTTCAAAACACCATCTATTATAGTTAATGAAATGAACGATGCCTAAAATATATTTCTGTATGTCATATAGCAATTTGTGGAAGTGCAAATCCACTTGAATTCACATTCACGTTGGTTGAACTCAATCTAAAACCTGACCTCTTCTGCCAGACCATTGACTCACAATCTTTCATTTGGTTTGTATCATGGCTTAAACACATAACTAACTCAGAGTGAAGTGACAGTCATTTCATGTCACGTCTTTTTCTCTTTGTAGTCAAAATGGGGAAAGTGTGGTTGTGATGTTGGATGAACAATGTGTTTGGTCGCCTACGGTCAGCCCAAACGTGACGACTGCACAACCCAACACCACTCTGTCTGCGAATGTAACGATGAACACAACAGATTCATTAAATGCCACCACCTCTCCATTTAATGCCACCACCTCTCCATTAAATGCCACCACCTCTCCATTAAATGCCACCACCTCTCCATTAAATGCCACCATCTCTCCATTTAATGCCACCACCTCCCCATTAAATGCCACCACCTCTCCATTAAATGCCACTACCTCCCCAATAAATGCCACTACCTCTCCATTAAATGCCACCACCTCTCCATTAAATGCCACCACCTCTCCATTAAATGCCACCACCTCTCCATTTAATGCTACCACCTCTCCATTTAATGCCACCACCTCTCCATTAAATGCCACCACCACTCCATTAAATGCCACCACCTCTCCATTTGATGCCACCACCACTCCATTAAATGCCACCACCTCTCCATTTGATGCCACCACCACTCCATTAAATGCCACCACCTCTCCATTTGATGCCACCACCACTCCAGGTTATGAATCTACAACCTCAACACCAGCAAGTCTGTAATCACCTACTCATGTTTAAAGTATTTTATTAAATTGCATTTGCCTTGTTGTAACTTCTACATTTTTTTTTATAATGCCTTGAGCAGACAGCAGCTTGGCCACGGCCAATGCACTGCTTGACCTGAGCAAAGATGCATCTAAACTGAACTCCAGTCAGGTGGATCAGCTGGTGACAGTGCTGGAAAAACTACTATCAGGCCCCAATGTTAGTCTGGCACTGGGAAACACCTCGGTCCAAATTGTCAGTAATCTTCAAAATGCCTCTCTTCAAGCAGTGGATAACTCTAAAAACAGGTTAGGACAACACAGAAAAAATAATAATCACTGAATGTACCTGTTGTGCATATTTGTGTGATATTTGGTGACATTTGTCTCTTTTAGGATCATGGGAATAGTTGACACAGTTGGGCAGAAGCTGGTCTTAAGTACATCCACGGTGTCTATTCTGAGTGAAGATGTGGCTCTGTCTGTACAAAAAGCAGATGGAACAAGTTTTAAGGAAACCTATTTCTCCATCTCTGATCCAAATAATGTGCAGGTATGATATAACAAGTGTATTATGTTATAAATAACATTTAGATAAGCAAGAGTGGACAAGAGTAGCTAGTACCAGCAGCTATAGGGTTCAAAAGGTAAAATAATAAAAAAAAACGTGTTTATTGTCATGTGCACAGACAGAAAACATGTTTCCCTGCACAATGAAATTCTTACTTTGCTTTTCACAATAAAATGCTGTATAGTAAAAGTAAAATAAAAAAATAGCAATAAAAAAAGAGAGTAGGCTAATATACATACATATAATCATGTAGGCTAATAAAAAAAAGCCCGTAAAAGCTAAGCCAATAAAGTAGATTAACTAAGCTAAATTGTTGAATGCTAACTTAGTATTTTCACTTTTTAGTAAAAAAAACTTTAATTAAACTTACCTTAAGCCTTACCTTGAGTTTTAATGCAACTCCATGTTTCTTAGTGTCTAACTAACATTTAGCACATGAAGGCTATATGGTCAGACTAACTCACCTCCATTTATTGTGTTAGCTTAGCTTTAGCTCACTGGTGACAGTAATATTACGTGGATAAATCGCGTACAGTGTTATTTTATGCCATACAGTATATTAATAATAATTTAGTAATATATTTATTATTGCACAAATAAAAATTATATTAGTTGCATATATTGTACATATACAGTTGTGTTTGTTTTGGTGCCAACATTAGTGAGGAAACTCATTACAAAAAAGTTATGTAAATATGGGATTGATAAAAGTTCTTGTACAATTTATTGAAGGTTGGGGTTCCCAGGGTCAGACGGTCTACGGAAAAGGACTCGTCTGTCCCCCAAGGCTCAATCACGCTGCCCCGGACTCTCACAGAAAACCTGACTGCTGAGCAACAACAGCTGGTCTCCAGGGTCCAGTTTAACTTCTACCAAAAGAGCACATTATTTCAGGTATTATTAAACCACTGCTCATTCCACACAAATATGATCTTATCTTAAGCTTGTAAATAGTGGCACTGTTTTATAACATTGGTTACTGTTTGCTTAATTACGTTTTTTTTTCTTATTATTACCATACAGGACAAATCTCTGAAAGAGAAAATACTGAACAGTGGCATCCTAGGAGCCAGTGTTGCTAATGTGTCAATCTCTGGATTGCAAGAGGATATTATAATCTACCTGAGAAACACAAAGCCTGTTCCTGTGAGTCACTCAAAAATAGTTTTACTATGCCTATGAGTTCCCCATTATAAGACATTATAAAACTTGGCTTTATCCGTAAGCTTGTCTACAAATGACTGGCAATCAGCTCTGTTTGTGCATCAACTTAAATACAGCACATAAGCCTTTGGTTAACTGTGGTGTGTCTGTGTTTAGGGTATAACCTGTATTTTTGACACTTATTTTTATTCCCAGGCGAATTATGAGGCGACATGTGTGTTTTGGGATTTTACATTAAATGGTAAGTTTTCCAAGTGCAATGCATCTTTGTGAAGTAAAAATGGCAGATGGGTGAGGATATTCATGCATTCATTATTTTTTAACAGATGGCTCAGGGGGCTGGAATAAAAACGGTTGTAATTTACAAAACAGCACAGACAAAGAGACAATTTGTGGCTGCAACCATTTAACCAGTTTTGCTATACTACTTGTAAGAAGATAGATTTTTAAATTGCAGTTTTTCTTAATTACCCACACATTGTAATTCAAAGACTCTGAACTTTTTTTTTCTGCCTTAGGACCTCTCCAGGCAGACAGTTACCAGCCGAGAACAGGCCACCATCCTGACTTTTATTACATATATTGGCTGTGGGATCTCTGCAATTTTTCTGGCTGTCACCCTGCTCACCTACTTGGCCTTTGGGTGAGTGCTTAGAACCATTGTAATCCCATTATAATAAATCCAAATTGAGTCAGTTGATTTTTGTCTGTGACCTCTGATTGGTTTCTGTTTGCACCCTACAGGAAATTGCGTAAAGACATCCCATCTAAAATCCTGATCCAGCTGTGTTTGTCCTTACTTCTACTGAACATGGTGTTCCTAGTGGATGCTTGGCTGGCACTCTACCCCAACGCTCTAGGCCTCTGTATTTCTACTGCATGGTTCCTACACTATTTTCTGCTGGTTGCGTTCACGTGGATGGGACTTGAGGCCGTTCACATGTACATCGCCCTCGTTAAAGTTTTTAACAGCCACATATCCCGCTATATGGTGAAGTTTTGTTTTGCTGGCTGGGGAATACCTTTGATCGTGGTCATCATTGTCATTGCGATAGACAAAGACAATTATGGTCTCCTGTCCTATGGAAAGTTTTCCGATGGCACTACTGACGAATTGTACGTGTTTGTTAAGATTATTTATTATTATTATTTATGCCATGTGAACAATATATCCTTTATAGTTATTTCTTTTTCACAGCTGCTGGATAAAAAACGACGTAGCCTTCTATGTGGCAGTGGTGGCCTACTTCTGCGTGATTTTTCTGTTCAATTTGGTCATGTTTGTTGTAGTCTTGGTACAGCTGTGTCGGATAAAGAGACAAAACCCCCATAATCTACAGCATCGAACCACACTGCAGGATGTGCGTAGTGTGATGGGAATAACTATACTTCTCGGCCTGACGTGGGGTTTTGCATTTTTTGCCTGGGGGCCTCTAAACCTGCCATTTATGTATCTTTTTGCAATCTTTAACTCTTTGCAAGGTAAGTTTTTCTCGAGAACAACTTATGTTTTATGACTGATAAAACTAACCACATCGCCTCCTTTATTACAACTGTTTTTTTTGCCCCTCCTTGAGGTTTCTTCATATTTATTTTCCACTGTGTGGTGAAAGAAAGTGTAAGGAGGCAGTGGAGGACCTATTTGTGTTGTGGCAAAATGAGAATAGCAGAGAACTCAGGTGAGACATGTTAGAGAAAAGTAATTTAAGGCAAACACTGTCACGCTAATGTTTTCTGTGCTGTGTTGTTCTTTACATCCTTTAGAATGGAGTCGCACTGCAACACAGCAGAAAACAAAGAAGTCATCTGTGACCAGAATAACATCTCTTCAATCTTCAAACTCCTCTCAGTCCAACAACTCCTCGAATTCCTCTTCTTTCCTTGTCCGCAACTCTTCTGAGCAGATTAATGGCATTGGTGAGTAAAAATGATTGTCATCAGGGTCTATTGTGTTGTACAGCTCAAGTTGTAAAATGCATCGTATCTGCTTCTCAGTCAACTTGTTATTGTTTTAAACCTATATATGGATCTATAATCGTGTAGCTATTATCACCTGTTTTTTTTTTTTTTTAGTAAAATACTTACCTCTCTATTAATTTATATCCAAAAATGAAAAAACTCACCCCACCTGAAATTACATAATTTAAACATTAAAGCTGATGTTCAAAAGCTTTAAATATAACACTATTACTGCTGTATCACAGGAAGCCCACTTGATGACCGCACAATTACAGCTGATGAAGACCCAAGAATGGATGTGACACTCAATGAGCTCAACAGCCAATACAGACGCCTATAAGCTCACAGCACTTTTCAATTTCTTTTCTTGTTTAATATTTAATGAAAACAGTAAAATCCCTTAAAATGCACTTGATCTGTATAAATGTATAATATTATGTTTGATTTGCACACACAACATGGTCAAATATGTTTATTTCAAGGAGAAATATTGTGTCTTTCTTTATATATTTTAAAGAATTTTAGTAAATGCCTTGATTGTAAAATAATTCAGTTGTCACAACTGAAAGCATTACAATATTGTTTTAATATTTAGGTTATATTAACCTATATTACCCAAGGTAGAAAAGCATGCACAATGCTCTATTTGTCGATGCAACACTTGCAATCCTATCCTCTTATAACTAAGGACAAACAGAGCTTACAAAGTATTGCACAAGTTATACTTTGCAAAACAAATTATTTTCAGTCATGCCGTTTTAGCCTCTTACTGGTGTGTATATTAATATACAAGTATTTACTTTTCTCCTGCATATGGTTTCATGCCAGATTTTACTTTAATTATGTTTCACTCATGAGGATGACTTATGGACTAAAGCTTGATTTACAAAAATGTGTTTTTTGCACTGAACAGTACTGTATCAAATTTTGTCAGTTTAAGTTGATGTTGTTGAAATCAAGTGAATAAATAACATTCCTAAATATAGACAACTTCAATCTTTATAGTTTTCCTCTTCACCAAAATAATATATAAAAGGTTAAATCATAAATTACCCAAATCACAAATGTTAACAAAATAATAAAAATAAATGAAGATTTTGGCAATGGATATAAAAGTCAGTTTGATAATTACTAATAGTACACATATTTGACTCAGTCAGTAGAAACATTTACATTTAGTCATTTAGCAGATGCTTTTATCCAAAGCGACTTACATCAAGCTTTCATTCACCAGTGTTACAGCTGGAACACCACCTGGAGGCAAAGAGGGTTAAGTGTCTTGCCCATGGACACAACTTCCTGTTATAGGACGACCGCTCTAACACTGAGCCACTGCACCCAAACAAAAATCATATTCAATAAATCGAGTTACAAAGGCGTTCTGTTTTGTAAGGCCAATATTCATTGCTCTGTTTTGGCTGTTGTGTGTGAGTCCTTATCGTTTATTCAGAAATGTTCAATAATGAAGTAATTGTTATATACACAAGAACTTTAACTATTCTCCAAGTAAATGTAATAAATGCTCTTCTACCTGCACATTTCTCACAGTGTCTATGGAAATGCTTTTTACATTATTTTAGAAATTCCAATAACTGTATATATTTCCTACAAAGCAAGTACCAAAACCACAAATCCATTAAAAAACATCTTAATTATAAACCAATATAGAATTTAGGCATAAGATGAAAAACAGCCAACACAGTTTTCCCCCCAAAATACATTTTAATTTTTGATGGCCACAATAGTGGGATAGAACAGCTTTTGGTGAAATCATATTGAATAAATAATTATGTCCCACGGGGTTCATCAATCATAATTGTGTCATGTCCTCTATATGCAGCTACATTCACCGTCCTTTAGGTGCACCTAATACAGCCTTTAAAATAAACTGAGAACATTAGGAAAAAAAAAGGTGCTAATCAAACCAAACCAAACATAAAATAGCACAAACACAAAGGCTACATAAAAGTTGTAGAACCATTTCCCTTTTAAAACACATTCAGTCATCAGTCTTATTGGGCAAGAATCCCGTTTGAGTGCCAGTAACAGGAACAGAGCTTAAAAGCCCATGTCATCTGGGCCGAAAGTAGTAACTGGCCTAACAGCCAAATAAGTAAAGTAAAGTTTGAAATCTAAAGAAAAGTAAAAAGCTAAACACTGGAGAGATGAGGTACACCATGTGTATCTGATCAGTGTTTATACATAAGAGTACATGCAAATGGACATTCCGTATCAGGTAACAAACACAACAAGCTGATGAACAGTAGCAAAATAAAACACAACAAAAACAAAGCAGTAAGATTTGGAAGCATATTGCATGAAGAGAATGACAAAGAGGGGCTAATAAAAAGAGTCACCTTCAGCTTCAAGGTGTGTTCAGACTGAATGAAGTGTTCTCAGTAAACAGTGTTTTTGGATCTACTCTAGGGGCCAGTTTGGTTTAACCTGTTCATGCATTAGATTGACTTACAATATAGGTTGTACAACATGTGTTGTATCTTTTGAAAAAATATAAAATTTAGATTTCAGTCTTTGTCAGTCTGGACATGCCTTTAGGGTACAGCAGAAACAGAAGCATTCACATTCCAGGAGCTAGAGATTCTAGAAAATAAAAAGGTTCTCATTTCTTCCACATAGTGTAGAATACCCATCTGTTAGAAAGCAATAAGGAACATAACATAAAGGATATAATCTGTTCTTTTTTGTATTTGCACATAGTAAATTCTGTTTAAAATGACAAAAAAGGATACAGCTCCAAGTAGGATGGCACACACACCACTTCTTTAGAGAAACCTACAGGACAAGAGAGCTTCCCCAGCTGTTCCTCATACTGACTCAGTGCCTCTGTCAAATTCACACTGTTCCCCTGGACGGTAACATAAACAATATAAAAAACACATTTTTATTTTTTTTTTTACATTTGGTGCAGAAACTTGAACACTAAACAGACTTGTTTAATGATCTAGATCTAAAAATGATATTATTACAGCAATATTTTCAACAAACTAAAATAATGAATCAATTTACTAGACCGGCTCTGTCAAGAAGGTATTTTTGGGACAAAGCTGACCTGTGTGAAATATTTCCCGGTGGGACGCAGGACTTTTATTGACAGATCTAAAATGAGACGCAGAAACTCCCATGTTGAATCTGCAACAAATCAGGCATGTTCAGAAACATGTAGTACATAAAAAGAAAAAGCAGAGACATGAAAGTAATACAAACCTTCCTCTGGTTCTGTGGATATTGGGACTGCAGTGAGGTCATTAATAACATAATCAAATGTTCTTCCTTCATGGACATATTTCTTCAGCACAGGAACACAGTCCTCAACTAATATCTGGAAAGCAAAAAAGTTATTTAGTAATATTGGGAGAAAATTGAATAAAGAAAGATAAAAACAGATAAATATATAATGTTGTGCTCACTTGGTAACAGTCTCCCTTCAAGTTGTCAAGAATATTGCCACAAGTCTTTCTCATGTGCAGTTTGCACCCATCTATCACTTTCTGGTCAATGTTCACACTTTATTAAGAAACAATTGTGCAGATAGTAAACACAGTAGCAGCTAAATCTACAGGACATTATAATTGAGCTGAACACAAGTCTATTAAAAGGATATCTCCAACATTGTGACCATCTTTGGCTTTTGTTTGACTACTTCAGCAAGTATGCCTCCGTCGCCACCTCCCAATATTAGCACCTCCTTTCCAGCATAATTCTCTTTTCCACTCCCTATAATGGTTTGGGTATATGCATGATCACTCTCTGCCAAGTCTGCAGAGAAAACAAATTGACCATCACAAGTTTAATGCACTGAATACTGTGTAAATAAAAAAGGTAGAAAAGAATATTCATCTAAATTTCATCTAAACAAGTATAAAAGACTATAATAGATGTTATTTATTGTGAGTTGGTGAAGTATCAGTTGTAACCAGTTAATTTGCATTTTACTTACTAACATCTCCATTAAGGACTAAGATGTTTCCAAACTGCTGAGAGTGTAATATTTTAATGTTTTGGTATGGCGAATCCTCTTCATACACCACACGGTCAATGTCATACTCTACAAGCCTGCCATCAGCTGTGGGCCAGTACCGGTCGACCTTTGCCCCTCGTATGAGGGCGGGTAGCCTTCGGGGAAAAGAACAAAGCATGTTGCAAAGAGTACCACAATAAACAGGTTGTCCGTGGCCAATAATACCTTTTAATCCTTGTAATATTGCCATGTAATATAACTTTGAGTTTCCTTTCCAGTGCATTTAAAAGCTGTGGGGAAAAAAAATAAGTCTTGTAATATTCAGCAGAATATATATTAATATCAAAATGTCACTGTGAGACCAAAGATGCAATTAAATAGTCTACTTACATTGTCTAGTTGCACAATATTGTCATCTTCATAACACTGCAGATCAATGGTGACTAGTCCTTGGGGGTGCACACGCAGCATAACAACCCTGTAAATAAGTACATATAACAAATATAATACAAGTGAAAAGTATATAATCTTACATGGATCTACAATTACTGTGGCAGCGTGTGGCCCAAAAAAGTCTAATTTAAGAATTTAAATTCCTTTAAAAAAACACTTAAAGTTGATTTGTGTAGCCCTTTACAACACAAAAAGTGACAAAAGTGCTTTACAATAAAATTTTATATACGATTTACAATAAAAACATAGTAAAAACAGAGTAATGAAAAAAATAGAGTCATAAAACCAAACATAAAGTGTCACATTCATACTGAGTGTAAAAAGCCCGTCTGAATAAATACATTTTGAGCCTGTATTTAAAAAGACCAAAGTTTGTTTGTTCCACTGTCTGAACCCAGCAGCAAAGAAGGCCCAGTCCCCCCAATGTTTATACATGAGCGCTTCCAGCTGAAGTCGACTGGCTAACCTTAAAGCCCAGTTTGAATTATTAACATTCAAAAGTTCAGACAGATAAGGAGTGGGCAAGGCCATTAAGAGCTTTAAAAAGTAAAATTGAAATTATTTATAAAAGAAACTGGAAGCCAGTGCAGTGAGGAGTATTGGGGTGATGTGGTGACGTCTGGATGTGGACGGGGAGACAGCCAACCAAAAAAACCATTGTGGTAATCTATTGTTGAGCTGATAAAATCTTGAATGTTTTTTTCTAGATCTGTGCAATTTAAAAACGGGTTTACTTTAGTTAAAAGACAAAACTGATAAAAACTAGCTCCGACCACACTGCCAATAGGCTTATCAAATTTAAATTTGTAATCAAAAGATAACCTCAAGGTTTTTTACAGTAGGTCTGTGTCTTGCCGTCAATGCACCAACATCACAAAGTTTTCAAAGTTTTCAAAAGTTTCAAAGTTTTCTTTATTGTCCCTCTTCAAAGTTCAGGATGACCTTATAAAACATACTTTGTTTTGTCCTTGTTTAAATGAAGGAAGTGTTCTTTCCTTAATGTCAGCAACCTGGTCAATTAAAGCTGATGAATCTGCAAAATGTCTGCACAGTGGAAGGCAAGATTGTGCCTAGCTGTAATTGACCCCAGTGGGAACATACAGTATATAAAGAGAACAGGATAGGGTCCAGTATGGAGCCCAAAAAAGGACAGGTCACCATTAATTACAGAAAGGGTCCTGATCGTCAGATATGAGGTGAGCCACTTCAGTGCAGTGCCAAACGTGCCAACATCATGATTGAAGGACTGAATGGTCAACTTTATCAAAAGCCGCTGTTAGATAAAGTAGCACTAAAATAACAAGACACTTGGCATCAACAGACAAGGCAATCATTGTGCACTGGACACATCACACCTGAGATAAACTATTATTTGTTATCTGTACACTGTCAACACTGTAATAAAACCAACAAAGCCTCCTGTGTTGCATTACCTCAAGAGAAGTGTTTTCAATCACTCTTCCATTTGTTGAACTCCATTTACATTTTTGGCTTTTTCTGAAAAAACCTCCAGTATTTCTTGTAAAGTTTAGTTTGTCTGTAATCACTGCTCTCCTAAAGGTCGAGCGGTTTCTGCCACAGTTCTGTCAGACCCAAATCCAGTCCTGGTTTGTAACTCTGTGGTGGTCGGCTACAGCACGTCTGCGCTCTTCTGCTCATTAGCTGCTAATTGACCCATTCTCACAATTGTTATTACAATAATACAGACTTTGTAACACACTTTTGTGTCAAATATAGGCTACCAATCAATACAAGACCTGGTTTGGGTTTTTGACACAAACGTGCCCTCAACAGAGACGTGATCAGGAAACAGCTTGCACTAAAGTCCAGCTTTCATGTTGCATTTATTTGGAATTAATACTATATACTATATCATTCTGTTGTATGATTTAATAAAAATATTTTTTTACCTATGCCCAATTTACCTGAAAAATAATAGCTTTTCAAGCTTTAATAAATACCGTCATACCATGATATTTTTTCTCAAGTCAGAATTTCGTCCCATCCCTGCACAAGACAAACTTGAATAGTTACTCTTCATAATAATACCCCAGCCTTTGGAACTCAGTTAATATTTGACAGTTAACACCAAAGCCATAAATCTGTCACACAAACCAACAATTCAGCTTTTTGGTCCGTTTTAAAATTCTTCAGAAAGTAGCCTGTTGTAACTGCAAGCTAAGGGAAAGCTAACTTTATGAGCAACAGTTTGTTTGTAATTCACATTAAACACATAACCTGGTTTGTTAAATGAAGGTAGAGCTGTGAAGGTATCAAACAAATCATGAAACAAATCATGATATAAATATAGAATATTAAATTATCTCTTGTCTCTTGATATCTGTTGATAGATCCACAGTTCAGCGTAATAAGCAGAGCAAATAATAGAGTTATAAAACATTTTTAATGCATTTACCCCCCAATAACAGGTCATGTGACCTTTGCCCACCACGCCAAGGCACTTTGCCCAAAGGAAACATTACAAATTGATTTTTAACATCGCAATAATATTGTTTATCGCAATTAATTTTGGTGCAATATATTGCACAACAAAAAGTAGTTATTGTGAATAGAGCTGTCACAATTATGAAATTTGGCTGACAATTAATTGTCCAATAAATAATTGTTTGTTTTAGGACTTTTTCGATATATTGTCAATATTAGCCCGATTATCAGTGGTTATGCAGGATTTTTTTTCTCTTTTAATCTAATTCCCAATCTGATAAAATGCACTTAAGAGTTTCTGAAAGTGTATCAGCAGTATGGTTCTCTGGGGTGTATCTTGTGTCTAGACATTTTGATTCTAATGTCCAGTCAGTTGTGAGGTAATGTACTGTTTTGGAATTGCTGCTTTCGAAATGTACGTTTTCCCTGGCAATTCATATTGCTTGTCGAAGTTGTAGAGCCTTTCTTTAAATGCTGGTTTCTTCACAGTATTAAAAGGCTGCATTCCTTTATATTTTGTTACCCGTCCGAAGGCCTGCACTATTGTCACCTGACTGGAAGTATGAGCGGCTGTGACTTCAAAACTTCGGCAAACTCTGTTGGGTGATGTGCTTTCAGGTGATTCTAAGATTTATGGTGTTGACAGCTTTCGCTGGTATTTCTCTCCTACAAATTCAACACACTGCCGCGTCAACGTCTTTTGGCCGTCCTTTATCATTGGCCGTAAAACCAAAATGTGTCCAGATTGGCGTTGTCATTTTCGGCTACGAAACTAAATCCATCTTTGTTGAATAACTGGGCTGCTCTAACTCAAAAGGATGGCGAAATCAACAGGGCAATATCATTTGAACGTAATGCTCGGCGTAATGAATTCAGAGGGAGACCGGTAGAAGTAGAGTGCTGCAGGTACGTCGTTCATGAACGAATGATTCTTTAATATGACTCAGGACTACCGAGTTGTCTCAGAGAGTGATCTGTTCATTACGTTGGCCGCGCGTGCGCAAAAAAATTCCATAGGTTCTGTACATGAAGCATGAAAAGATTAGTTCATCCCTCGAGTCTCGAGTTCTTCCTGTGATGCCTAAATTAACAAAATGACTCCAATTTTTTTTTTTTCATTTTGCTAAATGAGATTAAAAGATTTGAGTCTGTAAAATGATCTGAACTTCCCGGTACTAACTACAGGGCCCCGTTGTGTCTTTTAATAGTGGGCTAAAATAACAATCATCTGTAATGACCGCGATTAGACCAATTAATCGCGATCAAACGATTATTTAATAATTGTGACAGGACTAATCGTGACAGGCCTACTTATACATCATTAGTAGATGTGAAATTGTAATGTAAATATACAGTATAACCCAACAGTAACCTAAAAATTGTTACAGCTGCACAAACGTACAATAATAAACTCACCGGCCTTTTTTACCCACAAATGTGGCGAGGTAGCCATGTCCCTCTGTGTCAAGGACAGTCTCTGTCATTTCCTGCTCATGAAATATGGATAGGAGGCCATGAACTGTTGAAGCACAGTCAACTAAGATAAAAAAAAACAAGGGGAACATTATAATAACTGCAATATACACATGTACACACATACACCACTGCATATTAAATATTATATAGTAAGTAAACCAGGTCTCTCAACATGGATATTTGTCTCTACATTAAAATGTCTATGAATATGCTGTTATGTGTATCTTTATGTATGTCATTCCATGACATGACACATTTATTGAGTTATGAAGTTAAAAGCCATCACTAATAAATGACTATTGAAAAGATAATGTACTGTCAAACTCAGTATAATTCTGACATAATAAAGTCTGACAATAAATCAATAGAACAAAACTACAAATATGGCAGAAAGGGCACCTCTTCCTGTGCAACTGCTGTAGTTAACCGAGTTTATTGTTGGCCAAAAATAAATTACAACAGTACAGTATGCAGCATTTTTTGTTTCGAAAAACGTTTCTGTGGTATAGTTACATGGACACTTAAATCCTATATACACCTATATGCCTTTAGCCGCTCTTATACCCAATCATTAAAACGATTCTGTTTAAAGGGCAGTGCCACACTAGCAGGTTTATATTAGCAGGCTAGTTAGCTGCTAGCATGCTGTCCTGATGCAGCTCCTGCCTGCTCGTCCTACAAGGACCTACCTGGCGTAGAAAGGCAGAAGTCGAGGGTATAATGTCGCAGAGCCATGTCTGTGTGCAGCCGTCATCCATGCCTGGGATAGACAAGCTGCGAGAAATTCCAGGTGTCGTTTGTAAAAGGAGTTTCGCCTCGCTTTTTGAATGAAGGAGGGACACAGACGACTGCAGCGGGGGGCGGTGACAAAAAACCTGCAATGAATCCCGAGTCCAGCAGCCTATCCACCCTGTGTACAACAGGAAGCCTCTGCAGCTCTCACTGCCCGTCACATCCACTCACTGCTGCTGAACAAGGCTGTCATCTTACCATCTTTCGATTTACTATCTAAGATCTTACCCTAAGCGGTGCCATCATAAGGTGGGGAACATCGTAGCATAACATTGTATTAGACATATAAGTACCACTTCTGTAAGATGTAGGTTAAGATTATTCAAACAACATATGAATGACGTTGATGTACTTTCTGACACAAGTGACTAAATAGAGAAATAGAAAACTATATCCAGAAAATAAAACTTTATCAACAAGAAGATGACAAAGAAATGATGTATTACGTTGTGCTTTTACTGAGAATATTACATTTAGTTTTAAGACAAAAGTCTGAATAACTGTATGAATTAACAAAACATATGAATGACAAACAACAAAATAATCAATATGCAATATTCACATGATCTCTAACAGTTACCACTGTTTATTTGATACAGTACAGACAGATTAATATCACAGGGTGAACATAGGTCCAAAAATGCACCATTGCCCTTAAAGGTTTACTACATTGTATTCTGTAACAAAACTGTTGACCACAACAAGGGAAGAATTTGTCAGAATGCAATAATTACAAACAAGAAAATACCACAACATATTTTTATAGACATTATAAGTAATTATCTTTCTATTATTAACAGAATATGCATTGCTGTATGTGCTTTATTTTTAAAGCTAATTCAAGATTTGTTATGTCAAAGCAGTGCTTAATTTGTGGAGGATCACAGTGGAGTATATTCCTCCACCTCCTAAATCAGGACCGGCACCTCTCTTTTTTTTCAGAAGTTTCATAGAGTAAAAGTTCATGTAGCCTCTTTTAAAACATTTTTTCATAACTCTTGTGTATAACTCTGCCCATAAAAAATACCCATTTGTTTGTTAAAATGGCATAATTTAGCTACAAAAAGCTATAATGTTGTCTTCATATCAACATTTTTTCCTTTACCTTTTTGTCCTTCTCAATGCTGGGGGAATACTTCCCTTAAATTTCCATGTGTTCCCCCACCTCCAGCTTTACAAATTAAGCACTGCATCAAAGCCCTTATAACTGTTATACCGAGTAACTGCCAAAACCAAATGTAACACATGATTAGAAAGTAAATCCACCACAGTCAAAAGCATCAAAGTCAGAGTCTGCCATTTCAAAGTCAAAGCTGTGATAGTGAGGAGAGTCAAGTCCTGGGCTGCTCGAGTGGTATGTTCCAGTTGGTCCCATGCCAGTGAAATCTGAGTTGGCTGGTAAGTCAGGAGCTTTGACCTCCAGATTAGAAGGAGAGGATGTGCCAAGGTAACCTAAGGCAGAGGATGCAGCAGCCCCTCCCATCAGCAAATACACAGCCTTCATTGCCTGAGCATTGTTGATAGTGCCATGGCGCAGACACCCCACTGAATGTGCACCTCCTCTGAAATATTTTGTGCGGGGTGAACTTGTGCCTGTAAAAAAAACTTAAAATGTTCAAAAAATTATCTAAACATTAATGTCAATTTGTTGAACTTACCCCCTTCCCTTGGGGACCCACAGGTGACTGCCCCTGAAGAGGACGCCTCTGTGTGGCTGATGGGAGAAGTTGGTGGATCTTTGTCTGGGATGTGCTCTGGCATCAAATCTTTGAGAGTGATGCACGGTGGCACCTGATGCAGTTTACAAGGACTAAGTGATGATGAAACACCCTGTAGGTAAAAAGTTATTGAATTTTAATTATTAAATAGCCTGCAAAATATGTTTATAGACAGAATCCAAGTGTAAAAACTCACCTGTTTTACTTTTTTCAAAATATTCAGCCACTGACTAAAGAAAATAAAAAATGATGTTATTAAACCTACATCAGTGATTACATGTGCATAGTAAATCAACAAAAGAAGGCTGTGCAGTCGGTGCATTACATCTGTGCATGTGGCATATGCGGCCTTAAATTGGTGAATGCAGTGACAGTGATACCTGGAGTCTGCAGCGGTGTCTGCCAACAAAAGCAGGTATTTATTCTGGGTAAGAATCAGGGCAAAGCAGCAGTTCCTGCTTCCACCTGGAGGTAATTTGGGAAGATCTAGGATGTCTTTGCCTTCTGCAATAGCTTCACAACCACTTTGCAAAGACACTAGCTGATCAGGGGGAGAAGTGGCATTATGGCAGATAAGAAGGCTGCCCCCAGGCGTTAGGAGTAAAAACCTTTTCTTCCACTGTTTAAAAATAAAGCCACCTGCACAACAAAGGGAAGAGTGCTCAAAAGAGAGAATATTGAAAGAACAGAGGCTTTAAATGATTGCTGTCATCCTCATAGACATGATAGCATTTGTAGCAGCGTGCAGATGGATTAGAGAGCAAACAGAGCCATTCTATCATCCCCAAAGATTAAAGGCAGTCAGATGGTTGGAAGATTAGATATAGGGCTCAACCATTGAGACAACATAGTCTCATTCACACACCCTACATCTGGATACACTTGGGGACATGCCACAACACATGGACTTTGATAAAACATATAATAATAAAACATAATTGATAAAGCATGACAAAATACAATGCTTTTTCTAATGAATGTCTCAAATGCAGTTGTACAGAGGGAATTCATCAGATACAGGTTAAATGATTTATTCTGTCTTAAGAAAATCTGATCATAATGCTGACCATATTTAGAAATTATACTTCAAAATCAACAGAGAAATCTAACGCTTCACTTCTTAGCTTTTTGAGATATGAATTGATGAATAATTTATGAATGATGATATACAATTTTAAAAGCAAATTTTGACAATTATGGTAAAAGAGAATAAACTCACCGTACATTCGAAGCATCCCCTGATGTATCCCTGATGTGTTCATGTCGGCAAACAGTGAGTGTATTCAAGAGTCAACAGAGAGGAATAAAAGAGTCACAGCGCCCAAAAAGCACATGAGGCTCAATGTGAGTTTTAATACTCGGCCCCTAATCCCCGTTCAGCTGGGATGTTCTACGGAAGCCACAGTTTAGCAGCTTGGTATAAAAATGGGTACGTAGTGTGCAGTGAGGAAGTGAAGTAGCTTATTCTCCTGAACTTTACTCACTATCATTGTTAATAATGTTTCATAAACTCCAATAATAACATTTAAAATACAATTTATTCTCATACATGAATTCACAGAATAACACATTTTCACTCTCAAAAACACTCTGCAAACTCTTGAATAAATATAGACTGACAATAATAAACACTTACATATAATACAGAAGCTTCATGGAAACATCAATGCTACTTGCAGGTAATAAATAGCGTTCTATTTGCATCTATATCCATTTATTTGTATAAATAACTTGTTATTAGTGTTTATTCACATTAATAGTAGTTTTAAATGAGTGACAAGGCCCCAACACAAACATTATGGACTATAACTAACAAAAGTTCAAAATGTAAAATGTCTTGGCCATTGAATTTGCTGACATTTTTGTAATTGATAAGTATCTTTGAAATTTTGATGCAAAGGGGCCAGGAATGGTAATCAAAACAATTTCGTAGTTCTCTGTAAGGCACGGGCTGACTAAGACAGCTGATCTTCATATTGCTTCCTGAAACAGTCTCCAGCAGGAAAGAAGTCCCAGCATCGCTCCTGGTACATCTTCCACACGTATGACTCCTAAAACAAAAAGCAAGGAAATATTTAATAGTGACAAAACAAGAGAAGCTAAAATAATATAAAACAAGAACTGACCTGGCCTGTATGCTCTGTCTCATCTTTGTTGATTAGGTACATCAAAAAGAACCTGAGTTGAATAATATAATACAAATTTAATATGTAGGAATGTACACTATACACAGATAAAATGTATGACTGTATGAAGTTCACTCACATATAATTGGCCAGGTTGTGTTCATCGAAGGTGTGGGTTTCAAAGCCGTGTGGTGTAGTATCAAAATAGTCACTTCCAATGCCACAAATAAAGCATTTTGTCTAACAAAAAATAAATATTACATGCCATTTTTATGTGTACACAAAAGGTATTAAGGGTATGTAAAAAAATAAATAAATAAATAAATGACAGCAAAGTTATACCTCCATATCTTCCTTGACCTGTTCCTGTTGGTCTCTCAGTTCCCCAAAAGCATCAATGATCAGACCTAAAGAGTCATATTATTAACTACGTTGAGTAGAATGAGCAATTGATTTTCATTTCAGTAATATGTAGTGATACAGATTTTTTTACCTTGGATAATGGCCAACAGAATGACAATAACAAAGAAGAAGAACGTGATATCAAATACGACTCGATATAATTCATATTCATCTCCAGCAGGGTCCTCGATTTCATCTCCAATGCCGCCACCAGCTCGCACTCCCACATACATGTGAAAGAGATAACACTGCAACAGAAAATGTACTGAGCTAAACGTAGTATTTATGTATAGTTGATTTATCTGAAAAATGACTCACAGTCATCATGTCATCACATTTCATGTCTGGTTCGTCTTCATCTTCACTCTTGTTGTAAAACTTTCTGAAGAAGTTGAAGGCGACTACTGTGTAAAGGTAGACCACCACAGCCAATAAACCCACAGTCATCATGAGCTAAACAAGAGAATGAGAGTCAGCATGTGCACCACAATTGAAATCTTCTCTGTGTTTTCAGTTTTGCTTGCTGCGCGGTGGCACCTGTTTTCCATTGTGCGTGACGGAGGACAGGATAGTGCGCAGAGTTTTAACACCCATGGCGATATCCAGCAGATGACAGGCGAAGAAGAAGTTGTTGTAGTGTCCAAGCAAAGACATGATCAGGTACCAGCAGAGATAGAGGAAAGTCTGAAAAGGAGAACAGGACAAAAAACAAATCCATGTGGCATTAGAACTGCTTCTAACTCAAGTCTGTGTGAATTAATGTTCACAAAATTATGCAAAGTGCTGTTATTATCTTTACCCCGTCTGTGAAGACAACACCAAATTTCCAAATCTGGTACTTGAAGTCAACAGAAGTCATCCTGAAATTAGAAAAAAGGTTAAAGTTCAATATTTCATTTTATTTGAGAGACTAAAAGTCTTTCTTAAATGAATGCTGTACCATGCAAACATAGAGTTGTCTGGTTCCCCTTGTTTTTTCCCATGTTGCTGACTGACATCTAGAGAGGCTAAATCCACTCCCAGGAGCTCGGCAATCCTTTCCCTGCCATAAATATCTCCATACTTGTCCAAGACCTGAACATAGGACAAAGATATATGTTATTAATATGATCAACACACCTATTTACAGAACTTAAAAAGCAAGCAGAACATACCTTTCGCTTAACAAATTTATCCCAGTAATTGTTTGGGAAAGAGCTGTAAAAGACATTAATATCATCATTTAGAAACTGGTTGAGGACATGCAGTAGCTGACGTCTGTGTGAACATACGGTGTGTTTAGGACCAGTCGGTCCCACTGGCCCTTGATGTCATCGTCCTCCGGCTGCTCCGTTATGTAAAGCCCATCAAATTCCAGCTTTCGAGCAAGTTCCTTCTCTCTCTTAAAAATAACCAGTGGAATCTAAAAAGGAATATTCAATCCATGTTTGCTTTGTTAAAGGTATTTTCAGTTCAGTATATGGTTATGGTTTAGGTATATGGATGTTTACCTTGAGACAGTTGTAACCAATAATACAGATGAATGAGATGACTGTGTGCAGAATTGCAAGGAAGGCCAGTGTAGGCTGCATGTAGCCAGTACTCTCCTCTAAATAGAAATAAACTGGAACATCTTCCTCGTCCTCATCGCCATCACTCATTCCTGATCCCTCCACGTCTTGTCCAGATCCTTCGAACAAGCCAGAGCCTTCAAACATCCCACTACCCTCTGAAAAACCAGATCCCTCAAACTCATCTCCTTCAGGGGGGATTTCAGACACCTTTACAAAATAAGTAAATAAATACTTTATATATGTGCTACTCCTGTGAATGTGTTCATAACATAAAACAATCTTAACCTTATAGAAGAGCAGAATGAAGTTCAAGGCAAATGCCAAGAACAGAGCCAGAAAACGTAGATTATAAAAATTTCTTGACAGGTAGTTCTACAAAGAAAAAAAAGAAAGCAAAAATGTGTTATATATAATTTTTTACACTAGTGTTTTATAATAATGCCATTTAATACCATGAATTTATTTCTCTGAGTGTCCAGCTCAGTCCAGATTTGAAAACCTCCTCCTTTTTTTGCTTTCTTCTCTTTTTTGGTGGCACATTTCTTTGGTTCTTCAAGCTGTTTTTTCTCCTTGGTCTGTGACTCCTTTTCTGCTTTTTCAGCAGATTCAGCACTGATAATCACAAAATAGTGGCATAAAAAGCAGTCTCAATTACTCTTTGTCCTTCAGTCAGAGAAGGTTGTAGCAGTCTGGCACACCAAAAATGCAAGCTACATACTAAGCCAATATAAACCTTAATCAACGATAACAACTAGATAAGCAGCCATTACGCAACAGCGTCTTCTGGATATGTTTTGTAGTGTGTCTTACTCAGCCTTTTCAGGCTCTGGAGGTGGTTCCTCAACTGGGACAGGTTCAGGAGGTTTCTGACTACCATCAGCCTCTTCTGGTTTCTGTAAATAAAATAGAAAATACTTGATCAAACATGCATGACAATAATAAATAAACTAATCAATAATTATAAACTTTCCATTCTTTCCTTCCTGTCCTTTAGTTACTCTTACCATTTTCCTCTTGGTTATTGGAGTCCCTTCAGGTGTAGGAGGCTCCACTGTGGCTTCAATGCCCATGTCTCCAAGTCCACCTGGAGCATCCATCCCCGGGATTCTACCGCCTTCATTCTCCTGGGTATCCTCCTCCTCTTCCTCTCCACTTCCTGTTTCTCCAGTGTCTGTAACCCCACCAGTGTCCTGTTCCTCTCCTGTCCGAGGCTCACCCGGACCATCTCCGTGTACATCGTCCTGAGTTGGATCTGGCATGCTCGCTAGAATCTCAGTCACTGTTATATTTTTGGCCCCTTCCACTAATCCACCTCCAAACAGAGTTTGCCAGATGATCATAAATATGCCCTTGCACACACTGTAAATAAAGTGCAGGATACTCATGAGGATGGTCCAGAAAAAGACAGACAAAGCAACCACAATCTCCTTAAAGGTCATTTTTCTGACCCTACGATACTGTCTGCGAAGGTTACGGAAAGTGAAAATGCCCAAAAAGCTTAATGTGCTGTTTATGAAGTCGGCAAAAGCAGAGCTCGATTCAGGTTGTGCCTCTTCTCCGTTACTTTCCTCCTCACCCCCACCACCTCCTCCGCCCTGTCCTTCACCACCACCTTCATCTCCCTCATCATCTTCTTCATTTTTCTCCTCTTCATCCTGCTCAGAAATCTGTGAAGCTATATTCATTTCAAAGATGGTGTCCTCACAGAAGTTGACAAACATCTCCATCTTCTCAGACTCACCGCCTTCATTGACCACATCAAAGATAAACTGTCGTTTAGACTCTCTGACCTGTGGCATCTCCCACTGTTTGCGGTTTACTTCACTGATCTCAAAGTAGATGCGCTCAATCTTTCTGCTTGCACCCATTATTTCAATGCGACCCAAGAAAGGTCGGAAATAGTTGAGCACACTCTCTGCTTGTTCCAGAAAGTTCTGCAGTCGTGTGTCATGAGGCACGTGCTCAGACAGGTTGGTCAGTAGCACTGCAATGTTGAAGCCAATGTCCTTGGCCGGTTCTTGGAAGCGATTTGCAAACTCTTCATAGTGGATCATATCATTCTCGTCAGCTTCTGAGCATGACAACAGGAATTGGATCTCAGAGGGAGAGTACTGTTTTTGACTGTCCATAGCTTTCTGGAAGTCCTTCTTGGATATCAGTCCACGAGGGTCTGTGACGTAATCACGAAAAGCATCTGACGCCACAATGTCTTTGAGCTTGAGGAACATGTCAAAGAACTTCAGTATCATCTCAACGTTGCTGGAGGACTCTACCAACATGTCCACCATCTGACGGGCTATTGTACCATTCACCACATTTCCTACATCAAAGAGAAAAAAAGAAAGTTATTGAAAAAGACAGCATAAGCCTAAACATGCAGAAAGATTTGTAAATATTTTACCCTCCAACAGGGAGAGCAACATGACAACCATGTCTTTTTGCAGATCAAGAAGCTCCTTTAGCAAACCAATCTGACTGGAATCCTATAAACAAGAAATAACCTTACAGTAATATACATGCTTAAAGGTTAATTAACATAAAACACTGTTTATGAAAATGCAATGATCACTGGTCACATGGGAACAAAACTGTCAGGAATTCATTGTTATCACACAAATATTCAACATGAAAACCCAATTACTTGTGTGCTTAATACAATAGTACAGATGCTGTGCTCTGGATACATTCACATTTAAATCAGAGGAACACATGCACAAAGAAGTTAAGGATTATACACATTTAAAACTAAAACCTATTTAAAAAGTATCTGTTTAAATGCCTTTGATTTCCTGAATATATCTTTCAAATAACAATTCAATCTTGAAAAAGTGTTTTAGATAGAAAGTTTTTGGCACTTTTAATTTGTTTGCACAAAGCTAATAGGCATAACATTTGTTTTTGTTAAGTGTAGTAATTAGATGTTTAAAAATCAAAAATGTCAAATTGTCTAACATAGAAATGCATATGTGTTCTTTAAGAGCGTTAATATATTTTCCTTGTATGTTTAAAAATCATACAATGCTTAATGCAGCTACTTAACAGGTGCATTTACTGTAGCTAAAGCCACACTGAAGCCACAAAGCAACACACCACAAATAAAAGCATATTCATTCACATTAGTTATTAGTCAGAAGCTTAGTGGAAATCTAATTTCTGTTAAAGAGGTGCACACAACGTGGATGTCACATTGAAGTTTATATTCCAACACAAATAATCTTGTATTAAAGTGTTTACTCCAAACTAACAGTGGAGGTTAAAGGTCACACCCTTTCTCAGGTAGTTTTGCATTCACCCGCTTTTGTTTTAAGGATATATTTAATTAGCAAATTCGCCCTGGGCTACATTAAAACGAAGGTCTAATTCCTATGTTTTTGTTGGTACAAGACTAAACAATTTCCTTAACGGTTTTCATTAAAAGTACAAAAAATATGAACAAAACAGAAACACAAAACAAATTTTGATAAAAAAAAAAAAAAAAAACAACAAAAAAACATGTATAGCAACATATTGTAAATTAAATGTTCCACATTAAAATAAGCTGTGTTTTAGGTAATTTTAATGCCAGACACTAAATAATGAAGACCCCGGAAACATCAGCATTTTTACACCTTTTTTTTCTTCTACTTATCAAATGAATAAATTTATTTAAGCAGGTGAGTTAAAACAACCTGATAAGAGAAACCAACACTGGACTAGTAAACACAATATCACATCAATAAATAATAAAATGAATACATACTTTACCCTGTAATGACCATGTGGAAGACAGTTTAAATAATAAATTATTCAGTTTTGAACAAACACTTCAAATCATTTAACATAAACTTCATTATTGAACTCAACTGACACTGTATATGACTTCTTTGAATGTACTTTGAATACACCTTTATGAATAGGTCAAGCGTGTTGGATTTGTGTTAAGCGTTTGATATGTTAGTGTAGGCTGAGCTGGGGACTGATGCAGTATGGCTATGCTCTAAACTTTAATGTTTAGTGTTATGCATGCAGTAGCAGAGGCTCTACAGGTTTCAGTCATTCATAAAGAATCGCTCTAGAGAGGAAAAGTCATGGGATTTCCCTCAAAGTATTTTTAACCCTTTTATTTGTAGCAAAAATGTTTCACCATATGGCCTGCAGTCAGTGATTCCACACTTTCACCTCTCAATACATTTTGCTTTATATTAATTAAATATCCTTAATTTTAGGCAACGTGATGAAAAAATCTTGAGATATTTGGTTTATTAAATGTTTAACTTATTTTTTGATTGAACATGAAAGTGTGAAAGTACTTTCAATCCAGTCCAAAGTGGTGGTACAAATAAACTGTGTAAATACTTCTTGGGCTAAGAAAGTAAATATCTATAAATACATCCATTAAAATGTCAAGCAGCAGATCATATGCACATAAATACTAGCTAAACCTTTCATTTTGCAATAATACGCTTGTTTCAGGCTTTGCACAGTATAGTCATGATCCAGGACTTACATGTTCCATCTGAATCAAATATTTAATAAAATGCTTTTTTCTAACAATTAAAACCAATTATTTTCTCTGATATCTGACAATAACAAATATCAAACCTTGTGTTTATAGCTGATGTATATGTTGGTCACTGAAAATGGGTCACTGTGAGATTATTATGTAAGAGACTTATTCTGTCAAATATATATATTATTAAGATTATATAAGAGGTGAGCACAAGCCTAGCAGTTACTGAAGCTTTTGAGTGAGTTTATTTTCTGTTTTAACAACAACTAGACAAACATACATGCACATACCTGGGCCAGCTTCATCATCATGTGAGCAAAAACATGAAGAAAGCCAACAATCGCATCCCAAAGTCTGCTGTGAGCTAGAGACTGCTGGTTGCCAGTGCATGGGCCCTGAAAAAAAGATTAAGACGAGAAGGAAATGTACGAAACAAGACAAGCACAAACATGGAATACAAACCTACATACCCTAAACTTGTCTAATTTGTACCTGGATATATTCAGTCAGGCTGTTGAAAATCTGTTTTGCCACTGTCATAGCTTTGGAGAAGTTCTTTTTCCCAGGTTCATCAATAACGTCTTTGCCAGAGTAATACCAGTAGAAATCACTGATAGACTCCTTCAGAAAAAGTAATAGTTGCTGTTATTTTATGTAACATTGCATATTAACATAAACATTTACATGTTGTTTTTTATGAAAATGACTATTATTATTATATTATATTATATATATATATATATATATATATAACTAAAACGTGGCTGTACACAGTACCTGCAGTCGTAGAAGATAATCAACAGTGCAGATGATGACATTAATAGTGGTTGTGCTGCCTGTCTGTGTCCGCAAGTAATTCTGAAAATCTGTACAAAATAGAGAATTTCACTCTTGAATATCTTGTATTTTCATTTGCTAAAGCTTTAAAAGGACTGAATTCTCTCAATAACATCATACGAACCATTGTTATGACCCTCACAAAGCAACTGCAAAAAGCGGAAGAGGTCACAGGTAAATTCATCATCAGCCATAACTTTCTCATCTAAAAAGGACAAACAAAATCTTTCAAATTCAATTCCAATCAAGCTAAAATAACAGTACATAGGTTAAAATT
This sequence comes from Neodontobutis hainanensis, assembly GCA_024349245.1. Lineage (NCBI taxonomy): Eukaryota > Metazoa > Chordata > Actinopteri > Gobiiformes > Odontobutidae > Neodontobutis > Neodontobutis hainanensis. The sequence goes on along the minus strand of JALDNG010000008.1, from coordinate 1,971,079 downwards.
TTTATTCATGTTAATAACTTAATTATCAGTGTAAGAAATGTAATGAAAACATGAATTATTTTACTTACCATTCAAACTCTCATTGGACTTTATTACGAGACACTGCAAAACCACACACCAGACCAAATGTTTCTTCAGAAAAAGAATTAGTCATGCTAGTTAGTCTCAGTTATTTTTGGCAATGATTTGACATCCAATAAAATGCCATGCATTGTGTGGAACAACATGCATACAGATGAAACAACAAGAATAGGACACTGACAACAGAGATATACTTTTATAACAGATGTACTAAGCAGCAGTATTGCACAGTTGTACAAACATAAATATGTACAGACAGTTACATGTGACATTCACTAGTCACACAGGCTTCTTTATTCATTGTTTTGTGCATGAACAGCACACAGTGTCCCGCAGGATTGATTTTTGTTTGTTTTGACCCAAGCCCACCACGAGTTAAGCAAAAACACAGAGACATGCACAACGAAGATAAATACAGTAGTGTTAAACATTAAGAGAGGCTGAGTCAGTGTCCATCAAAGCCAGACCACTAAAGAGAACCCAGGCCAGACGATGACTAATTTATAAAGAGACTATGAAATTTGTTGCTAACACAGCTTGGCCTCACTTTAGTTGATGTGGCTAGAAATGGTAAAAAAAAATAAGCAAAAAGCATAACACTTCACCCACAGTTTTAGTGGTTTTACATTTGATTAGGCCAGATTCCATTAATTTCCTCTGGGAATGAATGCCAGAAGCGTTTGGAGGAATGAGGATGAAAGATGGACAGGGTGAGCCAGTCCTCTCTTGGCAGAAATATGGTGTTAAAAGAGAGATAGATAGGAGTGATGCCGCGTTAGAGACAGCAGGAGGAGAGAGCTCAGTGAGAAGCAGAGAGACAGATGGATAGAAACATGATTTACCCCGATCTAGGTTCAAGTCTGAGGACCATGAAAGGAGGGACAAGAAAGAGGTGGCAGTGATCATGGGGAAGGGAAAGAGGATCAGTTTGTTGACAACAGTAGAGGACTAAGAGATGAGGACTGGGAGATTAACATCATTCCATGGCAAAATCTTTCAAGTGGAATTAAAAATGAGCCTCCAGAATTAGGTTGAAGAAAGTTGGTACAATAATTGGTAAAAAAAAAATCAAATTTGGCTTAAATATAGTGAAACAAAAGAAACACAAGCTATTAAGTTAATAATACTTAATGTTAGAAAACTGACCATTCAGTTTCAAACCAATCCTTATCTAGTAAATGTGACTGATGAAAACATTTACATAAAGATTCTCTTCAGTTGTTTTCTTTGTTAAGGGTGGAATCATGAACTCACAACAGTTTTGTCATTAAACGTGTACACACTGTCTAAAGTATTTTTTCAATAGAAAGTCTGAACTTACAAGCTTACAGCACTTACACTCTATATTGAAGAAAAGGTTAAAGGGAAGGAATCTGGACTTAGAGTTCAAGGTGAAGCTGATACCTCTCTTGTCCAAGAGACTAACTCTGATTGGACCAGGCTGGTCTCATCGTTGTTACCTTGAAGGGGCAGTGTGACACCAGATGGGAACGTTGTTAAGCTCATGTGGGCCGTTAGTATCACTGCTCATTTAAGGTTTGATTGTCCTTCTAGAGTGAAACTGTTTTGATTTAGGTCGACCCTTAAAGACCTCATAACCTGCCAGTGTTCTTAAAAATTTAATCAAAATAGTTTCACTCTAGAAAGACAACAACTGCTGAAGTGACCCACATGAGCTTAACAACTCCCATCGAGGAGACCAGAACAGCACCTCCCGCTAGAGATAAGCTCAGCTCTCGTATCAGTTGATCTTAGAATTGACGTAGGCTGTTTCCCAATTATCAGGATACTTTCTTTGATTCTTTGGTTTAAAAAATGTATGCAATTGTTAAGTTGACGCAACACCCTATCCGCACCGCTGCACTTCGTTTGCGTTTCCTGTGGCTAACACGGGTAGACACTCAAGCTAACAATGGAAAACAAAAAATACACTAAGAGACTTTATCAATTCTGAGTTCAACTGGTAAAAGAGCTGAGCTTAAACTCAGTTTGACCTAAAACTAAACCTAATGGGACCAGGCTGGTTTCATAGTCGTGGCTGTAAAGTCAGTGTTTTGAAACCTAAATCACAGTTTCACTCTAGAACAACAACACCTGAATGGAACAGTGACACTAAGGACTCACCTGAGCCTTTAACGACTCTCACATCAGGCGTCACACAACCCTTTCAAAGCTAACAACTATGAGACCAGAACAGCTTGGTGCATCAGATAAAGCTCAGCTCTCTTACATTTTTTAATCGAGTCACAGCCCTAATTTAAACTGAAAATTATCTGTTTTGATCCTCTTCAAATGTTCTAAACACTTGCAGTGCATTGTGGGTAGGGAAAGGCCACGGAGGATCCACAGATGCATCCTTGGTATTTGAGCCAAATGGAGGACTCAGTCCTTAGAAGAGGTGGGGTTTAGAACCAAACGGAACACACTTTCAGCAGCTGTTTTTTTCCAGAGGAGTCCACCAAAGGAAGGATCTTGGCAATTGGGAAACAGCAAAAGTCTCTTGGACTTCCCCCTGAAAACTAAGTCCAGATGCCTTTGCTTTAACCGTTTCTTCAAGATAAACTGGATGACTAAAAAACCTTTATAGATATACTATTCAAATGTTAATGAAACTATCAATGAACGTAACATATTTATGCTCTAGAGAGCTTCTAAGCTGCTAAGATGAACAGAATATGAAGTTGTTGCATGTAATGTCATTTGGGAAAAAATGCATTTAGTGTATACAGCTATATCAAAAAATAAATTAATGACATCATGTAAAAAACAATGTCTGTTCAGTGATATTTTGACCAAAGCTCTGAACTTAGTTCTCAGACAAAAGTTATATTTAGAGAAAGAATGTTGAAACTTACTGGTGCCTTCCTCTGAAACCATACCCAGACCCTCAGCCTTATTCTGCCTTTCAAAGGCATTTAGATCCAATACACTGCAAGAAAAATAAATGTATAAAAGACCCCCAGAGAAAAGCTGATATGTTAGTTGCTGATAAACTGCACACTAACCAGCATGTTTGCATCAGAGATTGGACACTCAAAAAGAAGCCCACATCCTTCTTATCCTTCAAATATTCCAACATTTTCTTTGAAATTCAAATAGAAATGCATATTAATACTCATGTCACTATAATAAAGATCTTTGTTTACAGAAGACACACCCGTTGAACCTCACTGTTTCCTCCATTCAGTATAGAGATACCCAACTTCAGGGTAGTTGACACCATTGGGCCTGTCTCACCTGCAATAAAGAGTCTATTAGAAAAACTCTCAAGTGATTCAAAAGGATAAAAATGTGTGCAGGATATCAACCTTTGCAGGCACTGATCATTTGAAGGACCATCTCAGCAGCCCCACGATTATGAAGCCTTGACTGCTGATAGAGAAGCCTTTGTTTTTCCATTTCTTTTTCCTATAACAAAATGTAACAATTAGAAGTATTTAACTCAATTATAGTTCACACATTTTAAACAGATAGAATGAACAAAAGCAAAAATATGGGAAGCAATAGTTTCTTCCAAAATAATGTATTTGAAAAGACCAAATACAGAAATGACAGACCTAAAATCTATGAAAATATGTCCATACTATCTTTGTACATACTTCACTCACAAGCATTTTCATTTCTGACCTGATTGGATTGCTTACCAGTAATTATTATTAACATTAACCATTATTAACATTAGATTTAGTAAAATTACATGACTATCATACTCAATCAGCACAATCAGTCCACTTCATTAGTTATGGAATTTTTAGACTACTTTACCACGTTTGCTACCTTAAGCAAACGTTAGACTACAGAAAGCATCCCCAGCTAATTATTTAAGCCAGAGCATATCAATTACTAAAGTATCTTTAATGTAGCACACTACAAATAAGATTCTTTATGCAGAAAGTGACAGCCTTCTGTATCAGAGATATTACTACGATAGTTTATAGCACTTTGGAACGAATGTCCCAATTTTCAAAAGAAATAGCTTTAACATAAATATCTCAGAGCATCAGATGACTTCTGGTTGTTTTTTCACATCACAGATGAATTTGTAGCACCCATTTACGCCCCCTCTCCCTCCACCCACATATGCCTGGCCGGGCTCTACCCACACTGTGTTGTGCAGCAGGACCTAACTTTGCAGAACCTGTTCCTCAGTGCTAATTGCAGTTTTCATGTAGTATGTGTAGGACTGCTGTGTATGCTTGACATGTAAGACATGTTCTACTCTGGCTTCACTGTAGTCTGTCAGTAGACTATGTGAGTGAGGAGAGGAACATTAACAAGTAGCATTCCATTAATAAACACTGTTATGACTTTGTGAGACATTACATGGAGAGATGGAGAAAGAGGAAGACAAACTGGACAGCTATATAAACTGGGAGGAATGACATTACTAGTCAAATAAAATTTGAAATCTTTGAGGTTTAATATGTTGTCTTATCATTTAAATGTCTTGCTCTTTAACATGTCCAACTTCCCAGTTTGATAAGCCCTTTGACATGAACTGTTTATTTCCCAAAACATTTCGTAAACTAGAGTCACACTCACGGCCGGCCTTTCAAAATAGTATAAAGTATAAAAATCTAAACTTTTACCGAGGGGGCAGCAAAACTAGTCTGGAGTGTAACAGCTTCTAGAAAATAATTGACACCTAGATTCAAGCTATAACTGCAATCTTAACATTTTAATCTTGTTATTATTAGTATTTAGTTTGTATAGTTTGAGTTAGCAGTACATTCAATTTTATTTAATCAAATCCAACCCAGGTTTAAGGAATGCATTTTGAAATGGCAGAACTTGTCGCTGAACTTCTGAACTGTCTTTTGCACGTTTTCTTTGACACATGTCAAGTTGCATTGATATGTGTAGACTACCAATTGAGCCATTCAGTTGAACTAATACAGGTATTAAAATAGCTACTGTAGTGGCAGCATGGTGGCAGAGTGGTTAGCACTCCTGCCTCACAGCAACAAGCTCCTGAGTTCTTGCTGTGAGCATGTTCTCCCCGTGTCTGTGTAGGTTTCCTCCGGGTTTCCACTACCATTAAAGACATGTACAATAGCCCCCTCCACGGTGGCAGAGTGGTTAGCACTCTTGCCCCAGAGCAAGGAGGTCGAGGTCTTGGTTTCAATTCCCATCCAGGGCAGGGCCTTTCTGTGTGGAGTTAGCATGTTCTCACCGTGTCTGTGCAGGTTTCCCCTACCACCAAAAACATGTACAATATAGGACTACAAATGGAAATGAGCTGTTAAGCTGGTACATCTCTGCTTAATATACGCTGTCCTTAATTTTTTATTTTGACCTACCTGGTTTAATAAAGAATAAATAGAGTGAAATTGTATAGACCAATATGTGCAAATAGGGTTCGATTATAATTAATCATACAAATCAAACACAAACCACAGACAAAACCAAACAGAGGGATTGAGACAGGACAAGATGAAAGAGAGGTGTGCTTGTGAAGTAATGTGCTGATGATGGGATCACTCAAGTGCGTCGAGAGCTACCGCTCCATTGTGTTCCTGGTCCCCAGCCCCTCGCCGCCCATTACCAGTTCTGACTGTCGCACCTCAAAGGACATCTCATCCTCTGCACTTTCCATCATTTCCTCTCCCCCTTCTTCTTCTTCATCAATATGGCAACTCTAAAAAAATAAAGTTGAGCAAACAATTGGTAAATAATAAGCATAAAAAATATACCTTTACTCCAAGGCACAAAAGCTGCATTGATCCTACCTTTGCCATAATATCAGCATATGCCATGTAGAGATAATCTGTGTCAAGTTTACTGTAGTAAAAACAAGAGATAAAATCAGTGTCACTTACAGAATGTGTTGGTGAACTAGAAACAAGAAGTGCCAAAATGTGTATCTGTCAATAAATTGTATAACCTCTTTTCTGTAAGAGCAGTCCGGCTGAAATGCAAAATAAGTTGATGGAGGGGATCCGGCTTAGTTTCCTTTTCCTCTTCTTCCTCCACTTCTTCTTGCTCCAGTGCTTTCTGTAATAAAAAAATAGTCAAAATGGACAGAGAGCAGACAGAAATATCCTATTTATGATTGACCGGATTGACGCACAGACAAGTCATCTATCATTCTGTCCTCAAAGGCGTAACCCTCAGAGAAAAGCCAGTTACGTTTGTACCCTTCAAGGAACATGTTTGAGGCTCTGTGTCTGAAAAATACACAATCAGAAGTTAGGGTTGTTGTTTGAGAAGTAAGTAAAATGTAAACTTTTTACCTTGGGATGTTATATAATGGTGTCATCCTAAAGCAAGCCACAACAGCCCTGCGCCTTTGCTTGGACAACAATTTGTGCCACACCATCTTCTTGGATTTAAAGGGATGTTCGGTCTATTTACGAAAATGTACATTTTGATCAACGTTATAGCTATGTATAAACTGTTTAAAAGTATTACTAAAGTACTACTAAAAGAGCAATTTATTAGCAAGAAATAGCAGGTTTATTATTTAAAAATACAAATGGACGGTTACCACTTCGAGGTGGTAGAGGACAGCAGAAACCTCCTGTACTCTCTTAACAACCTTCATTGGGGCATCTGCATCCTCTGCCTTGCCTGCCATTTCTTTGTACAGAGCCATTTGCCAGCGCATGGAGGGATTGTCAACCTTTTAAAAATCGAGGGAGTCACAGGAATTTAGTACTAAACTGTTTACTCCAGCGTATGGTGTTTTTTTAATAAAGAAGATAAAAATACCTTGCCCTGAAGATAAAGGTTGTTCTGTAGAAATTCTCTTACTTCTTCATCTGTGTCCCTCTGCAACCCACAATCAAATACAGTTATAACAATATATAATGTTGTTACAAATCCTTATTCTGAAGTGACAGACATCTTTTTAGCAAACACCTAGGAGTTCACTATAAACTGGACTTTACAGTAAATTATATTTTTACAAGAATGAGAATTTTTTACACAAAATCTACCAAAGAGTAACGGATCTTGGCCAAGTTGATAAGCTCCTGATCAGCGGGAGAGCACATGTTGAGTCCTATCGGCAGCATCTTTTTCAGGGCGGCCACAATGAGTGAAGTCTGCACAGAATATCGGTCTCCTCGTTTCTTCTTCTTTGTACGCTCTGCATCTGAGCCTCCACCCTGAGAAGAAGAGCATTCACACTATCCCATAATGAGCCAAAGAGGTGACACTAACCAAAAGCATTTGTGGGCCAGATAGAATATCAAAGACACGCTGACACATTTAAACTCATATTAGTATTTCCTTTACCAAACCACTTTGACTTGAAGAAAGTGAGCAACATACCAAAAACTGTATTACAGTATACACTACTATTGTACTTAGGGACAACCACATTATCCAGAGGGTTGATATAGCTACGACTGAATATCTGCCATGGTTTGCCGTTATTACAGGAAGAAATAAAAGGTCCTATCATTAGTGAAGAAAAGGAAAAACAGCTTATGTGGGAAATGAACATGGTCTTACAGGACACTGAATTAGAGTATTGACAAATCATGCAAGACATAAACAGACAGAATTTAACATGTGGCGTATACAGCATGACAAAAACAATGATGCAGTTAACAATTTGCAACAATAGCTTAAACATTATTAGATTAGGTTGTTAATGACTACAACTTTAGCATTAGCTAAGTTTCACCTAAAAAAGATGAGGATGTTAAAGGCACACAAACTATATGTCTTTGTGCTTTATAAATCTAGTCCTCCTGTTATCTGCTCTTTCTAGAATCCTCCGAGATTATTATGTCATAAATTATATACTTTTCATACTAAATATTTTAGTTTAGTTAATGCAAGCAGAACGTTTATAGATCATAGTGATCTGCAAAAATAAGATGGTAAAGATAGCAACCACAATGAGGTTGCGCTTAAATGATGAAATAGTTCACATTATTCTAATATGTTTATATACTGTATATATGTGTAAGTGTTTCTATCACAATGACGTCACAAATGTACTTGCGGTCATGTGATGTGATACCTTTCCAACATGAAAGTGTATTTTGATCATTTAGCATTGTCAGATTGACAATAAAAATATTATTTATATGATGTATCATAAAAGGGAAGAAGTAAAAAGCTTCTAAGTAGTTGTTTAGCGAAGGCAACTCTATTGACATGTGTGTTATGGATAACTAGAAAACAGGGCACAAAGCAGTTAGGGAACCACTTAATATTGATACATTCATGTCTTTGTTAGGAATATTTCAGCCCATGTGTACTAGAGTGGGAAATTAACACATGTTACCTTCTGACAAGCTAATGTTAGTGGGTGTATCTATCAGGGAATGTGAAGGAAACTAAACCATGTTGTGCCATGGCATTTCCAGGGAGGAAAGAAGAAAGAGCACAGAGAAGACTAATATCATCCCCTACTGGCAGGAAGCTGCATTACATTAAAAGCTACATGTCATTCAACCTTTAACAAAAAGAAACAAGACATACTGAAAGACTCTTACTCAACTATGATCAAAAAAGAGCAAACTCAGTGACTCAGGGTGATGGCACAGTGCTCTCACGGCTCCAATAGGCTTTGTGTTGAGCCCAGTGCCATGAGCCAAACTTTTTTAGCTGAGTACTTTCATCAAGCGCCTCTAGACTCCCCCCCTTGCACACTGACAGGACAGAGGACAGGCCACAGAAGGGCTAGCCTCTTGTCCAGTGGTCACTGAATTACAATAAGTATTTGTCTTTGTGTTTATGTGAGCACATGCAGTAAAATCCTTGTGTCGGGGCATGTTTGGGTGTAATATTGTGTTCGGTGACAGGACAGTGGGGAACTAATGCCAGTGTAAGTGGATACAAACTGCAACTGTTGCTCCTTTGAAGTAAGGCTTGGCGAGGATTTTCATGTTCTATTAATATCCAAAAATAACATAATATATATATAGCAATGACACATTCTTAACGGAGCTTTGAGCTACTCATAGACCAAAATGCCTTAATGACTAGGAAGATACAGCTGCAAGTACAAAACAGTATTTAGCACAAGCCCTAAATTATCTTGGGGCATGCCTTTAAGCATGTGAGTGGGTATGTCATATGTGGATCAGATGTGCCAGTGTGCTGGGGAGGTTGATGAAATGCTCCCCCAAAGTGAGGTGCCATGCGATCAGCACAGCGGGCGTGCAGAAACAAAGTCTAACCTCCGAGTCCCCGCCCTGGAAACCCAGCCGCAACCCAAAAGAAGAGGACAAGGGACAACCAGAGAAAACATATGGTTAACACCATGACTATGAAAATATAACTCCAAAAGGTTATAACAGACTTACAACTGATAATAATCAAACCTATATAACGGGCTGTAAGTGTAATTTTTCAATCCAGTTTATTTAATCATAATGCACTGTGTGAGTGTTGTAGAAGTATATTTTTCATAACGCCAAGGTACAGATTACATACTTTGTACTATAAATACGGATGATTCACTGAAAATAGTTATTAAGTTAAAAAACACAATTCATGAGCAAAATACACTAGTACATTTGAAATCTGTCTTATAGCATTAGACTGCACCCTTTGACTCACCTTGCTCATTTTGCTCTTGCTGTCAGCGGTGAGAAAAGACATGTTGTTGATCTCATTCATCACCACAAAGTTCTGTTCTTCTCGCTTGAAATTCTATAAATAATAAAATAAATAAACACACACGTAGAAAGAGAGTTTTTAATTTTTTTATTTGGCTTCGTTGTAATTAATAATACTTACATGAGATTTAGACCAGAATATGAAGACCTCCCCAACCATTCTGAAGAGCTCCTCTGCGTCTGGGTCTGGACAGGTCAGCCACCTCGCCCTGAAGCAGAAATGGGACACAAATGTTTTGGTGACAGAATAGTTAGCTATGAGATATAAGATTGGAGGCATCACTACATTCTGAATTCACCTGTTGTTGTCCACATATCGAATAAGTAAAGGGTAGAGAGCATACAAATCTCTGCAGAGGACAGCAAATTCATCACGTATAGTGCCATCCTCCTCGTCACCCTCCGATTTGCCCTCCATTCTCAGATGGTCTTCTTCAGCCACAACTTTTGAAGTGCGTTTCTTAAGTTTCTCCATTGTTGGAATAAAGTGGGACTTAAGCATTTCTGGCTTTGCTCTGCTGACAATAGGTTGTGAAAACACTAAAGGAAAGAGCGGTTTGAGTCACTTTTATCAATTGTTCAGCTTTGTACAACAACCACTTCAGTGTAAAAAAAATGATTACCAGCCAATCTCTTCATCCACGAGGCCTCATCAATACCCAAATTATTGACAACTATTTTCATGATGCTTCCCAGCAGCTGATTCAGATGCTCTGACGTAACATCGGTACAGAGTTGGCCTTCCATCTCAGGGGAGTTTTCTGAACCTCTTTCCCACCAGCGAGGCAGGTAGTTACACAGCATGGGTAAAGTAATTTCAATGACATGTGGCATCTCAGTGTATCGTGCGCCTGATTCTGCTAGGTCCCCTATTTCTTTCAGCAGGGCATCCAGCTCTGGGATGTCTGGACATAGTTCTTGAACCTCATTTGGCAAACCCAGGACTTTATAAAGGACAGGGATAAAAATACCATTTAGGATAGTCATTTGGGCACATAGAGGGTATTTCTGAGTGAAGGTTACTCACTGGCCCTCTCTCTTGGTGTCTTTGTGGTGTAGACAGAAAATGCATTGAACTCATTTAGATGAGGCTCTAAATAGGCCACGGGCATAGCGGCTGCAAGGTGAGCCAGACACTCTCCAAGAGCTGGCCGCTGTCTGTAAGTAGACATAAAAAAATGCAAGATCTTCCACAAAAGAAGAAGAAAAACTAAAGAGGTAGGTTTACGTTACCTCTCAACATGAGGATTCTTTACAGTCCCCAAAGAGTATATGCTGCACATAATTCGATAACATGACATCTGTAGATCATCCACTAAAAGCAAAAAGACAAATGGACTTTAAGCAAACAATAATGTATTTATTCCATAATCACGAGAAGTAAATCATATTGTTCTTCAAACTTACAGATAACATCATCTCCAAACAGATGCTGAGCAATGTGATCAAACAGAGATGTGAGAACTGGGAGCAGGGCAATAGTGGTGTAGTTAATGTTCTGGGACACACCTTTTACTTGCTTTGAAGAAGAAGCAGCATGCACAAATCAATAAGAGGGCTTTTCAGTTTCATAGAACAGCTGTTTGTCTTGTGTACTTGCATTACCTGATTGCCTTTAGATACTTTGCCCAATTTTAGGTTCTCTACCATTTTTTCAATGTCATCAGCTGCACTTTCAAAGAAAGATCGCAGTCCTGCTTTTACAATCTCTGGTCCTGACTTCATCACAGTCCTAATTGAGAAAATCGAAAAAAAATACAGTAAGCACTCAAAAAAAAAAAAAAAACATTAGTGTTTATGTCAAATTTAATTATAACCTTGCATCCAGTGATCGTGCCAGAATATGGAGACAGTTAACAATGGCAGAAGCATCCGTTCCTGTTTTACAAATGCACGTTTAGTGCAATCTGATGCTTCACACTGAATGTATATTAAATGTCAACATCTTAATATCTTACCAAATAGAGAAACTCTGTGTCTCACCAGAGCAGCCATTTTACAGAAGATACTATATTCCAAAGAAAGAGAGAACAAGTGAACAAGAAAATTAAATAAAAATCAAGATATATTGTTGAGAATGCAATAGTAAATAAATTACCTTGCTATCATTTCCTTTTCCTTATTAGAGGAATGGCCACCACTGCCCAGCACTTTTGCAGGTGTTGACAAGAAGTAGAGGCAATGGTTTTTGAAATACTGGTTGATCAAAGGCATCAGGATCTGAGATAGAGAGCAAAAGATAGATTGTTACTAGACATATAAAATACACAAATCATTGGACCTCATTACATCAGAAGTTTAAGTAGGTCTGGTCAATAAGACCATTTGTTATTCAAAATAGCTTTACCTTGGCAAAGAATTTGATTTCTTGCTCATGAGGAGACTTCTCTACACGTCCACTGCTAACCACAGCCTCTGTGAGACAGATGGCCACATGACAACTGGCAGATATTTTTTAATACTCAACATTTAGTACAGCTGTGGCTTTACCGTACCTAAATGAGCAATAAATTCTTGGGCTATTTCCATCCACTTTAGGAGCTTTTGCAGAAAACCATAAGCAAATCTTTTCTCGATAGATGAAATATCAGACTCCATGTCTTTCAGGCCCCTGTAATAAAACATAATTGACACAATCTTTTGCCAAGTCTTTTGAATCTATAAAGAATTCTTCATTTTGATTGTCTTTTAGTTTGTTATTCACTGTGTAAAGCACCTTGTGACAGCATATCCATTAAGCTGCAGGAACTTTAGCAGCTCATAGGCCTTCTCTCTATCACGAGCCTTTTCCTTTGCAGTCAGAGTGTCATAGGGTACCAGCAAAGGATGCGTGCCACCTCCTACAAAACATACAGCAATAGTCAATTTATTTAAAATCAAAACTGTGGATTTTTTCAAATTTATCCCCTTACCTTTGGATTGTAGCTCCATTTTCTTTTTACGTCCCCATGTGTTATGATAGTTTTCAGCCAGTTGCTCTGCCATTGACTGTGAATGATGAGGGTTGTTTAATACTGATGCTAATAGTGCTACAGTCATATAACAGAAACATGAGACTACATTACTACCATACCTGCAGGTCTCTTGAGAGAGCCATGTGTGAGATGTCAATGGGCTGTGGGCTATAACCATGGCTTGGGTCATAGGTTGCCTGGAACAGAAAATAATTTATGTACACATAGTCTTCATATTCTGTAACTAATAATAACTCTATGGCCACGGGCACTGAGCAGTACCTGAGCAGTTTGAGAGATCTTTCGGGAGGCTGCCTTCTTTTTTTCTGACTCTTCTTCTTCTCGTGCTTTGTCTATGGTCCACTCCCATGCAAGCATGGCTTTTACTGACTCCTTAATTGGCCAGCGGTATATCTCTTTGTCCTAGTGAATGTAAAAGTACAGTTGAAAGTAAAGTGCAAGTAGAAAAAGCAGAAAATTGATTGTAAAGCATTACCTTACCTTTTCTGAGAATGTTTTATAAGGTCTGAGCATTGGGTGAGTTTTTGCATTTTCATCCAGCACTTCCCCATACGACCAGTTATTCTGAATCTGTAATCACAAAGCTAGTGTTACAGCATATTTCAAATGTTTTTCACAGTCCTGCTGGACAAAGAATCATAGTGAATTAACTAAAAAGGGTTTTGGAACTTGCTAAGAAATGAGGAAAACACAGTACCTTTTCAAAGGCCCATTTGTCATGTGTATATTCAGCATATTTGTTAATAAAAGCATCAAGACGCTCTGGAATGATGGTGCTGTATTCAAAGACACAAGAAATTTATAAATTTGTTGTATTAAATTAAGTTTTGTCAAAACTATTCTCACTTTGTTGTTTCCACTGGTTTTGGATCAAAGTTGCCTTCTGCATCCACTGAAGCTTTTTTCTCCGTTTTGGAGGAGTAGCTAGCATCAACATAGTCTGGAGGAATTGCTCCAGCTATTGCACAGATGCAGGGCATAGAAATCTTGAAAATCTCAGCATCAAATTTCTGAAATGTACAAGACCAAAACGTGTTAAATATAATTACTGAGTATATAATGAAAATAAATTAGCATTATAATAAAACAAATCAATACTTTATGCTCCAATGACTCAAAGATTCCCCAGAACAATTTGCGAGTCAAATGAAGTTCTTCTTCTGAAGCTACTCCAAAGTTTGCCCAGCCATTAGGAAGGCAATAGTATTTCCAGCAACGCTCGTAGTGATTGGTCAAAAGCTGCATTAAAGTGAAGCATTAAAAAAAAGGGTTGGTAATTAACACTATTTAATTCCTGGCTGTATTTGTACCTTTAATGGCATTTTGGCGTATTCATTTAGGATGGGCACATCAAAAACAAGCCGTCTTAGCAGGTGCTGAAGCATCGATGGACGCAGATGTCTGAAAATCAAGATTAATTAACTTTATTTAAGAGATCGATACAAAACTGTTTAATGTGTAGATAAACTGACTTGCATAAAGCCATGAGACATTCTTCAATAATGTCTCTTTGGGCCTTTGTGAATGCACGTCCACGGGATAGACGGTAGATTGTGTGCAACATGGAGTCGATCATTATGGCACGGTGGTCACTACCCGCAAAAAGTGGAGCGCACTTGGTAATAAGTGGCAGCACTGCAGAACACAGGTAACGGTTCAATGCCAAAGCCATCTCTGTTGTGCTAAAGGCAATCTGTGAGACGGACAAAAGAACAGTGAATACAAAGGAATAACCTTTAAGGCCTGGGACAGCTGTTAATGACTTACTGTGTCCAGAGAGGCAGCAGCTCTCATGTCAGGCAGAAAACCTACTTCCAGAACATGGAGCAGGAAATCCTGGTTGTCAATGCCATATACTCTGTCCAAGAAGAGCACCATTGGAGCTTTGTGATCTGGTACGAAACTAGCCGACATCTTTGGTTCGATGATGCTGTTATCTAAAAACAACACGTTTTAAATACATCTTAAATCTGAGTAATAGATGGTTTAAAGTTACATAATCTGAGGTTACCTTTTCCAAAAGTAGGAATCTGAACAGGAAGGCTGATGACTCCAACAAGATCTTCAATGGGCACCAAAGACCTGAGGATGGCTCTGATTCGTAGAGCCTCACCTTTACCGGCCTGAATTAACTGTAAATATCCATAAATAACACATTTTTCTGTCAACATATTCTATTCTTAAATTGCTCTTTGTATTTTACGTTTTTAATTTCAAAGCACTCTTTGACGTACATGCATCTCAGGAGCACAGCGTCCCAGCAGGTCAATGAGGGCAGAGTAGAAAGACATGATGGCATTCCCAAGGTGGACTCTGTTCTCCTCGTGCTGCTCCTCTCCTCCAAACCTGTCACAGCCAAGGCACACTTTAAATTATCTGCTCCACACATAGGTAATGAATGGCATAACTCTTCAAGAAAAGCCAAGAGAAAAAAGCTCTTACATTGGAAAGCGTCTGTCTTTCTTAACTGATGGCCCATCCCGCGCAGGATCCTCTGATATTTTGATTGCTTCTTCAATCGCAGCAAGTAAACCATTTCCACCTTCTCCTCTTAGGGCGGGACCAAAGCATTCTGGCCTTCGAATGAGCAGACGTACTACCACATTTGCATTCTCTTCTACGCTTTCCCCTACAAAAAGACCAACATAGTACTGCGTTTGTACAATCTATAAATAATAATAAAGTCTGGACATTTTATGGATAATCTACCATTAACAAACACAGCAAAACGTAGGAAGTCGAGGTACTTCTCTCCACCACAAGGATTCCAGCCAATATCTGGGTAGCCTTTAGAAAGTAGCATTGGACAGCTCTGAAGTCCACATCCAGCCAAGTACTTCACCACCTGTAGGGACATTATTGTAAGTGTTGAACATTTTTTTGAATGTGCTAGTTGGTTTTATACCATTTCTAAATCCTGTTCTTGCAGAGCCAGTGCTAGCTCATTGTTGTCAATGCAGGAAGCAGCAGCCACATCCAAAGGAGTTGATCCTCTCATTCCTAACAATAGAAACATAAGATTAGATTTATTAGTAAAACATATATGAAACTAAAAGAGCCTTACACACAGTTCAGACACTCACCAAGACCTATGCCACTGTTTTGTAAAAGATAGCTGAGGTGGTCAAACATTGACCTTTGGTTCTGACGACTGATGCGGCAGAAATAACATAGAAAGCGGCAGCAGTTTGTCACCACCCGTGGAAATCTGATCTCCTGAATGCAGAAAAAGGAACGTAACTAATTATTTATTTATTATATGGGTGTCATAGTGAAACAACAGATTGTAGGCTTAATTTCTGCCCATCAACCCTTTCTGTGTATAATTTTAAATGTTGCCTTATTATCTTATTATTTACAAAAGTAACGCACCTTTGAGTCTCCGCCACCCAGTACATTCACCATGACTTCCATGACAGTCTCGTGCATGCCCAAGGCTCGCATCAGGTTTGGGTGCTGATAGAAGACTTTATTACTCATGATGTTTCTATAGAATAAAATAATCAACATTGAACAGTTATTTCGTTTTGTATTTTTCTGAAAAGAAATCCATACAGACCCAATGCTTTGAATCATAAGCCTCTCCTCCTCTGGACCCATTTGGACAATAAGCAATGAGCGGATCTGGCCCAAACACTCCAAGAGATTCATGGTGTCCTGAATTGACACCGCATTTATGGTGTAGGCTTTAGGCAGGGCACGCATGAGCTCCCCCAGCCCGTCATACTGCCTGTGAAGAAGACTGAACATCATTCGCACTAGCTCTGGGTTCTGGATAAATGACTCCTGAGCCCAGTGGATCATAGTGTGAGAAATCAGCTCCTGTAGTGTGCCTGAGGACAAAAGTACAAAAAAACAAAACACAAAAAATAACTGAGCAAGTTTTGTACTCTTTTAGATTTACTTTACTTTCATTTTTCTCATTACAATAAAACTATGTGACACCCACTTGGCTTTTTGTCTTCTTGTGGTTCTGGTTCCTTCTCTTCTTTCTTTTCACGTATTCTTTTCACCTTTTCGCACAAACGAAACAGTCGACCTCTGAGAGAGTTATCCACTTCTTCCTCCTGCTCTTCCTCCTCAATGTGTACACCTAAAGAACAAAGAAAAAAAGATTATTTAGACAGTCCATGATAAACACGTTCATTACTAAAAGCATTGGGTGTTTTTGATTGAAACTGACCACAGTGTGCAAGAACAGCACGATGAAAAATCGACATAGACTCTCGGACCTCGTCTGGAACAGGGCAGTCTTCATCATCAGCACAGTTTTTAAAATTCATGAGCATGTTAACCTATCAATCACATTACAAAATATTTTTAACATTAATCGGCATTAAATAGTTTTCATAGTCAATAGCCATTTTTGCCATGTGTTACCTGCTCTTGTGGTGGTGACCGAAACTCCCGGGTCTTGCGGGCTGTCTCGGCAGCACTCATGGTAAATGCCTGCATAAGGTCATTGTAGCGCTGCCTCTGATTTGACTGTATCTGGCTGACAAACTGCTCTGAAAAGGCAATAATAGCCTCCACTCTGTGACGCAGCTCACAGTCACAGAAATACTGCAGAAGAGTACACATCTAAAGAACACGGAACAAGAACAAGGTCATTAAAACTGTGATTCAACGCATACATTAAAAAGTGGAGAATTTCTGACTCGTACTTGTAATTTGACAGACTCTGGGAGCTTCATCTGGAAAAGTCCTTGTTCAAGATGTTCAAATTTACTTTCACCAACAGTCTCTCCAGGTTTTGTATCTTTCTCTGTTTCCTCTGCACCTTTTTCTCCATTTACATGTTCAGTCTCATCAGCTACTTCTTCTGGCGAGGATTCTGGTGCTTCTAAATCTTCCTCTTCTTCAATATCTTCCTCCTCATCTTCACCCAGACCATCGTCTTCATATTCCTCTTCTTCTTCATCTTCAATTTCTTGCTGATGTTCCTTCACTGCTTTTGTAGGTGATTTTTCTTCTTTGTCGTCTTTGGCCTTGGTATTATCCTCCACAGGCTCGTCAACTTTCTTACTACTGAAGACTGTGGGTTCAAGCATTTTCAAGATGTGTGTGACATCTTCATCATCAAACACACCCATGATGAGAAGAGTGCTAATGAGCTTCAGAATCGGGACAAAATGAAACTCCACACTGCCTCCCACAGGATCTCTCATGGCTTGTCCTCCATCTTGCACAGCCTCAGTCAGCATGTTCAGGGCTTTAGTCTTTAACACCTTGTGATACAAACAAACACATGTCATTATTAATATTGTTAATATCATTACTATAAGAGTAAAACTGCTTGACCTCACCTCAAGAGGTAACACTGGACTCAGTGTGTAAATGTCCTGATTTGTCCCCACAAAGCAAACAGAGGAGAAATGAAGTTTGGGACGTAAACACGTGGTAAGACCCACCCCCGGCAGGGTATGAGATTTGTCAGATGACAAGATGATACTCCGCGTTTCATCTGTCATAGGAACTATAAATTCCTTGTTGGTTCCCAGTCTGTTCCTTTTAGCAGACTCTAGGTGCATGCTAATCAGCAGGTCATAAAAACCACTCCTTATTGGTCCAGGGAGGTAGGTGTCCTCTATAGCATAGAAGAGCTGGGATTCATCCACGTGGCTGCAAAGAGCATGTGCTACACGGTTGTTACCCAGAGCACAAACAGAGCCATAGAGCTTCAGTGTGTGATAATGAAACTTTAGCAAATCCATACGTTCAGATAGCTCCAGGATGTCAATACATCTAAACAAATAAAAAGAGATTTTGTATTGCATTGAAAAAAAAAATTAATAGTTAAGACTGAAAATATTACAACGCTGACCTGTTCTCCTCTGGGATATGAAGTGCCATCATAGTGAGGGGCTCTTGACACAGCACCATCCAGCCCAGTCTCTCACTAACTCGTTTTGTTTCTGGAGCCAGGAAGTGGTTGGGCATGCGGCTCCAGATGACTGGGGTTAACATCTGGATGTCCAGTCGTGGTGGGCACTGGGGGACGGCATTCTTGCGTTCACTCCGAAACATGGCCGCTGAGATTGGCATAATGTTCTATAACAAATAATAGATTAATGATTTTAAAGTGCTGCGTTGTTGACCACAATGATGAAATTTATGTCTTGAATCTCTGACCTTGAGTTTGCCAAGTTCAAACTGAATCATATTTTGACTCGAAGGAAGAACGTAGGCAGCTGGGAACAGTTTTGTGTGAGGCTCCACCTAAACAAAAAAATTATATCTCATCACATCAGTGAAGAGTATACACTTGTATAAACACACACTGTATGTAAATTGGTGTATCATCTGACCTGGAAAAACGTGTTAATCTCTTTTCCATTAGCAGTGAAAGTCATGAGCCCTGTATCCAAATCAACTAGACAGCCAATGATGAAATCCTCCTGACTGACTCGAGTCTGCTGGGAGCTGCTGAACTCTCCTCCACAAACCATGTAGCAGTTGCTGCGATTTATGCTGAAAAAAAAATCAAATATATAAATCAAATATCAAGACATATGTATGATTAAAGAAACTTAAACATTTTTAAATCATACCTGTCATGAATGTTGCCTTTATCATCACCTACTGTGACTGTCACATTTCTCACTTTGCTGAGATCAAAATGAGGATCATACTGGTGATAGTCGGGTGTGATCCAGCCAACCCACACACCACTGAGCTCCTGCCCCGCAAAAACTCGCACAGAATAATAATACTACAAAAAGAGGAACAAAAGAAAAATGACAACAGGCACACTGAAATAACTGTAGTTGGTAAGTCATAATAGTTTTTTTTAATCATACTGTAGTGGTGTTGAGGATGATGTCCACGTCATCGCGGTCATCTGGTACCACATCTTCCATGAGGCGGGGCATGGTGGGAACAACCGGTGGTGGAGTTATTAATGCAGCTTTCTTTGCTTTAAAGAGGAATCTGTAAATACAAAAAAACACAGATGATTATAACAAATAACTCGGCCTTCTCCACTTGATGACCTGGGCCCTCTCGCATCTAACGTCAGGCCCTCTGTCAGAAATCTGGGGGTGATCTTTGACAGTGCCCTCAATTTTGAGCAGCAGGTCAGTCCAGTAGTCAGAAAACGCTTTTTTCACTTGAGAAATATAGCTAAGACCAAAGCCTACCTGCCTAAGACTGATCTAGAGAGAGTTATCCATGCTTTCATTTCCTCTCAACTGGACGATTGCAACTCTCTATACACTGGCATTAACCTTTCCCTTTCCGCCGCCTGCAGTTGGTTCAGAACTCAGCCGCTCGACTCCTTACTTGTACAAAAAAGCAAGAACATATCACCCCGGTCCTCGCATCACTACACTGGCTTCCCATCCGCTACCGCGTTGACTTCAAACTTCTACTGACAGTCTATAAATCCCTCCATGGTGCGGCCCCCACATATCTATATCTGATCTTCTCCACCACCACATCCCCGTCAGAGCACTACGGTCAGCTGACCTACTACTGCTGGAAGTGCCCAGGTCCAAGCTAAAAACCAAGGGGGACAGAGCCTTTGAAGTAGCAGCCCCCAGACTCTGGAACTGCCTCCCCCTCCACATCCGTGCAGCTCAGTCTCTAAACATTTTTAAGTCTCTTTTGAAGACTCACCTCTTTTCTCTAGCCTTTGATTAGAGTCTCTTTTAATGTCCCAGTATACAGTGACCCCTGGCTACTTTTCAAATGTTCTTTTACATTATTTTAACTCCTGCAGTTATTGCATTGTTGCCCATTGTATCATATTTTAATCTATTAATATATTAGTTTTGCACTTTATTGTGAAGCACTTTGGTGTGGCTCAGCCATCTGTAAATGTGCTATAGAAATAAATTTGACTTTGACTAAATGATGAATCTTGGTTTTAAGAGCAGGCTTTATAATGGTTAAAGTACATTTGATTGTTCTAAAAACCATACAAACCCTTTCTTCTTGCTTTTCTCAGTTGAAGCATCCTTCTCATTTTCTCCATTTTTGATGATGGGAGGCTCTTTGGGAACTGATGGCTCTTTCTTATCCTCCTCCTGTTCTTTGCGAGTAGCTGATTTCTTGAGTATTTCAAAGTCTGAATCTGGATCCACCTCTATTACTTCATCCTCAGGGATAGTCATGGCACGAGTGAGGAGTGTTGTCCCTGCTGGGACTTTAAATTTTTCATGAAATTCAATTGGCATACTAAGTCTGAAGAACAGCAGGTCTGTGTTGGCATTCTGAGAGCCATACGTCTTGTGGGTCACTTTAAGACAAGGGGGCGTGTCCACTGTCCCATCCACACGAGACATCTAGAAAAGGGACATAAGAAATTAAATTATCAAAAAAAAGGCAAAACTGAATTGTAAGTCTTCCAGGATAATACATACCTCAATGTGAGGATGCTCAGGTGGCACCGAGATGAATTGAGGAAGGCTCTTGCTAAACCACATGGTAATGTCTCTTTTCATGTTAATAGCAAAAGGTTCAAACCCCTCCTGCAGACCACAGATGGTAAAGTATTGGAGACTGCTGACATTCTGACCCAAGTTAATTCTGCCAATCTGGGACATGCCCAAACTGCACACTGGTATAAATCCTGTGGGGGGTTAAAAAATGCATGAATGTTGAAAATAAACAAGCAAAAATATAACATATATTTTTGAACTACTTGATGATAATAAAAAACCTACCCTCTCCAATCTCTATATCCTTGAAGGCCATCTCTGAGCCTGAGTCACTGATCAGCATCTCACCATTGAGTGTGAACATTATGTTCATCTCAGTGAGGTCAATCATACAGCCCACTACATCACCAGACTGCCACTGACGGCCAAACGGCTCATTTCCTACATGCCACCGTTGGGCCTGTAAAAGAAAATACAGTAAATACATCTGACAAGCTATGGTAACTATATATACTTTTCAAGTCAGGGCCTTGCTGGCACCTTGAATCCATTGAAGACATATGCCAACTCATCGGCACCAAGTTCTGTGTCGGCACGAACACTGGGTCTGGCCCAGCCAACTCTCATCTCCCCAACTGTCACAGCCTCAAACTCAAAGTACCACTTGCCCTGTGTAACTGCATACGACTTCTCTGCTCTGAACACACGGACCTTATCACCACGAGAGCTTCCTGGTCCGTGGCCACCTGCAAAAACACAAAAAATATATAATATATTATTTTTATTAATCAACATTTCTAATACAATAAAAAAAAAAGCTTGCACTCACTGCTCTCCTGGTCGGGTGGCTCTATGTTGTAGCCATAACCAATCAAGGTCCGGACAGCTGCACATACAGTGTCTCTGTTTGTCTTTTTAGTTTTTTCATCCAGTAAATTGTAAGGAACCAGACGAGGATTACGCTTGTTTGCTATATCCTACATCAAGAAATCACAACAAACGTAAAATTGGAATAAAATATATACGAAGCATAAATATTAGTAATAATTATTCAAAGAAACAGGGGTTGGGAAATACCTGCACAATACTATATGTCCAACCCTGGCGAACACGGTCTCTCGCCCAAACGTTGTGCCCGTTTTCTGCCAGTCTCTCCACTAGTGTGTTCTGATTGGGAGTCAGCTTCACATGGTTGAGGTCCAGAGGGGCTGGCTTATATCCATTAGATTGTGTATAACTACAGAATAGTTTATAGTGAGATTGTATGAATAAATCAAAAGTAATGGTACTTAATGTCTTATGTAATGTAACATACGTTTTGGGAAGCTTCATTTTTTTTAGATTCTCTTCTGCCTTTTCATCTCCCATTCCAACATGACAGCCTAGAGCCAGGAGAGTCCTTTAGAAATAAAGAAACATAAACAGGATTTTAAAAAATGTATTATTATAAAGAAAGTCATTGTACAGATGTAAACCTGTGACATACTTAAGTGTCTCTCCTGACATTGCTAAATTATAGTTTTTCTCTGGTTCAGGCAGGCTTTGGAAATCTACAAGGCAGGGGTGCATCTTCTTGTTGTCATCACGGAACTTGAAATAAAGAGAGTTTTTATAAAATTATGTTCAAAACAATGTTTGTTTTGCCCACAGTGAAAATACTCACTGGTCCATAGGTCCAGCCTTGCTCAATACGTGTAACAGACCATAACTCATGGCTATTTTCAGCAAGTTTTTCTCGAATGCGCTCTAAATGAGGTGGAAGAACAATCTAATAGATACAGTAAATATAATCAGAACACATTCATTTCATCAGCACAGGGGATTTCAGATAAAGATTGAAAGAAAAATGAAAATAAGATGAAGTTGCTGTATGTTTTTACCTGGATAGTGTCCACAGGACAGGGAGTAAAAGCTGTATGTGACAGAGACACTGTAGGACCCAACAGGTTGCGGACATCATCAAAGTCATGCTTATATTCTTTAATAGGTTCAATCCGTAGACGATCCCTTGGGAGCACTGCTTCATAGCATGGAGCATAACCTGGAGGTGGGAGGAACTTGAAATCTCCATGACGACCTCCAAGAAGAAATCTAAACCTTGAAATAGGAAGACCAAGACGTTTGTCAGAAGTTTAAATTAACAAAGCTTTCTTATTATTTACAATGTCTTACTTGACTCCTGCAGAAAAACTGACAACAGGGAAGAACAGGCCGTCCAAATTGAAGTTCTCGAACATGCCCTGAACTGGATGGCCATTAATACGGAAGGAAATACTGGGAACACTCAAATCCAAACAACAGCTGACAACATCCTCCGCTGTGAGAACATGCTGATTGGGTGTGACAATGTGACGGGCAACACGCCCTGCAAATAATTATAAAAAGGTTTATGTGAATAAATGTGTTTTGTTATTATTATTTTGTAGGCTTCATTTTACCAACCAAGTTTACTTTACCTGACCACAGATGAAGTCCATCAAAAGCATAGGAGTAGAGATCATCACCAACCCCATTGGCCCCCCAACCTTCCCCTCCTCCAGGGTATGGACTGTAGCCCTCAGTCAGAGCCCAACCCACACGCAGGTGGTATGGCTGCGCTGTGAGGAACGGCTCCACATGGTCCACCATCACTTCAAAGTACCACTTCTTATACTGAGTGGACCCTTCACAAGTCCCAAGGAAAATATTGGGTCTCATACTAAACAATACCACAAACCAAACAGTTACAAGGAAGTCTCTTCACATCATATTACTTTTGTTCTCAATAAACATTTCAACTAACCCACCTTGTTACATAATTAATAATGTTGGTTTGCAGTAAGAGGTCACGTCCTGGAAGCAGATTCTCTGTGATCAGATTCTGATTTGACCTTACAGCTACGCCATTGCACACACACAGTGAACAGAGTACATCCAAGACCTAGAACCAACAGGATGACAGCAACTCTCAGTAACAAATGCACATCACTATTACAGAAGGTCCAGGTATGAGTTTGTGAATTAGTTTCTACCTTATGATTGCGTCCATGTTTATCGAGAAGTGAGATGATGGATTTGATGTGGTTCTCCTGGATAATATTAAGCACCTCTGGACTTTCAATAAGAACACAGTACAATACTTCTAAAATTCCTGTGGGAACAACAACAAAATGTGAGTGTGGGTATAATTTTTTTTCTTGCTGCATAGTGTAATATAGTGTCATGTACGATTGTTTCTTTTTACTCCCCAAGACAGAGTGCATAAGTGGTCAAAAAGTACTTTTACAGTTTCACAGTTCAAGTACCTGATGATGCTTCCAAACGGTCCAATTTACTGACCAGCCAGTCAAGGTTATCACAGAAAAGGGCACAATTTGCCCGATTCCCTCTGATGAGAGATGCTTCATGAAAAACATCATGAATGTGTTATATAGGAGTAAGAATGAGGGCACAGTGTGGAGAAAAAAAATAATACGTTTTTAAACTTACCCAGCAATTCATACAGTAAATTAACTATTTCTTTCCATGACTCTGCAGCTTCTTCTCCAGCGTATTCAGAGAAGTGAGCTGCTGTGTTGTAGACATTAAGTCGATCAATACAGTCCAGAACAAGTGTGATCATTCCCTGTTTGAGACAAAAAATATCATATATTTCAGCATAAATCACAAGTCTGTCACTGATTTCTTTTGTGAGCACACTGACCTCCTCTTGGAAGAGGTTCTGTCTGTTTTTGAGGGAACGGAGCTTGAATTGTTTCTCTTCATGCTCCAGCTCTTCCTCAGGTGGACGAAAATAAAAGATAAGGTCTTGCAGTGAGAGTACTACTGCGTCCATTGGCAGCGCCGGTGGATTGGAAGATTTGTTTTTCCCACTCAGCGCATCAAGGCCCCTGGAGTAATAGAAAATGTATTATTTTTGGTGTTTCAAGCAGTATTAAATCAATAATATGTTTGAATTGCTGGTACTTGATGAACTGGCTAAAGAGGCCTGTTGTGCTGTAAATCATTCTCGCAGCTTGAGACTCCTCTGTTTGTGATCGAGCCACTGTAAGTGCATCATCCATGTGGCCTTCTTTGTGCAGAATGGCCTAAGAAGAAGCAAACAAGTTGTACGAGGTTTGTTTTTATGTCACTATAGAATCTTAGATTATTATGTTTTACCTTTCTCTTAAGAGGACCTAGTCGAGCAGATTTGGCATCGACAGCTGCATATGTGAGCCAAAGTCCAGAGGAGGCATGTTGTACAAAGCACATGGACTCTCCGTACTTAATTTCAGGTGTGCCCATGCCTTCCACATCTCGCTTCTGGATAACTTCAATTTTGTCCTTTTGTTAAAATACAAAGCATGAGCATTGTCACCTGCACATTGTACATGGATTTCTATTAGGCTTTTAATCTGTTTCAATAATGACCTTTGATATTCTGAAGCAGAAGGCGGACATTTTTGAACTAGCCTTCTCAGGGTCAACCAATAGCAGCCCCTTCTCTTCATCCAGACAGAGATATCTGCCAGTTGTTATGTGACGTATGCGAAAAGACTGACCCCATTTAATGTGACTGCCACTCCACCTAATGACAGACACAGTTGCGTGAGCATTTTTTTAAAAAGAAATCTCTGTACTTTTACATAAATGGATAAAAAAATCATGTTACTAACGCAATACGCAGGGGCTCTAGTCTCCATAACGAACGAGCATGACTGCAGACAGCGCCACCCTCGTAGTGGGCAACTCTGAAATAAAATTATTAAACAATAAGAGGCATGTGTAACCTGCTATAAGACAGATGACAGATATCATAAACTGGATAATACAGGATAAAAGATGCCAGTTACCGGCGTTGATCGTCCCCTTGGTCAGCTCCTGGAATCGCCAAACACTCATCCATGTGACCATGAAACAGGCGGAGCACATAACCTCCAGTCAAAAACCCTTAGTGACAATGAGGTAAACTGTTAAAGAGAAGGCAGTTTATTGATACAAGGTTGGCTGTAGCAATAACATAAAAACATACCTTCAGCTAGCTCGCATCCTGACATCACTGGGGTCATAGTCCACAAAGTTTGCATGAAAGATGCATCCACCATCAGGTCACCGCTCGCATAAGATAAATGCTGGGAAGAGTACGCAATGCTCTGTTAGTTTCTGTTCATAGGAAATATTTCTGATGACTTGACAAAAACAAATGATTACCAAATATCTTTCTGAGGACACGCTGACAAGAATGAGATCATCTCCCACCCTGACTTTCTCACCCTCAGATCTTTGCTTTGAGGCAGGATGGATGGTCCACCAACAGGCCTCTCCTATGAGAGAACTGATTCAGAAATCATACATCAAACTTATCTGGGAGACAGCATTTGTTGAAAGAAAAAAGTCACCTGTAGAGTCCTCCTGTAAGCCCACATCAAAAGCTAGTTTGTCGGTAAGTGAGCGTGAAGTTGTCAAACAGCTCAAGTACTGCAGCATAAAATAAGATGTTTAGTGAGGGAATAGAAGACTGGAGAGTTTCTGTACTGAATGTTTAGGAGAAGAGATGGGACAGTGGGAGTTAGCTCACCATGCTTGAGTGAGTGTGTTTGAGGAGGATAGCATGTCCATACAACAGTGTCCGATGTCCTCCACCTTGTGAGGACTGGAGTCAATAAAAGAGTCAATATAATAGAAACAGTGTCAAGTCATTTTGTTTAAGCTGAGCCCCTTGGCTTGCAAAGATGTAAAATAATATACAGTAAATAAAGACAACAAAGGGGTGGAGACAAGTACTTATAAAACTAAGAACAACAACTTACCCATTTGTCCAGATCAACAGCCTGCATTTTTTGGGTAGTCAGAGAAAGAGACCATGTGAGACAGGGGCCATTTAAGTCATTTCCATTATGTATTACTGTTTTACCTCGTCCACAGAAGTGTTGGACAGCATCTCCTGTAAAGCTCGCACTGACAGAGACTGCTCCAAAATAAAGGTGCAAATAGCCAAGTCTGGAGGGACATTCTGAAGCATGACACAGTGCCACGATGAGAGGACAATCACATTTATTCATAATCTACTGTGTGTTTTGTAACTGGGGTCACCTGTGCATTGGAGGTGGTCTCAAGAAAGCACAGCCGGTTTCCGAAGCCTTCACATGACAAACACAGCTTAATCTGCTCTTTAAGAATGGAAGCAGTGCATTGCAGCACCACTTGGTCATCCTACCAAGACATTGCACATTTGTCAGTCTGTCAGTTAAACACAGATAATGGATTAATGATAATGTTCAAGTCATTCAAACAGCTGTGCCCTTAAACAATGAGCCCTTATGGATTTGTTACTGTATTGCCATGAGCTGTGTCAGAGGCCAAACTCTAATCTCCCCACTTATCTGGCTCCAGGACGTGGGCCACTCCTCCCAGCTCTCTATTTCAGGCCACTG
This sequence comes from Neodontobutis hainanensis, assembly GCA_024349245.1. Taxonomy (NCBI): domain Eukaryota; kingdom Metazoa; phylum Chordata; class Actinopteri; order Gobiiformes; family Odontobutidae; genus Neodontobutis; species Neodontobutis hainanensis. The sequence goes on along the minus strand of JALDNG010000008.1, from coordinate 1,943,666 downwards.
CACCTGCTGTTCACACAACCCCTTTCTGGATAGGACCACATATTTAAGCTTTAACAGCCAGGAATCACTGCCTTCCATCACTATACCAACCTGCTAACATAAAAGTAACCTTGCTGATGAGTTGTTGAATCCCTGTAGCTCAACCATTGAGTCCAATCATATTGTTTTCGTATGCACAAGCCCTCTGTTGGGTATATAACCTTATCATACAGTAATAATGAGGGTTGTAGCAGTGTGTGTATTTTGTGTCAACAAAAATGCACAAGGCAGACTACTTGACAGACACTGACAGACCGAGACAAAAACAAGTTAGTTACCTTGAAAAGCAGATGACATTTACAGGATGCGGATGTAGAGTTATATGCTTAGATTACTCTGCTATGTGAACTGCTGTAAGGCTTTATCTCTTACAGACAAATATCAAACCTCAACTTTTGACTTTTCGAGGCTTTACGCTGCTGGTGCTTTTATAAGGTCCTCTTACAGACTGAAGAAAGCAGGTGGCCAATTGGGCCATGCTTCAAACCTGTTAATCCTCACGTAGTAAATATAGAAATGAATCAAGTATAGAGTGAACAACAGACTGTAAGACACACTGATGACATTTTTTAAAGCATGTAGCTATAGATGCTCCACAAAACAAATGCAGGCAGAGGTGACCAGATATAACTTTGACAACAAAACATAAATTGTGCCACTTTGTTTTTAAGTTATTGTGTGGTTATAACATAAAACATATATCATCAGGATTATATTGTGCCAGTGATGTACCAGTATCAAACTCTTGACACAAACTCATGTTACACTTGAATATTAACAATAGCCAAGCATCAACAGTGACTATTTAAACTTAAGGGTGTCGTATATAGTACACTGCCTGGAAGGCCACAATGCCCTTCTGCTGCCTTTGGCACACACATCTGAAGGAGGAAATCTGATCAGCAGCTCAGCAGAGACTTCAACCAGTGAAATGAACTCATGCAGTGGGTTTTATACTAATACTATATAGTGGCGTTTGAACATCGATGGCTATTGTATGCACAGAATGTGTATGTTTGTGCATTTTTAATTTTCGTGCAATTATAACTTTAATTCTAAATCTAAATGTCTGCAACAACCACTCTACCACTCTACCTCTACCAGAATGATGATATAACAAGAAGGTCACATACATATAAATGACAACATATCCTCATGTGTACAACCGGTTTATATTACCAATTACTATTAATTATCTTTAGAACTGAATTAGTCATCAGATAAATCTGGCACATGGATATTGTGTCTTATATATATATGCAAGCTACACATACTCTGTCAGATGATTACAAGTATTAATTATTAAGTCCATAAAATTGAATTAACCTCACTAACGTTATCTTAAAAAGTGTATTTTTGTAAGTATTTCATGTAGAAATCGCATCTATTGTAGTCTGTTACATGTGATGTTGTGTGTTGAGTCAGACAAACACTAACATATAAAACACCCACTGGACTAAAAATAGATAACAATGCAGGCAAAGCCACCTGTTCTTGTCAATCGTTGCTTAATGTAAAAAGACAAACCAACAATACGGTCTATTATCAGCAAAGAAGAGAAAATATATAAATATATGAGCATATTTGTGTGATGTAATCCTTTTACAAGTTGTGTTTCTAAGTTGTAAAACTCTACTGCCTATCAACTATCAAAGAAATCTAGGGCAGCATCTCTTACCGTACGCAGGAACTGAATCTCTTCTTCTCCATCTGCACCTTCTGCCATCCTCCCAAAGCTGTAAAAGAAACACTTTGACTGCAAAGAGACTGAGCTATTTTAGGTTTTTAAGCAGTACTTGTACATGTATTCCTTCCTAAGGCTGGACACTGTTGATGGGAGATTCAGGAGGGCTCTGGCAGCTCCTGTGCCTTCCTCTCCCTGTCTGTTATGAGCCACAGGGATTGACCACTTCATTCCTGTGCATTAGAGTATCACAAAGAGGCGGAGTCAGTCTGCCCAAACAACTAAATGAATCATTATATTTTAATTATTATTGTGATTCTCAATATTTTCAGTAGTTTTTCTATATATTTCTTTTTAAGATATCCCCCTGCTACAGCATATTTAAAACATAGCTATTAAAACTATTTAGGCCATTTTTGCTAAAAGTAAAAAAAAAAAAAAAAAAAAAAGTTGTTCAGCCTTTTCTCAAAGTTTATAATGAAAATGTTAATTACATTTAAAGTTGTAATAGAAAAAACTTTAAAAATAAATTACATAAAATTTGAATAGCTTAACAATCCCTCATCAGGTCAGAATTGTGCATTTGCTGTTTTTAGGTTTACAGAGATTTGTGAAACCTATAAAAGGACCCTTTTTTAAAGAAAAGTAATTAAGTTGATAAAATATGCATTGTGGTTGTGACTAAAGGTATTTACGAAGCCTTTATTAGCCTGCTGTAAGGGGAAATTAGCTAGCCTGTGTCAAACCGTATCTAGCTTGTAATGTGCAAATGATTAGTAAATGTATTTAGATAATTAGCTGTATGCAATTTTAATCAAATTAAAGTATTAACTTAATCAAACCTTGGGGCTCTAACCCACAGACCAAGAAGGAGTCAGGACGAGTAAAGGAGCTCCTATGCCGCCATTGTCTGAAGAGTCTGACTATTACAAATTGTAAGCCTTTTGTTAATAATAATATGTTGCACAATCTTGTAATTGTCTGTATTGTATCGGACTAATCTTAATTTATATATTGGTACATCCGTACGGCAGAGGAAAAGGTTTAAGGAAAGGCATCTGAACTTAGTTTTCAAGGTGAATAAGTTCATCTCTTAATTCCTACTTTTTCAATTCTGACAGACACGCAGTGACAGTCATGTACGGCAGAGGGCGACACTCCGCTGATTGAGTCAAGTTTAGTCAAAGAAGAAGAAATCGGTACCACTGTAAAATAGTTCCCCTTTAAGCAAAAAAATATAGGGACCCGCTCAGATTGAGGGTGAGTGTTATTTTATACTTTTACCCATTACTAAACAACTTTATGTTGGCCTCTGAGTATATGCGCTGTAAAAGTCAAGTGGGTTAGCTGTTAGCTTTCAAACAGTATTATCGATGACTGATAGCTTGATGAATGTTTGTCTTCGCACATTGTGTACCTTAGTAACATCTGTTTTAGATGTTACGTTGATTCAAATTGCATTTCTAAGTTGATTAACTCAGCAATGGTTGTTTAACACATTGTTTATTAGATAGGCCTATTTGTCAGGGACTGTACCTGACTCTGACAGGAGAAGTGATGTTATGAAACCTCCGGTTGTTATGGATCATGCTTTCTTTAGGTCATTGGTCCAATAAACGCTAAACCAACCAAATAAAAAGTTGTATCGTCATTTTAGACAAAGTTTTGGGAGAAATTGAAACCATAGTTAGCTATTTAATAAAACGTCAAGAGTCCTTACAGTGTATGTCATGAACGATTGTATAATGGTATTTTTTAATAAAAAAAACGTATATGATTTATAGGGAAAAAAAAGAATGGATTCCATCGCTCACATGCTTGCCGACCCTCTTGACTCAAAAGAGGGTAACAATGGCCATATCACAGAGGAGTGTCTTCTGGGTAACTGCAGAGTGAACCTTCCTGAGGACCTACTTGAGGATGTGAGTTATGTAATGGAAATCGTTGATTAAGATATGCCTCTTAAATATTTAGGAAAATTTATTTGTGGTAAATATTAATACCAATTTACCTTTTGGGAAAAAAAGAAAAGAATGTATGTATACGTCAATTTGGTTCTTCTAAATTTAAGTAAAAGCTATTATTCATTGAAATTGTTTATATTTTCTTGACAGCCTGACATTTTCTTCTCTGTGCTGAGTGAAAGCACCTGGAATGAAGTACTCTCAGATGCCCAGAGGCAGCATCTTCGTCAGTTTTTGCCTCAGTTTCCTGACAAAAATATAACTGAGCAAGATCATACAATCAGCGATTTGTTTAACAATAGAAACATTCACTTTGGAAATCCCCTTCATCTCGCCCAAAAACTATTTAGAGGTACAGCTTTATAAAATCATGAAATATTTGGTAACCATGTAAGACAAGTAGCCATAATTCTTCTTCTTAACAGATGGATATTTTAACCCTGAAGTGGTCAAGTACAGACAACTGTTTGCCAAATCCCAGAGGAAGCGACAGTTGTACTCTCTTCAGCAGTATTACCACAAAATCTTAAAGCAGATTCTTGTCTCAAGAAAGGTATTTTGTTTAAAATATACGTAATGTATAATTGGCCTCTTGGTCTTACCTCACTGTTGTGTCTACATTTATAGGAACTTCTGGAGTATGCCGTTCATAATGGTCTGGATTTTCCACACAAAAGAAAAACACAGACTAAGTGTTATGCTGAAATGCGGGAGCCAAGGGTTAGAAGAAGATTTAACCGCATTTTGAAGGAGGTTAAAGCAGAATGTGGTGACAGCAATGCTTCTTCTGATGATGATGATGGTGAGTTTATTTAACATTTACAATGCATATTATTTATTTCAGTCGCTATTATGCAAGTTGTTTATGCTTGCAAAAACATTTTGTTTAAAATTATGCTTTCTTTGATTCAGTTGCCGCAGAGGCTGCGAGATATGAGTTGTTAATAATTTGTAACTTTTTTTTTTAGACTTGTCATTGTGGACAACAGCACCCCAGTCGCCTTCCTCTCCCACACCTACAGTATCAGTAAGGGTTCTCCCTAGCCTTTCCACCCAAGACAAGAAGATGACTGGTGAGTGGTCTCTGCATCATCAGATTTAATCTCTTCAAAAACAAAAGGTAAAGGCTTTTTCTTTCAGAGAAAATTGAACTTGGAGAGCAGGATCTGAAAATAATGTTGCAGAATCATCGAGAGAAGAGGAAACGTCAGCCAGTAAGTTGAGTCAGAAGGAAATCTAAGCCTGATGTGGTTTATTTATATTAACTATATACTTAACTAATTTGTATAGGATCATCCAGACCTAGTAACTTCTGATGTTCATCTTGGAGACATAATGTCCCGGGCAAATATTGGCCGAAAAGGACCTATCTGTGAGTAATAAAAGTTCAATTGGGTCAGCACACCCAGTAAGATATAGCTACCAAGGCTGTAGCCTGAATAAATAGACAGGCCCAGTTGAGGTTACGGACATATAGTTAAAGATATTAAATCTAAATTTCTCCAACAGTAAGGGTTTTTAAAAATTTTAAACAATTGTATATTTCTTTCTTTTCCTCACAGCATTATTAGAGCTGTCTCTGCCCAAAAAGAAAATAAAAGAGGAAAGACGGAAGAAGAAAATGAGAACAATAAAAGTAGAATCGGAGGATCCTTGTGAAACACTTGGGCCTACAGACTCGTCTTCAGCTCCTCCAGCTAATATCATTAACACTTTGCCAGACACTCCATCTACTCCACTGACCAACATCAAAGAGGAGTGAGTCCTTTGTGAAGCCATTGTTATGTCCAGTACTTTATTGGTTAAATGTATCACTGTTACTTATTTCAGAATGGTGGAGGAGTCTCAGAGCAGCCCGGCTATAGTTGAAGAAATAGCCATTAGTTTCTTCAGTTTGTTGGAGAATATCTTGAGAGCAGAAACTATCGCAAGCACTTTAGCGGTATTTATTAACTCTCACAGTCAGATTTAGACACTCGGCTTACTGCACATTTGGAAACTCATTTATGTTTTTACTTTTTCTTAGATTGAAGAGAAGATTCAGCTGTGGCAGTCCTCTCCAGCTAGTTCCCTAAATGCATGGTTTTCATCTGCTTCTTGTTGGTCAGACCTGGTTTTTCTAGCTCTTCAGTTTCTTGCAGGAGAAACCAAAGGTATAAAACTACTTGTACTGTAAAGTGACCATGGGTAAATTTTATATTATATTTATTTACATTACTCGTATTTAGATGGTCGGATGGCATTACCCAGTGGCTTTTCTCCATTTGTGGAGTTTTCTGATGAAACTCAGCAGTGGAGGTGGATTGGTAAGGACATCAGCCATTTATTTATAGTATCAACATTGTTATTGGTTTATACAACAAATTTAAATTTGTTTTAGGACCCACTCAGGATACAGAGAAGGACCTCAGTGCTCTTTGTCAACTGTGGCTGGACTCTAAAGATTTGGTTGTGAAGGTACAACCAAGCCAAATCAAATAATTTGTTAAAATACTGCAAATATAAGTAATTATTCTTAATTTTAAGTCATTTTACTATTTATTGCTCCACAGACAGAAAATGAAGAAATGTTGGAAATTACGTCACCTATACCAAGAGTGTAAGATCTAATGTGTCCTATAGTGTGATGTATAATAAACAAAACATATAATTATAACAATGATTTAATAGTGCTATTTATTTTGCTGCAGTTCAACTGACTATGTGGTACGACCAAGCACTGGAGATGAGAGACAGCTGTTTCAAATACAGGTTGGTCTGTGCTTTGAAGATTGTCTATTTATTTATATATTTCAATAGAGCCTATATTAAACTTTCTGTTGTTGTTTCCTAGGAGCAGCAAAGATACAACCAGCCACATAAAGCATTCACCTTCAGGATGCATGGATTTGAGTCAGTGGTGGGACCTGTTAAAGGAGTGTTTGATAAAGAGATGTCTCTCAACAAAGCTCGAGAACACACACTGCTACGCTCAGACCGACCGCCCTATGTGACCATCCTATCGTTAGGTTAGAAATGGCGATTTATTTTTTATTTTTTTACTTGGAAGTGTTGTGATGCCCTCACGTGGCATAAGAAATATACTATGGTTTTTAAAACTTATTTAAATGAATAAATGATGTCTTTATGTACAGTGAGGGACGCAGCTGCCAGGTTACCCAATGGAGAGGGAACAAGGGCAGAGATCTGTGAGCTGCTCAAAGACTCCCAATTTCTTGCTCCAGAAGTCACCAGCGCACAGGTATGATGCTGCTGCTGTTCACTAACCAATACAATTTCTTACAGCTGCTCTACTGTCTACTGTGCTTTTTAGGTGAACACAGTTGTGAGTGGTGCTCTGGACAGACTTCACTACGAGAAAGACCCCTGTGTGAAGTATGACATTGGACGTAAGCTTTGGATTTACCTACACCGCAGTCGCAGCCAGGAGGAGTTTGGTAAGGAAACAGTGTTACATGACAAATACATTTTATCAATTCTGTTCATATTGAGTTTGTCTTATTATTTGTCTCTATTCAGAACGAATTCATCAGGCACAAGCTGCTGCAGCCAAAGCAAGAAAAGCTCTACAACAAAAACCCAAACCTACCCCAAAGCCTGTGAGTCTGCACTTGTACTTTGTTCCATTATAAATGCATGTTGAGTCTGTAAATGATCTTTTTACATAATGTTTTGTTTAGAAGTCTAGCATTAAGGAGGGAACCACTAAACCTCCAGGGTCTATGGATGGAAGTCAGGATGTTGCTACTCCCATGTCACCAAATCCCACAACCCCAAATACATCTGGAGCCCCCAAGTCACCTTTAACCTCCACAGTTACAACTCCAACAAAAGCTGGAGTCCCGGATGCCGTTAAGACAAGCTCAGGGTCAGTACAGTAGCACTGAAAATGATGTCTGATACATCCACTCAATTTGTAAAACTGCTCAATCTTATTACGTAAACCTATGTTTCTTCCAGTGTGCTCCTTGTCTCTCCACCAACCTTGCCCCAGCTGGGATCTATCTTGCCCACCAGTCAGGCAGCTCCACCAGCTGCACAGCCCGTCACGTCCCAACACGCAGCTCGTATAGTGAGCCACCTAGCAGCAGGTTCTCTTCCTCAGGTTCGAGTTGTTTCTGCTCAGCCTGGTCTTGGTGCGGCTGCAGGAGGTCACCAGGCCACCTTGTTGCATCAGAGCCCTCATCAGATCAGGATGCCTGTCTCTATGGCTGCTAAGGGCATCTCACAGGTACATTATGCAAATATTACACACTAATGTTTGTGGTTTTGAAAACACCTGTGTTATGATGATATATATTTTTTTCCGACAGGCTATGGTTTCAGTGCCTTTAAGAAGCCAGTCTAATAATAGTCCAGTCCAGGGGCCCACTACTCTATCTATGTCCACTGTAACGGTCACCAAAGCACAAACGGGATCTCCTGGTAGCCCTTCAAACACTCCGGCATCACCAGCACTTCTTCAGGGAGTCACTAGTCCAAACATTAAACAGGTCTGTCCGCTCAGGTCATCAATGATATTTCTATTAACTAAAAAGCAATGCTGACATGAAGGGACAGCTGCCTTTCGTCTGATTAAATATAAAAAAGGTTTTATTTTTGATTTTTATTGAAAAAGACAAAAGAATTGCTAAAAAGGAACCTTTCATTTGCATATTATATTAACCATATTTACTTGATGTTACACTTTTGATTATTATTGTGCATATTCTAAACAACAAACCAAACTGAACTGTGGGCTCATTTGTTCTGTCAATTGAAAAAAAAAAAAAGTACCATATTAACCACAAAGAAGATTCACATCCTTAGTTTGCTTATACAAAATTAGGTCATATAGGTTTCACACACTCAGTCCACTTAGTCCAGATCCTGTAGAATTTTCCCTTTTGCACTCTTCATTCATCGAGGGAGAAGGATTTTTTTTTCTATGGTGTAAATTCCATGAACAATCAGTCCAGTCTTTTGTGGTTGGGGGGTCGATAAGAACCATTTTCTTGTAAGGTATTTTTTATTTGCTATTAGTAACATCCATAGCAACTTTGTATCACTGTTTTTCAAATTGTCCCATTTACACTGTTCGAAGGTATTGTATAATCTAGATAACAGCTTAGTTTGTGTTGTGGACCTGATTAGCATTTAAAATATCTATTTAAAAAAACAAATTTAGATTTATCTTACAATGGTTACATCATGTGTTTCTTTACAGGTGTCGATCACGGGTCAATTAGGTGTAAAGACGGCAGGTGGAGCTGGGATCCCTATAACAGCAACAAACCTGCGCATCCAGGGCAAAGATGTCCTACGTCTACCTCCATCCTCCATCACCACAGACGCTAAAGGCCAGACTGTCTTGAGGATCACACCAGATATGATGGCAACTCTTACCAAATCTCCAGTGGCTACTGTCAAACTGACCCCCGAGTTTTTGGGCTCAGCTGGTGCTGGAAGTAAAAGCATATCAGCAACTCTCCATGTCACACCATCACATCCTTCACCTGCTGTATCATCCACTGCTTCAGGGGAGGTACAGACCAGTAAAGCAAGCCCTGGTACTGCATTGTTAAAAGCTGCAGGGGAGACTGCCATTCGCCTGATGCCAACTTTAGCGGTGACTATGGCTGATCAGAAAACAAGGACATTTTCCACAGTTTCCTCCCCTGAAAAGAGCAGTGCCACAATTCGCATAATGCCAGGTCTCGGTGTAATCCCGCCCAAACAGGCTCAGACCATTACAATGACAACCTCTACTGGCGGTAAAGCACCAACAGTTTCTTCTTGTGCCACTGTGGTAACAATGGCTGCCAGTGTAGTGGCTGGTGCTAAAGGAATCACTATGGCCTCTGCTGCCTCAGGTTCACCACTCACTCTAGGAACTGCTACAGCAACTGTTCGGCAAGTTCCTGCTACAGTGGTCACCACACAAACCGTAAGACAATCCTCATTACGTTAATATAGTACACTTTAGCAAAGACCAAATCTGAGTCATTCCATGTGAAATCAAAGCAGAAGATACCAACTTCACATTGGCATCACAGTAAAGATCAAAAAGGAACATTTTCTAAAATCTATTGATTTCACATGAAAAGATGCAACTGGTTTTCTTGTAAAATTTGGCATTGCACCTCAACAATTAATCAGTAAATATGGCTACACACACCTATTTCAACTTGTTACTATGAATGAATAATGAATTCTTCTTTGTAAAGTCAATGTTTTATTATCACACAGGGAAAGTTACCTGCACGGATCACTGTTCCACTGTCTGTCCTCAACCAACCGCTTAAGAGCAAAAGTGTGGTGACACCCATTGTAAAAGGAAGCCTTAATACAAAGTGAGTTTGCGCGCACATTATTATATTGTTACATTAATGTCCTGTGAATATACATCTGAAGTTTTTTTTTATAACCATATCTCAATTTAATATTGCTCAATTTATTTAATTTCGTTTTAAACTGTTTACTGTTTCCATAGTTTCTTTGATAGACTATATACAATGTTTTTGTCCTTTCTACATAGTATCAGCAGTCTGGGAAGAAACATCATTCTGACCACTATGCCTGCTGGCACTAAGCTAATTGCAGGAAACAAACCAGTCAGTTTTGTCACTGCACAACAGTTCCAGCAGCTTCAGCAGCAGGGGCAGGCCACACAGGTTAGCTCACTTGTTTCTACATACACCAGTCAGGTGTCACTACTTGTTTTCACGTTTTTTTTTCTGTCATAGGTTCGTATCCAGACGGTTCCAGCGCAGCAGCTGCAACAGCACATGGCAGCAAGTTCCCCAAAATCTGTTTCTACTGTAGTCGTCACAGCACCTTCACCCAAATGTACCCCTGACCAACCCCCTCCACAATGAGCTGCTCAGGCAGCCAGGAAACAAATGCAGTTTTCGCATTTAAAGTGTTGAGTCTTTTCTGGATAATTTGGTGAGATTATACTCTAAATTAAAAATAACATTAACACAGAATGTTCTGAGATTTAAATTATTTGATGTTCCTGTTAAGGAGTTAAAGTGTTTATGTAATATAAAACTGTTACTTGTTGTGACTCGTCATAAAACAGGATTTGTTTGAGTGATTCTTTTGATTGTTATTAAAAATAGACTCCGAAGACATGCATTGCATTTAACATTTACAGTTAGTACATGATCAGAAATATCTGGCATTAATATAAACATTTTGTTTTATAAATCTAACTTGATGTGTTGTGTAATGGTCCACAGAGCAGTATGGTCTTTCAGCCCATTAAAACATGGAAATTGTTTTGCAGTGAGTGAAATGCTACAGAACATCCTCAGTCTTCTTCTGATTCATGAAGCAAAGACTTCTGGGAACTTGAATCAGACGAGGTGTTTCTCATTCCAATCTCAATGTCTCTTCCCTTTGCAGAGACTCTTCTTAATGTGCTAAAAACAGAAGTAAAAATTGTTAAGTTACACTTTTACAGTGTGAAGAGCAACAGTCTAGAGCAACGCTTAAGATGAAATTAGACACTGAGTTTGTACTCAGATTGCAGTGTTGAATGTAAACAAAACCATGTTTACAATAACCGTTGCCCTCTGACAGATGTACACAACAGACTGACTGATTTGTTTCAGTTTAAAATAATTAAAAAATCCTAGACGATGGCATACTTACAACCAAACCCCACAAGAAGTACTGGCCACTAAGAGCATGACGAAGGCTACATGCCAACAGAAGCACATTGTGACGAACATGACATTGTCATGCAGCATTAAATCCCACACTGGTCCTTTCAATGGATAAAGCACAAATCCAATCTGAAAAATGAGAATAATGCAAGATCTTTAAATTATTACAGATAAATGTTACTTTTAAAAATAATCCTTTAAATAGCAAAAATAAACAGGAACTGTTTAAGTCATTGTTGTGACATGAGCATTATGGCTCACCTGGTAAAACCACGTCCCCTGCAGGATGAACAGAGAGGCCCCAAGCAGCTCCAGGATGATGTTATCTCTCATAAAGACTGTCATCATTGAGCAGGCCGAGCCTCCAAACACTGCCACCAGCAGCAGCGAGTGGATATGGGCGTCTAAATGAGGCCGGCTCTGGACGTGATAGTAGAACAAGAACCCTGGCACACACAAAAAAAAAAACATGCAGCACAACTAATTTATAACTGCACATTACAAACTTTCAGGTGTTTATAAAAACACATAACTAGCTTATTCCACCTATTTGTAAATGTTTCAGCACTAAAGGTCACAAATTGGGCAAACTGAAATCTAAAACTATAATTTTTTTTTATTATTAAATCCCATTATACACTACTATTTAGTACCCTCATTCATACTTTTTAAATTCTGTATTAATATTGCTAAACTCTAGTAATCTAAAAACTAGTTTAAACTAGTTTACATAATTTGCAACAGCAATTTAAGAATTTTAGTTGTAAGAGTTAACATATCCTACAACTCACCTTCAACAAACAGAGCCACTGAAACTGCAAGACGGTCAACACCAACTGGCACCAGTTTAGAGGCTGTAGTAGCCACCAGTGCTATCCCTGCAATCCCAAAAAACAGATACATGGTGCTGTGCTGCCAGTTCATCAGCTTCACCCAGGAGTTGTTCTCTGTGTCGTAGAGGTGCGCATGGGGACCATCATGGACAAATTGCTCCACCATAATACCTTTATTGGCACAAAAACACATGGATGGGTGTCTGAAGGTCAAGTGCAGATCAGTCTCAAAACTGCCCAACACTGACCAACAAAAGCAGCAAACATTTGAAATCCTCCTTCAAAGTATTCCATCTTTTTTAAAAAGGAAGGCATTACTTGTCTTCGTTTGGGTTGGTTTTTCCTCCAATGGTGATGGAGGATGTGTTTCACTATCAGCCAGAAACCATATAGGAAAAAAAATGAGCCAGGAATGGCATGTCCCCCAAAGTTAGCCATTTTCAGACCTGGAAAATGCAATATACACATTATCAAGCATTTCAATGTATAAGTCATACAGTGTCTTTTGTTAAAATTCCAAGATGAGAGAAATAATGAGTTAAAATATACCAACCAAACTCATTTATGTAAAAATAATGACTGACAATTGGGATTCTTTAGTGATGACAATATTGGATTCTTTAAATAAACAGGTAAGGATTACACTCATGTAACAGTCAAGCAGCAGGGTCCAGTGTAGGTAGATCAGCACTGAGAGAAACCTCTGTTTGTTTTACTAACCAGTTCACTCACACTCACACACACACACACACACACACACACACACACACACACACACACACACACACACACACACACACACACACACACACACACACACACACACACACACACACACACACACACACACACACACACACACACACACACACACACACACACACAGTGTGTGGGATAGCCCAATTATTCCATCGTTCTTATTGGCCGTTTTAACACCTGTATGACTCCAGCTTCTGCTTTTCCTTTGTCTACTCCTGTCCTCACCCTCTTGTTTGTGTTTATTCTGACGAGTGTAGAGCACCAGGCTGTAACTGGTTGAACCTGGGAGTGTAAATTTACAATAACACTTTTTCACTGGAAATAAGGAAGACACAAAACCTGCTTTGTATGCGTTTATTTAAAGTAGTAGGCGTTTTTATATTTAAAAAGATAAAACAAAGTACTTCACATAAGGTCCTAGTTCGAGTACATTAGTTAGGGTACATTTTTATTAGATGTGGGACACATGTTAAGCGGCAATAAAAAATAGTTACAAATTGATCTAATTTATTGTTTTGGGACTTTTGTGTGCACTTATTTCTTGTATTTAGCAGACGTACATGACAGTAAAGAAGACTATTGATCACGTGCTACCTAGTACCGACTCATTTGTCTTGCAAAGAAGTTTGAAATTCAAACTACTCGTGGCTTTAATCATATAGGACGCCTACATTTACAAATAACTTTGTAACGTGGTACAAAGTGCCCATTGTTAATAGTCGTTTCAGTTTAGTTTAGTTCATTGGAACCGTTTCTGTTTTGTGTAAAACTGACAGTGACAAGGGCTTTCACCTTTTAACTTTTAACTTGTTTAAGTCAGACAAGTTTTTCTTGACTCGCCCAGTTTGACTTGATTGCTGTATCCTACCGCCACTTTTAGTAGCGACATGGTTCAATACATGGTTATTAGTGCACAGCCATATAAATGGATATTTATTATATTTGTTTATAATACGTTGACTCTTACTTTAATGAAATATCTGACATAGGCTAGGTTCTACTGAAACCTGTTTGTAAGCATGGTATTCTAATTTAAACACCTCGGGACCCTTTCACGGTAATAAAATCCAATTAGCCAAATTAAAGCACAGTGAGTTATTTCACAGCAACGAAACAGAACAGGACTGACATACCTTAGCCTACTCGTCCTCTCAAATTCCCAAAGGTTCCGTAAATTTAAAGGAATCTGTGCTGCACGTGAGAGCGGTATGTGCAAACTGTGTGCACCTGTTACCGACCTGCTCTGTCACGACGATCACTGACCCCACCCATCATTGGCACTAGATCCTGTGTCGGAGGGATATCCTCCAGGCCAGGAGAGGTACAGCACAGGGACGCGCAGTCTCACCTGAAAGCGCACCCGGTTTATTTACAGCTCATAAGCGAACCTTTCCCTTAAGAAAGAAACGGTTAGACTATTTATATATAAGAGAAGAGTAGTAGAACATAAGTGCCTAGGTGTAACAAGAAAACAGGTTCCTGAAAATGTATCGATCGCGTGAAAATGCTGTCTGTGTGTGCAAGTTAATGAATAAACACATTAGCCCTGTGTGCACAAGGTGAGGCACAGCTCCAGGCCGTAAAACGGACCTTTGCACATATTAAACAAAAAGAAAATATATATATATTATTGCTACTATTATCACAAAGTCACATTCTTCTTAAAGGTTTAGTCGGTTTTCAATAATATATTTTTACTATTACATTTCGATCCACATTATTTTGTATTTTTATTGTTATACAGTGGAGTTATAGTATGACACAGAACAATTTCTTCTCACGAAATGGGTTTTCAGACGAAGGAACTGGTGTCACAAGAGGATCTTCTTTGGCGTGAGATTCACAGTAGGCCATGAGTTCAGCTGCAGCTTTAGACACCTGCACACAGCACAGTGGAAATGGACAGGAGTAGCTTCATTAATCCTCTCTACAACATTAATTCAGTGTAACAGTTGGTAAGGTGGGAAGTCAAAAATGTTGTAGTGCAGTGAAGAAAGGGAAATGGCCTTTTGTCTGGAGATACATGTTGTAAACTCATTAAAGGTCTTCTATTCGGGCCTTTTCAGGTATTAATGTTGTTTTAGGACAACTTAAAGGTTACATATTTTGACAACTTGTTCATGTCACAAGCTGGGGTCATGGCTATTTAGAGTTACTAGGGCCTAGGGTGGAACTGTACTGGGTTGGATGACATTTTATATAATCAAGGGGTATTTAAGAGTTAACACCACATCTGTTCATTGTAAGGCTGAACATATTTCTTACCAGCATCCTCTCTATGTTGACTTCTAGCTTTAGTTGCTCCACTGTCTTTCGGGCATCTGCAATCTTGGCCATGTTGTTAGACATCCTTGTCAGTGAAGTCACACAGCCTGCATCAAAACATAAAACTATTGCAATGGCAGAAGGTTTTAAATAGCAATTTGTTCATGTCAAAGATTTAGGTGCCAGAACCAAGCATCAAGATTGGCCTTATCGCCAATATCAGCCGTATTTGTCTAGTAGTGCTTGTAGATGCCAAATTCCTCACTAGAAGCACTAGTGCACATGATTTAAGCCTTTTTATTCTATTTGGTACAAAATGTCCACTAGTAGTACAAGTGGATGTAATTTTAGATCTATTAAAGAAGTAGTACTAGTAAAGTCTTGACTAGTTCAGCTAGAAGACTACACTTTTTTGCATTCACCAGTAGACGTTTTGTGTCTTACTAGTGTAGGCTTTTGGTATCCACTAGTACAAATAATAAACTCCTTTAGCATTTCTAATCCTACTAGTTAGTATATATGGCTGTTACTAATAGTGGTAGATGTTTTAAAGTCTACTAGTAGAAATAGTTAACTGGAAGCAGGATTCCCACAATTCATACTGCTGTTGTGTCCTTGGGCAAGACACTAAACCCTCCTTGCCTCCAGTGTCTGGCATTGGTGTAAGAATGTTTGGTGAATGTATTTGGTGATGGTCGGAGAGTCCGTAGGCACGGAATGGCTGCCACGTCTCTGTCAGTCTGCCCCAGGGCAGCTGTGGCTACAGATATAGCTTACCACCACCAGCGTGTGACTGTGGAGTGAATGAACTAGTACTACTAGAATAATAGATATGTAAAGTGTTTTTGCATCTGGAACTGCCTTTGGGGCTCTTCTCTATGAACACATTCGTTGAAATAACTGACCTTTTTTTGTTTCTGTCTCTTTGTGATTTTATTTTTTCATTATATAAAAAAAAATATATATATATATATAAAATGTCTCTTATTTACTTTGTCCATGAAATTGAAAAATGTCCAGTATTTCAATGTTATTATTATTTTATTTTTTTTATACAACAAAAATCAAATAACGTCTCGTTCTTTGATTTTCAATACCCATTTTTGAAAAGAAAGTCAAATTACCCCAAAAAACAGTGACCCAGGACGACAGTGATTGCATGTGTCTATTACGTTTCAGTTAGAGTCAGTTTTAGTTTGCTTATTAATTGTGCTCCCTGGGTCTCAGCTGCAAGTGGCAGAGGCTGGGTCTCAAAGGTGGAGTGGGACAAGGGAGGGGTGCTCCACAGGGAACCATCCGCTAATGGAGAATGTAAATACACCTCGCTCACATCTCTACATTAAGACTTCACAACTACTTTGTCGCTACATTTGTGATATAATTCACATGTACAACTGTAATTAATACTTTATAATGCACTTTAGTTACTGTTATTGTGCAATGTCATGACAAAAAAAGCAAAAATATGGCAGTAAATAAAATACTATTTTGTTAAGCAAAGTGCTTTTTTGTTAGTTTCTGTCAGTATTTTTAGTATTTTTTCATCAAATACATTTAAAATAATTTCTTTATAAAAGCAGTCATGCAGAGATATGTGCATGTATAATTCATAGAGCTCATTATTTCCAAAACGTTTTAGTCTTTCAGTAATGCTATAAATGTAATCAACTTACCACACGGCTGGCATCAACAGTCACACTCTTGATTTGAAACGGTTTATTCTCAGTCAGGTCCTGACCCGGTTCAAGTCACTCTAACCGCTCGGTTGAGATGAATGGGAATAATGAAGAGGAGCAGCAGTGGGGCTTCAGAAGGTTCCCACCTTTGAATAATGAGCTGTGGTTCAGCCTTCAGGATGAGCTCAGAGCCATGTGGCGTGACCTTCATCTACTGTCATCTCTTTCACTCTCTCACTTAAGAACAGAACATGTCTGATTTATCTGTTATCTGATCTGTTAGATGTTGTTACAGGAACTCTACCAAAATAATGAACCCTGGAGAAAAAAATATGGAGTTTTTTGTTGATGTTAATTGATTTGTATAGTTAAGATTTGTGAAATAGTTTGAAGATACCTTATTGACTAACACACATTTTAATTTTAGTTTCTTTTACTCTGATTCATGTGGAGGTATAAAACTACTTAAAACAAAATGGTCTTTAAAAGTCGAGCTTCTGTGTCAAACAGTATTATGTGTCCTATAGTGACTAAATATGACCTCATACATTTCATAACAGAAACAAAACAAAAAGTATTATTTATACACTTGAGCTCTTTATGTTATCCATGTCTCTCCTGTAGAGTTGACAATCCTCCTGCCACACAGCAGCAGGAGGCGAAGTACAGTCAGGTGGAGCGAAATGTCAAACGTATCATTAGCATTTGTTTCCCTATAGTAATTGGTCTAACTCAGTAGAGCAAAGGATGCAGGTCCATGCAAGCAGAGAGAGCCACAGGTGATGGGAGAGTAAAAAGATATATTTATTTGTTTGTTTATACTTAAAATGAACTTAAACTGAAAACTCCTCCACAATGAAGGGCAGCACAGCACCACCTGTTGATTACCTACCACCCCTCCAGGTCACAAATGAAAATGGTAATAACCAAAAATGTAACCAGTTTTTAGAATTAAAGAGACAGTTCAACACAACGGCTGGCAGACGTGTGTGTGTGTGCGTGTGTGTGTGTGTGTGCGTTGAACTGAATTGTAATCATATAAAGTGTAGATTGTGTATATTTAAACCTGAGCAATGACACATTGAACTTCTATATTTCCAGTCTGCAGATACAGGACAGTTACAAACACAAGTGAGACTAAAGATTCAATTTTGTAATATATGTGTATAAATGGACACATCGGACATGGATATCAGTCACCAAATGAGGAGGTTGTCACTGGACAATTATGATAATGTAAGTAAAGGTATTCATTTATTAATTATTTATACTCAATTATGTATTTATTTTCAAAGTGTAGATATGTTGATCAAAGTAAAAGTTTAGTTTATGACAAAATGCTGCTTTATATGAATTAAGGTGTATTATAGGATAGTGCTGTTACCTCTTCTTTTCTGCCATTTTTTTTACAGCAAACTGAAATGCACTTTAGGAAAGAAGAGCTTGCACTATTGACTCGTCAGTCCAGAAAAACAGATCTACCAAAAACTGTATCTTTTCCGACACTTTCAGCTGGCGGCACAAAGAATCGACATCCTCTGTGTGGAAGTAAAGACAGCAGTGATTTAGCATTGCCCCGTTTAATTGAAAACAGGAGTGCTAGGATTTCAGAACCATTCCCTGCGGTCAAAAACCCAAGCATTACAACTTCAAGTGCCAACACATTGCTCCATCGGAACAAAACCCCAGGGATGGAAACAGCTTCGAATGACTTTAAATTGCCACCTTTGCTCGAAAACATGAAGAGTGTCACAAGCTCAAATTCTTTTAAACTGCCCCCTTTGACTTCAAAAGCTTTCAAATTGCCCCCACTGTATGAAAAAATGAATCTTATCCAGTCTTCAAATGAGAGGGACGGTAGATTCAGGGAAAAAGAGCTTTCTGCAGGTAGGGATGTAACGATCATACTCCACTCACGATTTGATTCAACTGACAATTTCTGATCTCACAATTTGATTTTGTCACAATTTTCTTTTATGAAATGAGTTGAGGCAAATTAGAAGTGAACAAGCCCTTTTATTATTTCATAAATCAGGTCTCCAGACTAACTTTTTTAATCAACTTTCATCATTGTCCCAAAAGCCAGTTCTAAATCTAACTAAAATCTAAATAAGTGGATATTAACAAAGTAACTTAAAAAAAAAAAAAAAAACAATATATCTGCCTCAGATGGATTTAGACCTGGTTAATTACTTTGTGTTCAATAATTAGTTCTTAGCAACTTTAGCTGAGACCAGATTTGGTCCTTGGACCTTAAGTTTAGACACAAAAGGCAGCTCATGATCCACCAGAACATTTTTACATCTCTCTGACAAGGGCCTTAAACAGGTAAACACTTAGTTCAAGACGGGGTTTGTTGCGCGCTCCTTCAGCCCGCGCACTCTGCCCGGGACCGGTCTGTGCAGCAGGGGAGACACAGACGGCGAACGACTGAATAACTTTTGTTGACTTAAGTGGATTTATTTATGCTGCCACACCTCTGATTTGAATGAGAATGAGGCTTCCTTCATATAAACATCCACACTCTCATTGCCATGCTAGAAACTGTTTGCAACAACCAGTTGAAAGCGAGTTTGCAGTATCCAGAGCGGCCCCTGTTGTTCAAAACATGAATCGCGATTGAATTAACATTAAAACCGACTGGAAACGTCACATATGTAAATTGTTTTTCAACCGGCTCACGGTTAATTGTTACATCCCTATTTGCAGGGAAAACAACTGAGCATGATGAACCGATGGCAGCCACGAATAGGAGCCGGTCGGTAAAAAGATGGACACCCAGGGAAAAGACGCCAGCTGTCCTCTTCAATCCTACACCTCCTTTAACCCGTCGCCCTGTTGTTGGAGAGCCACATAGAACTCCTATTCATTTCATGGTCAGTTCATTCATCTTCATTTTGGGTTATATAGCTTTTTTTCTTCCATCCCTGTATGGTTGCACATGAGAACATTTGGTTTTGGCTGAGAACATTTAAAGCGTTATGGTTTTGTTGCTCATTCTAAATGTTTTTGTTGATTTATTTTTTAACCTGACTTTGATGCTCTTTTCCACAGGTGACAAGATAAACTGACGACAGTCGTTGGTCGAAACAGGGCTAACTCAACCCAATCTAACAGGACATCCTTCTTCAGGCTACTAAAATAAAGAATGAAATATGTTTTTGTTAAACAAATTATAGTGCATGATGATTTATTAACATTGTTTACAGGCACATCACAAAATATGCAGATGTTGGCAGCATCTATCCTCAACCTTCAGTGCAGATAGCGTTTAGCCTTAGCCTATGACCCTATCCAGTGTTGTAGTCGAGTCATCAGTGTTCAAGTCCGAGTGCAAGTCAACAAAAACTAGTCCAAGTCGAGTCCAAATCAAGTCAAGTCCAAGTCAAGTCCAAGTCCCCAAAATGAGTTACAATTCTGAAAACTGTGGGAGCCAAACAGACACATTGGGACTTTAGTAAAAAAAACGTTTTAATTAAACCCATTTAATTGACTTTTGATTGTGGGATATCAATTAAGGCTGTAGCCTACATAGGCCTATATATTTTGTAATTTTATTCAGCTAGGCTCAACTTCTAACTCAAATTTAGGGGCTGAGAGTTAAAAACAGGCCGAGGCTGTGCGATGTTGTCACTGAGCGTGACTTGCGAGTCCTTTGTGCTCAAGTCCAAGTCTAAGTCCTAGTCGTAAACCAAATAGAAAAACACGTGGCAAACAGTTTTTTAAAAATGTATTGTTCTCTGTCGTTCATAAATAACACTGTAGGCCTCCCCTAATGTGTGAAATACTTAGCCTGTAATCTTTAAAATGTCAGTATGTTTTAGCCTACCTTTAAGGCTACAAATCAGCATAATAGACGAATGGAGAACTTTATATGAAAAAAGAAAAAACACTGCCAGAACTGCGTCTATCTGACTAGAATGACACATGGAGCAGCAGCACGTCGTCGCGTGGGCAGAAAGCATCTTTTTTTTTTTTCATTTAGGCGCGCGGCCCCTCCCACCGCCTGTATCTACGCAACTCAAATTTACACTTACAGTCTCCTTCATATTCCTATTGTGTCTTTAAGTACTTCCAAGTATACGGTGGAAATGGACATAAATGAGCTAGTTTGTTTGGCTGTGTTGGCATGCTGAGCGGCAGAAACAGGGATGTACCATTGTGGCTGTGGTGGGCGTGTATGAGGCTCTGAGCGGACTGATGAATGACGTCCGTGAGTACAGTGAGCTAAATGTCTCTGTAGGCTGTCAGCTCAGGGCTTAGCTGTAACGACAAAGGAATAACTCCGATAAACTAAAGCACCGGGGCTACATTTTAGCTCAAAAGCTCAGTTTGGGGTTGTTTGAGCTAGCGAGTTCGTGTTAATCCTCAATTTACCAACAGCTAATACTGAGTCAGTGAGAGTAAAGGACGGCGGTGTGCGCTCAATGATCAAATACAGAGCTCCTCATTGAGACATCATTTGATTCAGGCACTGTTTCAAAACTCTCGACAGCTACACTGCCATCTGAACCAAGATGCATACGAGATCTGGATGACAGCAAGATGGCTAGTGGCATCGGAAGTAAGTAACAGTCAGATGCATAAAAATCATGGCATGCTATCTGCTATTAGCAGCACATCGCACTGTTGTAATGTTACCAACTTCCTGCATGGCTGCCTCCGCTCCCTGCATGAACCCCGCAAGGACCGAGCCTGTCATCACTGTGAACGACTTTGTTTACTGTTTACCACTTAAAGACACGCGTTATGATGAGCTGTGAGTGGTGGCTCCTGTCCACAGGATCTGCGTAAGGCAATTACAAGGGGCCCTAGTGCAGACAGTGAAGTCGACCTAAGCATGAAGCTTATCATTTAGATTTCATTTTAGATCTTTATAGTCTGCCCTTTTACCTTTTACTAATCATCTCTTGTTTCTTTCCAGTTTAGCAACAGGTTTTTTTCTTTGCACTGTTATTTTGAGATAACAGACAGGACTTATTACTTCACAGGAATCCATGGCCTGAGGCAGTGCTTGTAGTATTTTGCTTTGTAAGCTTGTACATATCATTATGTTTAATTTTTTCTTATTTTCAGAACACAAGTTGCTTGTTATTGGACCAACGGAGCCATGGTCAGTGAGAGAAAAGCTGTGCTTGGCCACATCGGTAATGAAAAGTGGAGACCAGAATTGGTACTGTATTTTTTTGTTAATTTTATCAATAATGTTTTGTGACTTTATTACTTAATTATTATTTTGTATCTAGGTTGATATCAATTCCAACCTGCAACGTTCAGTGATTTTCTTATGACAAAACATAAAAATTGCAGATTCAGAAGGCTGTAGCTGTTTTAAACCCCTATGACACGCTCAATTTACCTTTTTTCAGTTTTGCTTTCAGGCAAATTTAGCACCACCACTCATGCTGTGCATTAATTATGCTGCCACCAGTCGTGCAATTTGTCACACAGCAAATTAAGTATCAGAGCTTGGCATTAAATAATTTCTCTCAATACATTTACAGGGTCTCCGTGAGTCGAGCCATCAAACCGTTTGCAGAACCTGGTAGACCACCTGACTGGTTCTCTCAAAAGGTGGGACATATTCACAGTCCAAAAATATCTGATTTCATATTACCTTACTGCTGTTTGGTTCTCTTTCACAGCATTGCGCATCAAAATATTCAGAGCTCCTTGAAACAACAGAAGCCCCAAAGTAAGTGTTTCTTTAATGTATTGTATCAGTATAATAATGATTTTAAAATAGCACTGCATTTATTACCTACAGACGTAAGCGTGGAGAAAAGGGGGAGATTGTGGAAACTGTGGAGGATGTGATTGTTCGCAGACTGACAGCAGAGAGGATTGATGAACTAAAAAAGCTCATTAAAGAAACACAAGAGAAGCACAGGTAAGAAAATGTAGTTGTAATAACATGACCATAAAGTAAAATGTGAAGCAATAATATGGGCTGTTTCTGTAGGAAGCTGAAGAGAGAGGCAGAGCTTATCCAGACAGGCCACCTTGATTCAAAACTAGAAGATTTGTGGGAGGACATTCTTCAGTAAGAAACAACTGTCTCCATACATGAGGTGTCTTTAGATTTGAATAAAGATAACTTTATACTGTTTTTTTTACAGGAGGAAGAAAGAGGAAGAGGAGGCAGCAGAGTTAAAAAGAAAGGCCACTGGTGCTGCTTATCAGGGTACCTCCTATGCTTGGCCTGTATGGGTTTCTTATGCCAATTCCAGTTGCATCATTGCAACTCATTGATGACAATTAGACACAGACACTGTGTGAAAAACATTCACAAACATGCATGTCTTTGGGAGTAACCAAAGTACTCAGTATGTTGTTAGTACACATTAAGGCCAGGCCGGGGCTTTCCTTGAGGCAGGAGTGCTAAACACCCAAATCAGGGTATTTGAATTGGGGAGAATAGTCAAATAATATGTGTTTCTTATGCTACTTTTCTTGCTTTTTCAGCCAGACTGGCATTAAAGTGTACTCCTAAGCGAGTGCCTGGTGTTACCATACATTCACCTATTGGCTATGGATCCCCAAACCAGGAGTTCTCGCCAGGTGACCCATTTGAATGCTTGACATTGGATCTGGCATCTCCAAAAAGTGTAAGTTTAAGTTTTGGCCTTCTGGACATTTCAATAATTATATAAAGACAATTGAAAAACCCCAAACAATGTTTTTTTCAATGTGATTAAGGTCATTGACGGGTTAACCTAAGTTATGGTCTTCAATTCTGTTTATATTCAGGCGTTGGGATCGGCACAGTTAATCTCATTGGCTTCTGCCTCTGGAAGTTGTACAGATGATGTCAGCCACGGGTCAGTCCTAGATGAATCACAAAAGAAGCTCCTGAGCCAAAAAGCAACACCGCCACCTTCCCCTCTTCTGTCAGAGCTGCTGAAGAAAGGCAGCGTCTTGCCCACAAATTCCCGACTGGTAGTGTTGAAATAGGATTGATATGGCCCAAGCAATATCTAAGTCTGTGTTATCCTTTGTATTACGTTTTAAGTTTACATATTTAAAATTGTTCCAAAGTAGTTACAACAACTTTCTGGCTTACTTATTACTTTTAGTTACTAATTTCTTTGGTAGTCACGTTGTGCAAAGAACATTTATTGCACAATGAAATGTTATACGGTTAATGTGTTTTTATATTCAAGATTGGAGATGGTGACCTCTCTGCCATTCACATGGTTGATGCAGGAACCCCGTCTGGTCTACCTGTGCCTCAAGCACCTGGTATAGACATTCTTTTTGTTTTTTAATATGGGCTACAAATAAATGTATAAATGTTTTCACTATTGGTCTCCACTGTTCACTACACTACCTACTGTTGTGCTACTTTTCACATATTGTGCAGTAGTAACAACTGAAACTTATAAACTCAACATCCAGGATTTGCTCACTGTGTTAATGTATGCTACATGGTAGGTGCACCAATGTTGTCTCGTCTCCTGGAGGCCGGTCCCACTCACTTTTCAGCTCCGTTAGGTTTTATGGTCAGTGGAGACACTACCTCCGCTGTCACTCTTTCTGCTTCCTCTCCTGTTACAGAGGACTCAGGATGTACAGGTCTGCCAATAAATACTTTATATAGCACACATACTACAAAGTATTTAAAAAGCAAAATCAGTACATCAGTTTAAACCAAAGAAAAACAGCATTGTTTTTTTGTGTGTGCAGGGCAAAATGTGATGTCCTCTGTGAGCTGTGGGCGCACAGGAGTCCCTCCTGGAGATAAGAAGGCTGAGCCTGAGGAGGATGTGAATGTAGCCTACATGGGAGATGAACTGGACTTAAAAACAGTAGGGGACATCATTGCCATTATTGAGGACAAGGTGCAATGCCTATGATTTTTCCACATTACAAAAAGTAACATAAATGAGTGCTTAAACAGTACATTTTTATTGTTTAACTCTCATCTGTTTACAGGCAGATGAGAGTGCAGAAGCTTTGGATGCAGCTGCAGTTGAAGCTGCTTTGTCACTTTGTGAGGAAAATGGCCATTCTCTGGCTGGTGCCTGGGACTCTGGGCCTTTCCAGGCTCCCGAAAGTAACCACACAGTGGCCCCTGGAGCCCCACAGTGCTCATCTCATCAGGGCAGTGTGGTGGGTAAGATTGAGGTGTTAGAAGTACATGTTGGGGATTCAGATCAACGGCCATCTCAGTGTAATAGTCAAGATAACTGCCTCGCAGTGTTGCCCATGGGAATAAGGGGTCGTTCTCCCACATCCTTATCTTCATGCAACTCCATTCTTGAGCGCTGCTACCCTCCTGGAGCACCCCCACATCCCAAAGCAATAAGAGAGGCTGCAGACAAGGTGCGGCAGGCCGACCATATTTCAGCAGACATTTCCATCAAATGTGAGAGTGAGAAGTGGGCACAGCACAGACCTGAGAAAACCCACAGAGGTGGGTGCAGCAAGACAAAAACTTATATCACAGACGTCAGGGCTGTTTGTATAACCATTTTCTGTTATTATTCATCTTTGCTATCTTTGCAGACTCAGTATTAGAAGATAGCCAACTGACTGAAAGGCCCCTCAAGGTATAGCACTCAATAAAGATAGAGTAAACATGATGATTTGTACTTTTGTGGTACCAAATTAAGTGTGTGAAGCTCAACTGACGATGAACTTTGTTTAAATCTCTCCTTATCCTAACTGCAACTTTACAGGAGACAAAGGCAAAAAATGAATCGGCCATTAACTCAACTCAAGCAAAGCACAATGGTTTAGAAGACTGTGGGGTGAAAGTTGAGGAGGACGAGGCATTTCTCTCAGAGCTAGATGGTGAGACAGAGCTTGAACCTGCGGCCAGTGAGAGTGAGGATGGATACAGCCTCCATACGGCTTCCTCTTCTCTGCAGCTCAACACAACAGCAGACTCCATCCCAAGTAGCCCTGCCTCGTCTCAGTTGTGAGTTAAGAAAACTCGGCCAAAGGGCAGACATATGTTTTTAATAGTATTTGTCTTATATTTGCAAAATACTGTATCAGGCTTCATAGTTTCCTATGTTAAACACATTATACTTTATTGATTTGTGCTCATATTGTTGCAGTTCCATGTGCAGTGAGGATCAGGAAGCTTTACAAGCGCACAAGATTTGGAAGAAAGCCATTATGTTAGTGTGGCGTGCGGCAGCCAATCACAGGTAAGAATCAATAACATTTAAAAGCATCCAGAGCATTATAATTAGCAATTTCAATATAGAAGATCAAACAGTGATAGTGCATATGTTACAGGTACGCTAATGTTTTCCTGCAGCCAGTAACAGATGAAATAGCACCTGGTTACCATAGTATTGTGCACAGGTAAGATTGTTTTATATTGCATTTCAAAAAGACATATTTACAAGACTCTTAAACTGTAACTGTGGTTTGGAAGGCCCATGGACCTTGCCACAATAAAAAAGAACATTGAGACTGGTTTGATACGGACCACAGCGGAGTTTCAACGAGACATCATGCTCATGTTTCAAAACGCAGTCATGTACAACAGTCTGGACCATGATGTGTACCACATGGCCTTGGAGATGCAGCGAGACGTCCTTGAGCAGGTGCAGCAGTTTCTAGCCACACAGCTCATCATGGAGACTTCTGAATCTGGTATCAGCGCCAAGAGTCTGAGAGGCCGTGAGAGCACACGCAAGCAGGACTCTACTGACAAGGTGCTTGTCTGACTTAAATGTAAAAGAGAGTTAGTGACAAGATCAGTGGCCATTTTGCAAATCATGCCATTCAATAAATTTTATTTAGGTTAGAAATCCATTCAAAACCCATGGGGTGCTTTGGAATCAGTACAAAGAGTTTTTGTAGAAAATACTCCTGTGCTTATTAAGCCCCATTGCAGCTGGGTCAATGGCTTATATTGAGAGTTAGGTCTATTATCTAAAATGTTTTACATTATTTTTAAAACCATTATGTTTAAAAGTATTTACTTTGCTTTACATCTATCAGCAAACAAATTATTTGTAGTAAGAAAATCACAATATTGACTTATAATAAATGACTCCACCTGGCTTGGATGCAGGAGATTGGGGATTTGAATCCCCTGTGGAGCAACTCCAGCCAGTTTCTGTGCCAGTCCCAAGCCCGGGTCAATGGAGAGGGGTGCATCAGGAAGTGCATCCGGCGTAAATACATTTCCATGCTACTGATTACTTGGCTGTGGTGACCTCTGAGGGGAGAAGTTGAAAAGCACTTACTAATAAATTGTCTAAGGTTGGAAATTAATGTAAAACTTGCTGTTCTTTGCCAGTGAGGTATATGGTAAATAAAAAGTAGATGTGGCATATCACTGATATCTATCTAGCAAACACTTTGAGGCCCTGCTATCTTTAGAGCTTTTTTCTTTTTCACTTCTAAATCCAACTCTGATGTGCATAATTTTGCTCTCACAGGACTCTGTCTCCATGTCCTCTCCTGCCTTTCTTCTTTCTCTTTTTGTAAGTACAATTTCCTGAAGCTTCAGAAACTCTCCTTATGCTTCCTCTTGTAAAGTGTTAAAACATTTTTTATAAAAGGCCAGCACGATCCACATCCACCCATAAGCCCTAACTTCCAAAATTAAAAAATTATTCACAGGAATTTTATTGTCATGTTTTAATGTATTATGCTTTAAATCTTGACACCCTCTGTTTCTTGTAGGATGGAGGCACTAGGGGGCGCCGCTGTGCCATGGAAGCCGATCTCAAGATGAAAAAATGAGGCCTTGGAAATTTGACTCAGTTTTACAAAGTTAAAAGAAACCAAAATACGGCTGCGTGGTGGGTCTCCATTAATGCAGTGAGTGTAACATGGCATATAATCATATTCTTGCACTCTTAATTTAATGGGTAGGCAGTAACTATGTAGAAGCTCATTTGGGTCATCCACAGACAGAGTTTACCAACAGTTGAATTCCTATTACAAATGGTATTAAAGTACTAAACCTTTTATTAGCGGTATCAATCAACTGTTTAGGCCTCTGAAAGGTGTGTCAAGTTAAACCAATGGTTTGGGAAATGTGCTGATTTAGTAATAAACTAGAGGCCACAGAGTGTATACTTTTACTTAAACCCCAGTATTGAAACACAAACTTAGTACCTGCCCATTTTTGCTGTTGCACTGTGGATTTATGTATTTGAGATATTTGTTTAGTAACTTTCACTTGTTTTGTTTGATTAATCTATAGGTAACCTGTACTTCAAACTTTTTTTTATATTTATTTTCAATGTTAAACAATTTAGAGCTTCTCTGTATTAATCTGTATCAAAATAAATTTAACCTGAATCGTGTCACATGTAAAAGGCTTATTCTTATTGCTTGTTTCACTCTCACCTTACAGTTTATGAAATTGTACAGTTGGATTTCATTGTATTGTATTGTATTGCTGTTACATCTACACATAGCAGAATGTTGTTTCAATAATATTCATCTGTTCCCCTTAGGATCATAACATGGACAGACCAACAGACAAAATTCTGTTAACATTTTTTTATTTTTGGTGATAAAACAGTTTTGGACTGCTTTGTTTTCATATGACAGTAAAGTTTTACAGCTTAATGATTATCTGAGGTTTTGAATATCTCCATTAAGAATAACCTTGAAATTTGAAAAATAAATTAGATGAACATTCAGAACTTTGACTGGGATGCATGCGATAGTAACAATAAAGAACATCATTTTAACATGACTTTAAGGAGTTTTAACTAGGAGTGCATGAGAGAAAACATGGACAATGAGAACAGCTAAGGCAGCTTGGCGGTCTTAGTAAACATAAAAAACAAGTGTCTAACAGCTCATGGGAAACTTAGAGTCGAGATGGAGATATTGTATGCTTCAGAAATCAAATTATGCAATTCTGCAGAATTGGAAAACTTCTATGAAATACAGTCTTATCACCAGTTTATACAGGATCTTCAAAAAACATTTACGTTTTTACAATGTTGTGAATGTCTCCTTTACCAAAAACAGTGAATACAAATAAATATCCTATTCACAACTTCCTGGGTTTAGGTGGGCATCCTGTTTATTACACTATAAAAATTACTTTATAGCAATTTTTGCAGTTCTTAACTCACCTCAACCTGTGCCAGACTGCTCGCAGTTTAACTGACCGTGCAAAAAGAAACAATCTGTGCACTGGGAGGACAATGAGCAAAAAGCAAAGGATTAATAATTTTTTGGCAAAAATAACAATTGCACATTTAGCGGAAAATGTATTTAGATTTCATTAAAAAACCCATTCTACTGCACTGACAGGGGCGAAGTCTGCCTAATACAACTATGTAGTGTTTTCAACATTTGATTTGTCTTTTTACAAACTTAAATATACAGTAAGTCCTTCATTTCACAGTTTTGTTAAATAACTACAGTGTATTTTCTTTCCACAGAAAATATGAGCCAAGATGCTCATGTAACATTCACACTAAAAACTAAAAAATAAATACAAATATTTGAGTAAAGACAGAGATCCTGTCTAAATGCAGAAAACAAAAAATCCTAACAATGTGAAAAAACAACGGCCTTCAAAACCCCAGAGCAAATACCATACACTGCTCCATTTCTATAAGAAAGGATGAAGGATCTGAGGAGTCGTACATCACTGCCACAATGAGATCATACCGTTCTGTTTCTACCAAAGTCAGTGTTGGCAGCTAACATGCAAACTCTATTTTCTACCATTCAAGAGGACAGAGAAGGCACATTTTTTCTAGTAGCATTGCCTCCTACTGCACTGTATCCAGATAATTCTCAAAGTAGCCAGATTGGATAAAGTACCCTTCCATTAAACCCTACTGTTGTGTAGTTTAAGATCAGTGAGCGGCGAACAGTTTCCCTCTCCCAAACAGTCCTTATTTGCCTCTTTGTCGTGCAACCAGGCGATGCAGTTTCTCACAGTTATCCAGCCTCATTGTTTCTGCCTTCTGCTTTAATCGATCATCTCGGTAAAGTTGTCCGAGATTTGCCAAGTCTGACTCTGGAAAATAAAAGAAATAAGAAATAAACTTTCTTATTAAATGCTGACAGTAGGAATAATAGCTCTTTAATAAAGTAAATTTCTGTCTCCAAAACATCCATTTGTGTTGATTTACTAGCTAATTGTTGAATAGTATTTTTATTTCTCTACTTACTTTGCTGCTTCTCCTTCCAGCAGCTGCTCTGCAGGTGTTCAATATAATCACTTTCAATGGTTTTCTCCAGCTCCTCGAGTGCAGCTCCACGATATTCCTTCTCAAAACTTTTATCTACATAGTATGGTACACCCATGTGCTGCGTTTCTCTGGACACCACCAGCCCCATGGCCCTGAAAACAAGATATAACTCAACTTAACCCTGTGGCACCAAACAGAAAAAGAGCTGTCAATAAATACCACATAAAGGCTGGTTATGCAACAGACTTACGGTTTATAGAAGAGACTGTAGGGCGGGTTAGTGGCCATCATCTGAGTAAACACTGATATGAGGATTAGCAACAGCACGGGAAGAAGCTGTAAAAGTGCTGTGAAGGTGTTCTATGGAAAGATAAAATCAGCACAGATGGGAGCATATCATATTACAGTACATGCAGGCTGTGGGGTAAACTGCTTATTCATGCACAGCACTTTACAAAAGCACAAAATTAATTACCATTAATTAATTATTACCACATCAATCAAAAGTTTTTTTTAATGCCTCCTAAAAAAACATGTTCAAAACAACTTAATGACATAACCCCCAAAACAAATAAAAACATTATATTACATGACAAGTTTAACAGGAATTGTGTGTATTGTGAGTCACCTACCTGACTCTGGTTTTCCTCCACAACCTCCTCACGCCTTTCATAAGCACGTCGACGCCGAGGCTGATAAAACTGAGAGTAGGAGGCTCCCTGGTTGGTGTACACATGAATGTTTCCTGCAAACAGCCCAGTACAACAAACAGAAACAATTAAAATAACAATAATTTGAATATTGTTATATCTATTGTTTTTCATCTGGACTATGCAGTGGCAAGAGTGGTCTTCAATAAACCGAAGAGAGCGCTCCTCTCTCCTCTCTTTGTTAGGTTACACTGGTTTCCTGTTGATGCCCGCATCAAGTTCAAAGCTATGCTCTTGGCCTACAAGACCACTACTGGCTCTGCCCCTCATATCTTCACTCACTGATACAGACCTATGGTCCTACCAGATCCCTGCAATCTGCAAATGAACAACGTCTGATGGTACCATCCCAAAAATCACTCTCATGTACCTTTTCTAGATCCGTTCCACATTGGTGGATTGATCTACCTGCTGCTACAAGATCAGCAGATTCTGTAGCCATCTTTAAAAAATGCTTGAAAACACATCTCTTCCGTCAACACCTGACTGACAAACACTGACTTCTACTTCTTTTCTATCTATTCTTTTTCTTCAAAAATAAAAAAAAATATATCCTTAGTTTTGTATACTGTGCTGGGTTTTTAACAGACTAGTTTATTGACTATAAGACTTTTTGTTACCTTGTGTTGTTGAAATTGCTTCCATTGTTTTCCTCACTTGTAAGTCGCTTGGGATAAAAGTATCTGCTAAATGACTAAATGTAAATGTAAACACCATTGGCTATTTCATGGAGAAATTTACCATTATAAAATCATAATTAGCCATCTACCTGTGGGGAATCTTCCTCCAAAGAAAATGTTAAAGAGCTCCTCGGGAGAGATGTCAGCCTCAAAGTCTCTGTGGAAGTTGCGGTAGTGTCTATGATGGGTGAAAGTGGAGTGTTGAGGAGTCGGACCAGCTGTACACTGATCACCATATTGATCATACTGCTGCCTCTTTTCTGGGTTGCTCAGCACTGCATATGCATTTCCTATTGCTGTTGAGAAAGAATTTTAAAGAGAAAACTTTGATTTCTGTGCATGACAGGTTAAGGTACTTTGACACATGCTAAAAAACAAAACAAAGAAATTACCTTTGAATGCATCAGTTGCTCCTGGAGCACAGTTCTTATCAGGGTGAAATTTAAGCGCTAACTTTCTATATGCTTTTTTCAAATCTTCCTCACTGGCGTCTTTGGGAACACCAAGGATTTCATAAAAATCCTTACAATTCTTTATTCTGTCATATTAAACAACAAAACAAATCAGACACAGTTTATTATGTCACTGAAAGGGATTATTTCTGTATAACATATTCTTTAGATTAAACAACTTTTTGAACAGATCTGTCCAAAATTATTTTTTACTGACCAGACACTGCTGGTTTTCAATACACTTTAACCTCCAGCCTCAGATAAATTATTAACACAGCTTCAGTAACTAAACAGGTAACAGTACCAGCCACATCATGTGGAAAACACTCATTTAAAGTCAAGCATTAGGTGTACACCTGAGAACAGACTGGCGTTGATCCTCCGTGTAACTCTTCTTATCATCACCACTTGAATTAGACATTTCTTTATTTCCAAAGTCCTCATCCCTCCAGCCTGTTGGTGGGGGTACGTGGTTTGTCTCTGAATTAGGAGTAGTGCCTCCACTTCTGACTATAGCATCAATGAGCACTGCAAAGACACAAGAGACAATAATAGACATATTTTTTTAGACTAAAATATAACAATATAGGTTAAAAAACAAGCCACAGTGGATACTAAACACATAAGCATCTTAATGCGAAATACTAATTTTCTATTTTAACAAAAACAATTAGCTTGAAAAATGTCAAAATATTGTTTTGTATAATAAACTGTGGGATGAAAGATTGCAAAGATTGCTGTATTTACATTTACTTTTATTCATTTAGCTGACGCTTTTATCCAAAGCGACTTACATTGTTCTACAGTAATTACCAGTGTTGCAGCCACTGGAGGCAAGGTGGGTTAAGTGTCTTGCCCAAGGACACAACGACAGTATGAACTGTGGGGAGAGCGGGAATTGAACCGCCTACTGTGAAGCTGTATTAATATAAATATGTACCTCCATATTATCCTTGCATAGCACAGATAAAAGTACAATTTAACAAAAAGAATTTGCAGTAGACTGCTATTAACTAAATATAACTTTATAAATTAGAGTCAAATGGACAAGAACCCCAATGTCAATGATCTGCAAGAGATGTCATGCCGCCTACATGAAGCTAACTCATTCTTCTTTAGAGGAAAGTCATTTCTGTTGTCATTGTACCTGTCCATGTTATGTAGGTTAGCTGGGTAGCGTTAGATAGGCAGCGTGCCATTGCTAAATTTACCTCTGGCCCTGGTGCTGGGGTAAATGCTCTGGGCTTCATTTAGCAGCTGCAGCGCCCTGTCTTTCCGTCCAGACCGTAAACACAGCTTGGCCTTCTCTATCAGCCGGTCCGCTTCTTCTTTATCCATTTTAGCTTTTCCAAGATTAATACTGCAGAATCCGTTGCTATTTTTGTCGGTGAAACGTTCGTCAATATCATATGTCAGGACGGACAACAGCAGCTTGTAGCCAGTGGGCTCGCTTTGGTTACTGACAGCTGCGTAATGTTAGCTCGATGCGCTTAGAAATTCACCTCACTTTCCTCAAAACAGACATTTGTAGCTACTGTCAAGCTGCAAACAAAGATGAAAAAAAGGTCATTTTGAAGATGATACACTAATTATATCCATGTAGCCTTTCCTTTTTCCAATTTTACTACATTCACGTTAAAATAATATAAAGCTCTGAGGTAAGCTCGACGAGAGCTGGGGGCGGAACCGACCGAAGCGATATCACTTCCGGTCGTCACATCTATTAAAAAAAAATGAGCACAATTTGTTTTGCTACATCTAAAAAAATGTTAAATTATTAGCCATACTTTATAATTTTTTATAACAACAATACTGTTTTTACGTCGACGTGAACAAGCGACAGTTGAGTAGTAAGAGCAGCTGGATGGATAACGATGCTGTATTCAGGAACATTCAGTAAACGTCCGCCTTCAAAGCTGTCGTGTGGTTGTTTCAAAGACTCCGAGATTAGAAACGTTTGTGACTACTATTTCATTGTCTTTAAATATATGTTATGTATGTTTTTCATCAAAATTAAAATTATCTTAAAAAGCCTAAAACTGTGATCTACCAAATCCAACTCTAGGGTCCTTTCGATCAGATCGATCTTTTATTGATCCCGAGGGATACTCGGGTTTACAGCAGCTGGCGTCAGATAGAACGCAGCATGCGAAACCTGCGTAGGTTTCCTTTGGGTTTCCCCACACCACCAAAAACATGTAGTTAAGCTATAGTCTGGTACAAGCATCTCTGCTTCAGCTTAATGTACATTGTACGTTTTTCAAAAATAGGAGATAGTAGGCCTACAATAAAGCA
Source organism: Neodontobutis hainanensis (assembly GCA_024349245.1). Lineage (NCBI taxonomy): Eukaryota > Metazoa > Chordata > Actinopteri > Gobiiformes > Odontobutidae > Neodontobutis > Neodontobutis hainanensis. The sequence continues at coordinate 1,909,515 of JALDNG010000008.1, read as the reverse complement.
CAAAATGTATTAGGTTGTTGGCCTGTATACAGAATCAGTTTGTATGGAAGCCCGTTTCCGCCACAGGAATTATGATAATTAAATTCTCGTAATTATGAGATTTTAACTCATAATTATAACTTCATTAATAACTATGAGATTTAAAAAAGTCTTAACTTATGACTTCCTTTGAGATCAGACAAAAGGGCAAAGCTGTTTTTTGTCCAATACATGTGGAGCTAGGTTGGTTTCTGGCAGCTGAGTTTGCAACATTGTTAATATAAGAATGAATTGTAAAATCCCAGCACAGCATATGTTCATGCATATTTTATTCAAGAGTAAAAAAATGTGATTTGTCCCATAGGGCATGCTTACAATGTGTGTATCATTTAGGAAGTCAAATGCCAAAACATACTGTATTTCCAGAGATAATAAAAAATGTTGCAAGATAAAGTCCATTATATCTGTTTGTTGAAATATGCATGTAGACCATACAAGAACCAGAAACAAAGGAAAATAACCATAAGCTTAATTGTAACAATAATCATATCAGCAGTAAATATAATCAGAGTACAATGTTTCCTGTTAAACGTGTGACACATGATTTCGATTGTGTCCAATTCATTTACATCTGAAAACCATGCTATCATGCTTTGGCAGCCTGAAAGTTGCTTTTCACTGAGATTATATTCATTCACACTATATAACATTTCCTGTACATCAGTACAACAGAAAAAAACACAAGGCTTCACACCTTAGAAAGAAGGGCACCTCTGCATAACAACAAATCAATATAAAATTAAGTGTTGTAATAATAAACAGAATAAAAATCAAATGGACGAGAACAACCAAAGGAAGCCTATTTATAAAAAGTTATAAAACAAGACAAATAAAACTACAAATATATTTTCAAAAGAAAATATTTTAAGTTTACTATTTGAAACACAACTATCACAATTATAATCTCACGTAACAATTAGGAACTCAATTGCATGCATTGATGCGTTCCATACCATACAGTAGATGCTGTGTTAAAAATCACTGTATTTGTCCGTCTTTAATTCACTTACCATTAGGATTAAATAGAAAGATGAAACATGGAGTAGAAAAAATAGTCATGTATATAAGATGTAAGAAAGGAAATTCTAGAAATGTATTTTATATTAGCCTTTGCTGTCTTTGGGACTTTACCAATGTCAAATATTAATGTTATTATTCTCAATTTACATCCAGTTAGTATATAATCTGAGCAACAGTATTATCATTATACAAATGGACTCATCAAATCAATACATAAATTATAATAAATACATTTATGTTTCAGTTGTCTGGCCTGTTTTAAACGTGCCAATTTATAGAATTTCCTTCTCATTCTGGTGTAAGCACTGGTGTATGTCTTTAGGCATAAAATAACAGAGTTTGCAGAAGAGCAAAATGTGCAAAAACTCAAAGGGTGCTCATGTACGTCAAGCTTTGTGAATAAGTTGTTTATATTTTTCTCAACAAGCAAGTGAGGAATAATAAAGTAAGTGACAGCAGGTTATGTGTGTGGCAGAGTTCACTCATTCTCTTCAGCTGATTTGCTCGTAATACATTAAAAAAGATTAACTGGCATTCAGGAGAATTTAATGATCATTGGTGTGTGTGAGGTATAGTTTTGTCAAGTGCCCTGCTTTTGTGATGTGAAGAATTAAAGAGAGAAAATCAGTTTAAAAATTAGTTGGACCGGACATCCCTCTCAGACTCATGGAAGTAAATGAGGCGGTGCATTCAGAGTTGTTTTTTATACTGTCTTATATGTATAATTGTAAATGATTGTGTTTCATCAAGATATAGGTTTCCCTCGTGCTCATTTTCTCTCTGGCGTTTTTTTTCCTCATCCCTCCAAGTGTTGCTAGCTAGGTGATGACTGTTACCCAGAAAGTAAAAGAGCACTATTAGAGAGACTTGTGATACTACTGCAGGCTAGATTTGAAACTGAGCGAGTGAGTGTGAGGAGTCTAAATGTGTGTCCCTTGCAGAATTGCATTTTGCCTTAAGATAAATCAGTGAATACAGCCCACAGGTAAAATTGCAAGTTGAAGAGGTACGTTTAAGCTTTTTTGCTTTATTCTTTTTGCATGTGTGTAACCTGGTAATACTAGCAAAAAATGTTGGTAAACAAGAGCATATTCCTCATGTTGTAGATTTGTATGTGATTCCTCATTAACACTTTAGAAAATAGTAAAAGGATTTGTGTGGTATGGATACTGTCATTATATCTTCTCTCTGTGATAAAAGGAGCAGACATTTGTCAGCACTCATAACTGCACATCTCCCAGTCTGTAATCAAACTGTGAAAGGAAACAACAGGCAGATACAGCTTGAGCCAAGCTGCAGCCTGCTGTCCTCTCATCCATCCCCCTTCCCCGAACTGTGCAATGACACAACGTCATGAGAAAAATGACCTTAACGCCCCTTTAAGATTAGCTGCAGGTTTCATTATCTGTCTGTGGGCCTGTTAGATTTCTATGTGGGAGGCCTGAATTTCCCATTTGGCAAAGTGTTGCGGCACAGGGCAGCAGCGTGGTCCCAAGGCTCAAGCAGCAAATCACTGGATGTTACTATTGTCATCCGTGCCATTGGCCTCCGACATGTTCATCTTTCCCATGGAGTGACCCACGTGGTTGACCCCGTCCTTGCGCGGCGGCATGCGTTCATTAATGCGGTCCAATCCTTTAGCCTCCTCAAAGCTGCTGATCTTGTGCTGAGGAGAGAAGCCCCGAATCGCTGAAGAACAAAACACAGTGAGAAAATTAGACTCGCAATACCCATACCAACTGCTAAACTACTCTGGTGGCAAAGGTCAAGGAAAAATAAGTCCATGTTGCTTACAAATGAAGAATATTTAATGAGGTTAAATATAAATGAACATATGAATTCTTATTTTGAAAACTAAAGCATGACAGCCAACCAAATGGGACTGTATGGAAGACTAAATATCTTGTCATTTTCTAAATAGTAGTTCCCTTATTTTTGTAAAAATGTAGTGAAAGAAATGTGGTTTCTGATGTGAGAAGAACATATCACAATCCACTTTTCTAGTATGTCATTTTCCAGTATCCCACTATCCAAAACTAAATATAGATAAGGAGAGATTGGTGTACATATAATCCTCTTAATTCCTTTGTTTCAGAATGGTCCAAAATCCGCATATGGTTAGATTTTTTTAGCTGATTAATCTATATAATATAATAGATGTTTTTACACAAGAAATGTCTACCATTGTGCAAAAACAATGCACTAAATGGCAAGTCAAATGTTATTTTGCTGCATCACTGCTGAGTTTAAGAGAGCGATGATTACCTCAGACACATCACAGAAGTGAGGCTTGGTGGCCATGCATATTTCATGTTGATGCTCTGTTTTGTTTCTTGTTCTTATGCATGGAGTGCATTTTGGAACCAGATGGGGGCCATTTATCCAGAACAATGAAGTACTTTAATCATGCATCTCGAAGCTGCACTTGACTTTGCAGTGTTTTATTTATTATGAGCATTATGAGCTTCACTTTCTTTCCCCTTTAGTTTGATATAGTTTCTCTGATACAAATGGAAGCCACAACTCACCAAGGGTGCACCACCAACACTCACTTCATCATGAGGGATCATACCTTTGCCCAAGGGTCAAAGGCCAAATCCAAAGATTTTTAGCCTGTTACAGCTATAGTGAATTATATATTTATATGGATTATATATAAAGTATATAAACTGCTTTTCAGGGTGCAGTCGAAGGGAAGTCTTTTAGTGTAATATCCTATTATCTCAACTTTGATAAATAAATAAATAATATTTTTTATATGGTTCTCAGTCATCCAGGACATATCGAAGAAAAGGTTCAAACAACCCTACGTCCAAATGCCTTTGTTTGAACCTTTTTTTCACATGTCCCAGATGTGGACTATCTCAAATAGCACAGATATCTGATGTAGATTGTAACGGGCCAGGGAGATTTTATTATATTCCTGCCCACAATTCACAGTTTTTACATTAAATCAAATATTTATGCAAATACACTGTTTCATCCCATCACTACTCCAATTCCTCAACAATATTCACGCGGAAGTGACAACGTCTGTGATGCTCATCTTATTCCAATGTTGTTCCTGCAAAAGCTTCCTGGTGCACGGCAGATTAATGGAGTCGTCACAGTGCAGTGTATGCAGCTGTTGTGTGGATAAGCATGAGTCCAGGGGTTACCTTCTCTGTCCTCATCATGCGTCTCGATGGCTTCAATGGCTTCAATGGTGGCTGGAGGAAGGGAGGGGAGCATGTTACTCCTGACAAAGCCATGCAAATGTAAAATGCAGCCCCAACGGAAAATAAGGCAGCTCATGTAGGTTAGGATACGGCCAGATGAGCTGTTGAGTTACATGCTCACTGCAGCCGAACTTGGTGGAGCATCATGCATGAGCACTGGCTAGAGAGGTAAATCAAAGGGTTATGTGGAAAATAACAGAAATAGGGCTAGAGAGACTTGAAAAAGATAGAGATACTTCTACAATAAACCTACACCATTGTATTGGCCAGTTTCTGCAAAGTCTATGTCATTTGTTTAGGGGCATTTTCACTGAAAAGAGGTCACGGGAAACAAGAGCAAACAGATGATACACAACATAAAACAAAGTTATTATGGACTACACCATGGTACATTGTAATTTAAAACATACATCACTATGTATATATCATACTATGGACTACTGTTTATATGTTTATAACCTCAAACTTGTTAAAATTGAGTTAATAATAAAGTCAGTTGTTTAAGTTGTGCAATGTAACAAAAAGATGCATATTTTTGAACATCCTTAATATAGTAGATTACTGTAAACAGTATCATATTCATAAGGAGCCATTTTAGCTTGTACATTACAAGCACGGTGCACATCCATATGTAGAAAAAAAGCATAAAAAAAGCACCTTTAATATGAGTACAAGATCTATTTAAAGGTGTCTGTCTGTACTCTTGCAGGCGTTGTGTATGTTAATGCAAACATTGCTCAACTATTGAGCAAACAGTGAAAAACTAAGTAGTGAGCTTACGATAAGTAAGAAAAGTAGAATTTTGTGATCAACCTTGTCCTGTTACTGAGGTCAGGTAACATTTAAATATTTTTGACAATATTTATTTTGTCGTAAATAAAAAATAAAAAGAAAAAGAATACAACATCTTATTTACAATAAATTATAGACCAAAAGGAAGGTGTACTTCAGGCTAAAGTCAAGGTCTTATTATGCCCAACCCTTTTAAAATTTAAATAAAAGTGCAACAAAACAGCAAAACAACTCCATTCACCAAACAGAAGAGAAAAACAATAAAAACTAAACAGATACTATTATATGTACTATACTATTTCACACATTCTTTACCAAAGCTACTTATTTATTTATGCGAAAAATGTAAATCCCTTAAAACTGTGAAAATAATGACCATAAGAGGCTAAATCATTGGAGGATCACAAGAGGGAACAACAACAATATTAAAAAAGACAAACAGGAGAAGCAAAACGACTGAAAATGGTGGAACAAAACCATGGAGTGAATAATGAAGACGAGGTGCATAGGTTTGGGGCTGGTACTCACCGCTCTGCAGTGTCTGTCTGCCTCCGGAGAGGACTCCACTGGGCAGCATGCCAGTGGGCGTCAGACCCTTCAGCGTCAACACGTTCTCACTCTCCTCTCTGCAGGACAACACAGCCATCAGGTCACAAAACTCCACTGAGCACCATCACACCAACAGTGTGTTGACACACACTGTAGTTTGCGTATACCACACAGATGTACGGATTATTCCCCAAATGTCTCACGGTTGCATTGTAACGGTTAAATCTGTAAATGTTTGTGTCAGTATGGGTGAGTGCTTGTGTGTGTAGAAGCTTTATGTAAAGTGTTTTGGGTTGTACAAAAAAAGCGCTATGTGCCATTTACCATTTACCTTGTCTGAGATAAAGATATAGACTGACTATTGTGAATATTACAGTTTTTTTGTAACTGCTAAAGCACGTTTTCTGAAGCTTGGAGCAAATGTGGTACATCTTTACACACAAACTCAATTATGAACTCAAGTGACCAGTGAACCAGTGCAAAATGAAGTGCCTTAAAAATTACACTTGATTCTCTTAAAATTACCATTATTAAATATGACTGCAATTTATTATTTACATTTATTAACAAAAAACAAAACAAATTGTGTCTGTAATCTCTGACGTGCATCAGAGTCACAGTCAACATCTTCTCAGGCCAAATCTTTTTTACCACAGGCTGCTTTCTTTGCATCCAAACGACTGGCTTGTTCATAGTTTGTTCCTCACTGGGGTCAAAAAAAGGGGACTAAGGTGGATAGGGAAAGAACTATAAAACAACCAGTCCAAATTAGTCAAATGTGTCTTTACAAATAATAATAATAATAATAATTCAGGTGAGGGAAAATTATGTTTTGTTGGCGATGCATAAAAATCAACAAACATACTCTTACAGATTTGACTTATTTGTCTAACACAGAAAATTGTTTTTTTCCCAGACATGGTGTGTGATGCTGAGAATGTGTGTATAGTGATCACTGGATGTCAAGTTTTTAAGTTTGTGCATTTATTTTCACTTTAGAGCAATTCCAAAAAACTAATGGCAAAAACTCTTACAAACTCTTACATTTAAGCCTTTTATTATATTTAATTTCAAATTGTGCAGATCACATTACCCTTTCAATACTAAACAATGCCTTTACTTATTGCATATTTATTTAATTTTGCAGCATGCTCTACCTGAGGACTGAGAACATCTTGGCCATCTTCCCAATTGCACGGATCTTGTTCTTGATCACTTCTTTGCGAGCTGCAGCTGCATTGGCTACAAAGAAAAAACACTATGTCGCAATTCTATAAAAGGTAGATATATGTGTGTCATTCCCTTCACCAGCTTAAAAAAACACTTATCTGACTGTTCATAAAGCACATTTAGCTTGAAAAATACTTTATTCATTTACTTATTAATTGGAACTTCTTCAGCGACTAAAAGTACTGACTGGCACACTCACATTTGTAAGACCACAGGAGGCACTAGTGAGTAGCTTAAGTCGTCTTACCATCAAAGATCTCATCTTCATCATTCATAAGCTCATCATCAGAGCAGATACTCAGCACATTCACCAACATTTCTGTCACTGCACAATAAAAAGCCAAAAAACATATTTTAGACACTGCCCCAAACCCTGTCTGCATGTGATGTCCTATGAAAGAGGTACCTTTCTCCCCCACAAAGGGCAGAGACCAGGTGAAGACATCCATGAAGTTGGGCAGCCAGTAAGGATGTGGTGAGCAGTTGAACTGCCGAATGTTCATCACATTATTCTCATACTTCAGAACTGCAGCTACAGCAAAAACAAAAACACACAACTTAAATTTTATGTATTTAAGTTTGTTATTGCTGCATATTTGGGAATAATATTTTCAGTATAATATCTTTGGTTATATGTGTGTATTGTAAAGTAAATAATACACTTTCTGAAAATAACTAGAAGAAGAATATATGAGCCAATGCTTTTTCTTGTTACATAAAAGCATTATGCCCAGGATTGTGTAATGATGTTTACAAATTAAGATAAGATGTGTTAAAACAATGATAACAAAATTAAAGTAAAACAAAAAAAATGTTAGTGTGAAGATGACTTTGTAGAATGCAGAGTTAAAATACAGTATGGTGTGAACAGTAAATGAACGCTCATAAATTCAAGGTAAAACACTTAGTAGAGAGTCAGAGACATCAGCCAATAGATGGACCTGTCTCGCTCTCTCAGGTGGGCATGTCAGTCCCAGTTCACTGTCCCTAGGACAGAGAAACCTTAGAGCTTGCCTTTTGAGTTACCGGCTCCAAACTGTGGAATGAGCTGCCACTGCACATCAGGCCGAATCACTTCCTCACTTCTTAAAACACACTTCTTCTCTTTGGCTTTAACACCGTTTCAGAGGATGACTTTTATTGTGACTGTTATGTTATTGTATCTTGACTTTGTCTTTTAAGTTCTCGTGTTTATCTTGTTACATGTGTATTTTAGTATTTACCCTGTGTATGTTTAGTGTACAGCACTTTGGCCAACCTTGTTTTTATTTTAAAGCGCGCTATAAATAAACTAGATTGAGATTGAGATTGAAATTGAGATGGCCCAGCTGAGGTCTGGGACACTGTTACATCAAGAGAGATATAGCCACAAGAAGAGAGTCAGTGATGCCGACAGTCCCTCCCACGCTCCCCTCAGCCAGCAGCCCATGGCAACAAGACACACATGTTCACACAAAAACAAACGGGGCTCCCTAATGCATTCAAGCCTGCTCACAAGCATCTATCCTCAGAACACACAGTTCAATTTGTGTGTTTTGCAGAGTCAGAGTAGCAATGATAGAGAATGACCTCATTGTGTATTATAAAACATGTAAGAGAACAAAAGGTCAGACCTTTGTTGTTGTAAACATCCAGGTAGTTTGGTGCTGAGAAGATGGTAATGAGCGATGGGAACCCAGTGGTTTGACTCTTGCGGTACATCCGATAACTTCAAGGAGGTCAGAGTGAAGAAGAAACAAATATAAGTAAATCAGTATTTATTAATATTGTTTGTAAATGTAAATAGTTTTAAACGGAATCCATACCCTGCATCTTGTGCTTCATGTGCACGAATAATTGATAATAGGTTATTGCTCTGTAGGAACTCACAGACAGCCGGGTAACTACGGAAACAAAGAGAGGAGACTGAGATTTTCAGCTCATGACAACAGAGGTACAGAGTACAGGGGAGAGCACTACATAAAGCTTGTTTCATATACACTTTCACGCGCCAGCAAATGAAACAATAAAGATTCATCATTCATAAACGCATTAATGAAAGCCTTGTTGAAGATGATGCAAGTGGGTGAAAAAGCCGCCCTACAGTGATCTGTTGCAGCAACGAAACCAAAGGAACCCGAGTGAGCTGCTCAGAGACTCCTGCCCACCAGCTCTACTTTGTTGCTACAGGTTCAACATAGCAACAGAACCACAAAAAAAATACTGGTTTTAACAGGCATCCATCTTGAAATACAACATTTTATACTTAACTGCATTTAAGCATGCGGCATCTGGATAGTGTGCATTTAAAACATTCAAACAAACATCAGAAAAGCTGGTTTGCATGAAGGATTTTAAAAGTTTGTTGTATATCTAAAGGGGGCATGCTGGTGCCCTCGTTGTTTTTCTGGCCAGATGGACAATGAGCTGTCCAATGGAGAGAGAGAAGACAAAACCACATGACTTCCAATGTGACAGTTCAGACAACACTCACAAATCCATCCAGGAGACCCAAAATCTACTTCAGAACAGTTATTGTGAGTGGAGCAGGCGGGTGTCACAGAAGGGACGAGTGATTAAAACGCAGACACCTCCAGCTGCAGTGTGAGGAGCCAACCACTTAGCAGCTCTCACACAGTGGTTATGTAATGGCTCCAAGGTTGTGTTATGTCACTTAGAAACTGTAACATCCCTTCCAACTCTGTCTTCTAGGCTTTGATCATTGTAAAAGGGTTCACCCCCTTATGCACCTTCATTTAGATTTACGAGACTCTGTCATTAGCCATCAGTGACATATGCTTTTATTTCTAACTGTGCTTTGCTTACAGTGTTAAAATTCTGTTTAATAAGTATCTATTAGAGTCACAACTACTGTAAGGAGCCTTTGATATCACTACTGAAGCATTCATAGTATTATTTTTGTACTTTTGTAAGTTCCTCCTTTTAAATGCTACGCAGCTCACCAAAGAAGGACTTTGGTTTGAAAGTAGGGCCTTTTAATGGACTTTTCCTCCACCCAAAATATGTACAATAGCCTAATCCTTCAGTCAGGGCAGTAGGATAGATTGACTGTCCTGGAGACAATAACACATTGAGACATTTTTTCATCAGCTGGGCTCCTGTATGAGCTTGAGCCATGGTCTGACAATAATAAACAATTTAAAGCATATTTTTTATACAAATCGGAATCTTTTACAGGAAGAAGAATTTCACATTCAGTTGTCAAATTTCCTTTCTGCTCATTATGGCTCCACACAAGCCAGTTGAGGTCCTTTATCACCAACATCCAGCACTTCTTTTCCAGAAACAATCCCCTTTCCTTCTTCCCTTCTTTACAGTCCTTACACTGTCCAGAGAGCTATCAAACATTCACAAGTGTCTAAAATATTAAAGTGCTCAAAGGTTTGTGGCAGATGAAAAACACGGAGACCTTTGTACCTGGAGAAACTGTGCCATCCTCTTATACAATATCTGGGTCACATGGCTGAGATTCCCTTGGTGACCAATGTATAAATTACAGAAATAGGTCTGTTGCACACTAACATGAATATACTGTGTATGTTTCTGCGATGGCTGACAGTGCATTCTTATACAGTTATCTACACAAGAGAAGATGTTACAAGATAAACTCTTGGGTATAAAATCACATTTACTGCTACAAATGCCATTTATTTTAAGATAAGTACAGTTTCCATTACTCAATGATTGGCTTTATTTTTGTCCATAAAATACAGTGTTTATTGATTACTCTCGGTGGACACAAGCATCCACTGCGGCCTGCGGCTCACATTCCTTCTCTCCTCATTGTGAAAACACAGTTATGTGTCGGAGAGGCTGACAGTGAGAATGAGCAAGAAATCTGTCAAGTATGAGCAAAAGAGACGCAAAGATGGTGCTAGGCCATGAGTGTTAAAAGAAATGTTTGTTTTTTTTGCCCCTAAGCAAATTTTAAGGTTTCTGGTTGAAATCGCCCAATAAAAACATTTGTTAAAAATAAGAAAAAAGTCCTTCTTGTTTTGTTTTCATAATTAATGATGAAAAATGGATAAAACTATACAAATACAATGTAAGATGTACAAATAGTGTTTTCAAGACAAGACAGATCTGTCTTCTATCTACACGGACAATTGTGGCCTGCTCCACTCAACACCTAGAATTTATGCCTGAGTCTGCAATAGATCAGCTCCCATCTGATATGACCGGTTACTTCGACTTATCTTTTACCAAAATAGAGGGAGACTAAAATTTAAGTGTGTCAATGCCACTAGTACTGTTATGATAAATAAATCAACGGCTAAACATTAAAAATCTGCAGTCTCTCAAATATTTTCTCTGTGAATATTTCTAACGTAAAACACGCCATAAACACAGTCATAAATAAGATCTGAAAAACAGAGGATGTTTCTCAATGCTTTTAGGCTGGCCCCATGAGATCTAATCACTCCAGATTGAAATGCAAGGTCTAAAAAGGGCCAGAGATGGATCTTTAAACAAGGTCTTAAAACATTCTTTTGGGTAAAAAATAATAATAAAAACGGGCATCACAAAAGTGTAAATCCATATTCCTTCTGACATGGTCTTAAACTGGTCCTAAGTGGACTTTTCTAAAAGATCAATGATTCACAAAAGTAAAAGATGTTCTAATTGATTTTAAGCCCATATATACGTAGATGGAGTTGAGTCTATGCCATATATAGAATGTGTTGGCTGAAAATTTTGGTGTTGGCGTGGTTAAGTTTTTTCCTGTAAAGATTTACTGCGAGGTAAGACAGAACAAAGCCATGAGGGAGATACATGACTCTTCAACAGCATCCTCCACACATCTACACAGTAATCCTCTTTAAGCTCCAGTCTCGCTGCGTGTGAAGCCAAAGGATAGTTGTTTATTGGGGGCCATTTAACACCAGTGGAAAAAGAGGTTAAACCCTGTTACATACACCTCTAGTAAAGAAAATTAACATTCAATTTAGTTTGTTTAAGCAAAAAGTGAGCAATAATATGATTTATAGCCTAAAACACTATACTTGCATAACTTTGACTTAATACAGTAATTGACGACTGATATTGGACTGTAATTATTTTGGACACCAAGTCCAGAATTCATTTTCCATTCATTTTCCATTCGTTTTTGGTAAAGGTAAAAATATGTGCTGCACCCACGTCGTGGTCTGTCGTGTTCTGAACTGTCATTAAGAAGTCTCACCACCATTCCCACCTAATCTCTTTTTATCAGAGCCACCTACTTCCACAGCACTCCTTCTTCTTCTAACAATAGTACAGAGTGCTCCCTCCTTCTGCTTTTACACACTCTGCCGTGAAGACTAAGCACACACATCCATTTGTTATTATGGTGTATTCTGTGACATATTGGTGCCTGGACGTCATTTGATCTCATGTGGAGGCTATCCAAGCCGGCAAGTTTGGAAGAAAGAACATGTCTTCTGAAACGGTAGGGTTTAAATAGGACTCTGCTAGGATCCAGTGTATTGGCCTATTTCTTTTATATGCATAGTGTGAAAGTGAAAGGTTTCAGTGGGCGTTTATGGCCAGCTGAGGGAACTGCGTCAGTGAGCTGAGAGTGATTCTATTGATCTCAAACCATCTGAATGATTTTTGAGAATATATATTTTTGGGTTCCGCAGTTCTCTTTTAAGGTGCTCAAAACGTCGGGACAGTGGTTTGGTGTGGGACAGGAGAAAGGGAGACTCACCTGTAGAAGTAGGAGCAGCCTCGCACTGTGTTGTGGCTGAAATATTCCTGGGTTTTCTCATTTCCAAAGTCTTCCAGAGGGTCAGCCCATAGCAGGTCACACATGGGCCCGAAGGCTGGTGGCTCCTTAAACCGATCCAACTACAAACAAGACATTTCATGTTTCCTAGACAAATACAAAACCATCAGAACTGTACAATTGAGCTGAAGTAACCTTTTTTATGTCGTCTAAGGTGTGGATTTCAGGTGAGAGTCCGCCGTGGACGCACAGAAACTGCTGGTTCATGAGGGCAGCCAGAGGAAGGCAGTCAAATGCATCCATACATGAGTCGTAGACCTGCTCTGAGTACTTGATTTTACCTGAGCACAGAAAACAGTTAGTGAGAAATACAACTCAGTTTTAGTACACATGGTTAACCCATACCGTTTGTGTTGTAGACAGAAATAGAATCCCCTTTTTAGCTGTCATACAGCATTAACTAAACTTTGAAAAGTCTCGACAGACAGGTACATTATTTATAATAGTTACTAAAAATGCCTCAAGCGACACGTGACATTACAGCAACAAAACCTGAAAAAATATCTCAATGAAAGGTACTCACATTCTTGTTTGAAGGTAAAATATTCTGTCAAATGTCTACATTCATGATTTCCACGAAGTAAAAATAGTGTCTTTGGATAGAGGATTTTCAGCGACCAAAGATATAAAACACACTGTCAAAACAAATACATAAACAAGATATTAGTTTGTGCGTGAATAAAATAAAGTCTAAATAGTTAATGGTATTCTGTGGCCAGTCCTGTTATGGCATCTTCTACCTCAATACTGAAGTAGCCACGGTCAACATAGTCCCCAAGAAACAGGTATCGTGTTGTGGCTGGTGATCCTCCCACTTCAAACAGCTTCATGAGATCAAAGAATTGCCCATGGATGTCCCCACACACTGCAAAACAACCGAGGCACACACAAGAAGCTCCGTGAACAGCTGCGCCATTTGCTTTTCATGTACATCTCATTGCACGGCTTATACACTGAACCTTTCAAACAGCAATCACGTAAAAGTAAATCTTTACGTGCTACTGTGTTGTACTTAGCTGCACCAGAGTAGAACACTTTATACTCTTGTGCTTAGAGTAGGTTTGCTTAATAAATAAAAAGTGTGTAGGCACTCTATCTGTTGGTTTCAGCGTCTAGACAGGGTGCATGATGGACAAAGGTGATAAGCTATACGCAGTGATATTGACGGTGTGTATACTGTACAGTGAATTCATTATGTATATTGTTTTTCATCGTTGTAAGCAGACCATTCACTGACACAATACACATTAATGACATCTAATAAAATACTGTGTTAAAGCTGAACTGTCTTATTGAATTTAGATTTTTTTTTTTAGCTGAAAGGCCTCCATACTTCACTGAAAGCTGAGAAACCCCACCAAGAGCTTAAGATCCTAAGGAGGCACATTTTCATAGTGAACACTTTGGCTCCGGGAGTGCAAACCTACATCTCATTTCCTCACTGTCTTCAATTTTTCATTATCGTCTTCCTGTGTCTCCTGCTCTCCTACTCATCCACCATCTCCTCTCTCTTCTCTGTCTCCTCCATCAGCTCCACAGTGGCCTTCGCCCACTCAAAGCTTAGAGCAATGTGAGTGGGAGACTGCTTGTGTGACTAAAGCAATCAAACACACACACACACACACACACACACACACACACACACACACACACTCACACACACACACACACGCACACACACACAGCTAATTCTCAAGTGCATAAATGCCTCATAATATATGAATGCACACATGCATACACACACTCACACACACACACACACACACACACACACACACACACACACACACACACACACACACACACACACACACACACACACACACACACACACACACACACACACACACACACACACACACACACACACACACACACACACACACACACACACACACACACACACACGTACACACACACACACACATATACACACACACACACATATACACACACACACACACACAGACACACAGCTAATTCTCAAGTGCATAAATGCCTCATAATATATGAATGCACACATGCATACACGGCTGCAGAGGCATTTAAACATGGCTCTAAGTCATGAAAATATCAACAGGACCTGCATCCATATTTCATGCTTAACTCATAAAGCATCCATTTTCCTGAAGCAAGTCAAGATAAGGAGCGTCCAGTCAATGAGCACTTCATCTTGTCAGCACCTATGTCCATAAACTTTGTCATTAACACAACCATCAATCACTTTATGTTTGTACTACAACCTCACTATATTAACTACAGTTCTTATATATATATATATATATATATGTATATATATATATATATATATATATATATAATTAGGTTTAAAAGTGACTGAATAACCGATATCACAAATAAAATATATTTTTTTAGACACAAAAATAAACTTCAATCTGATTTTTGATCTGTTTCATTCTGGTCACTTTTATGTGAACAATAAAGTATTGGGTTTCTCACCTGTGACCGGTGCTTCGATGTCCAGTATGGTTTTCTCCTGGCGCAAGATGGCAGCTCCTTCGTTGACGATGCGGAGTGCCACTGCTTCCTCCACACGGCCTTCTTTGGTCAGGTGGGCTTTGAGGAGGTCGACACGAGGTTTCCCTTCACAGTCAAAGACTTCCTTCAAGGTAAGGCGGTGGCTCAGGGGGAAGGGGACAGCTAAGGACACACAGCCAATGTGCCATGTTAATGCAGATGACCATCTAAAGTCCAAATTGCTCCTCAACTGTGTTGTTGTAAAGCTGTTGTGAGACTAGAGACAAATAATAACTGAAGCAGAAATCACATTTTAGAATTCCCATGGCGTGTTAACCTTCAGGGTTTATGTTGCTGCTGCAGCTTTGTTGATTTATATGTGCATCTTTATCATAAAAAACACAAACATGGATTTGTCCAAATACAAGCCAATGCAGTGGGGATAGTTATATGCATGTTTTTATTAGTCAGAACAGGGCTTTCTTTGCCTTTTGGAATAATATGTACTAGCTCAGGCCTATTTTTCCATATAATGTTTAATGTCATAAAAAAATAAAAGCACACCTTATCATAAGAAGTCAATTTGTTTATAATTATAAGTGTACTTAGGCTGCTTGAACGAGCAAAGATCAGCCACTGAAGTAGATTAACACAAAAACACTGTTGGTTAACGACACAGGTTTACGTCTTTGGTGAGGTCAGTTGAATCCAGACTGCCTATGTGTACGTGCTTTATGGTGGTTTTACGTGTTGTTTATGCTGTCTGATTGTTTGGTACCTAGTATTTACTGAAAGCTGGATAAAACTCATACTGGTAACATCTAAGTACATTAGTCAAGCACTCACCCTGGATTGCTAATGCGCCAGTCACCTACCCAGCAGACTATCTATGAAACTGTGAAATCCAACCACAGGTCATTACTTGAGCGGCGGCAGGTTATTTATTAGATCTGCCAGGGCTGAGCCTTGTGCGCTTTCAGGAGCTATACATTCAAGTTAATCGATGGGTCTTCTGGCTTAACACAGAAACCATTGCACAATGTCTGAGCTATAAATAATTCCAATGAATCAGGGGAAAACTAAAGTAAATAAATGTGAGGTCTGGGTCCAAAACGTAGACGTGTAGATCCCATGCAGAAAGAACACAAAACACAGCGTCAGCAGTAGTATATCCAGGAGTAAGGCTACGCTTGCCAGATTTGTGCAGTGCATAGCAAGCAGGGCCACTCAGCAGTGCCAAATGAAGAGAAGACAAAGAGGAAGTCTCAAAGCTTAAGGCTTGAACTGAACATGATCAACATGCTCTTTAATAATGTATGCTTCACTGGAGGAATCTCAAGCCACCGCTCCTGGGATAATGAGGCGAGCCCCTGCAAGTATTTTTAATAGGAGTCTAATCTTCACAGTGTGCAGTGTGTATCTGTGATGGCGATGTGTGTTTTGACACTTTTCCAGCGAGTACAAACTCAGTCAGCTCAGTCATCGCACACAAGTTTTCTCAAGTTTGAGTCAGGGTTTTGATGAATTTGTCAAGTAATCAAGTAAAACTGACATTTTTTCTAAATGATAATGCAAAATATATTTTAAAAAAACACAACAGAAACATTGTTGTACATAGCTATTTTTTTTTTATTTTATAAAGGTTAGGAATGATATCACCAAATTACTCTGGCTGCAATACGTAAATAAAGCCACAGAGAATTTTTGCTGTTTTTTACATAGAAGACAAACTCCCAAACAATGCTATTTTATGCCTCTTCATTATATAACAGAAGAAAAAACAGTAGTAGCAGAGAAGACTTGGCCGAAACCTGATCTGAAGGCCACAGTCATGCATTTGAACACAAAGGCATACAGAGCTGTGATATAGATGTATGGAGCTGACTTTGTGCACAGCTCCCGAGTCCAGAGTTGAACTATGAAATACTGTATGTTGCCGGGCAACAGCAGCAGCAGCTTACTGTTGGAGTACAGCCAGTGCCGGCACAGAAAACTGCAATTTGCACTAAAGATGCTGATGGAAATTCACATACAGTAAGCTCCTGTTAAAGTTTAAAATGACAATGTGTACATTCTTATGACTATATACATTAACTATTTCACAGTTATAACCATATTCTCCATTATGTGAGCTTTTAAAACAGGCTTGCGCTGTTAATAAACAAATGGTCTGCAGAAAAAATGGTGCAGCATGTAACTGAAATGCTATAAAACTTACAAAGACCCATGTCACCTATGATGCTCACCAAGGATTAGCTTCATGTGCAATTGGATTGAACAAAGATATTTGCTGATTAGCTCTGTTTCATTATGATTTACCATACATCTAAAAGAGTGTTGGAAAAGCATATTAAAAACATATACTATACCATGATTACTGTTTCATTCATGACAGAAGAATGACTGCTTTACTTAGTAACAAAGTCAGAGTTTACACCTGTACCAAAGGACTCCTCTCTAGAATAACTGACCTGAATATGCCTCTCGAAGACCACTGCACGTGCAGCCGTGACAATGCTGTGAAAAAACCTACTGCATAGACCAGCAGATGTTGTGTTTCTTTAGATATGTCAGGGTATTATGAAAAAATAACATGTCAGTATGGTTAAAGATACACACAAAGGTACAAAAATAACTCAAGAGTAGTTTGAGGTATCATTACAACAGATCCGTCTGTAAAAATGTCAGTCTCTTAAAGCTCCAGTGTCTCAGTGGCTCCCTTTGATCATGCAAAGATTAGAAAGTGTGCTTTTTGCATCTGTCTAACGCAGTTCCGATACTGGACTGGGAAAACGTCTTCATTACTTTTAAAGGTAGATTCAATAGAACATTGGACAAATGCTGGATCTCATAACCATCTGAAGCTATCATGCATACTACAGTAATAAGCTATAGTGTGTAAATACTGAAAATGTTTGGCCTTGTCCATGGATTAGCATTCTATCTACATACATACTAATACATAGGCTACATTCACAAACAACTGCGATGTGACAATTTATTATGTCTTGTATGTAGTCTACTAACAATGTTTTCTATGTGTTGCAATGTTGCTATGTTTCGAAGCATACAAGCTCTTCCAAGAGGAACACATTTTCAAAAAAACATACAACACATATCAAATAATATTCTTACTGTAGACCAAATTCCCTGGTGAAATATCAACTGAAATGATACAGTTGTTCTGTGGAGATCAAACATATTACTATGTTATATTATCATGATAAGGAGTCTATGATGAACCAAACGTTTAAGCCTTTCAAAGCACTTTATCTTATATTATGTGCTACCAACCATGAAAATTCACATTGATTAAAGAATTTAAAATACCCAAGGGAGCATGCATTTGGAAGCACAGACCACTGTAAGAGTTGTGAAGGGAAGCCAGTTAAACGTTTGATGGTCAGAAGCAGTTGAATATTAGGCGCAGATTCCTTGTTCCTACAATAGCCCAAAGGCCGGCAGTGTTAATGCAGAGGAATCCTGACAGAACTGCTCAACCATTTCAATAACATACTGTATGTAAATGCAGCAAGGCACTGGGAGCTGCTACACAGAAAAAATGAAGCAGGCTAAATGAGTTATGACATTAATGTGAGCACGTTATCCTCCTTCATTGACCCAAGTTGCAGTCCCACATAGAGCTCTATACAATATGTCTTCTTCACATCAACTGATTCAGCTTTTGGGATTCCTCTAATGAAATTATAGATGAGTCACTCACTCCTGGTAACATACACCCCATTAAATGTCAATTTCACCATCTCCCACTGGCCCTGCCACTGAAATCCTGCTGCATCACTGCCCCAGCTTCCAGCTCAACAATTCAGCTGTTTCCCCCTCTCTCTGCTCTGAAGACGATCTAAATCCAACACCAGTCGTGACAGTGAGGGCCCCAGCATCAATAAGTCAGCACATTTTTGTAAAAAAAAAAAAAAAAAAATGCATTCCCCAGTTACCGTGTGAACACAAGCCTGGTTTTAACATGGAGGCTGAGCAGCAAAAATTGTTTATCAACATCAAAGCAGCCCACAACTAGACGGCTACACACTGAGAAAACGCACGACATCACGAGATAGAAAGGCAAAAGGCCACGACACTCCAGATGTTATGTAATAAGGAGAAATGTACGCTCACTTACATTTCACCACCCGATCGGCGGCGTTTAAGACGATGTCAGCGTTAGACATCTTCATGAGCAGGAGCTGTCTTCGAGGCTGAAGCGGATTTTTCCCCTCGCTCTTCTCTCCTTTTTTTCGGATGCGTCCTCAGAGCTGGCTGATGTGGAGATGCGAGAAGAGCTGTGGCATCACTCGGACGCCGGGTAGGACTGCTCTCCCCGCGCAGGAGGATACGGGATACAGGGGGATGCTGGATGCAGGGAGATGATCTTGCCGCTGCTGCTGCTGCTGCTGCTGTTGCTGTGCTAAGCTTTTAATGTGGGGGAGGACGCACGTACACGCACGCGCACGCAGAGATAGAGAGAGAGAGATGGGGGGACGTGCGCTTTCCCGACATGGCGGTGGAAAGGGGAACTCCCACGCAAAAGCTTCTCGGGGCTGCCTACAGATGGAGCCTGAGCAGGGGCTGTCCCCCTCATGTGTGTGTGACCAGGAACACAAAAGGCTGACATGTTTCGATGTTCTTTCATAATTCGTGGTTGGCTAAAGGCTTAGGTTGATGTAGCGTGTTTTGCATTTGGTCTAGGAAAGGAGAATGGATTGAACGAGGTGCACGACGTCAACACAAGCAAAAACAGAGTAGGCCTAATGTCTGTAGGTGTTCACTTGAGGGCGACAAAGCGTCAGGGTTTGGGTCTGACACAACTTAAAGTAGTGGATTGCAGTTTTACAGAGGGCTTTTTTAAATGAAGAATGAATGAAAGAGACAATGTTTTTGGCAAACAAAACTTTTATTTATTTATTTATTTACATTTACGTGAGGATAAATCACATGAGATGAATCATCTCGTTTTCGAGGGGGTGCTCTTATTTATTAATTTCAGGAACAGCTTCATTGATTTAGTTTTAAAAGGGGACCATAAGTTCTATTATCTTTAGTGTAGGGCACAAATGAGCTGTTTTAGACAATGCCTGTTGTGATTTTACAGCTTTTATGATGGTTCTGCTTAAATAGTATTTCTTTAAACAATGATCATACAAAAAGAAATAATGACATCTATTCTTTTCAGGAATCAATGTGTCTTTTTTCAAATGAATTGATTGATTCTAATTTCTCCCTCATTTATATTTAAAACATTTTTTGCTGCTCCCAAAGAACTAGCTGGTATGTTGTAAAACATCCACTAGATGGAGCTCTAGTCTTGATAATTAAAGTATTAAAGGACCTGCTGGAACAGCTGCAACAAGAGGCAGTAGTAGCTCAGACATCTGAGAAAGCAGTGACACTGACTATAGTGATGCATACTTAAGAAATGTTGATATAACATTTTGCCCTTACGTTCATTCAGAAAGACAAGAACGCTTGGCTCCAGAAAGTCAAAGTTTATGTGATTGCGGCTGTTGTCATTGGAGACAGTGGCTTTCACAAGGCTTTACGGAGTTAACTGTCCTCTTCAATGGGACAATCCCTAAAACTCTTGACAGGACAATGTCCACTGAACTCTGAGCGTGGTTTGTCCTTGAAGTTGCCAGTATTACTGACTGATGCAAACTTGAACGCCCTCTACATTGTTTTTTTGTTTGTTTTCATTTCCCCCCGATATCATGTTACTGTTATTGTCATGTTGTCATGGAGCATGTTTTGGTTATCTACTTTTTGAGTTCTTGTTTTTATGTTCTGGACAGATCTTGACTTAAATTAAACCACTTTATATAAATTGCTAGTGACAGAGAACCTAATGAGTGAGAAGACTGTGGAAAGAAAAAGCATCTTAGCAGCTCCAGCAGATGGTAAAATTTGGTGGCAGGTGATGTCAGCATCTGTGGTCTTTGTAAAGGAAGTGACATCATCTAGAAGCAAAGCTGAGCCAATGGGAGGGGAGAGTTTACTCTCCCATGAAAAACTCTCATGTCTCACAGATAGCTGAGGAAATAGTAGCCTGGCCTTGCCACGTATTTTCACTTGAAACTTAATTTGCTAAGTATGCTTAACTGGACATTTAATGTTCTGTGCCTTGCCTTTTTTCCCTCTTGCGGCTCTTTTGGGACGTGTTTGGGGCTTTCCTTCTGCGCTGGTCATGTGTGCAGCTGGGGATGAAGGCCATGCAACGCTAATCCTCCTCCCCGGTTCAGGAAAGTACCCCGGGTCCCTGCACAGAGAGAACAACAAAGGGCCAAGTGTGGCTGCAGCCTGCGGGGTCCACTGCACCCACCAGAATATATCCAAAAGTCACAGCTTCAGATTATTCTTAACTTAAATCTGATTGTGACTTTTTGTCTTCCTCATGCTTTTCTCTTTGGCTCTCTTTACAACCTTTGAAAGATGTTTGATGGCACACTCTAATATTCCAAAGATACTAACCTTCTGTCCACAGTTGATTTTATTTTTAATGTATGAAAAACAAAACCGACCACTAAACTTTTACCTATACTGAGCTCACTAACATTCATAGTTACTGCAGAGTAATATACACCTAATGCTAGATCTACCAGTGTTTGAATAACGAAGGCCAGACAGCCTCTGAGTTCTCACTTGTGACTGGATCAAAGTAGGAAGTGATACAGTTGTGGTACATTTTGCAAAAAGAAGCACCGAAACAGTATTGTATATAGACATATATTTTATTAGTTAGAAATGAATACAAACATGTGATTAATGTATCAAAAATCGTTTAATAAAATCTCAAATCAGATATGGAATTAGATCTAAAAAAAATAGAAGATAGTATTATTTATTATAGTGATCATTACAGGTTAAAACATGTTGTGTTAAGCAAGTATTGAGCCAGATATGTGTGGACAGTTTTTGTAATAATAAGAAAAGGTTAAAGCAAAAGGTCTGGACTCAGTTTTCAAGGTGAAGATGTTTTGTCTTTTGAGAGAGTTTTGAGTTTAAGAGAGCTGAGCCTATATCTCAAGAGGGAGGAGTTTCCCCTGAAACTAAACCTGATTGGACCAGGCTGTTCTGGTTTCATAGTTGTTAGCTATGAAAGGGCAGTGTAACTCCTGATGTGAGAGTTGTTGAAGCTCAGGTGAGTCGTTAGTGACACTGTTCCATTCAGGTGTTGTTCTAGAGTTAAACTGTTTTAAAACACTGTAAATACTGGGCAACATGAATCTGAGGCCTCCTCCTCAGTTCAGAGAGGGCTTTTCCATTTGAACAAAAATGGCTCTCTCTGCTTTAACCTTTTCTTCAAGATGACCCGGAGGACTGAGACCCTTCACAGAAATATTACGTTTTTTTTTTTCTTCAAATATCAAACAAATCCAACTGACTGGAGATCACAAAATAAACCTGATTTCTATTAACCGATTAACATGTTACTAAGAATTATTGTGTACACTTTATACATATCAGTAGTTTTTACTCAAACACTAATAAACAGCTTGCTTGGGAGTGTTTTAAGGCAACACTGAAAAACGTAATCCCCCAAATCTGACATGAAAAAGGATGAATAGCCTGTTTTTAATATAATCTACAGTGCACTTCAGCTCACCTATTTTACTTTATAACATTACAGTCTGATAAACTCCTGTCTTGTAAGATTGAACACAACTCTTTGAAGTGACACATAAGACCCAAACTGAGATGTAACTGTCCTGTGTAGTTTTGCAGCAGTTGCAGACTTGAGTCCTTACAGTGGTGCAATTACTGGAAACTTCCATAGTGCTGCTTTAAAGACTTTTGGATGCCTAAATGTGGCTGTGTTTATGTTTGTCTAGACGTGTGAAGCGGGAGTCCCGTACGGAGCCTTTGACTTAAGTATTTACTAAGTGAGTGTCATATTTACGAGAGGCAGAGCATATTTGTTTACAGAGAGGCTGGTTGGCTACTGGACCCCCCTCCTCTCCTCTATACCCGGCTCTCTCTGCTCAGCCGCCGCGATATTTTCCAGCTCTGGAGCCTCCACCGCACAGCTCGATCGATTCGCATTGATTGTCCCTGACGAGCTGCTCCACTTTCTAGCCAATGTCAGCCAGTCTGCGATCGGGAAGGAGAGAAATGAAGGAAAATCTCTGCCGCCCTGGCGGTGTCATTTCCACACACTTGGGTTGGCCGCCTGCCAGCAGACAGGACAACGGCAAGAAGAGGACTGGACTCTGGGGCTGAGGACGGGAGCAAGACGCGCCGGAGAGCAACTCCATCACCTAATCATCATCTGACTGTACTGAAGGAACAAACGGGAAAATAAGATTTACTCAGGTGCGTTCAAATATATAGTCTTAGTCTCTAAGTGAGTGCACAACGTTTGATTTGAAGGAAAATATAAAGTAGGCTACAAATTTAAGAAATAAAAGAAGGCTTATATCGTTGTGAAATAATGAGGAAAAGTAATCCAACTTTTGCCCAACATTCACACAACTGTACAAAGTACGTTGCAAAAAAGGTTTCTTCCAAGTAACCTCTGATGGATTAAAGGCATAGTGTGCACAATTTTAAGATTAATGTGTGTTCACAAGCTTGACCTTAGTGCCCTTCCCAACTTTTGTGGTCACCCTAATCTACAATTATTCTGGCTTTTGAATTTCTTCCACATAAACACAATCCGTTATCCATCATTGTTTTACGGTTTTATCCAGAGTTGATCTTTTAACGACTTTGATCTGGACATGCTTGGACTACTGATGTGAACCAGTCAACACTTATGCTTTACTTAATCATTGTTAGGCCTATTATATTTGATTATTTTTAATTACATGCTCTTCTTTGGTTTTGTCAGTAAGTTGTGTTTGTGTAGGTCCACAATCTCATTCTTTTTTTTCTTTTTTTTTGCAGCACATTATTATTGATCATTAGTATTCATCTGTGAGCTGTGATTGGTTAAAGGGAACATGCCCATAATGACCCCGTGTAAACACAGAAGGAAAACTATGGAATACGGCAGTGTGTTTATAATCACTAGGTTATAGGTGTTAATATGAGGAGCTTCTGTTCCGGGATATTTTTATTTATTTAACAGTGGCTTTAGGGGTAACTGTTAGTGATGCTAATGCAGAGTGTCACAAAATACTCCACACTAGTTACTCGACTGAAATGGCTGTTACTCGGACTTGCTTAAATCCCTCCAAAAAGTCCATTTCGGTTTTTCCATGAGGCTCCAAAAATCTATGAAATGTGTTTGCATGTTCCTCTGTGCGAGCGGGGATGTAGAGGTGGGATCGAGAGGAGCGAGAAAGCTGGGGGAACCCACGCGTTCAGCCTCTCTCAGAAAGTACGCTTCTTTTACTTGAACTGACGGCGAATCATTTTTGTTTTTCTTTTCTCAATTGTTGCCAACCAGCGGTCACTCTGTGGGATTGTGTTACCAGAGAACAAGCTCTTTTTTTCTCCCCGTAGCCTTTCTCTTTTTGTCACCACTCGCCACGGCAGGCTGAGAGACGGACCGCTCGGACTGTGGCAGCCCTCCCCTCTGCTTGGATCCGCTTTGGTAGGTGCGAATAAAACCGAGCCGTGTTTGCAAATATGCACATCTATACAAGGGAGAGGAGGGGGTGGGACGGAGGGGGGTCGTACTTTTGTTGAAGTCTGCCCAAAGTTGGGATGTCATCTTCATATAGGATGAAGTTATAGCCGGTTGAACAGCGCGCAATAGCTCTTGTGTCTGCCTTCAGATTTGCGACTGCAGACCATATGCTGCCACCGCACAGTACTCTACACCGACACAAAAGACACTTACTTGTCCTATTTCAATCTATTTTGTCTTCGTGGTGATGCTTCGCTCTTGTTCTCAGATGGATTGATATTTAACAGCAGCTGTAGCCGCGTGTGTCATCCTCATTCTTTTGTATTTTAAAAGACCGACTGAATGGCTGGTGCGCACTGGGCATTATGTTCACAATAAACGTGACCGTGGTTTTGACAGCCACTTTTCGGAACAGCTTACTCCATTAACTGTCATATAGTTAACCTGACTTTACCATATTCATATCTAATGGAGCCACACAACAGCCTAATAGCTGTCTACAAACAAAGAAAAATGAATTCGCGTCTTTCTCTTTGGTTTGTTTCCATGCTTTCCGAGCATGATTAGAAAGTTGTTGCATTTCCCGGAGACAAAGTCCTCTCCCCACCACCCCACTCCCCTTCCCGCATTAAGCCTCTATCTTTTCTCCAACTGCTCCGTGCGTTTGTGAAACATCTGAAGTCACGGTGTTTTTCTCCTAAACTTTCTGTGCGCAGGGCCTAATTAGGGAGAATGACACGCAGCAGGATATGGACAATGGATGGAGCCTTGAGTCTAATTATTGTCTCCGGGCTTTTTAACTTCCTCTGCGTTTGGTTCTGGTGCGTCTGTGCGCGCGCCGACAGGGCGGGAGGTGGGAGGAATAGGGAATGTGAAGCATATACCGTAGACAAGTAGCCTGAGTCCGCAGACAGCAGCGCGTCAGGAGGGAGGGACATTAGCATTGGTTGTCGCCTGAACCGATACATTAAGCATCCTCACGTCTCCGAGGTGCAGCCAGGATGCTCATAAATCTGCACGCACAGGGGCCACCAACACCCCCCCGCCCCCCACTTCCCAGCACACACACAGATTACACACTTGTCTCACAGCGGCTCTACCTGGCACCTGCGCAGGCATGACGTCAGAGGCGGAAACTCATTCAGGAGTAGCTTCAGCAAATGTGTGATTCACTCATGACCAGTCACACGTGACAGTTGCCTGGTGAGACTTCTTCCAGTGACTATGAGTTATTCATTTTAAGAGAAGAGGTTATTTTAAAGATATTGTGTCAACAAGCTTTGATTAATTTGGGACTTTTCTTTTAGATTACGAAATTTTGAAAATGAAATGGATACGGTGTCCTTCAGCCATGGCACCCATTTGTCTAGATGCCCCTGGACTGCCCATTGCACTTTTCTTTGATAATTTGTCACATTGAGATTTTATCAAATGAAAAAAGATGAAATGAATAGTTATTTTTTCAATTTAAAACATTCACCGCCATCTTTAAAATCTGCTTCCTTTTCTTCACCAAAGCCTTTTGACTGACTAAGACTGTTGACTTAGAGGTGAAAAGTGTAACCTTTTCTTTCAGTTAACATTTGCAAGTTGGAATATAGAAAGATTTCTGGAAAACAACGAGCAATGTCCAGAAGTAAAAAACAAACTAAAATTTCAACTCAATGGCAAATTATTGTTTTGTGAGAACTTAATGAGTTTTTAAAAAATGTGTTTATGTGTTTACGGCTTTATTAAACACTGGAGGTTTGCATGTGATTGACAGGTGTTGTTGTTCCTGTCCTGATGCGTCCGTTTATTGAACTGTGCACCCATTAGGCATGAGTCAGGTCCACATGTTTTTTCTCCTGACCTGCCAGGGACTACAGATGTAAAGTAGTTGTTGGGCTAATTCTGACATATTTACATGTACATATTTATTGACATAAACATCAATATGCACTGTCCCATTTTAAAAATATATATATAAAAAGAAAAAATAAACACACAAAGGTGACATTCATAACAAAGGACAATCTACAACGTAAAAACACATACCACATTTATCATCTGCAGTTTACTGAACACCCAACCGTTTTATTTTTGTGTCGACTGTTCAGGTCATTTCACTTGAACTACATTTGAATAGCCAGCTAAAATGTGCAGGAGTGCTTTTGCCAGCCAGATAAAGTTTCTAGCTAACACAAGCAGAGAGCTGCATGTCAAATGAGCTGTTCATGCTTTTACAAGTATCGTTTTAAGTGTGAGTGCTGACAACATTCACCCAGAAGCTCTGTGGCACTGATAAAGTACTCATCACATTTAATGCTGTTAATGTATAATTGAGCGCTACATAATATCAAAGGATGGAATATGGTATAGTGAGATCTCACAAAACTGTTTTTCACACCTATGATGTTTCTTTTAATTTGTATTTATTTATTTATAGAGGCACAATACCGGATATTTACATGTAAATATGTGAGATTATATGGCTAATTTCCATCTCCAGTTCCTGGGCAGATTGATATTTAATACAGGACAGGAAAGACCACATTCGCACAGAAACACCAAGTACATTCAAGCACTGTAAAGTACACAATATATAGTACAAACAATATTAAAATATTATGTCCAACCAAAGGCAGACCAACAACTTTATAGTAATAAAATTCATGGACTAGACACTAATGATCGATATTTTAAAGCAACCATGTGTAACTTTTAGCCAGCAGAGGGCGCATATCCTTTACTGTGAAACTGCACCGGCAGCCATATTGTTTACAAGTAGAGAAGTTTAAAGAGGCACTTTGCAGGATTTTCACCTTAACATAACAGCTTTGGAGTCATTGTGTGTTAATGGCTCATTTCGTGGTGAATGGGGTCTGTCCCAAACCCCTCTGGCGCCTCGTAGTGGAAAAACCAGCCCTGCAAAATGTGTGCGGCAACTCGCCATACCTTGGATTCAAAAAGTCTTTCTGGAGTCTTAGGTCTCTCAAGAAACAAATTGCTTAACGACACTACACACATAAATACTCGGCCCAGTCAGTCTCAGACACTGATCAAGTAAATAAAGCAGAGAAAACCGTTGCTTATAGTCAAACAGGAAGAGAGGAGAGCAGGGAGATGCTCATCACCAGTGAGTTTTTAACGACAGTGTTTTTTAACATTACACCAAACCTGTAGGGGGAGCTCTATTGGGGAAAATCCGAACATAAACAGCAAAGAAACTGCTAGACCCGCAAAGTGCAGCTTTAAGACGGCAAGTTTGGAAGAGAGAGCATGTCTTCTGAGATGGTAGGGTCAGTATATTTTATACAAATAGGACTCTGCTAGGGTCCAGTGTATTGGCCTATTTTCTTTTTTATATGTGTCGTGTGGTAGAGAGCCTCACTCACTAAACTCTCATCGTTATGCCACCGTCACGGCGGCAGGAAAGTTCTAATGGAGGTTTCTGTCCAGCTGACAGTACTGTGTCAGTGAGATAGACAGGATTTTACCAATCTATACTGACTAAATGGGCGGCAGTGGCTCAATGGCTCAGAGCAGCTGTCCTTCAACCGGAAGGTAGTAGGTTCGATACCCGCTCTCCCCACAGTTCATACTGTCACTGTGTCCTTGGGCAAGACACTTAACACACCTTGCCTATATGAATGTGTGTGACTGTGGAGGTGTGTTTGGTGGTGGTAGGAGAAGGTTGAACGCCGTGTGTATGGCAGGCCCCGTCTCTGTCTGCCCCAAGAGTGAATGTGTGTGAATGGGGTGAGTGGAAGCACGATGTAAAGCGCTTTGGGTGAACAAGAAGGGTGCAGGAAAGTGCTATATAAATGCATGCCATTTAAGTGTAAGTGAACATTCATCATTTACATCAAAATATCGACAAATATCGATGAGCTATAATGAGATAACTTCTAACGCTGTTATTATGCATGTCTACTTTAGTAGTACTTGGCTACAAGATGCAAAGATGAGGCTTATATATTGTAAGAAGAGTAAGACGTCTGCTGGCTCTGGATAGAGAAAGAACTTGTCAGATCAAGTCTACTCAGTTCTTTATCAACATTTACCTCAATGTTTTCTCAAGGACTCTTATTTGTAACATCTGGGCAACAATTTCCAAACTTAAAGTGTTTATATTCTAGTATAGCATTCTTTCTATGTTAGACACAAAACTTTTCTGACATGGTGAAATATACAATAATTATCATCAAACTTATATTAAACAATAAAATTTTATTAAATCCATCGATATTCACTTTTATGGCTATTACATTTATAATACATTTTTCTGATCTCAACCTTTTTAAATCATCCATGGCAACACAGTGAACGTCTGCTTTAGTAACAATTCTCACCAGTCAATAATCTGCCGAAGCCCAGAATACAAACACACAATGTTTGTTGGATACACACTATAAATGACCAATCAGTGTTTTATTATAGTTTCATCCATATAGACGGTTAAACACCCTCTTGATGGCATTACTCTAAATTGGAGCTGTCACTGCTGAAGTTGTTCTGTGTTCAAATAATAGACGGCCAATTACTGTTATGGATGCTTTGATTGTATGTTCACATCGGGCCTCTTTAGCCACGCCCGTGCTCTACGGTCTCCTGCTGAGCTCACCGGTCGATCTGAAACAAACAAAAAAAAAGCTTCACACATAGTTGTTGGTCTGTATTGATCGGTTGGACCATTTATATCCAGGTCTTTATCTCTGCTCGCTAATTCTTTGTGGTGCATTATCTGTGGATGAATTTAATCAAATGCAGAGAAAACAAGAAAAGCTGTGGAAGATATTGGAAACAGATGGGTTTCACATCATTGTAACATACATTGTATCTTTTGTATGGCCCTGAGCTTTAAGTGTTACGCTACAGTAAACGTAATGCTTAAAGGACACAGGAGCACTAATTATCATGTTCCTCGTGGTATTGTGCTGAGACTTCAGAGAGACAGTTGTGGTGCTGTTTGTGAACAGTTCACTTGAGGACAAAGTGCTGGTGAGTGCATCAGAAGAGTTGTGATGCTGTATAGTGTGCCACAGTGTGTGTACAAGATGATAAAGGACACACACAACAGGAAGTATGTACACAAAACAACAGCTTTGACTTGCAGTGACACAAGACCTGATTAAGCCTGGACATGAGTTGAGTCTCTTTTTCTTCATGTATTACAAATTAGGTTTGACGTGCAGGTTTAAACACTTCACCTACGCTCCTGTATTCTTTTTTTACCGCTTTAGTGTAAGTTGTTTGTTGCAAATATAATATTATACTATATTCAACGGCATTTTCCGTATGCAAAAAAAAACATTTGGTGCTAAAAAACATTACATAACTTCATCTCACTGCAGTTTGTCATAAGAGACCGACATACATCTACATACTTGTTCTTTGTATTACAAACCTGACATGTCTATCAATAATATGGGTATACTGTCAGATAATCCCTGAAGAACAAGAAAATTATAATTATAATGTGTTTTTGCCAACCCAAACCCCCAAAAATGGCCTTCATTTAGTTCTTGGAGATTTATTTAATTGATAAATGAACAAATTAGAGTCAGACTCATCAAAGTTAAATAGAAACAACCAATGCTTAATTTGAGCCGGATCCTGCTGGCTCCTCTCACATTGGGACCGGAATCTATTCAACTGGATCCGGCACCTAGACTAACAACTTATTTAATGGGCTCCGCAGACGTACTTCTTAAACTCTTAAAATTGTATTGTTTTTGGCCAGTTTGCAAGTAAACATTTTACTCAGATTAATACATTTAGGTAGGTTTCTCTGTGAAAATGATGCTGGGAAAAGGTAGTATAGGCCTACTCAATGTTTTGTATAATTGTTTTAATTCTATGACTTTTTCTTCCTTGTCTGAGCGGCAGAAACATTTCCTCAAGCGTTCTGACCTCCTGCTTTACAAACCTAAACTTTTCGTAACATTGGAAACATTCGTGATTGGTTCATGCGAGAGTACAGTGGATAATGCTGCAGTGACTGAGAAATGTCATTGTACTGTCGTCATTCGGAGGTGTCGCTTGGACCGACACAAAGCACGTTGTGACACTTCTGTGATGTCACCTCTGTCACCAACAGCAGTGACGGTGCATATTTTGAACCTGACAGGCTCACGATGATTCTCATGGTACAGCTGTGGAAACAATCAACGCCAAGTTTGTCATTGTGTAGATGACTTAAAAAAACTTGGTTACTGTCAAAATGCTTTGTCATAAATTATCTAATATACTCTACACAAATTCAATTTCAAGGATTCCACTGATACTTGAAAATGGTAAGTTTCTTAGGCCTTTTATTTGCCTTTATTGGATGGGACAAACAGCTTGGGTTATTTCCCATGTGGGAGTCAAACCCAGCTCTCTTGGTTTAGGCTCTACCAGGTGAGCCACACCTTGGCTTAATTGTAAGGTGCTGCAAAAGGTTTAACTTAGACCAGGAAAGTCCTTGAAAAGTGCTTCAATTTGAAGCTGAATAGGGTATTAAGTCTGGTACTTACATCATTGATAAACCACTTGAACCAGGGCCACTTTCTCTGACTTTGATAATGCAACCCATTGTGATACAGTGTACAAACAAGATCTGAAAGTTTTACTAAGTATAACATCCAATCTTCCCTTTAACACTGACTGTTCTGATTTTCACACTGTTAAAGTATTTATAACACAACCCAAGCCTGACCACTGTATGCACCGGTTTTTAGATTCAGTACACTGTTAACCCACAATCTACCCATGCACCCGCCTGTGATGATTCTCAGTGCTGTTACACTCACGCCAGTCCAGTGAGATAGGTTCAGGGTTGAGATGCAATTGGGAAACCGGACCCTGGTCGGTGCTGTAGTGGGAGAAACTGAAACTACGAGGCCGAGGGGCTGCAGAGCTTGCTCTGGTTCGTTGGCGCCACATCCCCCTGAGCTGGTGAGAATGTGGGGGCTGTGCTCTTGCCTTTGAAGCTTTACCTCCCACTAATTCTGGCCTTCCAATTTCCACACACTGCACAGCACAGACCCCCCCCTCCATCCTCTCCCCCTCCCTCTCCCTTTTGTTTCCCTTATAAGGACTGGCCCGGCCATTTCCTCAGCTTTTCTGTGGGAGGTGGTATGCTTGTTTGTGAACATGGACAGGTCAGGAGAACATAGTATCATTTTCATTGATGGGCAGTGAGGGAAATACGATGGTAAAAGCGTTATACACTTGTACTTTCAATATGAATTCCTTTGTGATTTAAACATATTAGGCTGACTGAATACATGGGATATTTTCTCATTTTGCTGGAGCATAGATATTATTAGAACACCTAATATTTAGCAAAGTAAATTTTAGTTCAGGTGCTTTAGTACTAACCAATAGGAAAAGCTAGTGGGATGGAATATTTCATGTTTCAGGAGACAAGTCAATAACTTAGTAGCTCAATAGCTGAGAATTTTGTTGACTGGAATTTATTTTTGTCACGTTATGTGTAGTATTAATGTAATTGTAAAAACCTACATTTATAGCTATTTTCCAACACTGTGTACTAAAGTCAAAATAATAACATGTTTCAAGTTCAGCCAATGTAGGCATAAGTTAGTGACATGTGTCCTCTCTGTTCCTGTGTAGTTTGCAGATGTCCATGGCAGAGCGTGGATGAAGGCTGAGTCGTAGTGCGGGCCCTGGGCTCTGGAGCCGGCCTGTTGTCAGCTGGCTGATTGGTCGATTGAGGTGAGGTGTCACTCTCACCGACGCAGAACGGACGCAGCAGAGGTCTTTGCTCCCCTTCCTCGTTCACCCCTGCCCCCTTTCCACCCTCACCCCCGACCTGGACACCTACACTGTAGATCATGTCTAGCGGGCTGTCGGAAGGGGGCCGGACAGATGACCTGGACCGAAGTAGCTGTAAATCGGACTCCCCCATTTTAGAGCGCAGGAACCGCAGTGGCATCATCAGTGCACCTCTCAATAAGAGCCTTAAGAACTCCCGCACCCTGTCCCAGTACACAGCCGTTTCCTCTGCCACTACCAATGGACACACAGACAATAGTGAGACTAAGGCCAAGCCTCAGCCGCCCCCGCAGCCGCAACCCACTGTATCTGCACTGGCGGCAGCCAAGTTGGACCGCACCCTGGAGCAGGTTCTGGAGGGACAGAACGGCCTGCTGCACTTTGCACAGGCAGCAGCGCTTCTAAAGCGGGCCGGGATGGAGCACATGCTCCTGCCTGGGGGCATGGGAGTGGGAGTTGGCGGTGGGGATGCGAGCTCGGGGGCTAGCGACTTGGAGGGTACGTCTGTCACGGACGCCGTAGGTGGTCCTGTTGACTTCCCATATGGAGTAGGGGGTGGCTTCCCCTTCAACCCGGGGCTTTTCATCATGACGCCGGCTGGAGTGTTTCTGGCGGACAGCGCGCTACACATGGCTGGCCTGGCCGAGTACCCAGCACAGAGCGAATTGGCCTCCGCTATCAATTCCGGTAAAAAGAAGCGAAAACGTTGCGGTATGTGCCCACCTTGCCGACGGCGGATTAACTGCGAGCAGTGTAGCAGCTGCCGAAATCGTAAAACAGGCCACCAGATCTGCAAGTTTCGCAAATGTGAGGAACTGAAGAAAAAGCCCTCTGCTGCTCTGGAGGTAAGAGGGTGCTAGATGTTTTATACAACTTTATTTGTTATCCTTGAAAATCTAAAAATAAGGAATAATGCAATGAAGATAATGGACATGTCAGCCATAGTTAAAGGCTAGTGCCGACTTTGCCAACATACTCAAATGTTTGTTTTCAGAAAATATTATCAAGAATTAATAACAAATATACTATACTATGATTTGTACCTGATTGTATGTGAGAGAGTCTTTTGAGGGCAATAGTTCATGTGGCTTCTTGGAGTCGAGTGGCAGAGAAATGACAGGTGGCGAGGGGCGTTGAGACCAGGACATGGGAGGTGCACCACGGGGTCTCTTTAATCTGATTGATTGGATAATCTTTGTGATATCATATCACATAACTGGGTATTTTATGTGTAAAAGGATATGGATATGCTTGTGGGCGCAGCTCTTGACAGGAAAATATTAAAGTCATTCAGTTCCATCACTTAGAATATGTGTACAATATGTATTTGTAATAAGTGTGAACTCACTGCAGTCCATGTGCACGTACATGTAAGCACGTCCATCTGGCCTCAGAGCTGTCATCTGGAGCACCAGGTGTCAGCGTGGCTCATCGCCCCCCGTTTGCTGTGGCTGTCCTTCTCTCCAGTAACACTCCTGCTGCCTGAATTGCCCCCTGAACTTCCTGTCTGAGCACTCTGTGGCCTAACTAACCCCGTCTGTGCTGACAGAATGCCCAATCATAAAATCATTTTCAGCACATGTTCCATCTCAAAGGAAATAAACTTTTGTGATCAATGGATAATAGTGTCATTTTGGCATTACATAATAAACGGATTGATATGCAATGCAGTGTAAAACACAAAGCATCTGAGCGGCTGCTGCTCTAATTGACAGTGTGTGTAGAAACTGGATCGGTGCTTCAAACGGCTAATGGCTTCATTTCTTTCTCTTTCTGATGTTGATTGAGAATGACAGCTTGGCCTCTTGTTTATAGGCTGAAAGGTTGGCTGTTCAAGACCCATGTGCTGACTTTGGCAGTCTACAGTGAAATGCTGTGCAAAAGGGTGGTTTATTGGAGAATATTAAGACATATTATATATATATTCTTTGATCCAACGTGATAACAAGATAGGGAACTGGTTTTATATCACGTCATGTTAAATCTTTAAATTGCTATTGATGGTTTTACTCGTTTCTTTGTTTTTACTAAAGCAGTTAGTATTTTTACTGAGGGTTTTATATCTACATGTCTCAGGATCAAGGTGCAGCTGTGATTATTGGCAAATAAATAAGATTTGAGAGTGCCTGAATTTACCTTTTTATAATCTCATAATGTACAAGAATAAAAAAGGTTACCTTGGTCATACCACTGATAAAATTTGTGTTTGTTTAAATATGTTTTTTTTTATTTCAGTCAAAAAAGCATAATAATAAAAAATAATACAGTATTTTCATTTTAAACAGAACTTATATTGACTGAAAGGATGTAGGCTCATGACTTATTTTGCCTCTTTTTCCATTTAGACAAAAAAAACACCTTTTAAAACGGCAAAACAAAGCAAAACAGGACAACCACAACAATTCACAAATAATAGAAAATTAATTATCACTGATTAATTATAAGTATTTAAATTGTTTTTTATTAATATTATTTGCTAATTTACAAATTGTTATTACATTAGAGTGTATTTATTAAAGATACTTGTCTTATATAATTTTTTAAAATTGCTGCACCTTTTATACCATCGTCCCGTCGGTTCCACAGAATTGCACCACTTTCTCTTTAATGTGGTACAAACACACTGTACCTTTAAGTTGACATTTCCCGTTAAACTATACCCTCCCTCTTTTAGCAAACTTTTGAATATTACTAGTTGGTTGTTTTTGTCTTTATCTTTTATTAATAACAAAGTATTTAAATTTTAGAGTTTATAATTATAGGAACTGTGTGTTGATATGATCTTTAAATCCTACAAAGTGTATAATTCTGGTGGCTTTTTTCTGGAGTCTATATATACGGTCTCTAAATGGCTCTTGAAGGTATTTCCCCAGACTCAGTGCAGTAATTAATATAAGGTGGGATGAATGAACGATATAAGATGGAGAGAGCTTTCTAATTTAAAACATGTCTATACCTACCCACTAATGCTTTTAGCCATTTAAGGACAAATATTAGCGATTCTAGTCTCCAACTAATATTGTGACTAAGGATCCCATTCAGACATTTATGCTCTTTAACTCTTTCTATTTTTATTTTATCAATTTCTATCTCTATTTGTTCATCTTTTGCATGTTTTCAAAATACCATCCTTTTTCTTTTTGTTATATTTAATGAACACTTATTACTATTAAACCATTCCTTTATTTTATTTAACTTTGTTGTAATCTCAGTTAACATTAGTTGTAGGTATTTACTTGAATACAATATAGTGGTATTGTATAATATGATACATTTAAATTTATTTGATTCAAAACATAAATAGAAATAGTTGTGTCCCCAGTACTGATCCCTGGGGGACCTCACATTTAATACTACACCATCTTGATGTGTTCACTCACCTGTACGTACTGCTGTCTTTCAGATAAATATGATTGTACCTAGTTATTTGCAATAAAACCATCTAAACAGGCAATAAAATGTTTTTCTAGAATTTTGAATAGTTAGGCCAATATGGAGATGAGTCTGTAATTTGTAAATTACTGGTGGTGGTCTCCACTTTTATGGATTGGATTAACCCTTGGAACTATTAAAGTGGGCATATACTGACTGCATGGGTCTTAATCTAAGACAATTAAAATTGCAATGAGCAAAATGATGTTGATTAGAGGTGCTGAATCTTTATTTTTAGTATTTTTGATTAATTGCTCACCCAGAAGCCGTCACACTCCACTAGATTGTGATAAGGAAATATTGTGTGAGTACAAAAAGTAAAACTCTACTTTAATTGTGTGACATCGAAGGATTTATTAAAAGCGTTGAAATTCTCACATGTTACAAATGAGGCCGATGTGTCTGGAAAATCACCACGCTGCTTTTTAGTGTTGTATTGTTCTGTTGCAAATTTGTCAAGAGGTTTTAGTTGTGTGGGTGAGTCACCAAATTTGTGTCACTTTGCGATGTATGTGGTAAGTCAGGACAGAAATGATTTAAATTTGATTCATGACTTGCAATCAGTGTTGTCATGGCACTTAGCCCAACACCAGTCGTTTACACCAAGGATGCCAAGCCTGAAGTCGAAGGCTGAGTTTGAAAATGCATGAATGTTGATATTGATATAGGTCAATATGTCGCTTGTAAGATTAAAAAGACTGTAGATTTTGATCTTTATAAGAAACAAAAATCAGAGGAATTGAAATCATTGTAATGTAATGTAACTAACCTGGCCACTCTCTTAACTTGTGACTTCTTTAAAATATATATATTTTTTTGGGCCATGCACTACTTAAAAACAAGTACATGGTGGCGAGTGATGTCAAAAGTCCTTACGATCACTATATTGTCATTATTTGTTTTACTGAATTTATCATAAATGGTCTCTGATTCAATCAGCAGTTGTGGTTGAATCTTTATTTTGAGAGGGTTATTCTTTAGTCATATACTTTACTGTCATTACTTTATTACTCTGATGTTAATGCGTAACTAGACAACACAAGAGTGAAACCCGTATCTAAATCCTTTAAACTGTAATAGTATGTGAGTGTGTACCAGATGGATTAAAGGGTGGGTGGATTTTATTTGCTACACATTTATTATTAATAACACATTTGATTATTGACAGTTTAAATGTTAAGCCAGCATACATTGCTACTGTACATAAAACATTCACTTTATGCAATACTGGTAGCTTCTAGCTGCTACACTGTAAATTTATAGTGGTCTGCACCTACAGGTGAAATAATCCTGAAAACAAACCCTACCATTGTGTTTTTATCCCCATTGCCAGGTCCTGACAGTTACTACAGTTTCACATGCTTTTTTATTTGTCCTCACACACTCATAGCTCTTCCATTAGTGGTCCAATAGCTGTCTCAAATGACTGTGTTATTAAGTCAACAGCTCTTGTTCAGCAGGTGATTAGATCAGAGAATACATCCTGGGCTTCGCTGTCAGTGAGCATGATGTCATCTGGACAAGCTAAATGTCAGATGATAAGATTCATGGAGGAGATGCTGCGTCAGGGAAGAGAAGGCAAAGAAGCAGTCAGCAGTAAATCGCAAGATGTCAATATTGACTACAAAATGCTCATACAAATGTTGGAATAACAATCTTGTAATTTTTCGGCATTCACCAAACCGGTAACAACACTCTTAACTGTAAATATAATCAAGCAAAATATACATATTTCTTTAAAAAACAATAATGGTACAGTGTTTTATGTGCCAGACATTCACACTCTGTCAGTATATTTGTCTCAAATGTAGCTGTAATGCCTTACAGGCCCATCCACCTGTAGATGCTTCTGTGGTATCCAGCAATAACCTACAGACTCTTGTGTCAGTGAGTTTGTATTTTTATTTTTTTTGTGACATTTCAAAATTTTGCTTCGTGTTCACTTCATGTGGAGAACACAGCTACTGCCTATTGTGATGTGCAGCCCTCTCCTTATTGCATGTTCAGATTTGGGCAGCACCTGTGCCAGGACAGGAGATGAGTCCATAGTACACTGTGGTGAGCCTCAGCTGTGGCTCAAACAGACCTTGAGGGGCACACTCTCGTCTAATCAAAGGTACCACAGCACATCACCGTCCACCGCTGTGGCCCTTACCCCATGTCCGACGGGACTTGACGTCTCACTTACCTTGTGTTTTCCAACCATTTTTTGCATCAGTTTTTAGTGAGTTGTTTTGACTGCATTTCATTTGCAAGTAAATGGCTGGATTGAATATATTGGCCTTGTTTTTACATTTGCGTGGAGCTAAAGCGTCTACGTGCCTGCGAGTGTACGCGTCGGTACACAAGTGCAGTCCAGCAGCACTGTGCTTATTTTAAGGGTGTTGACGTTTTCCATTGAAAGCTCATGGCAGCTCAAAGAGGAGCGTAAAATTGGCAAGTGAGGGGGAGTTAGCATGCGGAGGCCTTTGCCACCTCATAGCTCACTGGCTGAAGATGTCTGGATTTATTCTGGGAATGCAACATTTGAGAGAAATAAGTGGGAAGGCTGTTCTGCTCGGCTCGATGTCTGAATACCCTCCAGTGGTGTCAGTTTCAACGTTGCTGCTCCACCAAAAAAAGACGAAACATAGCCAGGGTTAGGAAGTTGTAGTGTTGTTTTTACTTGTATGCTAGTGTTGTTTCAGAATATAGGTTACTGTATGTGTAGGTGGCTGGTATTTTATATTAGTTACGTTCTCTTATAGAATAATATATTTATGAGTCATTGTTTTGTATAAAAAATACTTTTTATTTTCTTCCTAATAACACTGACAGTTTTGTAAACAGAACAACTTCAAATGTAGTGTTGGAGAGCTGACCAATCGACAACACATTGACATGGACAAAGAATATTTAAAATTGTCATGGATTCCTTCCTTCCTGCCTCGAGACACCGTACACCCGAGTGTCAGGACAACACTTCCAGACTGACAAGCATGCAGTTTGACACCGAGACCCGTGGATCTGTGGGCAAGTTGCTGGGCAGACAAACAGACAAGTTAGAGTGGACAGGGAAGGCTGAGAAAGGAAGTAAGGCGACTACACAAGCAGCCGAGCAGATGCATTTAAAAGCTTACTGTCATTTTCTTTAGCTGTCATTAA
Organism: Neodontobutis hainanensis; assembly: GCA_024349245.1. Lineage (NCBI taxonomy): Eukaryota > Metazoa > Chordata > Actinopteri > Gobiiformes > Odontobutidae > Neodontobutis > Neodontobutis hainanensis. The sequence goes on along the minus strand of JALDNG010000008.1, from coordinate 1,870,496 downwards.
AAGGAATTAAAAGGAGTCACATACATTTATTTATAAAAGTTATAATAACATTTTTTCTAGATCTGAACAATGAATGTGATTACATAAAGTCAGATTATTATTACAGCAGTCTACCTTCTGCCAAAACCACTGCTAAAATGCGTGTCTTTTTCACCACATTTACAAATTGGTGAAATGTGAATCTTCCAAATCTTAAACCAGACTGTTGGGATTTATAGAGTCATTCTCAGGTGTAACCAGTCACTGAGAGGAATGAGGTGTGTGTTTTTGCCCCATAAGAGAAAGGCATTAACATATTTACATATCAATCACAACTGACTGGTGAAAGGCAGAAGCAGCCTCAGCCTTCTAGTACTCAGTGTTTATGCCAGCTGGAGGTCATTGCTTTGGAGGCACTTGTTTTAAAGGTTTACTTTTACACTTTTCCATCCCACATACAGTGTGTGGAGACGCTTTACCTTCATTGTGTCGGTTTGTTTTTGTTTTTATTGTAGGTGTCCTTTCGGGAATCCTCACAATGGTTGATAATAAACAATAACTCCAATGCGCGCCAAAGCCCAGGGGCAAAAGCTGAACTCGAGATGGCTTACACAAGCTTACACTCATTTGCATGAGTAACACCTAACAACGTAGCCTTGTTTTACACGATAGGCTGGATTTGTCAAATACATGGTTAGTCTTCTTCTAGTCTTGAAGCATGTTCCACACAATTGTTTGTGCTACGATAAGACAAATGCACCCAGCTTGTTTCAGAAAAAACATCATTGATTTTAGTGATTGGCTACTTCACACCCACAGATCCCATCTGTTTAAACCTGTGCAATCAGCACTGGTGAGCAGAGCCTTTTCTATTTCTGAACGCCTGCCATTTTTCCATTGATTGCACATGTCTGATAATGAGGAAAAACTGCATTTACAGTTAAACCAGAGGGATGTGTTGTTTTGCTTCCCACACATTATGTCAGGGTCAGTTCAGCCTTCCCAGGTTTATGACATCTGTGTCAGCTCCAGATGTTGTCATCCTCCGCCTTTCAGTTGACTGCTGCTGCAGAAAGGTCATCACGGAGATAGACAAGTGACATATTTAACACATTTTCAGCATCAAAAAGTTTACAATTTTGTTGTTTTAACCTACATTTTAGGATTTCACAAGATTTCAAAAATATATAGCAAATGGTTTAGGCAATAATGCTAGTTCCTTTAAAACACCCCAGAAGAAATATGGTGTAACATAAATATTATTAACTAGCCTAGATATTCCATTAATCTGACCATCCATGGTAAAATTATGTGCACAAGAATTGAAGCTAGCAACAGCACTGTGGTGTTCAGGGCCTGTGTATTCCTGATTGAGGCTTTTTAACAAATAAAGTACTAAAGTACAAGAATAATTACCTTGTATGAAGTCTTTCTGCTTCAGGAAAAATTTTCACTTTTATCAGCGGGAGTTAACTTTCCGAATGAAGGTAAATTGAACCTGTGGCGCAAGAACCCTGCTGTCATTCAGTTTCATGTCTAGATTGGAACAATAGCATTTAAAAGAACAATGCTCCGCTGATTCGAATGTAGAGGGATGGTTTAAGTGGCTCTGAAAAGTAATTAGAGCTGCTAGTGTTTTGGGGTTCATACAAACTTAAGCAGACTAATAGGCCATTTGCCTCTTTTTTGAGAAACGTATAATTTACCTGCAGCTGCGTGAGCAAGAGCAGCCAAAGTGGACGGTTGAAGTGTAATATTTAGCATGTTATTTTAATTGTTCATTACTATTTCATGAGCATTTTAAAGTTACCATTGACACCATTGAGTCTTACTTAATCCCAGTGTGTGTGAGTGTGTTGACAGTGATACTTCACGTATTCCCCGTGCACTTTTATGTCTGCTGTTCTTCATTAAATCATCTTGTGTTAAGAACCAAGAGCTAAACTGAAACAAGCTTGTCTGAGAAGTTGAGTTTAACAGTGTGGTGCGATTTCTGGGGAGTATTGTGAGTGTTGGTTAACGTGCCACTGTGTGTGGAGGTGTGTGGCTGTACTTGAATACATATTGGTTCGTTGTGAGAGTGTGTGTGGGTGCATAAATGTTTGCTGAGCTCCTGGCTCTGAGCACTGCTGTCCATTGGAATAGTCTCTGCTGCAGGATTGAGCTGAGCTTCTGGCTCTGAGGTGGACAGCCACTACCAGGCCTCACTGTGTGTATGTGCCACTCACACCACAGAGGGATAAAGACACAGGGGGCGGGAAACATGACCATCGGTGAGGGTGGAGGAGGCTATGTGTGTGGTAGTTAAATAATAAATGGGGCATATCAGGTTTTGTGTGAAGCTGGGGTTGAAGCTGTTCCTCCTCTGGTGAGATTCACAAATGCTACTCCATTGGATTGGGCAATTAATTGAAAGATTTAAACTGAATCTCTATGAAAATGTTCTGTCCTATAGCTGCAGTCAACTGTTGATGAATAACTAAAATTGTTTAAATGTGTTTTATTCCGTTGTTCTAAAAATGACAAACAAACCATGTCAGTGAATGAGGGCAAAACACTAAAAATATATTAATAATGTAATAAAATGATTGTAAATCTAGCAGAGTTTTTGACAATGCATGTTTTCTCAAGGAAAGTGGGTTCATGCATATTGTTCATGCACATTTCTTGTGCCTCTGTTGTTTCCAAACAGAAACCTGTCTGTGACGTCGCTGTGTCAATTGGCCTCCATGTTGCGCTGGTGACATGACATGCACTGTAGTTATTTTGAGTTCAATTCCACATAGACCCAGAGCCGCTGCTGTAAATAATCACCAGAGCAACAACTTCACAGCTTCAAATAGACAAGCTGAAATAAAAAAAATCACACACTTTACCTTCATATTAACTAAATGGACAAAAACTACTGTTGGGTATTTTAAAAAGTGTTCCTTTTCATCAAATATATTTATGAAGTATTTCTAAAAGTGTTATTAGTGTGAACCAACTGAGAAGGATTTCAGCTAAAAAACAAAATGTGTTTGTGTATTATTAGTAAAAAGAAGATTGTAGCTTGAGCTTATAATTAGAAAAGCTCAAGAGATTTTGAAGACATATTATACTTGGCATTTTAGTGGGATTGAAGGTTCCATTTGATCTTCCATATATTTTCACATTTACCTTATGTCTGTGATTTATAATGAAAAGACTTATAGTGATGTGTTAATATAAAATGTCCCACAGGCTAAAAAAGCAGTCAGATTGAGCATTTTCCTTGCCCAGACAGAGCTTTCAGTTTGAGAAATCAGTTTGTGATTGCGGGGTTTAAACAGGATTTCATGTGACGTCAGGAAAGCTTTCCTGACGTCACATACGTGGTTTCTCTGTCAACAAACCACAGCATATACCAGAGACAAGACATGTCCAGTTCTTAAAGTACAGAAGCAGGTGCATTATGAAACAATCGCTCCAATGTTGGCGGGCCTCTTGACTGTTTTGGTTTTTAAAAAAATCTCACGCTCAATGTGACGCAAAAGAAAATACCGCCGGTTCTCTTGCTACAATTAGCTAGGAAGAAAGAGCCGGAGCAGAATACAGAGCAGATTGGACAATCCCAGACTGATTTCTCTGTGTGTTATACAATGAGAAAGCAGTCTGGTTGGCCAGGCTAAAGATTGTAAAAATCATCAGCTGTTGAAACAACTCATCCAAGTTGCACCCAAATTTTATGAGGCTTCTAGCTCAGACCCTCACATTTACTGGTCCATGTTTGAATGTGTTCAACCAGTGAGAAAACCTGGAAACAGGACCAGATGTAAGATTACATCATTCGTTTAGTTGAACAGAGTTTAAACATGTTGTGTTAGTGATGGATCTAATGGCTGTATCATGGGAATAATTTAATATTTGCAAACACACCAAAAAATCTGTTGATGTTTGTTAACAACTTCTGCCTACTTCTGTGTCCCCCCCCTTCTCTTTCCCTCTGTGTCTTGTGTTTCTCCAAGAAGGTGATGCTTCCTACAGGAGCGGCATTCCGGTGGTTCCAGTAGGACTCCTCCTCCTTCTCCAATCCCAGCCCAAAGCTCTGCCATCAAGTGCAATGCCAACTTTTGGATTGTCTCCAGAAATAGACACTGGCTAATAAACAAAAGAAGAAGCACTAGACAAAAAGAAAAAAAAAATGTTAAAAAAAAAAAAAAAAAACGGGGAAAATAAACAGTTGGGTAATGGATGCACCTACTTTAATTCCTTGAACCAAAAATGAAGCGTAAAAATGCATCTTTGGCAACATTCATTCCCTTTTTCTATGTTTCCATTTTGGTACCTTTATGTCCTTTTTCCAGCAGTTTTCTTTTATTTCTTTTTTTTTCTGTTGCTTAAAACATGAAACTGTTCATTGCCCAGAAACAGAAACGACTGACGGAGTGTGGACAATCAACTAATTTCTGTGTTTGGTGTTAATGTTGTTCATGTGTGGAAAGAACAGTACTTGTGTAGAGAATGTAAATTTACAGCTATATTTTAAAACTTAGTGGCTAATGGCAAACCTTATTGTAATTCTTCAACATTACGTTACTTAAACCCTTGTCTATTTCATGACTCACTTTGTCCACGGTTTTGGGATTGATCAGTGGTTGGAAATGTTGTAGATTTGGAATCGACTTTTCACTGGGGTTGAAGATACTATTGGCCAGAGCCATTACTACTGTAATCTCTTCAATCAGCCCGTTGCTGCATTTCCAAACTTTTCCTTTAGTCAAACTGGCAGCCTTATGTTTCTCTGGCCCCACTGAGCATGTGCCAATACTGCTCAGGGCAAAAGCACTAAGAGACAGCACTTGCTCTGAGTCTACTCTACTGAACGCACTGAGACAAGAATACATTTTTATTTTATTTTTGTTTGTTTGTTTTTGTTTTCATGGTTTTTTAAGTTGCTGGATAGCTACAGCTTTTAAAAATAACCGATCTTTGTATTCGTTTAGAAAATTGGACTGGTTTTGTGAATAAAAAAGGAATGCATGTATTTGTGTCAAAAATCTACAGTTCTGATGTTTGTCTACTTGTCTATTTGCATGTTGTTTTTTTTAAACAGCAGGTTTGACCAAATGAAAACATGATGTTTTCCACCAAATGAATACAGTGTTTTCCTTTTTTTTATGATCGGATGAAATCTTCTACGTCTGGAGTTTGGTATGGATGACGTAACTATCTCTCGCTGCCTCTGTGACATGTTCCCAAAATGGATTTACTGATGGAGCCTTGCTATGCTAACATGTAACCAAATAATTTAAAACTTGTCTAAATAAGAACGGTTTGGATTGCAGTGTTTCTTGATAAGGATCGCTCACATTTGCAAATATAGTCTTTGCCTCCTGATAAATGTTTTGTATAGAGTAAGACTTGAATAATGTTTATAAAGAGAAATTGGATATCACTACTTTTGTTTGCATGACATATCTACTTTTCAACTGTTTGGGAAGTACATCTGTGTCACATTCAGACACACATCTAAACATCAAGGAACTTTTGTGGCAATCTGGAGTTCTTCTTTGCACCATGCTCTCCGGGCCGCTGTACTAGTTTTAAAAATTGAGCTTATTCTACCTGTAACTCCAAACTCAACAGTTGAGTCACTGGGGACAAAAACATGTTTAAGGGAAAGGTGTCGATATAAACGGTATAGAAACCCAAATCGGAAAAGCTTTCTGATCGTGGTCAGTGTCACATGGTCCTATTGTAATTACTGTAGAAATGCCTCAGGCCTGTGACAACTTTGTGAATGTAGAATTTCCTGCTCAATGAGGATGTTTTCACAGCTAAATCATGGCCCGGTGTGATTCAGGTGGGGAGGTAGATGCAGATTTGTGCTGCAGTCTGGTGGAGAGTGGTTTTAATTAGTGCATATCTGCGATTCAAGGCCCAGTATGGTGGGCTTGTGTACGAGCTCGTGATCGGCTTGGCCAGGCGCGCAGAGTGGAGCTATATTCCCAGCTCCCCCCCGGTGACAGCGCTGGGCTAGTGCCATCGCCATGGCAATGGAAGGAGTGTGTGTATGTGTGTTTGGGGGGCGGCTGAGGCCTTTCATTATTAATGTGCACCGCGGCGTCCTTACCTCCTCTGAGCCCGCGCAGCTCACTGGCTGACCTGCCATCCAAGGGAGAGCGAGTGGGGAGGGGGCACCAGGAGCGCAGATAAAGAAAGAGACCGCACCACTGCACACTGATCAGCAGCGCCATACTCAGAAATTTACTTGTGGATCAAAGATGGAGTAGGTGAAAAGATCCCTAATAATAACTACTTCACTATTTTATTTCAAGTGATCAGTAAGAAAAAAGATTGTTTTCTAAAATGACTTAATGGGGTTCATTCATTGATTGATACATGTCATAAAAAGACATGGCCCTAATATTTAATTTAGATATATTAGCAAGAGCTGCTGTAAAATATCAATCTGCTTAACTACACAGCACAGTAGCAGTGAAAAGTGTCTGATATGACACATTTTTTATGGCTTGGGCCCAAGCAAAGGAAGTATTCAGGGCTAGGTGTGAGTCAAGAAAGAAGAAGCAAACACATTTTGGTGATAAGTGAAAGCAGTCCTCATTAAAATCCACTGTGGTTAGTATCACATGGTTTTAGAGTAATTACTGTCTAATGCCTCAGGTGTGTGACGCCAAAGTGAATTTCCATTTCCCGAGCAGTGATTTTCAAAAATGGGGTTTATTTTAGGTGAACAAGTCCTGACTAATGTTAGGAGCTGCAAGAATTTGACAGATGAGTGTTGGGTGTGGTTTCAGGTGACAGTGCTGCAACCCACTGAGGTGTAGCCGCCCAAGGATTGCTTTGGTTCAAGGAGGGAGTATTTTTTGAGGGGGTCAGGCGGTAGAGGCGCGTTTCTCCATGCGTGGTGGTGCACGGCTTGGTGAGCAGGCCTGTCACACTGGGAAAATCCTGGAATCTTATCAGCGGCTTGCAGACACTGAGCCGCACTGATCTACTCACCCCGGGTTGCCAGCAGACGTGCCCTTCCCCCACATCCGAATGCCCCCGCGCAAGGCTGGCCCCTGCTCACCTCGCTCAGCTCCTTCCTCCAGTGGAGATAGCAGCCACTGATGCAGGCCAATTGTTAGGCAGCAAGGAATGCTGCTTGTAAAACGCAGCTCAATGGAAGAAACAGCACACTTCCTACGAGTGAATACAGAGGCCAGTGTGCAAGGACAACAGCTGACCCTTGTCTGGACTTTTGGCCAATAAAGGTGTTTTTTTGTATGGGACACAACACACACACTTCATTTGTTTCCTTTTACCAGAAAAAACATAACCTTGAAATGATCACAATATATCTCCTCCGAGTTGTTGCAGTGCATCTGGTCCATCAGATACACTGTGAAAGTTTGAGTGACACACACACATAACCACACAAAGTATAAAATGACCTATCGACTGAGAGGTCATCCAGAAAAAAAACTTTGTGGAGCCACAGAAGTGCAAGCATGTTACAACATTAGTCAAATGGATCCAATTTAATCAGCTAAATGTGTTTTGGGAAGTATTTGTGTTGCCATGCCGACAGTTAAGGCAGCATAGGTGGACAACAACAGTAAAAAATAAAATAAAAATATAAACACAAAGAAAATAATTTAGAAGAAAGCTGTATGTGCGTACCATAGTGAACACAAATTTAAGTTGTATTCTCTGAAATCCACAATCATTTCCTCTGGCAATCAAACAATCAAACACATTATGCAATATATTCATTTCTAAACCGTCCAGGAATACTTAAAGTGCTTTTTCCCAGAATCCTTTGCTGTCTCTTCCATCTAACCACAGTAATCAATGGGGTCAATAGCCACTTTTAAAATCTTTTTGGTCTATCCTGTGATCAATGTTTTTGATAGGGGAAAAAAACCAACACGCGACAACAATCAGTGAGAGCAGCACTATATTTACACAAGTATTAGCAGTTTTGACTAAGATTAGTTAAACAATTTGTTATTTCATTATTCTTTTTTTCATAATTTTTTATTTAAAGAGA